>CM053751.1:16265161-16306834 GCA_028658305.1 Pachyuromys duprasi
CTGCAAATAGTGATACTTTGACTTCTTCCTTTCCAATTTGTATCCCCTTGATCTCCTTTAGTTGCCTTATTGCTCTAGCTAGAACTTCAAGTACTATGTTGAAGAGATATGGAGACAATGGGCAGCCTTGCCTAGTCCCTGAGAAAACAAAGATTCTTGATACAATTTGCTTTGTTGGGAATGTGGAACACTCAAGCCTACTCATATTTACTAGTTGTTTATGTCAGTACTCCTCCAAATATAGTGTGCTCCGCAGCTGTGAGCTCATAGCCCAGCTGCTCCTTGACCACCTCTTAGCAATATTTTTGCTTTCTTCTGCTCACTAGGGAGCTCCCCAGTTCTTTTTCCCTGACCCTAGTTCTCTAACCTCAGCAGTTAGAGATATTCCATTGCATCATTTCCATTACTCAGTAGGTGGAAGACAAAATACTCTTGGTCTCTTTTCAGCCTCCAAACTGATCCTCTCATTCTTCTCATTCATTCAAAACTAATATAGTCCTGTGTCCACATTCCTCCCCTTCTGAACTCCTGAGGCTGTCTTTCCATCCCCTTCCCCTCCTCCTCAGCCTTCCCATCTTCAAGTCTCTCATTCATTTCTCAGAAATATGATTTAATTTTAGACTTATTTATTTTATGTAAAGAAATGTTTGCCTGTCTGTCTGTGAACCTCGGACATGCCTGGTACCCATGGAGGTCAGAAGAGGGCATTGGATTCCCTGGAAATGGAGTTACAGATGGATGTGAGCCACCATGTGGGTGCTGGGAATTGAACCCAGGCTGACTGGAAGACTAGTCAGTGTACTTAACCTCAGAGCCATCTCTCCAGATTATTCAATTCTCTTCTTTTCCAATGGTTATGCCCTTTTTAGAAGAGTCTGAACTTGACAACATTCAGATTTGGCTCTCTTTGGTTTCTGCCCTTCGTCATTTTAATGCTTTTTACCTGTTTCCTTGTTTTGTATCTCCTTACTTTCTCTCTAATATGAAATCCATTGTTTTCCTGCTCTTGGAATTGCCTTTGTTAATTCCGCGTCCAGTCCACTGTACCCTCTGCTACTTCCCGGGCTATCTGCAGATTCATCTGAATCTGTTTCCCTATGCATTCCTGTCTGACTTTTCCTTATTACTGTGCTGTTCCCCTCTTTCCTCTTCAAGTCTTTCCCATCTCATTCCAAACTCCCCCTATGATACCACTTCGTGTTTTCAATGTTTAAGCCTATCTTTATGCCACAACCTTTCTGGATCTGCCTTCTCACCTCAGGGATAGTTGCTGTCTAGACATTTTCTGATTGGTGTTTTTTGTTTTCATGCTCAACACCATCTAGATCAGAAACCATCACCTTCTATTCCCCACTTCCAACTCCCTATATATACACTTCCTTCTGGTCCTCTATGATCTTGCTTTTAGACACAATGACTCAGAAGCTTCAAGTTACATTTGGCACATCTTGTCCTTTGGACCGTCTCCTAAGGCTTTAATAAGGAATTTCTTTTTCTTATTACTTGAAAAAGCAACACAATCCTGTAATCCAAAAACTGCCGTGGAGAATTTAATTCTTGGTATTTCCCTTTTAGCATCATGTCTTTAATTTCTACGTCAGGGACCTAATGGTTTTTATGAACCAGGACGGGCACTGTCTTGGTTACTGTTCTATAAGGAGACACCATGATCAAGGTGACTAACTGCTTGCTTACAGTTTCAGAGGGTTAGTCTATGACCATCATGGCAAGGGGCATGGAAGCTGGCAGGCATGGTACTGGAACAGTAACTGAGAGCTTACACCTGGGGTTCAGCTTGCTGTGGGCCTCTGAAACCTAAAAGCTCACCCTAATCTAGTGACACACCTCCTCCAATACTACCACACCCAATTCTAAACAGTTTACCACTCAATGCTATGAGACTATGGGAGCTATTATTCAAACTACCACAGGTACAGACTTTTGAACACATACCCGCCTTTCCCTTGGCTATCCCCTTTATCTCCCTCACCACTGCTGTTACAGTCTTATTCTGTTTTATGTCGCTATAACAAGATCTTCAAGGCTGTGTGATTTAGGAAGACAACATATTTATGTAGTTTGCAGGTCTGAATGTCAAAGAACATGGTGTCAGCCGCTGCTCAACTTTCAGGTGAGGACCTGGTGCAGAACTGTGTCGTGACAGAGAAGAAAGAGGAAGCAGGCATACATGCAAAGATCATGATCGTGAGAGAAACCAAGGGAGATAGCCACTTTTTGACAATCCATTCTCATGAAATGAATCCAGGGTTGTTTGCTTTGTTTTTGAGAGGGAGCCTCATGGAGTCCTTTGCCCTGTATGTGAGGATTATCTTAAACTCCTGATTCTCCTACTTCTATATTCCAAATGCTGAGATTGCAGGCACTTGCCCATATTCAGCCCCTAATCCAGTCTTAAAAGACCTAATGTAGTCTCTGCAGAAAGATATTTCTCCTTTCATCAGGCTACAAATAACTAATTGTCTTTTTAATAGTCAAACAGTTTAGCCTTGAGACTTGGTGGGTGTGGCTGCCCTGGCAGTTCTAGGAGATGCAGTATCACTGCAGACATTTTATTCCTCTGGCTCTTAGAATATTTCTACCCGCTTCTGAAAAATTCACCAAGCCTTACATGGAGGAGCTGATGTGTGGATGGCGCAGTTGGGCTGGGCATCACACCATCACTTGTCTTCTTTGGTTATGGTTTTCTGTGATGATTTCTATGTTGCAAAGAGAAGTTTCTTTGTGGAGGCCATAGACCGAATAGATTGTATTTATATATTTAAGAGAGACAGTGTGTAACAACAATTTTTTTAAAAAAGAGAGCAGAGGCTATAAATTTGAGAGAAAACAAGTGAGGTTTGGGTACACAGAAGGGGCTAGAGGAAGGAAAGAGAACAGAGACAATGATGTGATCATATTTTAATTTCTAAAACTTGAAAATAAAAACTTATAAGAGATCCAAATACCTCTAAACACTTTCCATTAAGGATCAAGCTTCTAGTGTAGACAAACTATATTCAAACCATAGCATTTATCTCGCCCACAGTAATCTTTCATCCCAGGTTCTTCTCCAGTGCTGGATAGCCTCAGACCTCCATAAATTGCCTTAGAGTCCAACCTGATCCACCTCTAAGTACATTCATCTGACAATACCCTCTGCCTTTCATAGCCTGCATCTTTCCCAAGGACTTACTATGTTCTGCCTGATATTATTAGAGTTTTGGCAACTCTCTCTCCCTGGCTGTACCACCCACAAGAACAGACATCTGTGTCGCCCTCAGCAACCTATAGTCTCTGACACACAGGCTACACTCAGCATCACATCACCCTGCACTGGACTTTGATGCCAACTCAGACCTCCTACCTGCCATTCACACCTCCTACCCTACCTCCCACCTCTGCACTGAATATGTGAGAACTTACAGTCTGCCTCCATAAGTTACTCACACTATGACCTTGAACAGGTTACTAAACCCCTTTAAAATCCACATTGCTCATCCCTAAAACAAGAATAATAGCACCTACTTCATAATAGCACTGTGAAGATCAAATGAATAATGTTGAGCTTTTAGAATTTGCTTGGCACAATAATTGTCATACACCATAAAAGTCATGACTGTACTAAATTGTCTTAGAGACTTATGCAAAACTCTTCTGCAATGCTTGTTGTGACCTACATTCCTTATTAATATTTTTAGACCTTCTGCCTGGTTTTTTCAGTGTCCATATCTGGCATGTTGATACCACCTATAAGCTGTCATTTAATTCCAAACCAATGCTATTGTGGACCTTTTACTTCTCTGGTGAAAAAAAAAAAAAAAGCCTCTTGGATTAGTATTGCTTTCTCTGCCCTTTTACACATCCCTGTAAAAGAAAGCTTCTCCAAGATCTAGTTCTTCCTTCCCTGTTGGGAATTGGTCTGCTGATTTCAGTGCCTTGATATCTGGTTACTGCCCCTGCCATGGACATTGTTAATGCTGAACCATGTAACCATGTGATGAGAAGGAATGTTCCCCATTATCCCTGATTGGTTGATTAAAAGGTGTGGCTAAGGTCCCTGGGCTTTGGGGAAAGGAGAATCACAGGAGGGAGACTGGAGAGGAAGAGAGAAGGAAGGAGGAAGCCACCATGGGGTAGATGAAGAAAGAACCACGTGGGCCTGGAGAAAGGCCTCTGAGAATGACATGGAAAGGAGCAATCCAGATGAAGAATACAAGCAAGTATTTGGGAATTATGGATGGAAGGTATCTCAGATAGGAATGATTAAAGGAGATGGAATGGGATGCAGGTTGGAAGATATGGGATAGTGTAAGTGGAATTACTTGCTCAGCCCAAGGTATCCTAAGGCAAATATAAAAATCTAACATGTATCTGTATTTTATTTTATTGTGATATCAGGTTAAATAATACTGCCATAATAATTATAGGGCAAATAATAAACATTTAGCCCGACACCATTTATTGTCAACAACATTTCCCCTTGAACTAACCACTGTGCTAGTTATAATTGACCACAAGTCATCACTTAGACATCTTCTTGTCTGGTCCTAGGTTTTGCTCCCCACACCCACTCTTATGAATTTCTAGTGATGATACTCTAGAATTTTTTTTAATTCTGCTTCTCCTATATCAACAAGCCACACTGAGTTTCATAGTAGTTGAACAGTAAAAATTTATCAAAATTGCTGTTTTCACTGGTCCTTTCTGTATTTAGTCATAGGTTTCTGGCCCCTCCATGGGGGAGCTGATCTAGTTGATGGCTGTTGTAGAGTGTTGTAGAAAATATAAGTGGCTAATAATGTTTATTATTGTTGCCTATAATTATTATGGCAGACTTATTTAACCCGCTATCAAACAATAAAGGACACAGACACCTGATAGATTTTAGATAAGCCTTATTTTGCCTGGGCCATTTGCCTTAATCATTCCTATCTGGGCTATTTCCCATTCACAATTCTGTAAATACTTGCTTATGCTTTTCATTGAGGCTGCTTCTCTCCAACACCGCCAATCCAGCCATGTGTTTCTCTCCATGCGAACCCATGGTGGTCCTGCTTCCTTCCTCTTTCCTACTCTCTGTGTCCAGTGATTCATCTGTCCTCAAAGCCTCCAAACCTTAGCTCTGCCTTTCATTTCTGCCCTGCCCTGTGTAGGCCTTTTATTTAGCCAATCAGGGATAACTTTGTAGGTAAGGTCACACAGCAACATTTGGGGTGTGTGATAGTTTGTTCATAACAATCAGCAAACAGATCCCAGGAAGCGAAATAATTAACAATCAAACACTAAGCACCAGACCATGCTGTTACAGTGAGGGAGTTATTATCTTCAGTGGTATACTTGTAAGTTACTTACACTCTAATGGATAGCTACATACTCATGCCCACTCATGGATGGCTCTAGTTAAACTCAGTGGTTCACAAAACAAAAAGAAATTATAGTAAACCCTGTCTCAAAAAAAAAGAAAAAGAAAGAAAAAAAATGATAGTACAAAGGGGACTTGATGGGAGAAGTGGGGAGTTTATAGGGATGGCAGGAAGATGGGGGTCAATGTGAGTGAGTAGGGTGTACTATATACAAGCCTGAAAGTTGTCAAAGGATGAGTTAATAAAACATTGTTCGGTAGTGGAAAGTTAATGCAGCACAGGGCAGCATGGATTAATTTGTCGTAAAGTTTTATCTCTTTATTTTCTCCCAATGGTTTCTGAATGTGAACTGTTGCACTGTCAGTCTGCATAAGCTGCTACAATGGAGAGCTGTCCAATTTTATATCTGACTTTTTTTTTTTTAAAAATTTGGATCCATTCTATTTGAAATTACTCTCTAAAGTGTTTTAGGTGTGATCCAAATTTTCTGGGTTTGAAAATAAACTCAAAACCAAAATTTGACATCATTGCAAACTGGCTTACGCATGCAGTCATCTGAGGCCAAGGGTGGAGCTTAGCAGGAGGGTATGAGCTCAGCAGGTGCCACTCTCAGGTTTCCTCTCCACTTGTCCTCCAGAACTCCGTACACTGCATTTCTGCTCTACTGTGAATCCTCAGGAGCACTTTTCTTCAGTTCGTTCAGATCTCTTCTGTGTTCTCTGGGGTACATCAAGTGTTCCATTTTATTGGAGTTCCACATTTCTATTTCTTTTTCCAGACAGGGTTTCTCTGTGTAACCTTAGCTGTCTTGGAATTTGCTTTGTAGACCAGGCTGGCCTTGAACTCACAGAGATCCATCTGCCTCTGCTTCCCCAGTGCTGGGATTAAAGGTGTGTGCTACCGCTGCCCAGCAGCATTTCTATTCTTATGTTTGTTGTGGGTTTCTGATGTTTGCATTTTGGGGACTCCTTTTCCTACAGCACACAGACCCTGACTACTCAGCTGCCTATGTTATCATAGAGACTGATGCAGAAGATGGGCTCAAGGGCTGTGGCATTACCTTCACTCTGGGCAAGGGCACTGAAGTTGGTGAGTTTGAGTTTCCAGATGCTTCATTTTCATGTAGATTCCATTTTTACTTTATCTTTCTCTTTATTATTATTTTTTATTATTTTAATTTCAGTTTATTAAAGACCAAACTGAGCAGGGCACAGGGGTCTTGTATGAGACGGTTTCTACAACCAAGGACCACGTGTGGATGTGGCCTGGAACCCCTGCTCAGATGGGGCCCATGATAGCTCGGTGTCAGACTGAAGACCCTAGTGAGGGAAACAGGGACTGTTTCAGTCAAGATCTTGAAGGCTGACTCTTTGACCCTCCCCCATACATACCGGGGAGTGACAGACTGGCTAGATCCCAGGGGAGGACATTGCAGCCAGCCCTGAGGAGACAGGATGAGCTGGGGTTGGATGGAAGGGGAGGAGGTCCTCCCCAGTTGGTGGACTTGGAGGGGGCGGGGAGGAGATGAGGGAGGGAAGTGGAGGGTGGGAGGGAAAGAGGGAGGGGGCTACGCTTGGGATGCAAAGTACCTAACCTGTGATTGATACAAAAATAAATAAATTAATAAAAAATTTTCAGTTTATTTACTTTACATCCCAAAGGTGCCCCTTCCCTCATCTCTCCCCAGGTCCCCCTTTCCCTCCTTCACCCTAACCCTTTTCTCTTTCCCCCCAGAAAAGGGGAGTCCCTCATATCAACCTTCCCCAGCCCATCAAGTCACATGTTAGAAACAGCTCCCTCCTCCGCTAGCCAGGCGCCCCATATGAAGACCAAGCCACCCATCAGCCACATGTGTCCAGGGGGTCTAGACCAGACCATATGTCCAGACCATGCATCCTCTTTAGTTGATGTCTCAGTCTCTGGAAGCCCCCATGGGACTGGGTTACTTGGTTCTATGGGTCTTCTTGTGAGGTTTCTGTCCCCTCCAGGTCCTTCAATCTTTTTCCCCCAGCACTTCACAGAACTCCCAGAGCTCCATCCCATACTTGGCTGCAATTCCTACCATCTGTCTCGATCTCCTACTGGCTGGAGCCTCCCAGATGACAGCCAAGTCAAATGGAGTAAAAATAATGTTTTGCAGCTTATTGCTTTGCTGGGAGAAACTGAAAAGTACCAGCATTTGGTCTTTCCTCATATACTCATCTCTAGACTACTGAAAAATCCGTGAATCTGAATCCATTTCCTTGTGTCAATGTGTAACTACCAGAGTATTACCCACTGTTTTGTTTTTGTTTTTAATGGAAGAAAAGGTTTTATTTGGCTTCCATATTGTGGGTCACAGTCCATTGATGGAAGCTAAGCCAGTGACTCAAAGAAGGCAGGAACCTGGAGGCAGAAGTTGATGCAGGGACCATGTAGGAGGGCGACTTACTGACTTCTTCCTTATAGCAATCTCAGCCTCCTTTCTAATAGAACCCAGGACCAACAGCCAGGAGTATATCCAACCGCAACAGACTAGGACATTCCCCATTATTTTTGTTGTTTTTAATTATTATTATTTATTACAATTTATTCACTTTGTATCCCAGCTGTGGCCCCCTCCCTCATCTTCCAATCCCACTCTCCCTTCCTCTTCTCCTCCTATGCCCCTCCTCTAGTCCACTGCTAGGGAATGTCCTCCTCCCCATCCATCTGACCTTAGACTATCAGGTCTCATCATGACTGGCTGCATTGTCTTCCTCTGTGGCCTGGCTAGGCTGCATCCCCCAGGGGAGGTTATCAAAGAGCCAGCCACTGAGACTATTGTAGAGCTTTATGGATTAAATGTTGGCAAGTGACTGAGGGAGAGAGAGGATCAGATATGTCATATGTAGAAAGCTTATTGTTGCATGTACAGTATTTCTTTTTTTAATCAGTTTATTTTTATTTTATGTGCGTCTATATGTATGTCTAGATGAGGGTGTCGGATCCTCTGGAACTAGAGTTACAGACAGTTGTGAGCTGCCATGTGGCTGCAGGGAACTGAACTCAGGTCCTTCTAGAGCAGCCATTGTTATTAACTGCTGAGCCATTTCTCCACCCACCCTCAGTTCACAGTATTTCATACCAAGTTGCTTTCCAAAGAAATTCTTTGATGGTTCATGCATAAACCTCCCTCTTGTTTTTCTAAAACAAAAATCTGAAAATACTAAGTGTAATGTAAACTTTCTCAAAGCTGGATGAGATCTCATTGGTAATACTGAGCTCCCCCTCATATTTTAGAGGTGTAAAACTAAGCCCAGACTGGTACTTAGCAAAAGCAGAACTTGATGTACCAAAGTATTTTTATCTAGAACTCTGATTGACTGATTGATTGATTGGTTGACTGATTGATTGTCTGATTGTGTGATTGAGTGTATGTACAGGCAGCTTGTATGTGTGGAATCCAGGGATCAACTTCAGGTATTGTTTTTCAGATCCTGCCCACCTTGTTTTTTGAGACTGTGTTTCTCATTGGACTGAAACCAGAAATGCCAGGATCTACCTGTTTACAAATATGCTAACGCACCCAGCTTTTTTTTTACACGCGATTTGGAGCTTGAACTCAAGTCTTTCATTCTTGCAAGACAAGTATTTTACCAACTGAGTCATCTCCCCAGTCCCTCTCTAGAACATTTAAATGCATCCTTTTGTCTGCGTTCACAATATGTACACAAAGTACAGCACTCAAGAAGTATAAGAAAGTCACTTTCACAAGATGAGTTTCAACAGATATTTTCAAACAATTAAAAAAAAACCAAACAGTTACATTTAAAAAAAACAAGTAAGTTTACATGTGTGCAAATAACAAGGGAAAATTTGTTCAAACTCTCAGTCGATACCATGAAATTTTCTCCATTACAGTTTCTCCCAGAGCATTCCGCAGGCCATACATTAGTCATCTTGCAAATCAGTCTACCCTGCACTTGAGTGAAGAGCTGGCAAGTTTTACATATTCCATAAGACACTGGAAAAGTGATTTTCAAAAAGGAAAAGAAATAGCTGGTGAGGTGGCTCTATATGGGAAAAGCTGCTGCGAACTCTGCCAACTTGAGTCCAATCCCTAGAACCTACGTGACAGAAGGAAATAACCCATTGCAGCAGGGTGTCCTCTGAACCCACAAACACACAATGGCATGTCTAAGAAAACAGGGTCCCATATGAGAAGTATGGGTGAACTTACTGAGGAATCAAATGGAAAAGGTACATTTGTAACAGCGTGAAAATTGCTGGGTTTTGTTTGTTTTTGTTTTTTAATGTAGCCAAACTGTACAGAGAAGAGTTTGTTCCCTTCCCCAAAGGCTGGGGGAAGGTTTCAGAACAGAAGGGAGTCCCAAGATTTGAACTTACCTGCTGGGTAAAAGAGACCAGACAAGGATTCAGCAACTCATTCACACATTCCACATTCCCCACTAAGTCAAGAGTATCCTGTCAAAGTTGCCCACAAGATAGTGACTGCTGACTAAGGCCAATTTTGGAGCTATTTCTGTCTTCAGTTTTAATTTTGCCTACCTGCATGCTGAGCATTTCTTGAGGATGCTGTCTTTGTCCATACTGTGTACCATCCATACAGCACAACCCTAGCACATTTCATAATCTACACAGTAAGCTTATAAAACGGTGGCAAGCCACTGAAACTACTCTGTTAAAAGCAAAGACTTTGAACTTAACCGCCTTTGACAAACAGTGGAGGGACTTTGGGCATGAAGAGAGATGAGACAGTTGTACTAAGATGGCACTATCTGCCCCACCCACAATCCTGATGTAGTTCTTGGGGCAGTGGTAAATCAGCATCTATCTCCCTGTGACTTTATTGTTTGATTGTTTTCCAGACAGGGTTTCTCATTGTACCCTTGGCTGTCCTGGACTTTGTAGACCAGGCTGGCCTTGAACTCACAGAGATATGCCTGCCTCTGCCTCACCAAGTGTTGGGATTACAGGCGTGCACCACCACACCCAGCTCTCCTTGTGACTTTTAATATTTATTTTTTGTGTGCTAATGTTACTGGATTTCAAAATTCTAGACCACATCCATATAGTATCCATTTAAAATTTGGTCTTCCTATGTATTTCATGGGACACATAGTGTCACAGTGTTACATAGTACTTGCATCAAAGATGAAAATTTTCATTAGCTCAGCATGATTATTCCTGCAACCTTTATCACCCCGTTTATCAAGTTATTTTAAGCTCACCACCGCCACCAAAAACAAGAAAAAAAATTAGTGTTTTTCATTATTGACAAGTATGAGTATGTATGTGTGACCAAGAGACAGAACAAGCATGAGTTTTGTTTTGTTTTGTTTTCTCCTTCATAACTCATCTTGTAGGAGAAACTCTTGGGTTTAGTCAACAGGAATCTGCCTTTAAGGCAAATTTTTAACATATGAATTTTCCCATGCTGGAGCAAAAACACCACAAACCAAAATTCTATTTAATATAGAAAATTTTAGTTAACTTTTTACAGCACCTTTGTGTCAAGCAAGAAAAATCCACAGACTGTAGAGGAATTTTTTTTCATTATGGCTTGCTTCACTGTTAAGAGTCATAGAAGTTGAGGTCATTCTTAGCTTCTGTTAGATGCATTTGAGGCCAGAGTTTGATGTAGATAATAATATACCTTACTGTGAGTCACTAACATACTCTAGACTTTTGTTTTAATCCAAGAACAACAACCATCAAGGAATGAGAATACTGTGTTCTTGCAGCTTTATAGCATAAATATCCTAACTAGAATGATTGTGTATTCCATTAACAAAAGCCCTGGAGAACCCAGTCAAGTCCTAAACACTATGTCTATCAGCAAGTGTATAATCACTGGAAAGCTGTGCTACCCAGAGACCAGGCACACTGATGTGGTACTACTTTCAAAAATGTGTTCCTCTAGAATATCATTGACAGTAAAACTGTACCTCTATAACCATCCTATTAAATGACCTGAAGGTTTCCTATGGAATCAACACAACACCAAACAAAATCATCAGAATGTTTTGTAATAGGGCTGGAGAGATAGCTCAGCTGTTAAAGGCTAGGCTCGCAACCATAAATATAAAAATGTTTTGTCATAAATTATTGCTTTGGGGAAAATTAATGATTTGACTATTTTGGTCTTTGACACATGGACTAAATGTGTCTTAGAAAGAACAAAGTCTGGGAAGGGCTTTCACTTGCACGTATGAGACAAGAGTCCTAACATGAGTTCCCTCCTAGGACTTCTTCAAATAACACAATGAAGCCCTTTAAAGCAACAAAAATAAATAATTGATAATGACGCAAACCCACATTATGTTTACCCTTCAAACTGTGAACGAAAAATGTAGTAAAAGTCACAGAAAAGTTTAATACTGTGATGGCATTTTCAAAGTATGCTACATGCAAATAATTTTGTCCTTAATAGTGTATGATGTTGTGAATTGAGTATCTTTACTTGCCAGTATTTAAAAAAATCAGTCTTGAAGCTCCATAAGTCAGGGTGTTCCTATTCTTTCAGAACAATGAATTGGCACGATCTGGCTTTGAATCTCATTACACAACATGTTACCCAGTGAATTGGAAAATAATTTGGGAACAGTATTTAAACTTGCAAGTCTATGATATTTGTCTATCAAAATATGTTTGCTCCACACAGTATGTTAACTCCAAGCTATTGTAGTTGTTTCTACTTCTTAGTAGTAGTGGGCACAGACACATTTTGAAAGAATTTTACAACGTATATGGGGATTTTTATATTTTAATTATTTCCATAAAATGTCCATATCCATTTGCTTGTGTTATATTGTCTTAACTTCCTGGCTGTATATTAAAACATGAATAAGAATGAAATCCTATTTTGATAGTTGTCTGTGCTGTGAATGCCCTTGCCTATCACCTGCTTCACAAGGATCTCAGGGACATCATTGGGGACTTCAGAGGCTTCTACAGACAGCTCACAAGTGATGGGCAGCTCAGATGGGTAAGGGATGTATTTTGTGTTGTTTTAAAAGATTGTGTGTGTGTGTCTGTCTGTCTGTGTGTCTCTATGTCTGCATTCATCTAGGCCAGAAGAGGGTGTTGGGTTTATGAGTTACCTGATGTGGGTACTAGCACTCCAGTCCTCTGAAAATCAGCAAGTGCCCTTATTTTCCGAACTAGTTCTCCAGCTCCAGGAATATATTTTATAAAAAGCTTTTAGAAATAATGTTTCTACCATCTATGATGCCCTTTGATTGTAACAAATATAAAAAATAGGGAATTTTCAATTTTTTCATAAACAATTTTGTTCACTTTAATTAAGGCTTGAGCCATTTAGATCATCAACATTTTGAAATAGGCAGTTTTTTTTCCCCTATGAGGCTTGAATCTTAATGTATTTGCATATCAAGAAAGCCAGCTATTATACACAACACTGCCCTCTGTCTGGACTGGAAAAAATCCAGCCAGGTAGTGGTTAATGCCTATAATCCCAGCATTCAGATAGTAATAACCATGGGTTTGAGATCAGCTTGGGCTACAGAATAAGAACCTGTTTCAAAAGGACAAAATAAAGAGACCTAGAAGATAAAACTTCAAATGAGCAATGCTTTGGGAGAGGGTGAAAGTGGTATTGGCATTGTAGGAGTAGCTAGTAGGGTAGAGAACATGAGAGGAAAACTAAGAGCATAGAGAGCATCATGCTTTCATGTTCATAGGTCAGCATCTGAACCATAAGGTCAAAACATGAGAAAGTTAAGTTCTAAAGAAAGAACTCTAACACAGTGAGATAACTCTAGTAATCTAAACTTTTTCCTGTATCAGGGCACCAAGGTCCTCTTTCTAACTCTGTTCAGTTTCCTTTCCATGCAAGAGAAAGGCACAAAGGAATACACTTTCTCTGTTCCCTTGGTTTATATTTTTAACTACATTAAAAGTAAGTTAATTAAATTAAAAAGTAAATTAAACATGCCTTGAAAAGTATCACCTTGAAGAAGCTCCCATTAGCCAAATTTGGAACATTTTGAACATGAGAATAGATGTGATAATAATGGCTTATAATGCCTATAATATAAGGACCCATGAGTTTGTTCAGGTAAAAAAAAAAAGGGTGGGGGGGAGTTCATCATCAATAGAATGTGGCCTATGAGTATGAGGCCAATAATGCCGTTAAGAAATCACCATGCTGCAGCCTGGCAGTGGTGTGGCGCAGGCTTTTAATCCCAGCACTCAGGAGGCAGAGACTGGTTGATCTCTGTGAGTTTGAGGACAGCCTACTCGACAGAGCAAGTATGAGGCCAGCTAAGGCTACACAGAGAAACCTTGTCTGGAAAAAAAAGGAAGGAAGACAAAACCTATATTCACAGAAGTCAGGAGGCTGGGTGGGAGGATCATAAGTTCAAGGCCAGTCTGTGTTTTACATAATAAAGACCTTGTCTCAAAAACAAACAAAAAGTTGGCAGCAATGGAAACTCAGTTTCTGACCCAGAGCAAAGTTGCAAAAGTAGAAATAAAAAAACCCCAAACTCCATCTGCCCACCCCACCCCCTCTGCACACATTTAACTTTCTCATATATCTGAAAGCAGAGTTGCTGATACCATCCTTTTTTGTAATCGTAAATACCTCTGTGTGCGTTCCCTAAAGACTAGGACATTCTCCTACATGTGTACTCAAAATATAATGATCATGTTCAGGAAATATAATATTAATGGAATATTATCTAAAAGGTGGCCCATAACCAAATCTCACCAGTTTTCCCAATAATGCTCTTCTTTCTGCCCTGACTCATCCCATATGGGACCACATGGTGCATTCAGCTGTCTTTAGTCTCTTTCATGTAAAAGTGGTTTTACTTCTTTGAGTAACATTGTCATTTTTAGAGCCGGGGCCTTGACTTTTCTAGTATCCTTCAATATGGGGTGGTAAGAATAAATTACATAAGTGATGATGATATCTTGCCTTGTGATCAGGGTTATTAAATTACATTGCTTTAGTAAGTTTGTGTTCATTTGTTTTCTTTACTGTGGTGTCAGCATTTTCCTTTTCCAAGTAAGGATACTACTACCTCAGATTTTAGGATTGCTTATGACAACTACAGTATGGTGATTTCTTTCGTTCTTTTTCTTTTTGTCTTCCTTCCCTTCTTTCTTTCTATTTTTCTTTTCTTCATGACAAGGTTTCTCTGTGTAGCCTCAGCTGTCCTGGTACTTGCTCTGTAGACTATGCTGTCTTTAAATTCTCAAAGTATGCCTCTGGAGAAAAGCCAGATGTCTTTTCTCATCTGAGAGAAGCACCGCTGTGCTTTGTTTCCCAACCAGCTTGGTCCAGAGAAAGGAGTAGTGCATCTGGCCACGGCAGCCATTCTGAATGCTGTGTGGGACCTGTGGGCAAAGCAGGAAGGAAAGGTAATGATTTCAGAAGCACACCTGTGGCTACAACTCAGGATCCATAACTACTTAGAAATTTGTTATAGCAGGGCCAAGGAAAATGGGGAAAGGGACAATAAGGTAGAGTAGCAGTTAAGGGGAGCTGGACTCACAGGGAGCATTAGGGATGGGGTGGGAAATAAGCCAGATGTCTGGTGGCAGCAGCCACCATTAATGCATTCTCATCTGACAATGATTGCCTTACACATGTTGTTTACAAGTGTTTTTCTCTTTTTCAATCAAGCCTTTATGGAAGCTACTTGTGGACATGGTAAGTAGTCTTTAACATTCTAGTTATTTCTAAAGGAAATACTTTGTGCATTACCTGGCTTTTTAAATAATCACTAAGAATATTCAGGACTAGTCTGATGATCATTGATTATAAAATAAATGAACATAAAAACATTACTTTTTTTCTATGATGGGCGTGAACCCAGGCCCTTGCATTGCTAGGCAAGCACTCTACTGCTAACCTGTGTTCCCAACCCATAACATTCTTTTTCTGATAATTTGAAACAGCAGATAACTGTGCTCATGTGGGCAAGTAGGTAGGCTTATGTAAGGCAGTGAGTTCAAGTCCTGACGTCTTCTAAAGGGTCCTTACAACATCATAAGAGTTTTGAATTCTTGCTGCTTGAGAAAACCATCAGAACCATTAGGGGCCTCATAATCATGTTAAATACCTTAAATATCAAATGAGAAGATGACTCCATAAATTTTTTTAATATTTATTTTATTATTTATACAGTAACATTCTGCCTGCACACCAGATCTTACTATAGATGGTTGTGAGCCACCATGTGGTTGCTGGGAATTGAACTCAGGACCTTTGGAAGAACAGTAAGTGTTCTTAACCTCTGAGCCATCTCTCCAGCCCCATAAATTTTTCAAAGCCACATACTATTAATAAGACATCTTTTTATTTTTGTATAATTTTTATTTTTAAATTTTAATTAATTAATTTCTTCACATTACATCCCTATTGTAGCCCCCTCCCTCAGCTCCTCCTAATCCCACCCTCTCTCCTCTTCCCTTCCCTCCCCTCTATTCCTCAGATAAGTAGAGGCCACCCCCATCCACCCTGACCCATTAAGTCAAATCAGGACTGAGCTCATCCTCTTCCCCTGTGGCCTGGTGAGTTAGCCCCACCATGGAAGAGTGATTAGAAAGAAGGCAACAGAGTCCGTGTCAGAGACAACCCCTGTTTCCCTTACTAGGGCACTCATCTAAGGCCTGAGCTGCCCATCTGCTACAACTGTGTAGGGGGCCAAGGTCCAATCTATGCATGATGCTTGGTTGGTGCTTCAATCTCCACAAGGCCCTATCGGTCGTGGTTAGTTGGCTTTGTTGGTCTTCTTGTGGAGCTCCTGGCACCTTCAGGCCCTTCTACCTGTCCTCCTACTTTTCCACAAGACTCCCTATATTTTACCCAATATTTGGCTGTGAGTTCACCATCTGTTTCAATCTGCTGGGTGGATCCTCTCAGAGGACAGCTTTGCTAGTCCCTGTCTTGTTCCCTCTTTTCAGTCACTTCCACTGTCTATTCTATTTCTGCTTCTGAGTGAGATTTAAGCCCTTGGGTCCTCCTTGTTACTTATCTTCTTTAGGTTTGTGAATTGTAGTATGTCTATCCTGTACTATATGGCTAAAATCTGCTTATAAGTGAGTAAATACCATGTGTGTCTTTCTGGATCTAGGTTACCTAACTCAGGATGCAAATTTCACGATTTCCTTGTTTTTAATAGCTGAGTAGTATTTCCTTGTGTAAATGTACTACAATTTCTTTATCTATTCTTCAGCTGAGGGACATGTAATGTAGGTTGTTTATATATTCTGGCTACTATGAATAAAGCTTCTATGAACACAGTTGAGCAAGTGTCCTTGTGGTATGGTGGAGCATCTTTTGGGTATATGCCCAGGAGTGGTATAGCTGGGTCTTTAGGTAGAGATATTCTCAATTTTCTGATAAGAGCCAGATTGATTTCCAAAGTGATTGTACCAGTTTGTACTCCCAGCAGCAATGGAGGGGTGTCGCCCTTTCTCCACATCCTTGCCAGAATGTGCTGTCACTTGAGACTTTTATCTTAGCCATTCTGAGCGATATGAGATGGAGTCTCAGAGTCATTTTGATTTGCATTTCCCTGATGATGAAGGAAGTTAAGCATTTCTTTAAGTGCATTTCCATTATTTGAGATTCTTCTATTGAGAACTCTCTGTTTATCTCTGTATCCCATTTTTAATTAGGTTATTTTGTTTATTTGTATTTGATTTTTTGAGTTCATTATATATTTTAGATATTAGCCCTTTGTTGGATGTAGGATGGTGACGATTTTTTCCCAATCTGTGGACTGTTGTTTCATTCTATTGACAGTGTCATTTGCCTTATAGAAGCTTTTCAGTTTCAAGAGGGCCCATTTATTAATTGTTGATCTTAGAGCTTAAGCTGTTGGTGATCTGTTCAGGAAGTTGTCTCCTTTCCCACTTTCTTTCTAAGAGATTTAGAGTATCTAGTGTTATATTGAGGGATTGTTTTATCTAATTCTGTTTTTTGTTTTTTCATATGAAGTTTAGAATTGGTCTTTCAAGGTTGTTAAAGAACTGTGTTGGTATTTTGATGGAGATTGCATTGAATTTGTAGATTGCTTTGGGTACAATGGCCATTTTTACTATGTTAATCCTACTGATCGACGAGCATGGGAGGTCTTTCCATCTTCTGATATCTTCTTCAATTTCTTTCTTCAGAGACTTGAAGTTCTTGTCATACATATCTTTCTCTTGCTTGGTCAAAGTTATACCAAGATACTTTATATTATTTGTGGCTATTGTGAAGAGTGTAATTTCTCTAATTTCTTTCTCAGCCATTTATAATTTGTATACAAGAGGACTACTGGTTTTGGTGGGTTTTTTTTTTTAATTAATCCTTGATCTCGTTTAGCTGTCTTATTGCTCCAGCTAGGACTTCAAGCACTATATTTAAGAGATACAATGAGAGTAGGCAGACTTGTCTCATCCCTGATTTTAGGGGATGGCTGTAAGTTTATGTTAGTTATAGGCTTGCTGTATATTGCCTTTATTGTGTTTAGGTATGTGCCTTGTATCCCTGATCTTTCCAAGACTTTTAACATGAAGAGGCGTTGGATTTTGTTGAATGCTCTTTTGGCATCTAATGAACTGATCATGTAGGGTGTTTTTCTTTCAGTTTGTTTATATGATAGATTATGTTGATGGATTTTCATATATTGAACCACCGTGCTAGCCTGGGATGAATCCTACTTACCATGTTGGATGATATTTTGGATGTGTTCTTAGATTTGGTTTGCAAGTATTTTGTTGAGTATTTTTGTATCAATATTCATAAGGGAAATTGGTCTGAAATTTTCTTTGTTTTTTTTTTTAGTTTGCATATCAGAGTGACTGTGGCCTCATAGAATGAGTTTGGCAATGTTTCTTCGGTTTCTATTTTATGGAGTAGTTTGAGGAGTATTTGGTATTAGCTCTTCTTTGAAAGTCTGGTAGAATTCTGTGCTGAAACCATCTGCCCCTGGACTTTTTATTATATGGGAGACTTGCTGACTGCTTTTACTTATTTCCTTAGGCATTATAGGACTATTTCATTTGTTTACTTGATTTTGATTTAACTTTGGTGAGTGGAGTATATCAAGAAAATTATCCATTTCATTTAGATTTTCCAATTTGTTAACTACAGGCTTTTGAAATAAGACATAATGATTCTTTAGATTTTTGTCAGTGTCTGTTGTTATATCCCCTTTTTCATTTATGATTTTGTTGATTTGAATAGTGTATTTCTGTGTCTTAGTTAGTTTGGATAAGGGTTTGCCTATCTTGTTGATTTTCTCAAAGAACCAGCTGTTGGTTTTGTTGACTCTTTGTATTATTCTCTTTGTTTCTAATTTATTGATTTCAGCCCTATGTTTGATTATTTCTTGCTGTCTAGTCCTCTTCAGTATGTTTGGTTTTTTCCTTTTTTTCTAAAGCTTTCAGGTGAGTTGTTAAGTTGCTAGTATGGAATCTTTCCATTTTTTTTTTAATGAAGGCACTTATTGCAATGAACTTTCCTCTTAACACTGCTTTCATTGTGTCCCATAAGTTGGGTAAGTTGTGCCTTCATTTTCATTGACGTTTAGGAAGTCGCTAATTTCTTTCTTTATTTCTTCTCTGACCTAGTCATCATTGAGTAGGAAGTTGTTTAGTTTCCATGACTGTGTAGGCTGTTTCTTATTTCTATTGTTGTTGAAGTCCAGCTTTAATCCATGGTGATCTCATAGGGTACAATAGGGTAATTCAATGTTCTTGTGTGGTTGAGGTTTTCTTTGTGACTGGCTATATGGTCAGTTTTGGAAAATGTTTCTTGTGGTGATGAGAAGAAAGTACATTCTTTTGTGTTTGGGTGAAAAGTTCTGTAGACATCTGTTAGGTCCATTTGACTCAAGACATCTGTTAGTTCTATTTAGTTTCTGTCTTGTTGATCTTTCCATTGGTGAGAGTGTGGTTTTGAAGTCTCTCATTATTAATGTGTTAGGATCAATATGTGATTTAAGCTTTATTAATGTTCCTTTTACAAATGTGGGCACCCTTGTATTTGGGGCATAGATGTTCAGGATTGAGATGTCCTCTTGGCTGATTTTTCCTTTAATGAGTATGAAGTATCCTTCCTTACCTCTTTTGATTAATTTTGGTTGAAAGTATTTTATTAGATATTAAAATGGCTGCTCCAGCTTTTTTCTTGGAAAACCTTTTTCCAGTCCTTTACTCTGAGGTAATATCTATCTTTATTGCTGAGGTGTGTTTCTTGTATGCAACAGAATGTTAGGTCTTGTTTACACATCCATTCTGTTAGCCTGTGTCTTTCTAGTGGAAATTTGAGTCCACTGATGTTAATAGATATTAGTGACCAATGATTGTTAGTTCCTTTTATTGTAGAGTTGCTAGTAATAGTGTGTTTGTGTACTTTTTTGTTTTGATTTTGCTGTTGTGAAGTTATCTATATCCTGTGTTTTCTTGGGTGTAGTTGACCTTATTGGGTTGGAGTTTTCCTTGTAGAGTTTTCCTTCTGTAGAGCTGGGCTGTTGCATAGATATTGTTTAAATTTAGTTTTGTCATGAAATATCTTGTTTTCTCCATCTATGGTGATTGAAAGTTTGGCTGGGTGTAATAGTCTGGATTGGCATCTGTTGTCCCTTAGAGTCTGCATGACATCTGCCCAGGCCCTTCTGGCTTTCAGAGTCTCTGTTGAGAAGTCAGGTGTGATTCTGATAGGTCTGCCTATATGTTACTTTTCCTTTTTCCTTTGCTGCCTTTAATGTTTTTCTTTTCTCTATACATTTGATTATTATGTGGTGGAAGGAAATTTTTTATGGTCCAATCTATTTGGTGTTCTGTAAGCTTCTTGTACGTTTAAAGGCATCTCTTTCTTTAGGTTGGGGATATTTTCTTGAAAAATGTTTTCTGGTCCTTGGAATCTTTTTCTTCTATTCCTATTATTCTTAGGTTTTACATTTTCAGGGTGTCTTTGATTTCTTGAATGCTTTGTGCGAGGAATTTTTAATTTAATATTTTTGACAGATGTATCAATTTCTTCAATTGTGTTTTCTATGCCTGAGATTCTCTCCTCCATCTCTTGTATTTTGTTGGTAGTGCTTACCTCTGTGGTTCCTGTTCTCTTCCCTAAGTTTTCTGTCTCCAGGATTTTTTTCAGTTTGTGTTTTCTTTATTGACTCTATTTCTATTTTCAGGCTGTGAACCATTTTATTCATTTCCTTCACCTATTTGATTGGGTTTTCCTATATTTCTTTAAGTGCTTTATTTGTTTCCTCCTTAAAGTCTTCTATTTGTTTATATTTTCCTGTATTTTTTAGGGATTTATTTGTTTTCTCTTTGAAATCCTCTACCAGATTCATAAGCTTTTAAGGTTATTTTCCTGTGTTTCAGCTGTATTAGGATATCCAGAGCTTGTTGCCATATTGCCCTGGTTTTTGTTGACTGTGTTCTTATGCTGGCCCTTAGCCTACTGTTGGCTTGAGGCCTTTGTTCCTGAAACCTGCTGGGCTTCTCAGGCATGCCCTAGGTCATGGGCAGGGGGGATGGATCTCCTCAGGTAGCCTACAGCTCTTCTCTGATGGTTTTGTGTCAGTTGGACCTATAGGAAGGGAATTAGGCTATGGGTTTCTGACCTGTGTGATTCTGTGAGGTCCTGCCAGTCTCCTCAAAGACAGCTAGTAGAGCCATGAATCATAGGCTGGATCTGCATGTTTCTGGAATCTGGAGTCCTATCCAGGATGGCAGAATTAGTGGGGGTTCTGAGAGTTATACATTGCAAGTCTGACCTCAGGTCCTCACCTTTCTCCAGGGAAACACCAAGGGTAGCTGGCATTTTGGAGTTAGCAGTGCAGGGCTTGGTACTCTGCACTCCTGGTTGTCAGACTCCTCTGGGCACCACCATCTTGGATCAGGGACCCTGCATGCTCCTATTGTCCAGCTGGTTGCTACAAAGGGACCAGTAGAACTACGGACCAGAGGCTGGGACCCTGTCCTTGGGTAGGTGGGAGGAAACTGGGGTCCAGACACTGGAGATGTGCATGTGGAGATCCTGTACAGGTAGGTGGCAGGGGCCAGGTGCTGGGAGCCTCGGGCTGTGTGTGACTCTTGGAACTGGGAGTCACCCAAGGGGGTCCTTGGCTCCTGGGGTATCTCCTCCCATCTGAGAAACACATGCTGTGTTTTGGAGTCAAGAACCAGGTTACTCACTTGGTCTACAGTCTCTGATCTTCTGCTCCTCAGATACGGTATGGTATTCAATGGGCGCCACCATCTTGGACTGTCCTTACTAAGACATCTTTTGGCCACTTTAATTCTAAAAGCATGATCAGGTTATAGCAATTTCCACTGTGAAGTTCCAGCAGGTCAGCAGCTCAATACTGAATTACAAAAACAGTTTTCTAGTTTCTTTCTCAGTGACCAATATTTGTAGCAGAAATGGGCACCTGATTGCTAAGAAGGATTTAAAAAAAAAAATTCTTTGTGCTAGTTTAAGGGGAAGGACTTTCAGACCCAAGTAGACCTGACTTCCAGTCCAGGCTTCATTAATAAGCACCTGAGTGACTTTGAGTTGCTTATCCATTGTTAGTGGCAACTGACTCCAGGTGATTTCTGAGGGCCCGCACATAAAGACCCTTATTATTACTTGACAGCAAAATGAAGGAAGAGCAATGACCATGGGCCTTAAAGGTTGCTGGGCTAGGAGACCTTGCCCTGATGGACTCAAGATGCTCTCAGGGCTTCCTTAAGATAGGCTGAGGGTAGCATGGGGACTATCTGAAGGGAAGGGTATTGAAAGGGTATGGTTTATAGTCATGAAAATATTTTGGAGTCCAGCCAAGCACAGTGGTGAGTGAGCATGAAAGAGAATTCCTAGAGCATGGCCAACCTTCTTCAGGAGGATTAGTGCACCCTCTCCTCTTGTCAGTAAATCACAGTCTGTGAGGAGATGGCCACAGTCGTACCATAGAGAGTGTTGGGCCCAGGGCTGCCCTGAATGGCCTGACTGTAAAAGCAGGCTTTCATGAACTGTGCTGTGCTGTTCCAGGACTACCTTCATCGTCTCACAGTTCAATGAAAATTCAGCATGGCAGGTAGAATAGACTTAGACAGGGGCTCAAGGAACTCTACTCCTTTACTTTGTGCTGAACCTTCACTGGGTCCTCTGGCCAGGAAATCAGGTTAATTGGAAAGAGCAGGGCAGCGGCAGGAAGTAAAAGTTAAGACCAAAGGGTCTGAGGGTCTGAGGGCTTGTTAAGGGCAGTGCCGTGAATGTTCATTACTAAGGAATATATACAGGATGAGACACACAAATCTCAAAGATCCCTTCCTGGAAAGGATAAACTCATGAGATCAGTGTAAACATAGATCAATAAGCTGCCTATGGATTGATCTGGGCTTTTCTCCTCCTACTACCAGGATCCAAAGGTGCTGTTGTCCTGTATTGATTTCAGGTACATCACTGATGTCTTGACAGAAGAGGATGCCTATGGTGAGTTATGTGTAAACCATGGGTCTGGAAATACCTTGGTACTTACCAAGGATTATACCCAGCAGATGCAGACTCTGTTTTCTTTTCTTTTTTTAAATATTTATTTATTTTATATACACAGTTCTACCTTGCATGTATGCCTTCACATCAGAACAGGGCACCAGATCTCATAATAGATAGTTATAATCTACCATATGGTTGGCTGGGAATTGAACTCAGGACTTCTGGAAGAGCAAATAGTGCTCTTATCCTCTGAGCCATCTCTCCATCCCCAGACTCTGTTTTCTAAATGAGTGATTTATGCTCTTTCCTCCCTTCCAGAAATACTGCAAAAAGGTCAGCTTGGTAAAAGAGAAAGAGGTATGTTGTGAGAAGATGCCCATTTCTGCTTGTGCTATCAGCGTCTACTTTTGACCATCCCTGTCTTCTAAGGTGCACATGGTGCTCCCAGATTCCCTATACTGAGCATTACATCCTCAGTCGTACATGTAAATCTGGGAGAAGAGACCATCTGGTGTGACTTGGCTGCAGGGCTCAATTCAGCAACAGCAGGGAGGTTTGCACTGTGGCATAGGAAACTTTGAGGAGCAGGACATTCAGTGAATGTCCTCATTGCCTGAGCCTGACACACTGGGAGGTGGGCTGCTGGCAGTGAGCATGTAAAGGGTACCCAGGAAAACAACCGGCTATCCTTTAGGGAACAATTTAGCCCCAGGCAACTCTAATTCTGGAGTTCCCTGGAAAGTGCCAAATTTTATAAGAGCTGTGTTTTCCAGAAGAACAAATGCTGAGACATGGCTACCCTGCGTACACCACATCCTGTGCCTGGCTGGGGTATCCCGACAGCACACTGGAGCAGGTAAGCTTTTAAACCTGGCCTTGCAGGCAGGCCAGGGCAGGAGAAGCCGATTAGTTCGTGTATACTTCACACCACTATACCCGCCTCTGACATCTGATAAGTGGGGAAACACACACACACACACACACACACACACACACACACACACTGACCAGTCTCCTTGGACAATAACTAGGTGTCCTGTAGTGTAACTCAGTTTCCAAGGACTAATCTGTTTCACTTGCCAATTGTGCAAATCCAGATTATCACCTGAGTTTATGACCCACAGCAGCTAGAACACAGGTTTCTATAATCCAATACCCTGAGTTTTATTATTGACTAGACTAGCTCAAAGAGAGCTTGACTTACATTCACCATTTTATTATAAAGGGTGTAACACAGGGAGATCCAAGTTAAGTGGGTCCACAGAGTCTCATGTTGGGCTCTGGAAGATGATAGCCTGGTTTTGATTCTATGCATGTGTAACACTGGCAAGTCACTTAACCACGATGAACCTCAGTTTTCTCTGTGAGGTAGGAAAATACCTCTTTCCTCTCTCTCTTTCTTTCTCTCTCTTTCTTGTTTTTTTTGAGACAGGATTTCTCTGTGTAACAGCCCTTGGTGCCCTGGAGCACATTCTATAGACCAGGTTGGCCTTGAACTCAGTGATCTGCCTCTGCCTCTGAAGCGCTGGGATTAAAGGCCTGTGCCACCACCATCTGCCCAATACCTCATCTCTCTCTCTCTCTCTCTTTTTAAAGATTTTCTTTATTTATTTTATGCAATTAGTGCTCTAGGAGGGCAGTAGAGGATATAGATGGTTGTGAACCAACATGTGGTTGCTGGGAATTGAACTCAGAACCTCTGGAAGAGCAGACAGTGCTCTTAACCACTGAGTCTTCTCTCCAGCCCCGTACCCCATCTCTTATGGGACAGTTTTGAAGATTCAGATGAAGCTGTAAGCATTCCTACCATAGCTTTTACATGGCCATTTCTTATTCTGACTATATTATGTTTTTAAACCCAGGGCCTCAAATGTGCTAGGCAAGCCCTTGACAATTGATCTGCACCCGAGCCCTACCTTCTCACCATATGTGTTTACATAGAGCCAAGGCAAAAGAGACAGAGGGGAAAGCTGGCTTCTGCTTTGTACTCTTCCATGTGTTAGTTCCTCAGATGCCACAGGGAATCCTAACTTTACAAGAAGGACATTCATACTGTATCCTCCTTTCAGGAAAGTTGTGACAATTAAAGGAATGGTTCCTATAGAGATAAGGAAAGAATCTACTTCACAACTAAAGTGATACTGTTTGCCAAACTACTTCTGTCTTTAAACAACACATGCTTGTTCCTCTGGTTTGTACTACAAACATAATGTTAGTGAAACCAAGATAAAAAATTACAGGAGTACTATCAGGACAGGGGAACATGGTACGTGGTGCCAATGTGTAATGAGATACACCCCTTTCCTCACAGCGCTGCGCAGAAGCACTGAAAGATGGCTGGACCAGGTAAGCTATCTGTGTAATGGAGGACTTGACCTTCTTAGTCACTAAGAGGCTGAATATGTGAAGAGGAGCCAAAGATTAAATCCCACCAATAAAGCCTGAAGCAACTAGTTTAGTGTGTCAGTGCACAGACATTTCAACCTAGGTTAGGCTTATCCTCTCTACAGACAAGGTGTGAATCTACTTAGAAGTTTAGAATATCACATATAGAAGAAACTTTGGAAAACATCGACTTCAAACACCCATTCAAGATACAAATCCATTCATTTGTGGTGCAAGGGATCAACCCTGGAGCCTCATACACATCAGGCAGTTGTCCCACGGCTGAACTCCAACTCCATCCAGGATCTCCATTTAACAAGATCCATCAATTATTCCTTATTTACATAACCAAATTTGAGAGACACTAAAACCTGTCAACTCCTTAGCTAAACAGAGTGGTAGCATTAAGTAAGCAAGGAAAAGGCTTTTGTATCTTGATAGAATAAAAAATAAAAAACAACCAAAACCCTCTTGCCTTTTCTCACTATCCTTTTTCAAGGACACACTGTATGACCTTAGGCAGATTTTTCAACTTCTCTGAAACATATGTACTCCCTTTCTTGCTCCTTCCAAGAGTTGCCATATTTGATAAAAAATTATTACAAGGTGAATTTGGAGCCGATTTTCCATGAGGACTAGGCTCCACCTGACCAAGAAGAGACTGATGAGTCAACTCTATGGGGTCAGGAAGATTTCTGGACCTCAGCACAAGAAGTGTGCAGAAGCTATGGACAACTACTTCCAGTGCTCTCCAGTACCAAAAGTCATATAGTTGAAACTCCCACCTATAGTGAAAGCAGCTCTGGGTGTTCTTTATGAGTAAGAAAAAACAAGACAGTGGGCACCTGAGTATGTTCATCTTTTTTTTTTAAAAAAATGTTTCTAGTTGAAATAAAATTATATCACTTTCCCTCCCTCCCTTTCCTCTAACTACCCTCCGTTGAACCCCTACTCTCAAGTTGATATGCTCCTTGTTTTTATCATTGTTATATACATACATATGTGTGTGTACATATATGTATAATTATATGTGTGTATATACTGTTATATGCTACTGAGTTCATTTTTGTTGGTAGTGTGTATATGATTTCAAGGTTGACTACATGGCGTTGGATAACCAATCAGGGAAGAGGCTGGTCTTCCTCCTAATAGTCATTTGTTGCCTGTAGTTTTTTGTTTTTTTTTTCCC
Organism: Pachyuromys duprasi; assembly: GCA_028658305.1. Taxonomy (NCBI): domain Eukaryota; kingdom Metazoa; phylum Chordata; class Mammalia; order Rodentia; family Muridae; genus Pachyuromys; species Pachyuromys duprasi. The sequence goes on from CM053751.1 coordinate 16,291,542, forward strand.
TAGGGGTGAGACCCTGCAAATTTTTCCTCCTTCTATGTTAAAATGTCTGTTGATTGTTCTGGTCTTGTTTCCTCAGTCATTTCTAGGAGAGACTTTCATAGTAGATTTTCTGGTATTCTGTGTCTTACAATCTCTCTGTCCCTTCTACCTAGATGTTTTCTGAAACATTAATGCAGAAGCTTTAATGTATAGTATCCATATAGTATCTTTTGGGGTTGATCTCCCCATGATCTCTTAATTTCTACATTGTGTCCAGTTGTGGTTTCTGTGATTGTCTCCATTTGCTATGAAGATCCTCTCCTTTAATGAGAGTTAGTCACTACAACTATCCAGGAAAGGTGATTCCTGTGCCTGTGTGATGCTTTTATGAGCGGAATGAGGAAGATTGGGCATTTTGAGGAGTAGAAGATCTAGGTTCTGTCTGCAGTGGCAGACTAAAGCCATCGTGGTTCCCAGGCACAGTCTTGAACAGATAGATGCTTGTGAGGGAGAAATTGGATACCAGTCCCTTAGGATGATATTCTCTCTTCCACTAATAGTGCCCACACTGAACCAAACACACTCCAGCAGAGTCACAAGGAACATATATAGCTGCCTGTGTCTCAAGAACATAATTGGACATCAAGGCAGATTAGGGGTTGGAGGGCTCCTGTGAGTGGCCAAATATGCCACAAAGGAGACCTCTACAGGAAACTATAGACCACACACTGTTGTGCTTCTCTTTGAGACCAAGTCCTTTTCCTTCCCTGGAGCCCTTCATCATAAGGAACCATATGGACTCACTGGAGACAAAACTTTCTGTGCAAATAACTAGCAAATGTATGGGCTTTGTCAACCCCATTTGCCTCTGCCATTTGGACCTGTTTGTTCTTACCTATTTGGCGTAGCAAAATTTCAGGGAGCCATACTAGAAATGCAGCTTCTCTTTCTGGTTCCTTAGTTGTGGGTCAGCAGATAACTGAGAGTCATCACCCTGATCCTGAATAAAGAGATCAGGTTGGAGCATTATTATCAGTGACTTGTCTAAATTTTTACTGGGAAGAGTTGAGGTTACTAGAAAACACAGACTGTGTATGGTTCACAGAGCCACTTCTGCATAAAATCCAGGTGTTCTTGCTAAGTTACAGACCTGTCTAAACTAAATGTATTCATAGGTTTAAAGTAAAAGTTGGGGCTGATCTCCAGGATGACATACGAAGATGCCGCCTCATCAGGGACATGATTGGACCAGAGAAGACTTTGGTAAATACATTTTCACAATATTAAAACATGGCAGCTTGATGGAAGGTTTTGGGGGGGTATTGTGAATCTAACTCAGGGTTCTGCCCGTGCTAGATAAGCACTTTATCATTGAGCTACGGTATTCTCCCCAAGCCTGAGGTCTTTTGTTTCAAGCAAGGATTAAGAACATGGATATTTTTATAATTTATGGTGGTCATGTGATAGGTGAACTCTCTTTTAAAAAGCTATAGGATCTGATCAGTTTTAGTTTTATAATTCTTCAGAGCCAGTTAAGTCTAATCAGAGCAAGAGACCATCCTTTTTACTAATATGTGTGAACCTGAACAAATGGTCTTCCATTGGTACCACCCTGGTATGTAAATCATTAACCTCCCTTAAGCAGCTTATTAGGAGATAGGTTCTAAGCAACCAGTCTTTGGAAAGCTATTGAGATTTTAGCCAAGATAAATATAAGGATTTATCATTCCTATGTATTTTATGGCATAGTTTTAATTTTATGTCAAATGTTCTTGTAAAAGAAAGTCACAATCAGATTTTTTTATAAGTTTTTGTGAGTTAAAATTAATTTTAGAGACATGATGTAAGTTCAGAAGTCTCATTATTTATACATGAAATAGCACTGCTTTTGCTTCATGAGGTCATCCTCATGCAAATAATTTATGACAAAAATTGATCTCGAGCCTGCTAGACTGTGGTTCTCAAAGTATCCTGTAAGGAAACTCTTACCACTTAGATGATTTACAGAATCTCATGTCCTTGTCCATCTTTTCCAAGTGTAATGATGGCAAGCTGTGCATAGAGTCCTCTGGTTTCCAGGTAAGATGATGGTGAGGAGAAAGCAAAAGCCTAAAAGACAAGGCCTGGACTTGAACCAACTGGTTTTGAGTGACTTACTTAACTTCTCTATAACCCAGGTTTTATTTGTAAAACAGGATAGATAATATGAGCTGCCCTGTGGGGTTATAGTTAAAAGTAAATGGAAAAACAAAACTATTAAGTACCTAGTGGAACAGGTGCTTCATTAGTGATCACTTATTAATATGTCAGTTACCTGGTGGGAAATAGTCAGTAAAAAACTATTGAACAAACTCAGTGTTGACTGTGCATCTGATTCAAAAGATGACAAAAGGGGAACCAGTGAGATGGCTCAGCAGTTAAGGTTGTCTGGTGTCCAGTTTGAGAACCTGAGTCCAATCTCCAGGGTCAACATTTTAGAAGGAAAGATCTGATACTTACAAGTTACCCTCTAATTTCCACACATATACGAGAGGGCACACACACTATATAAGTAAAATAAGGATCTAGAAAGATGGTTCAGGGATCAAGAGCATTTTTTTTTTGCTCTTGCAGAGGATCCAGATTCTCTTCCTAGCACCTGCATGGCAGTTCATAACCAGCTGTAACTCTAGTTCCAGTGGATCTGATGCCCTCTTCTGGCTTGCTGGCACCAGACATTTACGTGGCACACATTGTGGCCAAACATTCATATACTTAAAATAAAAATAAAGCGCTTAGTGGATCCAATTGAAAGGTCAATAAGTACATCTCATAACCCAGCTCAGAGCACTTGTAGGCATCACAAGAGTCATGTGAACAGCTCACATCACCTCCCTCATATATGGCTCAGATCTGAAGCCAGATTTCTAATCCCAATGTTCGAACTTTGAATTCTTTTTTGAAGACTTGGGGCTAGACTCTAGAAGAAGAAATGCCAGAGGAGTCTTCCTAACCAGTAGGTTGCATTAAATGATAGCATCCTTTCTCTGGAGCCACTGCCCTACAAAGAAGTGAGAAGTCTGTCCTTGCAGATGATGGATGCCAACCAGTGTTGGGACGTGCCTGAGGCAGTGGAGTGGATGTCAAAACTGGCCAAGTTCAAGCCATTGTGGATTGAGGAACCCACATCTCCTGATGACATTTTGGGCCATGCAGCTATTTCTAAGGTAATAAAGCTGCGGCTTCTGCTATCTCAGTCATTTGCTATTTTGTTTAGTATTCTTGAGGGGTCATGACAGATTCTAAAATTCTCATGGCCTAGTCCCTCATACAAACAAAAGACCATATTCACAACAAAAATAAAACAATCCTTCTTGCAAATGAGGAACTATGTTTGCACTAATCACAGGCCTTCTTCTGGGCCACAAGGGAAGTGTTCTCCTTCTGTCTTGAGTGAAAACAGCTTCAGGACCATTTAGTTCATTATGGTTTCTCTCTCTTTGAGTGTTGCCTTCTAAGGCTAGTGAAGGCTGTATGGAATATATCTTCAATCATGCTTATAGTGGTCTTATCAAACTGCTAGTGTGCCCTCAAAATGATTTTCCACAGCACCTAGAATGCTACCAGGGTATCTGTGAGTCAGATTGCCTCACTCCCAACAACTTAGCCTATTTAAAGGAAATGTAAGGATTCAAAGACAGATGTGTCCAATAAAGGTTTATCATTAACATTAATGGTTATTTAATAGTATTCTAATAATGTTTAACTTCTGTCTCAGTGCTCATGGGACAGGCAGATCTCTCTAATCTGCCTTACTATTTGGTAGAGTAGGTAGGTTGAACATATTTTCTGCTTATGATCTTTCCACGTAGAGTACATTTACAAGGATCCTATCAAGCTATGGAGTGCCTGTACTTTACTTGCTTGGAGTTAAACAAAAATTAAAGATTCTTTCAGAGGCCTAAAAGATCAAGCCTTCAAACAGATTGCCTGACTTTTTTCTGAGAGCCCCTGAAACAAATTCGCAGTAATTGGTGTCATCTGCATTGCCTTAAAATGGGTTCAGATAGATCTTGGAAACTTATGTCACGGTAGGTGGCTACTATTGCTCAGGTACTTAGCACTGATCTTCAGAACTGGAGGACCATTTGGCTCATCTGTAAACTAAATTTTCATCCTCAGAACTAAGCATGACCATAAGAAACTGTATTCAACCCAAGGCTGTAGGACGAATGGAGAATTGGGGTAAGACTAGTTATGAAATTTGAATCATCAGATCACAAAGAGCCATCATGGCCATCTCAAAGCTCTAGCACCAAGGCCTGGAGCCTTAAGCCTATCTGCCCCCACCCCCAGGCACAGGTTTGGCAGAATATGCCTATTCTCTCTCTCTCCCCTTGCCTGCACATTGTATTATTGGATTACTGTATTAATTTTGCTTCTAGCCTACTCTTGACCTGTAAGAAACATTTTTTCTCTGGTATGAATTTGTGTCTTAGTCACTTTTCTGTTGCTGTGTTAAAACACCATGACAAAGGCAGCTTACAGGAGGAAGGGTTGATTTGGGCTGGTGGTTCAAGAGGGATGAAAAGATCATCATGGCAGGAAAGTGTGGCAGCCAGCAGCTGACATGGCGGAAGCTGGGGGCTCACATCTCACCTATGAAAGGCATGTACGCAAAGCCTGCCCCAAGTGACACATTTCCTCCAGCAAGGCCGCACCCCCTAAGCCTACCCAAACAATGCTACCAACTGGGACCACATAGTCCAGGATCTGAACTTAGGAGGGACACTGAAACCACCACACTTTGATAGCTGTATTTTCTCCTTTTGTGGTTTTTATCTTTAAAATGTACCCATGAGCTAAAGAGAAGGCTCAGCAGGAGATGGCTGCTGCCAGATCTGAAAACCTGAGAGTTCAGTCACCAGGACCCACGCAGTAGGAAGGGAGAAATGATCACAAGTTGTTCTCTGACCTCCACATATGCTTTGGGGTATGTGTGCCCACACATGTACACATACAAACACACTATTAATTAACAATTGAATTAATCTTTAAAATAATTTTAGAGAAGAAAAAATGCTTAAAATAAAAAAGTAAAATATAACTGTTAGGGAGAAATCTCCCCTCCACACACCCACCCCTCTTTTGAGACAGTCTCACTGTGTAGCCCTACCTGGCCTGGAAATCTCCTTGTAAAACTCACAGAGGTCTGCCTGTCTCTGTCTCCTGAGTGCTGGGATTAAAGGCATACATCACTATTCCCAGCCCTGGGAGAAATTTTGTTTTACATTCTGGGAGGGACCTTGATGCTCCTAGCTTCTATTAGGATGTGAGATTGGAAACTTAAGGCCATTCTCCATTTCTCCTAACAGACTCTACTAAAGTTAACAGACTCTACTTTAGGCCGACCACCCTCCAGAAGCCTTTGTTTAGAGGATGCCCTCCTTCATTTAAAGAAAATAATAAAGCACCCGAAGCCTCGCCCAAGAGGAAATACTGTGGTACATAACACAAAAGTGGCTGAGTGTTGGGTCTGAATACTGAGTGCCTGGTGTGGATAATGGGGGTTGGCTAGGACAGTCAGAGATGAGGATGGCATCACCAAGGACAGAGCAGAATTAATGCTAAGGCATGTCACACTACAAACCAGTTGAGAGACCTTTGGAGTGACCACAGTCTTCTCTGTGTGTATATGCATGCATGTGAAGGCCAGAAGTCAACCTTGAGTATCATTCCTCGATCCGTCTACCTTATTTGTTTTGAGGCAGAGTCTCTCACCAGAACCCAGAACTTGTCAGTTAGATTGATTGGCTGGCCAGTGGGCTCAAGGATCTACTGTTGCTGCTGGATACAAGCTGGTATATATTCCTAAATACATAAATACAACCTGCTTAGGCATATGTGACTTATCTTTAACTTCTGGAGGCAATCAAGGGTGATAGCAATAGTCTATAATGTTTTGAGAGTCTCTTGGAGAATCCTGACTAACGACACAAGGCTTTCTCATACTTGGTGTTTGGTTTGATTTTCTTTTTTTAAGATAGTCTATGGTTCTTGGGTGGAACATTGTCAGCCAAGAGAGGAAATTTTCATTTGAACAATTGTATGTATATGTCTACAGAGACTTCTGTATATTTTATTTAATTTTAGATACTAAGATGATTCCTTATGACTTTTCCAGATACCCTTACTGTTCACCCTCCTCCTGTGTTTGTCTTCCTTCCCCTCCCTAATTAAAGTCCCCTTTCCCCATTTCCCATTTTAAATAATTTGTACTTTTGCGATTCCCTTCTCTATTTCTCCTTTCCCCAACCCTACCATCCCCCTTTACTTTCCTAGTTTTTGTAGTTACTCCAGGTTATATACTCACAACTGATATTTTGGAGCTAAGAACCACAAATGAGATGGTATGAAATTTTTCTTCTAGGTCTGGGTTACCTTATTTAATATCTTCCTTTCTAATTCCACCTATTTACCTGTAAATTCAGTATTTTATTTTTCTTACAGCTGTATAGTATTTTGTAATATGTATATATCTCATTTTTATTATCCATCCATCAGTTGAAGGATATTTAGGTTGTTTCCATCTCCTAGCTATTGTGAATAAAGCAGCAATGAAATGGATAAGCAAGTGTCTATAGAGTAGGATGTTGGGTCCTTTTGGGAACATGCTGAGCAGTACTATAGCTCGGTCATATGGATGCTTTATTTCTAGCTTTTCCATAGTTCTCCACTCTAGAACTCTACAGTTCTAGACTGGCTAGGCCAATTTGCAATTCCACCAACAATGAATGAGGGTTCCCTTTCCCTCCACAGCCTCTCCAGAACTTGTCAGTTGTTTTTCTGAGCTTTGCCATTCTGACTGGGAAAAGATGAAATCTCATATCCCTAATTGCTAGAAACTATGAACATTTGTAGCCATCTTTATTTGAGAGCTCTCCTGTTCAGAAATGAGTTATTTGGGTCTTTGACTCTTCATTTTTTTGGACTTTTAAGTTTGTTGTTGTTTTTTTTTTTGGCTTGTTTGTTTTGTTTTGTTTTTTTGAAACAGGGTTTCTCTGTGTAGCTTTGGCTATCCTAAACTCACTTGGTACACCAGGCTGATCTCAAATTCACAGAGATCTGCCTGCTTCTGCCACCCTGAGTGCTGGGGTTTTGGTCGTACACCACCCTGCACAGCTGTTTTTTTGGTTTTTTCTTTTTTTAGATATATTCTGGATATTGATCCTCTGTCAGATGTGTAGCTGGCAAGGAGTCTCTCCCATTCCGTGGATTTTCTCTTCACTGGATTGTTTCTTTAGCTATGCAGAAGATTTTTAGTTATACCAAATCCCTCTTGTCAATTGTTGGTCTCAATTCCTGGGCAAATGAGGTTCTATTCAGCAAGTCCCTTTTTTTGTACCTATATCTTGTAGCGTTCTGCTTGTTTTCTTCTAGCAGTTTCAATGTTTCAGATTTCACATTTAGGCATTTGGAGATACTTTTGTGTGAGATAATAAATATGAGTCTAAGTTCATTCTGCTACACGTGGACATTTAGTTTTCTGGCTTTTCTCTGTTTTATGTTTTTGTTATCTTTGTTTAATATCAGGTGGTCATAGTTACAGGTTTTTATGTGCAGGTCTTCACATTTGTACCATTTTGTCTGTTTGCCTGTTTTTGTGCCAGAACACTATTTTTTCTATTATTATGGCTCTGTAAGTATTTTGAGGTATGGAAGGTACTGTTCTTTTCTACTCAAAATTATTATGGTTATCTGGGGTCTTTTGTGATTCCACATGAATTTTAGGATAGTTTTTTTTTTCTTCTTCTTCTCTGTAAAGAATGAGATGGGAGTTTCAATTAGGATTGAATCTCTTAGTTTAGAGACAGGGTCTCACTTTGTAGCCAGACTACTCTCAAACTTTTGATCCTCCTACTTTAGTCTTCATAGTACTGGACTTACATTTGTGTACTACTATGCCTGGCTTATTAGGGTTCTTTTTGCTGTTGTTACACTTATTTATTCATTCATGTGTGTGTGTGTGTGTGCGCACACACACACACACACAAGTCAGAGAACAATTACTTTACCAAATGACAGAGGGGTTCACCAGGTAAGGAATGGTCTTAGCCTTATCTGTAAAGTCAGGCTGTCCACAGAGCTGGGTAAAAGGACTTTGGAATGAACAGAGGCATCACTTCACAGGGTTATTAGGAATACAATAAGAAAATAAATGTAGCAGTGGCCTACAGTAAGTAGAAGCCACAAGAACGTCCTCTCTGTTTGGAACATTGTTCAGGCCTGGGAACATGAAGAAACGTAGTGCTGCAAAAGGAAGTCTAAAGAGCCACATTCAGAAATAGAGAGCAGTGGCAGTCTGTGAGCAGCCCTGGCTTCTTCCCCTCCGCTGTGGATACACAACTCTCCCCCCCACACACACACACTTTCCTGTGGACATCCTTCCGCCAGGCTTTAAACTTCACATGACTCAACAGCAGGGATGTTTCCTTAGGCTCTAAAATATTTTTAAACATTCAGAGTTGCAGTTCAAACATTGGAAAATAACACCAGGCTGCCTTCTTTTGCAGGCACTGGCCCCATTAGGAATTGGTGTTGCTACAGGAGAACAGGTGAGCAATATGCCCTTGGTATCACCTCACTGACCACTGACAGAGAATACACAGTCGTGTTGTATTGTAAGCTGGGAGATTTCTATTATTTTAAAAATTGGTGGTTCATTAGAGTCCAAAGTTTTGTGGCTTTTCCATAATTCGTGGGACTCAGGTTACTGTTTTTTTTTTTTCTTGTTTCTGTTTGTTTTTGTCTTTCTCTAAGCAATTACTCAGAATTAACAGGGCAACAACTTATTGCTGTCAGGGCATACAGTACCTTTAAGAAAGCCAGCTTCCAAATACAGCAAGGGTGACGTCACTCTCTCCTTGTGCTTATAAATTAAGCACTAGCGCCTGCCTCCACCTGCAGCAGTTAGCCCAAAGGCAGATCAGAGGAAGATTTCCAGCAAAATGAATAATACCACCCTGCCACTGTTCCATGTTGGCACTGTGCCATCTGCTTTTAGATGTCACTGTGTGTCCTGATGTTCCACCCCACTTCTCACTTGCTAGGTGATACAACAGTAACCCTGTTACAAATGGTGAGCCAGTGTGATTTGTACTTGACTCACAGTTCCATCTTCAGATTTGTCCCTTTGACTGTCAGGGTCACCTAAGGCCAGGTGAGAAGAAAAAAAGAGAGAAAAAGAAAGAAAGAAAAATAGAAAGAAAAGAAAAATACAGTCCAGGCTTCTTGAAATCTAGTACTGAGTAACAGCAGTTGTGGAATCAAGGTACTGCCAAGCTCAGGCATCATGCAAACCAAGCCCAGTTCTTCTGTTGGTGTTATGTTGAAATGTTTAATTCTATTTCTAGTGCCACAATCGGGTGATATTTAAGCAACTCCTACAGGCGAATGCCTTGCAGTTTCTCCAGATTGACAGCTGTAGACTGGGGAGTGTCAATGAAAACCTCTCAGTATTACTGATGGCCAAAAAGTTTGGAAGTAAGAGTGATGAGAAGGCTGTGGGCCAAACCTCCACTCCGATTCCAATGGCCTTTGCAACTCATGGGTCTGTAATTTGCCTTTCCTCCAAATCTTATTTACCCCTAGTCAGGGAATGTTGGCTAATTTCCACCTTGGAATTTCATCTCTAAAGATTAAAAAATTACTGAATCACCTATAGTCACTAACAAAAACCTGTGGGCTCTCTCTCCCTCTTCCTCTCCCTGCACTATTTTGTGCCTTAAATTGAAATACCTACCTTCCTTCTAGTCCCTGTTTGCCCCCATGCCGGTGGAGTTGGACTCTGTGAACTGGTACAGCACCTGATTATATTTGACTATATATCAGTCTCTGCCAGCCTTCAAAACAGGTAAGTAACAAGGCATTAACTCCTCTCTCATTGCAGTAATATCCCTTGACCCAGGACAGTTCTATGAAAGTTCTTTCAGGGCCAGAGATACTCAGAACCCTGTGTACTTTTGTAAGCATGTGGAATAGACTTAAAATACCGGTCCCAAACTAAATAAACATGATACTGTTCACTTTTCTCTTTTTTTCTCTCTCTTTAATTTTATGTATATGGGTGCTTTGCCTGCATGTATGTCTGTGCACATGTATTCACAGCCTGAGGAGGTCAGAGGAAGGCGCTGTATCCCGTGGACCTATTATAGATAGATGCGAGCTGCGTGTGAGTGCTGGGAATCAAACCTGGGCCCTGTAGAAGAGCAGCTAGTGCTCTTAAGAGCTGAATCATCTCTCTAGCCCCAACAGGATATTAAACTGGGAAGTGTCCTTCCAGTCATTTACACATATATGGATTTGCTTATTATACTGTCTGCTGAAGCTAAACATCACACACACACACACACACAAACTTCATTAAGGTTAAATCTTGAGAACCTACATGGGTAAGGCAAACACCAAATTCAGGACTATGAGAAAGAGATGGCTGTGCCAGAGTACATGGAGGCAGGGGTGTGGAGGAGTCAGTTTAGAATTGTAATGGTCTCTTTGTTCTGCTGGCTAGTGACTACACAGCACTTTTCTTTTAAATCTGCCTAAACTAGTTTGTGTTCTAGAGAACATTCAGTTGAAGGGGAGGAAAGTGGGACCTCCTCACCCTACAGTGCCCCACATACCTAATCTCACAGGAATCTGACAAAGAAGGTCTAGATCATTATTATTTTCTCTTATAGTTAATACTGTCCAAACAGATTCTAGGTCAAAAAGTCTCCTTGCTGGGTTGTTTTACATTCACTTTCTCATTTCGGTTCTTGCCTTCATGAGAGTCCTGCAGGCCCCAGCGGATGAGTCACCTGAGTGCCTCAGTGCAGAATCCCCGGTGTGAGGGAGCTCAAAGCAGCGCTGATGCTTTATACAGGCTTTGCAACTCAGAAATGCCCCCAGATACCAGCACCACATGCTGACATCCTAACCCTTCTGCTTTGCTTGCCTTCCTTCCTTCCTTCTTTCTTTCACTTGAGACCCAACTGTTTCCACCATGTAGCTAGATCTTATCTGCACCTTGTTCCTTACACAGGGACGCAGGAGCCATTAGCTTCTTTTGCTAGTTTATTTGTGCATTCCTGGTTGTTGTGTGACATTATTCTTGGGGAGACATCAACAGACTTTTACTCACCCTATACAGGTGACTGATGACAGATTCAAGTACAGATCCCACCAAAGTTCCAACTTGGTGAACCAATGAGTTTTATTGGGGTTACTTATAGGAATATGATTAAGGGACTACTTACAGGAGCAGAAGTGACTCAGACAGCTGCATCACCAAAGCCCACCCAGCATGAGGGACAGCTCACCAAGCTGGGCCTTGGAATACACCGCACAGCCTGCAGGGGGCACCACAAATTGAAGCGTGTGCCAAGTAGGTCTGAGCCTCTTCCAGGGAGCTCACCTGGTCTTGTTTCTTGTAGGCAATTCAGCTGGGGCTTATCTGCTTCTTCTAGGCAGCTGGGTTTGTCTGAGAGTGACTCCCAGCAGTTTTTACTGTTTACTCTGGGAAAGGACTCAGCGAATGTGGTCAGTGTGTCAGGGGCTTCCAGAAGCTGTTTTGAGTTGTTTACTTCACTCTTAGTGAACATATCCATTGTTATTTTTTCCTCTTGTTGGTTCACTTCCCTAAAACATTGTCTTAGGAAGTTTCACTCCAAAACGGGAGGTTTTAATACACAACACTAGTACAGGCTGGTACATACTCTTATCATGGTCATCATGTTATCAGGTGACTAAGGAAATAGGTTAGGTTACCAACCTCTTGGGTATGGTACTGGCCCACAAGACTGAACAGTGTCATGCACAATTTGAACAGATTGACCCAATTCCAAATCTGTGTTTTTCATTTAATCATTTGCCCAGATGGACGTTTAATCTAGTTAACCAACATTTGGCATTAGGCCACCACAGTAATCCCAAGCATCTGGAATTTGAATTGATGTGGGGTTACTACAAAACTTTCAGGGTAACTTCACAGTATGTCTCAGCTCCTACATCTGTCCTGGAGATGGAAGCACCTCACAGACTGACTTTACACAGAAACATGCAGTAATAGCGAAGCCTTGGGGACAAACCTAACGTCTTATCCAAGCCAAGAGCTCTGTTAACACTGAGCTGCAACCCCATATCCCGTTGCAAAAAGGTTGTGTTTTTGTGTATGTCATGTTGAGTGCAGGCACATTGATTGTGGAGAGGGCAACCTCGGAGGCTGGTCTTCACCTCCCTACCTTGTCTAGTCAGGGTCTCCTTATTGCTTGCCACTATATACACCAGCTATCTGGTTCATCTGAGCTTCCAGGGGGTCTTCTGTCTCCACCTCCATCTCATTGTACATGCCCCACCACACCCAGCTATACATGGGTTCCTGAGATCCAATCCAGGTCCTCCTATTTGCAAGGCAAAAGCTTTGCCCACTGAGCCATCTCCTCGGCACACCATTTAAGGGTACTTTTCTGCTTTCATAGTTGCTATCTCATGGGTGAAACACGAATGTTCCATTTTCCTAGGATGTGTGAATATGTGGACCACCTGCATGAACATTTCAAGTATCCCGTGGAAATCAAACATGCTTCATATCTGCCTCCCAAGGTAAGTTGAGGCCTAGGACATGCTGCAGACATGCTGTCAGAATCCAGGAATCAATTCTTGATTTTTAATAAAACTTGGCTCTTGGTAAGGAGATCAAATCCTTAAGTTCTACAGGTCAGTGTGCAGCTACTTTTAAGTCAACTTGACACAAGCTAGAGTCATTTTGGAAGAGGGAATCTTAACTGAGAAAAATGTCAAGAATATTGGCCTGTGGGCAAGACTGTGATGCATTTTGATTGATGTTGATATGGGTGGGCCCAGCTTACTAGGGACAGTGTCACCCCTGGACAGGTATAGTCCTAGATGATATAAGAACAAGCCATTAAAAACAAGGTAGTAAGGAGCATTCCTCAGTGGTCTCTGCTTCAGTTCTTGCCCTCCTGAGTTCCTGTCCTGATTTCCCTTGGTGATGGAATGTGACCTGAGGGATGAAAGATGAAATAATTTCCTCCCCAAGATGCTTTTTAGTCAAATTTATCATGGCACTAGAAATCCTAAGACACAGAGCTACAATCATATTTTCACAGTTGCTGAGCCCTTAAAACATACATTCCTCTTCCCAAAAGCCAGCAGCATCTGCCCATTAGTGACCTGGGCTATTTATCCTGATTTTATCCAGATTATGGCTCATTTTCACCAACAGATATTAAGCTACCTAAGTTTTAGTTTCACTAACAATCTAGGTAAGTAGTCAATAAAATGACCCTCTCTTCTTTCAAACAACAACAAAACTTACATTGTAAAGCTTTGTTTTTAATTACATGTATGTGTGTGGGCTAGCGCCCATGGAGGCCGAAGGAGGAAAATCCTAGAACTAGAATTAAAGGTTGATTAACTGGTGCTGGGAATCACACTGATATTCAACAAGCACTCTCAACTTCTATCTCTCCAGCCCCCAAACTTAATTTCTTAAATACTGAATTACCTCTAGATTAGATTTAGAAGCATTTCTAGTAGCAGAAGAAACCAGTGTTAACATGTGCCAATCTATTGTCTTCGCTAGGATGCAGGCTACTCAACAGAAATGAAGGAGGAATCTGTAAAGAAACACCAGTACCCAAATGGAGAAGTCTGGAAGAAACTCCTTGTTGCTCAAGATTTATGTGTTCAGCCCTAACAATTTTTTTTCTTGAAGTGGAAATGCTTAAAATCCTAGAGTTTTATAAAAGTAGAAGAAAAATCAAGTCTAGCTGTAAGTCATATTCCCCTCAGGAATCAGCTGTCATCATGGTTGATGGTCAACGAGTCAACATTCTACTTAATTCTAAAGCAAATTTCCCTAACCCAAAGCCCTGGATGTTCTTTAAAAATCTCTATCAAGTGCTATCCTCTGAAAGATATGCAACATGTTTCATAATTTATTATTATAATTCCTTATTCTAACACTTGTCATAATTCAGAATAAAACTGGTTCTGCAGCACTGTGAGGGATCTGGTAAAGCAACAAAAAGGATTCACTAATTTGTCCTGAAATGGTTTAGCATCCCTTCTGCTATCAGTCTAAGCATTTTAGAGTCTCTCAACACTGCACTGAAATTAATGGGGACAAATGGTACTTCTTCACACCTTCAGAACTCTTGCAAAACTGTCTTAGCCAGGTATGGGAGCTCCCACGTACAATCCCAGCATTCAAGAAGCTGAAGCTAGTTTTACCATAAGTTTGAGGCTAAAGGTACATACTGAGCTCTAGGCCAGCTAGGGCTAAAGTGTGAGGCATGTCCCCTATACTAGCCACCAACAAACAAAATCTTAAATGTGATTTAAAACTGTATCTTGTGATGGTTAACATTACGTTTAATGTTTTTAATTACTGTGCTTAAGATATTATGTAGATATTGTTATATATAAAATGCTTCTAGCATGTAAACCCCCAGCTTGTACATAATGAACCCTGTACAAGTTTTTTGTTGTTTTGCTTTACCAGATGTTGAAAACTTCTTAAATTGACTGATCTTATAAAATTTAGCAAGACAATAGGTCATAAGACTGCAGTTTCTGCTTTTATAATCAAACTTGTTTACTCTGCTCAAAAAGATGACTAAGACAACAGGAAGACATACATGTAAAAAATTAGACCCTGTCTACAAGTACATGTACTCTTGTGGGTTTTGCCTTTATAAGCGCTGGGCTAATATTAGTTAGTGCATCTTGGGAGCATTCTCAGGTACAGACCTGGCCCCAGTCATTCCAGCATCCAGAAAGAAAATGCATCTTTTAAAAATTTATTCATGGAATTTATTCATGGTCATAGTCTTAGTTTATTGCTGTGAAGAGACGCTATGACCACAGCAACTCTTAAAAAGGAAACATCTGGGGCTGGCTTACAGTTCAGAGGTTTAGTCTGTTATTGTCACGGTGGGAGGCCTAGTGGCATGCAGGCAGACATGGTGCTGGAAAAGGAGTTGGGAGTTCTATATCTTGAACCCAAGGGAGCAGGAAGACAGTGAGTCACTAACCTGGCTTAAGCTTCTGAAACCTCAAAGCCCACCCCCAGTGACACACTTCCTTCAACAAAGCCATGTCTACTCCAAGGCCACACCTCCTAATAGTGTCACTCCCTATGGTCTACGGGGGTTAATTTTATTCAATCATCACAGTCATGATGCATCTCTAAATGACTCAGACCCATAACAATCTGAAATAAATTGTGGAAAAAGAAGAGGTCTAACTACCAGGCCGAGGCTACATACTGA
>CM053751.1:16307334-16323497 GCA_028658305.1 Pachyuromys duprasi
TTGTCAATTTTGACCTAGTTCACTTTCCTTTAGAGAAAAACTACCCTAAAAACTGGTGATGTTTACAGCATCACTGAAAGCGCTCTAAACAGCCATTTCCATTTTAATCGTTGGGTGTGGATTATACCCTTCAATCTGAAAGTCTTCAACTTTGAAATCATCAATTGTCTCAACTTTTCGGAGGATTCTGAGCTTTGGGAAAGGCCTCGGTTCTCGCTGAAGCTAAAAACAAAATAATGGCATTATTTGACATTCATTCCTGTGTCTCCTCATGAAACCAACATAGCATTTTATCACAAAGTACTACTTTATAGGAGTGCAGTATTGTACTGTCTTTTCTTTCTGCAACATTGGGGATGGTACCTAGGGTCTCATGAGAGCTACATAAGAAATCTACAATCCAGCTACAGCTGAGCTCTTTGTTTACTTTTTATTCTGAGAAAGAGTCTTTGGCAATTATCAATGCTTATGTTGAACCCTCTCTGTGGCCCAGGCAAGCTTGAACTTGAAATGCTCCTGCTTCAGCCTCTTTATTTTGTTTTTTTGAGACAGGGTTTCTCCGTGTAGCCTTGGCTGTCCTGGACTTGCTTTGTAGACCAGGCTGGCCTCAAACTTACAGAGATCCACCTGCCTCTGCCTCCCTGACTGGGGGGATTACAGGTGTGGTCCCGTGCCCTGCCTCCATCACCTGGCTCAACCTCTTAAGTAACTGTGATTAGAGGCTGAAGCTACCAGATAGCTCCTGATAAAAATATTAAACATAGGGACACAGTTATTTACTCTTCTCATTTTTTCCTTAAGATTCATGAAGCATGGACACTCATATTCTTGCTGCCATTTCAATTCATTTGTTGGCTGCTGTATTACAGGGATTTGAATAGACAGGGTTTTTAAAGTTCAGACCTAATTACTGTACTTAAGCATAAAACTAAAATCAAACACTTCATATTTCAACTCTTCAAGTAAAAATGAGTTTAAATGCCATATCTCCTGGCTTTTCTCTCTGATACTGGTGCTTACTGCCTTACCATTTTCAGCACTGTGGATGCTAAGGCTGATTATAGCCTCATCCCTGCTTACCTCCCTTATTAAAAGCCCTGCAGTTGGAGCACTTCAATATATAAGACAGCATGGACCAGAGTGCCCGTGATACAAAGGGAGCCTTGTCATACAATCTTTTGTCAAGAGAAGGCACCAAGCTTAAAAAAAAAGAGAGAGATGTAACAGGTCTTTCTTACCTGAATTTTCAGTGGCTCGATATGATTCAGGTAAATATGTGCATCTCCCAAAGTATGGACAAAATCACCTGGCTAAAAACATCTCACAGGAGAGAACAAAACAGTTAATAGTTTAAATTCTTTTAAAAACACATCATTTGAAAAATAGACTAGGGGCAGGTGAGATGGCTCAGTGGGTAAAGGCACTTGGCCCAAGCCTGACAACCTGAGCTTGCTCCACGGGATCTATATGGAGAAAGAGAACTGACTCATGCCAACTGTCCTCTGATCTCTACACACACACTGTGAATATGTGTGTGTGTAGAGATCACACACCCCCCCAACAACAAAACATTATACAGGGTATGCAGATACTTCAGAGTTTCCCCCAAAAGTCATTTTATCAGTGTGGTCTTAAAGTTGTACGTGATGGCTGCTACATGTAATCCCAGCACTTGGAAGGCTGAGCTGTTTACCACTCTAGTTGGCATCATGAACCTGGAAAGGCAGGGCCTTAAAAAAATGAGGTGGACTAAAGTCTCAGGCCATAGCCAATGTTATTCAGGGTACCATACACTTTATACTGAGGGTTAAAAGGAGTCACATGAGTAAAGTGTGCAATCCCAAAGAAAACCTGTTTTTCCACAGAGCTACATGAATGACAACAGCTGAAGTAAATTCACTCCTATCTGCTACACCTGGGAAAAGCACGTGAACACATTCCAGGAACAATTCTGTTTTGAAGAAACAAGTCCCAAGACTCTTGGAGCTTTCTCCCAAGCACTCAGAATTTTCAAGGCCTCATTTTCAGACTGTTTCCTGACACTGAGACAGTAGGTTCAAGGCTAGTCTAGACTAGAGAATAAGTCCCTGCCTCTACAAACAACCCCCCACACACATACAGCTACAAATAACCTATACAAATGTTAGTTTCCACAGGAAACAAGTGGCCAAAAAGCTCCAAGGAGGGTTACAAGGTGAGTCAGTTCATGTCTTAACTGCATTCATAAAAATGTAATACTAGTTAGACCGACTTCCCTGCTATGAGTCCAGTACATTACATTGGCTATAACTGTGCCTTCTGAAAGCAGCTCACCTGTAGATCCGTGATGTGTGCAATCATGTAGGTGAGCAGGGCATAGCTGGCAATGTTGAAGGGCACACCCAGACCCATATCTCCTGACCTCTGGTAAAGCTGGCAAGACAGCTCTCCATTCACCACATAGAACTGACAGAGGGCATGGCAAGGAGGCAGTGCCATCATGGGAAGATCTGAGGAGTCAATGGGGAAACAAGGAGGGGTGTTAGAGAGCATAGCTCTGATGTAATAGAGGCCTGTCCAACAGAACAAGGTATCTGTACATTTATGCTGGAGCGATGCCCTTCCACCTGAGCCGAAATGAAGGATCTGGGCTGCTGCTGGCACCAGATAAAACAGAACCTACTTCATTTGCAAAAGCCACAGGAAACAGTCATCTGAGGCACATCTTTCTGTTACTAAGCCTCTTATTATAAATACAAATGTCCTTTCCTGGATACTCACTACACTCTGGTAGGGTTTGATTTTATAAACCCGTTTAGTTACGTGTTAACACTTGAAACTTCATCTGCTCCAAATTAAAAAGTTAAACCCACAGGTGTATTTTTATGGGCAATTTAATGTTCCTTTAATATAAATGCATAAAGGGGATCACATAGTTCAAACCCCAAAATACAAAGGTGAGAAAAATAGAACAAAGTGTGAGTTGGCCAAGGGCACACAGTCAAGCACATGACTAGAGGCAGTTCCAGCGCCTCAGGCCACCTTGCTTCCCTTTGGCTAACCAATTCATCCAAAGGAAGGTGACGGGACGCTGTCTACCTTTTGGGTTCCAGGCACACATGATGATTCTTCTGTCGTCAGGATTGGTTTTGATGGTGTCAATCACTTTTTGCAGCTGGTCTACTCCTTGACCCGAGTAATCTGTAGAATTGTCAAGAGAGCACACCAGTCACAGCATCCACTCTGTACCCCTCCCTGGCCCATCTACTACTACCCAGCACACTCGGAGTATCTCTTAGACCGTGGTCCTTGGGGTCAGGGTCCTTTCTGAGCCCATGCCTGCCTTAAGGAGCTACAACAAAATCTAAGTTCTTCTACCCAAGTCTTTAAAATATTTAGTCTGTACAATGTCACTTCTCCATTTAATACTGCTCCTGTTGATAACTGCTGTTTGGAAATGTGTTGCCCAAGGGTTCATGAGTTGAAATGTTAATTCTCATTTTTGGGTAGAAATTTAATCCGGTTTTGTAGCCCTTTTAAAGGTGATTAGAACTTCATTAGGGAAATGCAGGCAGACACACTGCCTACCAGTTTGCTATTACCTCAGCTTTGAAAAGGGAAATGGTCATCACAGGCAACTCCTGCACCTTTTCCCAGGTGAACCTCCTTCTATCCTAAACCCTAACCCTGACAAACCAAACCCGTCATTTTTTGCCAACGGCACAGGTATAGAAAGCCCCAAGTATCTAATCATGTCCAATAAGTAAATGCTAGCCACCATGAGTATTATTCAACCCTCATGAGAGCTTCTCACAATGTTGTGGACGTATCCCTATACTCTACAAATGGATCTTGAGGAAGACCACTCAGGAACCCCGAGGCATTGTTATCTCCTCACCTGAATCCATATCTTTGTAGTCTGCTCCAAAATGCCTCCACTGGAAACCATAAACTGGGCCCAGGTCCCCTTCCTGTCGGGCAGAGAATCCCAGGCTGTCCAAAAAGTCTCGAGACCCATTGGCATCCCAGATTCTCACTCCCCTGGAGGACAGTTCTTTAGCATTTGTGGATCCCTAGGGAAAAATGAGAGAACAGGCTAAGAGGATTTTGAAGTTGGGCATGGTGGCACATGTCTGTAATCCCAGAACGTTGGGAGGGAGAGGCAGGCAAATCTCTGAGTTCAAGGTCAGCCTGGTCTACAAAGTGAGTTCAGGGCATCTAAGGCTACACAGAGAAAAGAAAAGAGAGAGAGAGATTTTGAGCCACTCATCTCCTACCCATGGTATACTGTCCATATGCAGGCTATCTTTAAGCAGCTGGTCCTGGCCAGGCTTCCAAGGGTTTTAGCCCTTGGAACGGTCTTAGCCCTTATTAGAAATTCCCTAAAGGTCTTTTCTATTCCCTTCAACTTTTACCAATCTATGTGTACATGTATACATGTAGTTGTTAGCATGCCTTCCACCTTATCTGAGGTCTTGTTCCTGTTGCTGCACCATCCACCCCAGGCTAGCCAGTCTGTGAGCTTCCAGTAGATTTTCCTGTCTCAGTCTATCTCCTCTCTCTCCCGTAGACATGCTGGGACTGGACAGCACTCTAAATGGGGCTTTTTATGATTCCAGGGATCCACACTCAGGTTGACAGATTTGTTAGGCAAGTGCTTTTATCCACTGAGCAATCTGCCCAGCCTTCCCTTTAATTTTTTTTTTCCTTTCCCTTTTGGTCAAGACAGGGTTTCTCTGTGCAGCCTTGGCTGTTCTGGAACTCCCTCTGTAGACCAGGCCAGCCTTGAACTCAGAGATTCACCTGCCCCTGCTTCCCAAGTGCTGGGATTAAAGACGCATGTCATCACTGTCCAGCTTTAAGTTTCTAAATACCTTCAAGTTCCTAATATATTCTTACCTCACCTGAGTTTTAAATTGCTTAATCAAACATGTTCCATGTCCAAGCACAATACTCCAAGTGGACTTGTTTAATGTTCCATGTGCAGTCTGTTTATGTATCATATATCTGGCTAAAGGATTTCTAGTGACAATCAGTAGTTAGCTTTATTGGAAAATGCTTTCAGTCACATTGAACTAAGTTTGGATTCTATTTCATTCATCTATGTGGCCCTGCAAATGCTTACCCCGTGTCCATTTACAAAGCCTTATATTTTAACTCAGATTGGTTGGAGATCTAACCATCCTCTGATCATGCAGCCAAGTATGAAGAGACCCTGCCTCATCCCTAGGTATCGTGTATTATAACACCTATCAACAAGGCTTTGGTGCCACACATACTTAGGCCTGTGCCTGAACCTTCTGATAAGTCCTCTTGTGACTGCTTTAGCCTCAGCTTATCAAAGAATACCTAAACAGGATTTAACACATATGTCAAATGAGGAACAGTTAACACTAGAAAAATGCTTGGTGCTTAGGAGACATTCACTATAGCATGGCTTATATTCCACTTCACAATGATGATGAAGGGAACATACTGCAATGCAGATATACTCTGACTCATGGTATATTCTAACCTCTGTTTCGAGTAAGTCCCCAAGTAGAATAATTCTGTCAGAAGTGAATTTGGCATACCTGGTAAGGACTTAGGGGCCTCAAACTAAGATTTTATTTAAACTTTGAGGACATAGCTTCCTCTAAGTTTTATGTGCATGTATGTTCCACCTATATGGACATCTGTGTAACAGGTGCATAAAGTACCTACAGAGACAATAAGAGGACATTGGATCCCCTGGAACTAGTCACAGATGGCTGCTAGTCTTCTTGTCGGTCCTGGGAACCAAACCCAGGCCCTCTGCAAGAACACGTGCTCTCAATCACTGGCCCCGACGTTCAGCTCCTCTATTAGGTTTTGTTTTAACTTTTTCACTTCCAATAAATAACTTCTCAGTCTTTTTTGTCTTGTTTTTCGATACAGAGTTTCTCTGTGTATCCCTGGCTGCCCTGGAACTCACTCCGTAGACCAGGCTGGCCCAAGTGCTGGGATTAAAGGTGTGTGCTACCACTGTCTGGCTAACTTCCCAATCTTTTATAGCAGGTTTTAAAAGTCTCCCTTTCCCATCTATTTGGGTTGGGCTCAAGGTATTTTATGGATGTGGAATTTCTGAGGCTGTATCTTGAATCAGGCTGTCAGCTGACAGGCCAACAAAAAGCAAAATATCTTAACACTGAACTTAGACAAATCTCAATCCTTTCTAGAATGGGTAAGTAATCAAGGGTCTGGTAGGTCCAAGATTATGCAAGTCACACTAAGTGCTTTCTTTTTCACTTATTTTGTGTGTAAGTGTGGCATGTGCATGGGTACCTGAGCCCATGGAAGCCAGAAAAGGATTCTGGCTGTTCTGCTCTATCGCTTCCTACCTTTCCCCTTGAAAGAGGGTCTCTGACTAAACCTGAAGCTTGTTTGGGCTACACTAACGGCCAGCAAGCACCAAAGATCCTCCTGCGTCTACCCTCCCATTATAGCACTGGGTTTAGATGCCTAGGATTTTTATTTTCATCTTAATTTAATTTTTATTTTAATTTTATGTGTATGGTTGTTTTACGTGCATGTGTCTATACACCACGTGCATGCAGTGTCCAAGGACAGCAGAACAGGGAGTCGGATTATCTTTGAACTAGACTCACAGATGCCCAAAAAAGAGCAACAAACGCTCTTAACCACAGAGCCACCTCTCTAGTCCCACACCCAGACTTTTTATGTGACTGCTGGGGACTGAATCAGCCTTCATGCTTGCTCAATAGGCCCTCTTTTACCTACTGAGCCATCACTACAAGTACTCCAAAGAAGGGGTTGAACTTGCACTAAGGCCCAGAACGCAGCTTGTCTCCTGGAGTACTCTCAACCAGCACTAGACAGAACCTCATTTGTTCTGGACCAGGAGACAGAGGAAGAACTTGGGGCTGCTACCACCTGTCACCACACCACGCCAATATAATCCAAGTACCTACCTGACTCCTTGGTTTCTGTTGACCCAGCAATCAGTTTATGCTGGACACCTACCACCTGGCTGGCTACATTCTACACCTAGGAACATAACAGCAAATAGGAGAAATTGATGCTCTAACTTTGAGGAACTCACAGGACACCCTTTTTGTTTTTTTTAATCTCCCATCCAGAAGAGGAAACGCTGATTTATATGTCAGCTGATGATGTTTCCCCATAAAGAGGAACAAAGAATCGAGAGGGGAGAAGAACCTGCCTTGACTGAAGGGAGAATCATACCTCATATGAAGGAAAAGGTAATGGGAACGGCAAGGGCCAGAGGCCTGGGTAGAACTATCCCAGTATGTTCAGATCAGTGAGGAGAGCAGGAAGGGTGGGAGAGAGAAAAACATCTAAAGCCCAGAAAATGAGCCAGAGAAGTGGGAGTGGCCAACGAGCTGCAGGTTTGACTTCTAAGGTTATTGTGAGCACGGCCCCTACCTTGATAAACCACAGCAACTCCTCCAAAACACCCTTCCAGAACACTCGTTTGGTTGTGAGCAGAGGAAATTCATCTGAAAAACAGTTTGTCATCCAGCTAAAATGTGGTAAAACACAGCAAGCCTCCATCCAGCTTTCTCGGTGGAGAAACTGCCTGGAGCACAAAGTCCTGGAAAACCAGGGACCTCCTGCTTGGCTACAGGACGAGTCAGCGACACCACAGTTCTCTCAGGGGTCGCCCATAGGCAAAGAGAAAAAGCTCCCCACTCCCCACTCAGACACTGTGAACGCTATCATTGGGGTGCAATGACAACACCCAAAACGTGGCTTCGGACACTGCCTAAAGGCACCTATGCCCAAGTCTCCCATGCTCCAGGCAGAGAGGTGATATCGCTCTGGTAAAACCTGACGAACAGTTTTCAAATATTTGGAAATAAACTGTCCTAGTATATAAAAACAGAATTGTTTCCTACTCAGAATGTCCATCAGGGAACTTTGTGACCTCCATTTCACAGGTACCCAAAGGAAATGCACAAGTTTGCACAGTTTAAGAGGCAAAGGGATGGGGTAGGGCAGGTCAAAGCAACTGACAAGGTAAAGTGAAAAGGTCCAGGCTAGAGAAGCAGCCCGAGTAAATGTTTTGCAATGAGAACATTGCTCCATTTAACATCTCCACAGGAAAGCTGAATGAAGACGAGAGAGATTAAGGACAAAACACACACAAGAAAACAAAACTTGTTCACGGTCTAAGCAGAAGTGGATTAAAAACTGGGTCTGTGGTTCATTGGAGCCCACTGTTCTCGGGTGCCCCTTAGGCTGGATTAATCTGCGCATCTGTGCAGTAGGAGCCGAAGTTTCCAGAACTTCAGCTAAGTGACTCCCCTAACAATGAATGGGTATATCCTCACTCAAAGCTACTCTCCACGCCAGTGTCTGGCTGCTCATCACTCATCCTAAGGGCCAACACTAGGAGGTCCTGTGCCCTTCACAGCCCCAAGCCTTGATTCCAGCAGCCCAAAGAGAGCGCTTCTTTCCTGGGGCCTGCCGGTACACCTACACTTCCTCTCGGTTCCTTTTTAAAAGCCCAGGCTGTTGGGGAAAACCCCAGTTTCCGCCTCGGGCCTGGGGTCTCCCCTTTTTCCGCGCCTCCGCAGCACCGCCCAAGTTATTTTCGCTCCAATTAAAAAAAAAACAACAAAACTGTTGCAAAAGGGAACGTTAGCTAAGGGGAGGAAGAGGAGGAGCAAAGTCCGGACCTCAGGGCGAGCTCCGAACAAGCCGGGACAAAGTTTCTCCCACCCCCTCCCTCGGGCCGCAGGACGGGCTAACCGCTGGCTTCAGGAGAGCCGGTCATTACAGGGGTTAAGAATAAAAAAAAAAAAGGCGAGCCTTTAGGACCAGGTTTACCTGCAGTAGCTGTCACCTAGCAGCCCTGGGGCGGAAACGAAAAGCGTAGGTCCCTTAGAGCCCGGCCTAGGACTAAGCCCGGCCGCCTGCCCCGCGTCTCTGTGCGCCCAGACCGCCGGGGGTGCCCCCCGCAGTCTACCCCGCCAGTGGGGACCAGCCATGATCACCTCTCAGGCTGTAGCGCGCCTGCATGCCGAACACCGAGAGCGTGCCAGTGCCGGTGCGGTCCTCCTTCTTGAAGCCACAGCGCAGAATGTGCTCCACCTGCCTCAGGTACTGCAGCTCCCCGTGCCGCGGCTCCTCCGCGCCCCGCCGCTCAGCGGCGAGCTGGAGCTCGGAGCCGGCGACCGACATAGCGGAGAAGTCGGCGGAGCGGAATTGGCGCCAAAGCAGGGACCTTCCGCGCGCTCTTTTCCCCGCACTTCCTGCTGGAAAGATTCCGGCTGGCTGGAACTGGCGGACCCCGCGCCCACGTGGCTGAAGTTGTTGCAGCAAACACGCGCCTGCTGGCGTTCCCAGGTCTCTTGATTTACTCTATCTCGGCGTTAAGAGCCTATAGGGTCAAGGCGTCCTACCTCTAGGGAAATTGAGGTTAGAGGATCAAGAGTTCAAGGCAATCCTTCTCCTAGCCAAATTCAAGGCCGTTCTGGGTACATGAGACCTTAATCTCAAGAAGAGCTTTGGTTCAGACTAGAATACATTCAGAGCTTGCCTCTTGATGCGTTGACGATAAGGATCTCGTTTTCCTAGCCCAGGAGAGGGTTGGTTCCTTGTTCGTGCAAATTTTAAAATACCGCTCTGTTGCCTATATCTAAAAAAGGACAGAGTGATCCGAATTCTTATGACTATTTTCCCAGCTGTGCTGAAGGCTATCAGCTGGAACAAGTTGAAGATGCACATTGTTAAAATTTTTTTTCAAGTATTCTTTAAAATGTGTACATTTAGTGTGCGTGCCGTGTAAGTTTCTGCTTACATATAAGGGCGTGGAGACAGCTCATCAGGCTTGGTGGAAGTCCTTTACCATCTCTGTTACTCGGTTCAGCTTTTCAAATTTTAAGGCCACATTTTTCAACTTAATCATTGGTGAGTAGAACTATTTGGTGAGTTTAAGAGGTACTAATACATGTTGTACCCGCAACAGGAGATCTGTTACTTCATTTAGTACTTTGTAGGTGCCCAACAAACTTTTTAAATTTTAGTTATGTCTGGGGATACGAAGGATAAGATTTTGGCTCTACTGAAACATTCTAAACACTATCAATTCCTCCCCCCCCCCCCACTTGAACCCAAGACTTCCCACATGTTCCATGCCACCACTGAGCAATAAACCCAGCCCAAGTCTATATATGCGAGTTTTTTTCCTTGTATCTCACATTTGTCATTTTTGCTTATGGTGTGAGTTGGGTAAGTATTCCCACCCCAAAGGCCCATGTGTTAAAAGGCTTGCTGGCCAGCCTGTGATTACTACTGGGAAGTGGTATAACCTTTAGCAAGCGGGGTCTAGTGACCAGAAATAGCCATTCTTGAAGGCAACATTGGGATCCTGGCTGCTTCCTGTTTCTCCACTTCCAGCCACAAAGTACACAGGCTCTAACTTCACAACTGGAAATCACAATAATATGCCGTGCATAGTGGAGTAAGGTGTTGTTCCCCACAGACAAGGCAACTAAAAGAAGTAACTGTATTCTGAAAACCAGACAAACCTGAAGATGAGTGTCTCAGGAACCATGTCACAGTGGAGCTAAACACAGCAGCAGTATTCTCCTGTGTTCCTGCTGAAGTTCAGCCTCAAAGCTCAAAATCAAAATGTTTGTGTTGTTAGGCTAGAAAGATGGCTCAGCAGTTCAGAGCACTGGCTGCTCTTCCAGAGCCATCAGTGGAATCCAGGGCAGAAAAGATCACAGACTATCCAGTTGTATGTTAGCTTGGTGCTAATTTTTTCTTTGTTGAGCCTACCCGAGATGAGCCGATCTTGGTGAACCAAAACCCAAGAGTGGATTCTTCTACTCTTATGGAAAATCCTTTATCATGGCCTTCTTTGACCTTGTTTTGATGGAAAGGGTTCTTTGAAGCTGAATGCTAAATACATATTAGCCAAAATAAATGATATCCAAACAATCATCTATTAATACATTTAACAAACACTTCTGTCACAATGCCTTCCTTGTGTCAACAAGGAGCAAGACAGGCAAGGACCTGGTCTTCATGGAACTGGTTTTCCAAAAGAGACAAATGATTAGAAAGTTTCCAAGCAAGTTTTCTTAGATAGGCCAGGATGGGACACATAGCAGAACCTAGGTTCATTCCCTGGTATTGACGGCTAGACTAACCAGAGGCTTTCCCTGAAGCCCTGATGTATGGAGAAGGAACACCCTCCTTCTCTGAAACCAGGATAAGCTTGGCAGAACTGGTAATGGCCTGGGGGCCAGAGCCTTGGGAAGCTTCAGCTCCAAATCCTGAGAACCCAATTTTTTCACTCTTAGGGGCTACAGTTATCAGTCCCAAGGCTGCTATGTGCTTGGTCTGTAATGTTCTGGAGATACCCTGTGTGCAGCATTGCCTGGTAAGTTTCCTGCTGACTTTATCCCATCTATCCCTGGGAAATAGAACATAATATGCTACACTTCTTACTTAAGTGAGACCTCCCAATCGCAAACACATCTATCACCTTATCTTCTGATCTACTGGTCCTCTCTCTCAGTACTTGTCACTCAAGAATGACCTACTAGTTCAGGTCACCCTAGTGCCATGAAGAACTTTCAGTTCATAGTCATAACAATTTGTAACATATTGTTGGGATCCAAAAGTCTGAAACAACCCAAACAGGCACAAGAGCCCAGCAAAGCAATGGCTTTATTTGAATTAGGCAGCCAAAACTGACCAGTCAAGGACAACAGCACAGACTCAGGAGCTGACTGTATCTTCAAATATTCATCTTAGTATTTAAACAAATGACAAAAATGTATTGTGCTCAGGTTACTACTAATTGATTAGGGCCACCCAGAGTCAAAACATTAGAGTTCTTAAACTTGAAATCCACAAACATCTTTGCCAAGTTACAGTTACATTTTTCCATCAATCAGGATTTAAGGATAGGGAACTCCTTTTTGTTGTTTGTTTTTGTGAGACAGGGTTACTCTGTGTAGCCTTAGCTGTTCTGCACTCATTTTTGCAGATCAGGCTCACCTCTAACTTCCAGACATCCCCTTGCCTCTGACTCCCAAAGTGTTCCAGTGGCACCCGACTTTTTTTTAAATGTCCATTGTTTTTTATTTTCTTATTTTTGTTTTTTAAGATTTATGTCCTGTCTGCATGTACACCTGCATGCCAGAAGAGGGCACCAGATCTCCTTATAGTTGGTTATGAGCCACCATGTGGTTGCTAGGAATTGAACTCATGACCTCTGCAGGATCAGCCAGTGCTCTTAACCTCTGAGTCATCTTTCTAGCCCAACTGTTGTTTTGCCTGCATGTTGGATCCCCTGGAGCTGGAGTTACAGACAGATGTGAGCTGCCAAATGGGTGGTGGGAGTTGAATCCCAAACCTCTGGAAGAGCAGACAGTGCTCTTAACTGCTGAGCCAGCTTTCCGGCCCCCCCCCCCCCGATAGACTTCTTTAGGAACATTTCTTTGTTGTACACTTGTGCTGTTCCCATTGGTTAGGTTATTCAACTGTGCCAGGGCGACTTGCCTACTGGTTGGGTTATTCAACTGTTAAGGGGACACTTGCCTAGCATTCATGTTTCAACTTGCCAACCAAATCCAAGTACGTGTCTCTTTTTGCCAAGCAGGATGTCAAGTTATTCAGGGAGGTCTTGAGAACTTAAACTCTATTTGACCCCCATTCAAAATGGAAGTTTTATTCAAAATGGCTTCAGTTTGGTTCCTTTTTTTTTTTTTACCACAGATCATTTTATCAGTGGTATATGAATAATTACAGTGGTAGTGATCTAGCATGAATAGTTGATACCTATTTATTTGGCATTACAGAAAATTTCTTTTAATTTTAAACCTCAGTTTTTAGATGTTTTCTTTTATTGATCAATAAGCATAAATATACATTATTGATAAAATTTTCAGCAGAAAATAGAATTAAAATAAAAGTTTAGGGAGAAATCTAAGGAAATTAAAATGTCTTTCTACAAAAGAAAGGAGGTGGCAATTCAGTATTCTGAAAATATCTTTTACATTCTAAGAGACTAGAACTTTTGCTGGACCTCCCAGCCAGAGTTAATCCTACACCTTGAGGTCACTTAAGACTCAAGATTGCTAACCTACTGCATACTCAGCCTGTTTGTTTAACCTAACAACATAAGCCCAGTGGGGTGGCACATACCTATAATCCCAGCATTTGGGTCGTGGAGGGGCAGGGGCAGGAGGATCTCTTTTGGTTCCTGGCTTGCCTGGTCTACAAAGTGAATTCCAGGGCAGCCAAGGCTACACAGAGAAACCCTGTCTCAAAAAACATAAATAAATAACTTAATAAATATAACCTTATGTATATGTTCAAAGCAGCATTTTGCACTCATGTGGAAAGAGGGATGAGTTCATCCACCTTTGACTCATCTAGTGGATGGACAGATATTAAAGCAAAATTTGATCTATTCATGTAATGAAACAGGGAATACCAACCAGTGATACAAGATGGATGAACCATCAAGCTAGATGATACTTGTCAGTCAGAAAAGGAGAGAGATCGCATGACTCCACACACATGAGAGGCTAAGAGTTGGTTAGAGCGATGGAGACAGACACTAAAGTGGTGGCTGCAGTAGGGGGTAACAGGAAGGGGAAGCGAATGTTTAAGGGGTGGAGAGTTTAGTTTGAGAAAATGAAAGATGTCTAGAGATAGAGAGTGGTAATAGTTTCACAGTATAAATGTACTCAATGCCTCAGAATTCTATACTTAAAATGGCAAATTTCATGCTATGTATATTTTTACCACGGTAAAAATAACTATGCAGACGCTTAATCCTTTACTAAATGAAGGATTGAATAATACTTAAAAACAGTGGTGGAGACAGATGCTTTAAATTGAGCTAGGTTTTATGGTGCATGTCTTTAGTCCCAAAACTCAGGAGGCAGAGGTACGCAGGCTTCTGTGACTTCAAGGCCAGCCTGGTCTAAGGTGAAAGTTCCAGGAGAGCCAAGGCTGCCCTGAGAAACCCCAATCTCAAAAGCCAAGTTTAAAAACATTGAAGTGAGACTCCTCTGTTTAATTAGAAAGCGACACATTGGAGGCTGGAGGGCTAGTTCAGTTAAGGCGTACTACCCTTATCAGAACTGACAACAGCCTTCAACTCTAGCTCTGGGGCATTTAATATGCTCTAGCACCCGTGGGCACCTGCGCTTACACACACACACACACACA
Organism: Pachyuromys duprasi; assembly: GCA_028658305.1. Classification (NCBI taxonomy): domain Eukaryota; kingdom Metazoa; phylum Chordata; class Mammalia; order Rodentia; family Muridae; genus Pachyuromys; species Pachyuromys duprasi. Next base: position 16,321,516 of record CM053751.1, read on the forward strand.
TAAAACAAAAATTTAAAAAAGAAAATGAAACAGACCGTGGTTTTAATTCTACTTTTAATTCCAGCACTTGTGAGGCAGAGGCAGGTGGATCTCTGTTAGTTTGAGGCCAGCCCACTCAGTCTACATACTGAGTTCCAGGACAGCCAATGCTACGTAATAGAGAGAACCTGTCAAACAACAAAGAAAAGAAATCCAAAAAGAAAGAAAAGGAAGTGACATATTTGTAGAAATAACAGAATATAAACACCTAGGTGATTTAATGTTTCTTTTAATATACAGAACTTCTGATATATCATTCAATAAAGGATATATTTACACTTTAAGAAAGATGCAAGGGAGGTTTTGGTTTCTTTAAAAACTCAGTTATGTTATATAAATATTTTTTTTTGTTTTAATCCTAAGTGTGGGATTTTAGTTTGGCCTTTAGTTTGTCCACAGCTGATAATTGCCTCCTGTGGGGCACGGTCTTTGCCAACTGGTAACAGCCTGCTTCATGCAGCACGGAGAAGAGAGTAGTCTAGGACTCTGAGGGACATAAATATGAGAGCACAGAAAGAGAAGGGGTGGCAGTGTGGAGAGACTAGAGATGGGTGGTGTGGCGGCTTGGAGGAGACAGAAACGTTTCAACACAGCAGCTTGGAGGAGATTGCTTGCTGTGTTTGCTTTTGATGGAGATTGGTATAGCCTGAAAAGAACCCATCGATCCTAAACAGCAGGAGAAGTAAAGGGGTCTGAGCCCTTCTCCCCACCAACCTCTCTTTTACCTAGGGTTAAAGGATTGGTGGAAGGGAGGAAGAAGCTTAAATACCCCAAACAAAAATAAGCACAACAGAAAGAATTTCCATTTTTAACTCAGGATAACTAGTTATTAGTCTGCCATTCAACATAAGAACATTAACACACCTTCCTAACACAGGACTAACATACTTGCCTATAACTATGTTTACTGTGATCAGTCTGTATTATATTTTAGGATTTGCAGGTTTCAGCTGAAGAGATAATTCTTGCAGGATCTATTATGTCTTATCTTTTAAACAAAAGTAGCTATTGTAAAAGGAACTTTTATTCACTTGAATCAGTTATTGTCTTGGAAGATGATGCCTCCATCTGCTAATTTAGGCCTAGTCCTGGAAGCTTCTAGCCTCTGAACAATCTAACCTAGGCCTAGAATGTTTTCAGCCTCAGACACTGCTTGATAAGTTTACCTTATTCTTTTTTTTAATTTAATTTAATTTTAATTTATATTTTTATATCAATCAGAGGTTAAGTACTTTGCATCCCCAGCGTAGCCCTCTCCCTCTTTCCCTCCCACTCTCCCCATCCCTCCCTCATCTCCTCCCCGCCCCCTCCAAGTGCACCTACAGGGGAGGATCTCCTCCCCTTCCATCTGACCCCAGTTCATCTTGTCTCCTCAGGGCTGGCTACAATGTCCTCCCCTGGGATCTAGCCAGGCTGTTTTCTCCCTGGCGTGTATGGGGGAAGGTCAAAGAGCCAGCCATCGAGTTCATGTCCGAAACAGTCCCTGTTCCCCTTACCAGGGTCTTCAGTTGCCTGCTCAGTTTGGTCTTTGTGGAGCTCTTGTTCTCCACAAATCTTATTAACTTCCCCTATTTTTATTATTATTTCCCGCCCTCTGCCGAAGGCTTGGTTGTGATTCTTAATATCTGCTTTGATACATTGCTATATTGATTTTTTCAGAGACCCTCTTTGGTATGCTCCTGTCCTGTTGCTTGTATTATCCTCCATTCAATGTCCATCCCATTTGTTCATCTAAACGAGCATTGATCATACCAACCTGGGGTCCTCCTTCTTGTATATCTTCCCTAGGTGTATAGATTTCAGCATGACCTTCCTATCCTATAGGACTATATAAGTGAGTATATACCATATGTTTCTTTCTGCTTTTGAAATACCTCACTTAGGATGATCGTTTCCAGGTCCCACCATTTGCCTGCGAATTTCATGATTTCCCCCTTTTTAAT
>CM053751.1:16323997-16389466 GCA_028658305.1 Pachyuromys duprasi
CTGGGTTTTTTGTTTCTCCATATGAAGTTGAGTATTTTTCTTTCAAGGTCTGTGAAGAATTGCGAAGGTATTTTGATGGGGATTGCATTGAATCTGTTACCTTATTCTTTCTGAGCTCTGGGATGGCTGGTTCAACTCAGCTGTTCTGGCTCAAACTCCTCTCCCAGCTGACTTATTCAATCCAGCTTTTTCTTGGACCCTGAATTTCTCTGCTTGGCCTCCAACTAACTCTGGCAATTTGCTCTAATTTCCTGGCTCCCTCTGTCTTCACCTGTGTTCTCTCTCTGCAACTCTATGACTCTCCTGGTAAAACTGCCTCCTCTCCTCCCTCCTTCCTCTTCTCCCCACCCCCACCCCCCATTGAATAGCTTCCCTTTTCTCCCTCCTCTCAAGAGAGCTGGGCTTATCCAGCTCTATCAAATCTTTCTCTGATTCATCTTTTCTGCCACTTTATTAGACATCACTTTCAAACATGGATGCTTTCTTCTGCAAACTAACTTTACCTTGTTTGTTTGGGATTAAAGGTGTGTACCACCACACCTGGACCCAAGCTTTTCTTTACCTGAAGCTTGCTCTATACCAGGCTGGCCTCGAAATCAGATCTCTTTGCTTCTGTCTCCTGGATTAAAGGCATGTTTTTATTCCAGCTGGATTACACAGACCTAAAAGGATGTGATCTCCTGCCAGAGCAGCCATGATCTGAACTAAAATTCTTCTGCAAGCTATAGTCAAAATAGTAATATTTAAAGCTATTGTCGTAGTGTATTTTTTTTCTGGTGTAAAATATCAGAACAGGTAATTTGGTAAATGTTTATAGCTTTCATAAAAATTCACATATACAAAGTAATACAAAACCCACATATGTGGCCATTGTTAGTGCATATTAATTTCATAAAATAATAGGCTTCATTTTTAGATACATGTGTAACACAATTTGACTATATCTACTCCCTATTCTCCTTTCTTTTCCTCTCCTCTTTCCTGGACCTCCATCCTCTTCTCTACTACTTTCTTGTCTTTCCCCCTCTCCTTTTTCTAGATTCAAGTAGGAATATTTTCCTCCTCATAGCCTTTTTGGTTTTTTGAGATGGGATCTCATAGAGCCCAAGTTGTCTGAAATTCCCTATATAGCTGAAGATAACCTCTGACTCCTGAGTGTCCTGCCTCTACCATGCCCAGTGCTCACATGGATATTCTTAACTTCATCTTTTGAAGAAACTATCACAGTTTCCATGGTTTGTTGAACCTGACTTTTTCTTTATTAATTGCACTTTATTTACTTTGTATCCCCCCTGTAGCTCCCTCCGTCCTCCCCTCCCAACCCCTTCCTTCTATCCCCTTCTCCACAAATGCCCCTCCCCAAGCCCATTGATAGAGGAGGACTTCTTTTCCTTCCTTCTGATCCTAGTCTATTTGGTCTCATCAGGAGTGGCTGCATTGTCTTCCTCTGTGGCCTGGTAAGGCTGCTCCCCCCTCAGGAGGAGATGATCAAAGAGCAGGCCAATCAGTTCATGTCAGAGGCAGTTCCTGTTCTTATTACTATGGAACCCACTTGGAGGCTGAACTGCCATGGGCAACATCTGTGCAGGGGTTCTTGTTTATCTTCATCAATAGTCCTTGGTTGGAGTATCAGTCCAACCAAGTACAGGGAAAGACCCCTGTACTCAGATTTTTTGGTTCTGTTGCTCTCCTTGTGGAGCTCCTGTCCTCTCCAGACCTTATTATTTCCCACTTCTTTCATAAGATTCTCTGCATTCTGCCCAAATGTTGGCCATAAGTCTCAGCATTTGCTTTGATAGTCTGCAGGGCAGAGCCTTTCAAAGGCCCTCTGTGGCAGGCTCCTGTACTGCTACCTGTTTTTTCCTTCTTCTGATGTCCATCCTCTTTGCCTTTCTGGATGGGGATTGAGCATTTTAGCCAGAGTCCTCCCGCTTGATTAGTTTCTTTATGAACCTGAATTTTTATGGTGTAGCTCAATGGCAAAGTATGTACATAGCATGCTCAATACCCTATATTCCATCTCCAACACCGAACAAAAAAGATGGTCCCTTCTTCAGATGTGAAACTAAACCCTACATATACTCAGGCCCAGTGCACGTCTGTTACTCATGACCCATTATCCTATTTAACAAAATGCATGCGGGTTTTTTTTATAACAATGATGTTATAAATACCCAAGATATATATATATATATAAGACATTGTGTTACAGTCTCTAACTTTGGAGCTTGTGTGTGAACCCAAGTGTGGTGTAGCAAAATAAACACATCACAAACTGATATGAAACATCAGGAACCTAGCATGTATTCCAGAAGAGGGTTCTAAATATATACATATGTATGTATGTATATATGTATATACTTAGATCCCATTCATTTATTAGGCCTCATCCATGCTAGGTGAACATACAGCCACAGAATAACACATCCGCCTTAGTTCTTTTTAAGTTACAGCCTCATAATTCTAAAAGTAACAAAAAATCACAATCTCCACACCTTTTTTTTTTTTTTTTTTGGAGTGGGGGGAAAGGTTGGTTTTTTGAGACAGGTTTCTCTATGTGGCCCTGACTGTCCTGGAAATAGCTCTGTAGACCAGGCTGGCCTCCCAAAAGCTGGGAACAGAGGCATGCACAACCACACCCAGCCTAATCTCCATACCAGTAAAAGACAATTTAGCTATAATCTTGCCATTTTAACAAAACTACTATCATTTATTTTTTTATTCACATTTCCTATTGAATTTTTTAGGTTGGATTCTAAGAAACAGAATTACTAGTTTAAATATTTTACTGCTTTAAGTAATTTTCCAAATGTAAATCTTGAGGGGGGAACTTTTAATCAAATTTAAGTTGATTCCTTACATTGATTCCAGAAGTAGAAAAATGTGAAAAAGAACTTGTATGACTCTGGCTATATAATTAAATAATAAAGCCAGGCTGGATGTGGTGGATCACACCTGAAGGTCAGCTGGCCTGGATGATGTAACAAGCGTCTGTCTCAAAAATGAAGGAAAATTAAATAAAAGGGAAAACCAACTTATATCCCCACTGATAATTTACGAATCTCCAAGACATCACATTCCTGTGGTCCCACTATATAGCTTTAGGTGGACTAGAACTGGCTATGTAGACCAAGCTAGCCTTGCATCCATAGAGATCTGCTAACTTCTGCTAGGATTAAAGGTGTGTGTGTGTGTGTGTGTGTGTGACCTCTTAGGAACATTTTACACAGCCTTTTAATGTTGACAAATTTGATATCTCCTCCCCAATTCTTGCATTTCTGTTATTTCTTTTTATGAGTCACTACCCTGTCAGCAAAGCTCTCCTAATCAGCTACTCTCTTACCAAGCTTTAAAATGTCCCTTAAAATGCTGCTGGAGTTTTGCTATCACATAGTCAATGACATTTGTGCCCTCAGCACTTTCTTCAGGAAGGTTCTGGCCTGTGACGTTAGAGGAAGGCAGAATGCTTGAATCTACCATAATTCCATCCTGTTTGGAAGACGGTCCTCCACGAATGTTTGGAACTGCCTGAAAAAGAAGGATTACAGAATAGAAAGTTTTTCATATCCTAGTACATGTTCAATATTAATAACATAAGCCAACCAAAAGGATCAACGGGGAAGTGCTTGCTGCCAAGCGTGATGATCTCAGTTAGGTCCCTGGGATCCACATGACGGGAGGAAGGAGGAAAAAAGAGCCCACTCCCAAAAATTGTCCTTTGACTTCCACTCACATAAGGACACCATTTGTCCCCAAGAGGAGTCAGAGAACCCAAGACAGCTGGTGAAGTGTTTAATGAATACTAATGTGGAATGCCAAATTTTGTAATTTTTCTAGGAAATGTAAGGTTTTGGTTTTACCTGTGATTTGGCAAGAACCAATCCTCTCTCCCTCCCTTAACCCTTCTTTTCCTACTCCCTCTCCCTCTCCTTTTGTTTTCTTTGGTTTGGTTTTGAAAAGGGGTCTCACTACATATTCAGGGTGACTTCAGTGTGCCTCAGCCTCTGAGTGTCACACATGCACCTGGCTTAGCTGCTCTCTTAATAAATTCCCAAGTACATATAATGTCTTTTTAACCATTTTAATGGAACTAAACTTTAAATCCAATTTTATATAACATTAACAGAACTATTTTTAAAAATGTTTTCCCATAGATTCCTCTATCAAAAACATAAAAGGCAAATTAAAATAACAAATATAATAATTCTTTTTTTTTTTTTTGGTGTGTGTGTTTGAAAAAGGGCCTTATATAGTTCAGGCTGGCTTTGGACTTCCTACATAACTGATTACTCTGAACTCCTGAGCCTTCTGTTTCCATTTCCCAAGTGCTATGATTTTTCAGCTGCATGCTACCATGCTTGGCTGCAATTCTGGTTTATAAAGGAATATCTGTGTCCTGTCTACTTACTGTCCTTTCAGTAAATCTAACAAATAAGAAATTCCATAAACATCTGTGCCTAGTCTAACATGTAATTGATTGTATAGTAAACACCTATAAAAACTTCTTGTTATAATTTGTGAAGTTCATACAGAAGGCTTCAACACTTGCAGGTCTATAATTTGCACTTTTTTTTACATGATGAAATAAGAGCTGCTTTGAGAAGAATGGATAAGCCATTCTTTTGTTTATCAACGTAGCTGAGGTAGCTGAGCCTACCAATTCAGTGGGGGGGAACCCACACTATTTCCCATCAGGCTTCTTTCTAGTGCTCACTGTATGAGCAGTCTTCTGTGCTTCATCTGAAAACTGAGGAACGGAGTATTATTATGGAACGGAGTACCTGTTATGGTTTAGATGTGATCGATCCCTTCCAAAGCTCATGCTGGGATTTGATTCTCGATGTGACGTTACTGAGAGCTGTTGGGGCCTTGATGAGCTGACAAGACTCACTGCAGTGACTTACATCCAGAAGCACCAGTTACTCTAAGCACAGGGTGTAGGCTGTTATGAGGCACCTCCCCCTTTACCAACTCCTCAGTCTCTCTCACCCAAGTTCTATTTCCATTCTGTTGGCTTTTCCTTCCTGGCACGCACAGAGCAACACATAGCCCACTCCAGAAGCTAAGAAGCTGATATTGGGCTTTCTAGCCTCCAGAATTGTGAGGTAAATAAGACCCTTTTCTTGATAGATAGATCTATCTAGATCTATCTATCTATCTATCTATCTATCTATCTATCTATCTATCTATCTATCTATCTCTTAGTCTTCCATTTCCCCCTTCCCTTCCCTCCCTTTCTTTGTTTTTATCCCATCTACCTCATGACCTGCTAGGAATGGAGCCCAAATCCTCACACATGGGGATGAGGCGAGGCAGTCTTGTTATATAGCCCAGATTGGCCCTGAACTCTCTGAAATCTTCCTCCCTCAGCTTCTAGACTGCTGAGATTATAGGTGTGTACCACCATACTAGGCTTGTTTTGATTTCTTGAGACAGTCTTCCACAGCCGAGGCCAGCCTTAAATTACTGATCCTCTTGCCTCTACCTCTTAAGTGCTGAGAAGATTGCAGACATTTACCCCCAAACTCAACTTTAAAAAAAAAAATGTTTGTTATGAGTAGCTAAACTTAGTTTTCAAACTATGCATGGCCTACAGCTTGAATGTTGACAAAGAGCAAAATGTCAGATTCTCTAAAAACAGGCTGAGGTTCCAACATGAGCTGATTGCCAAAGAGATGCTCTCAGGTGAAACCTTTAAGGGGATTAGTGAGGCAACCTGGAAAACGGAGGTAGGACATTGCCAAATAAGAACCTTGCTGCAAGGCATTGACAGCTGCACCTGTATCCACCATAGAGTTCTGAATCACAGTCGGTGGCTAGAGCAGGAATGGGTAATGGGAACCCAACTAGGGCACCGTGGTAGCGAACCTTCATGTCAACTTGATTATAGCTGCAGTCAACTAAGAGACATGCCTTTAGATGAGTCTGTGATAGTGTCTTCTGGATAGATTTCTTGTAGGTGGCACCATCCTGCTACCACCTCATCTAAAGAGATCAGAGGGAAAAGCTGTGACCTTTGGCCGCCTGCCTTCACTCCTTCCTGATGAGTGCATCTGCTATCCTCTGCTGCTCTCAAAACCCACCTGCTTTAGCTGCCAATGTGGACTGAAGACCGATGACTCTCCATGCCTTCAACACTAGAGAGGGGGTGCTGAGGCTTTTAGCCTAGTGGACTGAGTAGCTGCTGGTTCTCAGCCTCTTGAATATACAGACCACCACTGTCAAACTACCTAGTTCATATTGTAAGTCAGTATACTAAACCCCTTTGTAATATTTTATTTTACTCTATCAGTTTTGTTCCTCTACAGAACATCACTATTACACAGAGCGTTGTTGCATCATTAGTTGCTATGCCCTGTATGTTTTGTACCCAGGTTCTTTTAAGGACCTTTCCACCCCATGCTAATCCCACTGGAATCAATGTAGCACTTTGGCATACTTAATTGTGTGTGGTCATAGGCATGCATGGCTGAGGACGAAGTCGGCTAGTTTTATGCAGCACAGAGTAAGCAAATGTGGGAGTCACAGCATGGATGCAGTTTAAGATGACAGCATGATTTAGATAATATTTAATTTAAAAACATTTTATGTCTATTTTATGTTCTGTGTTATGGGTGCTTTGCTCACATTACATCTGTGTACTAAGTGCATGTGCTTGGTGCCTGAAGAGGTCAGAAGAGGGTGTCGGATCTAGAACTGGAGTTATGGACAGCTGTAAGCCACCATATGCTTCCTAAAAGACAACAGGTGCTCTTAACCACTGAGCCACCAATATTCAATTCTCCAGCCCTTATACTTAATCCATAAATTGACTGGCGGTCATCTGAATAGGTATGTCCCCTAGACGCATGTGTTTGAATGCTTGCCCATATGGAGTGGCACTATTAAGAGGCAGAGCCTTGTTGAAGAAAGAGTGTCACTGTGGAAGTGGGCTTTGAGGTCACATATGCTCAAGCTACACCCAATGTGGGACACACAGTCTCCTCTTGCTACCTGTGGATTAAGATCTAGAACCTACAGCTCCTTCTCCAGCACCATGCCTGCCTGGACGATGCCATGCTTCTCACCATAACAATAATGGACTAAACTTCTGAAAAGGTAAGGCGGCCCCAACTAAATGTTTTCCTTTATAAGAGTTGCCTTGGTCATGATATGTCTTCACAGCAATAGAACATTAACTAGACAGTGACTTAGTTTATTGTATCAAAGAGTTAAGTGTATGATTTACTTTTTTTTAATAACTAAGGAAATGCCCTAGCTTTACAAGCAAACATTTTAATGTGGATTGCATTATTCCCATCTTAGTGAAAAAACTGAGGCCTAGAAAGGTTAAAGACCTTTTCTAGTATTTCTCAAATGTTAAGCTTTAAAGTCTAGTTCTAAATTTTTTGTTTACTTTATGTATATGGGTGTTTTGCCTGAATTTATGTCTGTACATCACATGCATGCCTGGTCCCTAAGGAGGCCAGAACAGAATATCACACCAGGAAAATTGAAAATCTGAACATCGAACTTGGGCTCTCTGAAAGATGAGGAAATGCATTTAGCTGCTGAGGCATCTCTCTAGCGCCTGGTGTCCAATTTTGAACTCTACCTACAGATCTTCTCTCTTAAAATCTGTATTAGACAGTTTAGGGTTGTCACTATCAGCTATAACCCTGTATCTCTGAGAAGAATTAGTCAATGTAGATAGAAATTCATTTTGCATCTTATGGCCTCATTCCACTTCAGTACAGGACCCAGAAATGCTAGGTGAATCCACCAATAAGCTACACTTATAGCCCTTTAAAATATTTTGTGTTGTTTTGAGACAGGGTCTTACTTAAGTTGTCTAGGCTGGCAGAGAACTGAATGTAGCCCATTCAGGCCTTGAACTAAAATCTTCCTACCTCAGACTTATGAGTAGCTGATGTAAAAGATGTGGGCCGGGGCTAGAGAGATGGCTCAGCAGTTAAGAGCACTGAGTGCTCTTCCAGAGGACCTGGGTTCAATTCCCAGCACCCATATGGCAGCGCACAACTGTCTGACTCTATGATCTGACACCCTCACACAGACATACTTGCAGCCAAAACACCAGTGCAATAAGATGTGAGCCACCATACCCGGCTTTCTAGACCATAACCACACACTAGGTCAAGTGGGCTTGGATATGGCCACAATGGAGCAATGTGTATTCTTCTCCAGCTCGTTTTCAAATTCAGCTGTAATCAATAAGTAGCTAGCAAAATAGAGGTATCACATGCCATTTCTGCTTGGAGTTCCTTACCTTTGTTGAATTAAAGATGCCCTCAGTCACTGTGTGATGGCTTGCCAGGAGAGATACCCATCCAAACTGCTCTCGCATCTTCTCCATCAGATACATGGTGTCTTCCAGATGATACTGGGCCATCCGGACAACCTGATCATATTGCTGACTGGATACATTGACTAATTTCAGGGCCTCAAGGAATTCTATGTGTAGTTCAGGTACATCAGGGCAGTCTAGCAAAGAGGTAAAGAAACAGGGGAAAAAAATCTGTAAGTGGTTGGCTTGGCCTTAAGACCCAGAGTTCTTAATTAGTGTTTGTTGCCTGTAGTAATATTGCCAATATCACTTTCAAATGAGACGTGGCTTAATTAATTGCTAATTATATGGTTTGATAGAGCAGAAGTGGATGGATAAGGAAAAGAACGTCTTGCCAAAAATCTCACATGCTTACTGCCCATATTTTAAGGGGGACCAGTGTTTGAGGTGTGGCTCAGGACTATACCACTTGCTGGGCAGTGCAAAGCCTTGTTGCCCATTAGCCCTTCGTCCAAAACTTTGACTAATGCAGAAGCCTCTGATTTGTCCCTTCCACAGCACATTCTCTCCATCCCATCAAAGGGGGAAAATTATTTTTTCTATAGAAAAGACACATGTATGCATTATTTGGAATGGCTGCCACAGGCTAGCTATAGGTAGTGAAGCAAAAGCTTATTAAATATTTCCCTTTTAAAAACTTTTTATTGATTCCAGTCCTCCTCATCTCTGCTTTCCCTTATATCTTCCCCTTTCCCTGGAAACCTCCCTCCCAAAATAAAACACACACACATACAAATGAACAATAACAACAAAAAACAAAAATAGAAAACATCTCATTGTAGAAGCTGTGCTACGTCACAGTGTGTCCCACAGTATAGCCCTCTGTCCACACATCTTCACTTGCAAATGTTCATTGCAAGGAGTCATCGGTCTGTTCCAAGATCTCTGGCCTCTGTGACACCATCAGTACTGGATCCTCAGGAGGACTCCGCCCAGTTATCCGGTTGTCCTGTGTCACGGAGATCCTGCAGCTTTGGATCAGCAGGACTGGCCCTTTCACATATCCCAACTGTTTGAAGACGATAGAGATTTTGGGGTGGGCCATCTCAGAGCCCTGGATCTGACCAATCCACCAGTCAGTCCACCAGCTCTTATATCCACACTACAAAGGTGAACTCCCCAGCACTACTCTGGCTAGGCTACCCAATGTTGCCATCAGCAGGAGACATCTGCTGCTCTCAGAGCTATGTCACACGCATGCTTCCAGAGCCAGCTACACTGTGCTGCCCAGTCAAGCCCACTCTCCCGAGTGCTGCAGCCTTGGGACTGCAGCCAAGGCCGGGACAACTCTTCCACTCTTGCACCCTTGAGGCTGGCCCACCCATGTCTTAACCATCAGGGCCAGCTCTCCAGAGTGGGCTATGGCCAGTGAGGGGTCAGAGCTACCTGACTTCAACAGGTGGCACCCACAACACCTCATGACAGACAAGTGGTAGGGCCAGCTCTCCAGCGCTCTTGCCTTCAGGGCCTGCTCTCCTGTGCCCCCTCCACCAGGGCCAGCTACTGTGCTGCCCAGGTGAGGCGCAGGGGTCACTCTCCAAAGTGAGAAATTTAAATGAATAAGCACAATACAAGTAAAGGTGTAAGAAAAGAGCATTATTTACAGTGAATCTACTTAAGATTGGGACAAGAAATACACAGTAAGACAGTGAAAGTCATGACTAGTGATGTTTGGGAAAAATATATTACATGTATCAAATATAGTATTATAATTATAGCTATGGGATTACTTATAGAGTAATTTAGTGATAAAATGTATGAAAGTTGCCCTTGTTTCGTTTTTTGGCAAGAGGGATGGGTTCTCACTTGGTCGCTCATGTTGGCTCAGACTTGGCTATGCTAATCAGGTTGGTCTTGAACTTTCTATTCTTCTAGCTCTGTCTCTCAAGTGCTGGGATTATAAGCATTTAAGTTACCATATCCTACACAAATAATTTTGTTCATGTGTTTTGTAATAGCAGAACTTTAAAGGTTAAAAAAAAACCCCAAACAAATCAAAACAAAAAAACGCAAACTTAACGGCACTTAGTTAAGGTTATTATTGAGGCGTTGAAACACCATTACCAAAGGCAACTTAGGGAAGAAAGGGTTTATTTGGCTTACAACTCCACATTACTGTTCATCACCCACAGTGGGCTAGGCACTCTCCCCACCAATCACTAATTAAGTGATTAGTTAACTAATTAAGACACCTATGGCTTGTTCATATGGAAGCACTTTCTCAATCAAGGCTCCTTCTTCATTGATGACTCTAGCTTGTGCTGAACTTAAACGCTATACAGAAAGGCAAAGAGGATGGACATCAGAAGAAGGAGAAAACAGGGAACAGTACAGGAGCCTGCCACAGAGGGCCTCTGAAAGGCTCTGCCCTGCAGACTATCAAAGCACATGCTGAGACTTATGGCCAACCTTTGGGCAGAGTGCAGGGAATTTCATGAAAGAAGTGGGAAATAATAAGACCTGGAGAGGACAGGAGCTCCACAAGGAGAGCAACAAAACCAAAAATCTAGGCACAGGGGTCTTTTCTGAGACTGATACTCCAACCAAGGACCATTGATGAAGATAACCTAGAACCCCTGCACAGATGTTGCCCATGGCAGTTCAGTGTCCAAGTGGGTTCCATAGTAATGGGAACAGGGACTGTCTCTGACAGGAACTGATTGGCCTGCTCTTTGATCACCTCCCCCTGAGGGGGAGCAACCTTACCAGGCCACAGAGGAAGACAGTGCAGCTACTCCTGGTGAGACCTGATAGACTAGGATCAGAAGGAAGGAGAGGAAGTCCTCCCCTATCAGTGGACTTGGGGAGGGGCATGTGTGGAGAAGGGGGGGAGGCTGAGATAGGGAAGGGAGAGGGCCACGGGAGGATACAAAGTGAATAAAGTATAATTAATAAAAAAACTAGAGAATAAATAGTGATATTCCAACACAGACCGAAATACAATAGTGTATGTTATTGCACTAGTGAATTAATGAATCTGAGTAAGATATTTTTTACTTGGATAAATCTTACAAACTAGACTGAATGAAGATAACAATACATAACCAATAAGATATTAAGACAAATTATACAGGATTGTGGGTCATAATCCCATATAATACCATTTAGGAGGCAAATACATCCTCTGAATCTGTGGTTTACATAGGGTGTTCTAGGCTAGTCAGAACTACAGAGAGAGATCCCATCTCAAAATAAAGAGAATGTTCAGAATTTGGAAGTGTGGCAAAATAATGCTGCATGCTCTCCCAGTGCTAAGACCTCTTCCCTATTTCTCTAGAGAAATGATCCTTTGTTTGGTTTACAGTATTCTGTATATTGGTATACAGATGTACAGTATATCTATTATTTGAATAATAACAGATTCTATGATGCCAGATAGATGAAAATTATGGATTGTAGAGTTTTAAATTTTTTTCTAGCAGAAATGAGTTATTTTCTAAATAATGATAATTACAAAGATTAGACTGTTACTGTCCTCTTGTATACAACCTAGTTATAGCTCTAATTTTGTATTCTTTTTGTTTGTTTGTTTGTTTGTTTATCAGGACAGCGTTTCTTTGTGTAGCCCTGACTTTTCTAGAATTCACTCTAGATGAGGCTGGCCTGGAACTCATAGAGGTCCACCTGCCTCTGCCTCTCAAGTCCTGGCATTAAAGGAGAGTGCCATCCAACCTAGCATAATTTTATAATCTTATTTCAACATTTTATCCTTGATAAATACCTTTGATTTTGGTGCGGTTTGGGAGGTCATTGATTTGTTCATTTGTTTTGAGGAAGGGTTTTAGTTTGTAGTCCAGGCTTGCTGAAACTTACTATATAGCCCTGACTGGCCTAGAAGTAGTGGGTCTCAGTTATCTTATTTGTTTTGTAGAGACAGGGTCTTTATACAGCTCAGGCTGAGTTCAAACTCTTGATTCTCTAGCCTCAGCCTCCTAGGTGCTGGGTTATAAGTGTGTGCCACCACACCTAGTTCATAAGTAACATTTTAAGTTTAAAATTATAATTTGAGGATGTAAAAATTTAAACATAAAACACTGTTAAGTATGGTATATGTATGTGTGTATGTATACCTGGATATACTATATGAGTAAATATAAAATGTAAAAGTAAATACTGAATCTAAATTAGCCATTTGCATCTTCTTTTTTGAGACACAGTTTCACTGTGTGGACCAGGCTGGTCTTGAACTCACAGAACTCCACCAGTCTGTGCCTCCAGAGTGCTGAGATTAAAGGCCTGAAGCACCATACCTGGCTGCTGGCTTTGAACTCTTGCTCTTCCTGTGTTGGGGGCACCACAGGTGTGCGCCGCCACACCTGGTTATGTAATTCCAGGGACGGAACCCAGGCTTTTGTGCATGCAAGTCAAGTGCTCTGCTGAGCTCCACCCCCAACCCTTCCTTTTCCTTTACTTACTTATTAATTGTCTTGGGGCAGGGTTTTATTAAATGTCTTTACCGAGCAATCCAGCCTTCACATGCAGCTGCCGGGACTCTGCTATACCAATACACATGAGCTGGGGCATGGCAGGTGGCCATGGCTCCCTCCATTTACTTTTGAGGGAATAAAAGGAATGTGATCTGGACGAGTGACACAGTTAGGTTTCATCTGCTTTCGTAATATTTAATACTTATGTAAATGGTGGGGATACATGGGGTTTTGTTATGCCCTTCTTTACATTTTAAAAATAAATTGCTTTTTTAAAAATAAGTTTTAACAGTGTGGTAGTCACATTGGGACATCTGTTTCCTTATATTTTACATTGCACTTATACTGTATTACCTGTCATATGCCATATCTATTAACTAATTGCTATAGTTTATATCTAGAATATTTTTGAAGACCTATGTGTTTAAGTCTTAATCTCTAGCCCAGAGGTGGTGCAAACTCTTTAAGGTGGGGCCTAGAAGAACTCTTCTTCTTCCTCCTCCTCCTCTTCTCTCTCTCCCTCCTTTTTTTCTTCTCATACACGATGCTCTTTCACCATGTTGGGTCACCTCATCACAAGCCTAAACCAATCACTGACTGAAACTCCCATTTATGTGAACCAAAATAACTCTTTTCTCTCTTTAGGGTAATTTATCTAAGTTATTTTTAATGCTAATGTGAAGTTGCGCATGTGAAGTTGACAGAGAGTAGTTATCAGACACATTTATACTATCTGACTTACTTTATCTGTGACAATCAAGGAAAAAATTACTTATTAGTCCTTTAAATAGGTGGAAGGAAATAGATATAAAAAGTATATATATATGGGGTGCCTGAGTGGGAAGGCTTTTAAAAGTTATCAGTTCATTAATTAGTTCATATTGTGCGTATGTGGGGGGAGCAGTTTGCATTCACACAAGTGTGCATCCTGAGAAGGCCAGAGGTCAATCTCAGGTGTCCTCCTCAGGAGCCATGTTCTTTCTTTGGTTATTTTGTTTTGAGACAGGGCCTTTCACTGGAACCTGGGACTTGCTAATCATGGCAGGCTGGCTGGCTAGTGAGTCCCAGGGCTCCACATCTCCATTTCACCAGTTCTAGGATTTTCACTATGCCTGCCATTTGCATGGGTTCTGGAGAATAAACTCAGGTTGTGCTTGCATAGCCATCGCTCTGCTAACTGAGCGATCCTCTGTCTATTCTGTACACAACCCTGCAAATGACTTTTTAAATGCTTGAATAATGAAAATCACTGATATTTCAGGCCACTTGTGTAATGCTCAGAAGACCTGTATGAAGTGGATCTGTTGTCCCCATTTTCAAATGATCAAACAAGCAGCTAATTCACCCAGTCAACAATTCAGGAGGAAAAAAACCTCAAGTAGCTTTAGGTAACCAAAGCTTCAGGAATGTGGGGGCACAGTAGTTTATAAACAAAACCACAAAAAAGTACCATCTTCCAAAAGTTCTCCTATCAAGACAGATTCCAGATGGCAAACATTTCTGACATACATTCTAAGGTTGGGTGGACATATGGTTGAAGGGGGATGTAGAGAGACAATATCTCCATTCTTGTTCAGCAGCCCAAGAAACCTGCCATTTGCAAGCCCAGTGCACCTGAGAACTGAGAAATAAGAGCCTAGGCTGATAATACTGAGCAAAAGGGAAAAGGAGGCATTACTGATACTTAAGAGGCTTAAAACTAGCCAAACACCACACAGGTCCAGTCAGCAAACTATTAAAACCATCTTATGCTTATTAGTTGAGCACAGAATTAAAACAAAGACCTCGCCCCTCTTGAATTGCAGAGTACACAAATGCTTAGAATCTCTACAGTGCAGTAAGTTACAAGATGCAAAGATCTATTTCATTAACTGAACATTAATCTGTAATCATAGTTTACAGAGCTTGGTGTTTGGGTTCTCTTTTGCTTTTTTTTGAGGGGGTGGGGGTCGTGTTTGGTTGTTGAGATAGGGTCTAATGTAGCCCAGTGTAGCTTTGAATGTACTATGAAGCTAAGGCCAGACTTGAACTCCTAATTCTTCTACTTCCACCTCCTGGATTCTTAGATTATAAACATATAGCACTGTGGAAGGCTTTAGCAGGATGAGGAATAGAGATTGGTTTTGATGATATTTTTGTTTTGTATGACTGGCCCAGGACCTACAGTATGCCCCTAACTATATCCTCTGTCCACGCTGTGTAATTAAACACTACATTGAAAAGTTAGATAAATTTGAGAAATACATTATATAAGTGGCAATATTATTCAGCATATATGTATTTTTATGGTAAAAAAAAATGTTTAAACACTCATCCTGCTGGACGCAGTGGCACATACCTGTAATTCCAGCACTTGGGGAGGCAGAGGCAGGTGAACCTCTGTGAGTTCGAGGCCGGCCTGGTCTACAAAGTGAGTCCAGGACAGCCAGTGCTACAGAGAGAAACCCTGTCTCGAAAAACCAAACCAATCAAACAAAAAGACCTGGGGCCATTCATGTGAGATTTGGTTTAAGAGCTGATTTCCTGGGAAGAATCAGCTTTGATTAACAAGAGATCAATGAAATTGTCTGTTTCATTGGGCCAAAAAAAAAAAAAAAAAAAAGTATTTCCTCAGAATTAGTACATGGAGTGGGTCCAAGAGGAATAGGCTATATTTTGAGTTGCCTGACTGGTACTGGTTTTGAGGCTAGGAAGTGGTCACAGATAGCAGTGGAAGCTTGGCACCATCTGGAAGGATCAGAGTCTCTGTAGAGGCCAGAAAAGGTCACTGGTGAAGGTTCAACTTCATTTACTGTGTTAAACCCCCCAGGCTATTGGAGATGCCAGAACCAGGAGAAACTTGCCACAGACAACAGTGTGTGGGTAGTGGAAACCATCTAAGGCTGCAATATGCACGGTGTGAGCTGCAGATGGGCCTTCTGGAGCCAGAAGAGTCGGTGAGTCTCAGACGCTGGACACTGAGCGACAGGATTTGGCTTTATGTTACTGCACTCTCATTTTGCATTGGCCTAAGTATTCCTATTCCCTTTTTCTTCCCTTTTGGAATAAGAAAGAATGCAATTTTTTAAAATGGAGCACACAGTTAAGAGACTTTAGAATTTTAAAGGGACATGGGATTTTTAAAGACGGCAGAAATTTTAAAAGTTTGGTTGTGTTTTATGTTATGATATTAACATGAGCTCTTGGGGACAAGAAAGAAAAGGTTAGCTAGGCATGGTAGCACATGCTTTAATTCCCATACTCGGGAAGCAGAGGCAGGTGAATCTCTGTGAGTTCAAGGCCAGCCTGATCTACAAAGTGAGTCCAGGACAGCCAGGGCTATTGCACAGAGAAATCCTATATCGAAAAACCAACCAACCAACCAACCAACAAAAACATCAACAAAAAGAAATACTATATCTACACACAGATGCATGTGTTCATAGTGATTCTAAAGCCATCATAGTCCTAGATAGTGAAACTGACTTGCTAGTACTGTGGGATAATTTATAAAGATATTAATTCACATTGTTCTTAGTGTATCTTCTAGCTTCCTCCTTCAAGTCATTAACCACACTTTTAAGTGTTTCTTTAGTGAGATAAAATGCAAGAGCATAGGAGTAAAAAAAAAAAACAACAAACTACTCTTGAATTTGTTAATGGACTGCTGGGTCCATTTTTCTTTTTCTTTTTGGTTAAACAATGTTAGACTTTGATCATGTTCTTAGCTAGGGGTCAACTTGGTTTTGTTTTTGTTTTTCAATACTGGGTTTCTCTATGTAGCCTTGACTGTCCTGGAACTAACTCTGTATACCAGGCTGGTCTCAAACTCAGAGATCTGCCTGGCTCTGCCTCCCAAGTGATGGGATTAAAGGCATGCATCACCACCATCTGGCTCAACTTGCTTTTCTTGATTTGTTCTTCCTCAATAATCTTGTGAATTGCACACTGTAAATTGTTTCAATGGTTTTAAGAACCGAATGACCATAAAAGGCTTCACGGTATGCTTCCTGAGCCATTACACCATATACCATAATATTTACCTCCCTTTCTCTTTCTAGTCTGGGCTGCTTTCATTCTCCACTCCTAAGGAGAATGTAAGTCTGGCACGGCCATATGTTTTGTTTTGTTCTGTTTTTTTTTTTTTTTTTTGCCTTGCATTATCTTGGTGTTAGCTCTTGATATTCAACACCAAAACAGTTTTATAGAAAAATTTACAATCTGTCTCTGGGGCTGGGGAAGGAGTTAAGGGAAAGAGAGAAATGAGGGGAGGGATGGAGGAAAAAGGGTTTCCAGCCTTGGGACGGTCACTCTTAGCCAGAGCTTGACAAACAAACAACCAAGCAAGCCCCCCCCCCCCCAAACCTTCCTTTCCCTGGATCTTCTGAGGAAGATCTACTTTCTCTATTTAAATATCAATGGGGTAATTAACCTAACTGGAAAGAACTACACTTTCCCAAAATTACGTCATTATCTAAATATTACCTTCCAATTCCATGAGACGTTTTCTTTCATCAGTAGATTTTCCTTTTCTGTGCAGCAGAAGGGAGTTGACCTAATTTATCATTGTTTTTCCCTTCTGTATATATTCACAAAAATACATATAACACATTCTTTGTTGTTGTGGTGGTGGTGGTAGTTGTTTTGAGACAGGGTTTCTCTGTGTGGCCTCAACTGGTCTGGAACTCACTTTGTAGACCAGGCTGTTCTTGAACTCAGAACTCAGAGATTCACCTGACTCTGCCTCCAAGTGCTGGGATTAAAGGTGTGTACCACCACTTCCTATTCTTTAATCATACATACAAAAAAAAAAAATCCACAGTGATGGAGCTGAGGAAAATGAAAGGATTAGTTTACATACATTGAATGAATGATTACTTGTAAGCCTTTAGAACGAACACCCTTAGAATGAGAGTGCACAAACAGGACTGGGAGATGGCTTAATTACTACAGAGCTTCCTTTAAAAAGTCAGACGTGGTGTACTTATAATTCCCACACTGGGAAGGACAACTGGCTGGCCAACTAAGACCACTTGGTGAGTTCCAGGCTGGTCGGAAACCAAGTCTCAAACAAAGCCAAACAGACAGCACCTGAGAAATAACACCTAAGACTGTCCTCTGTCCTCTGCATGCACAGGCTTATGTGTGCACATGTACCCAGACACATGATCACAGCAAAACACATACCTGAAAGACATGATAAAACAATTATTCACCTTCAGATAGGTAATCGTGACATTTTTGACATCTTTTATGAAATTTGAAACATCCGGATAAATTCTGGCCAAATTTCTCACACATTCCTCCGTTTTGCTCAGGAAACATCTCTGAGGTCCTATCTCTCTGGTCCAGCTCTGTAGGGAATACAACATTCACACATAAACATTCCTGAAATTTCACTATACAGGGCTGGGGAGAGGGTTAAGTCAGTAATGTGCTTATTACATGAGCAGGAGGCTCAAAGTTCGATTCCTAGAACTCCTGAGAAAAGCCAACCATAGTAGTATATACTTTAAATGCTAGTGCTTGGGAAATGCAGTCTGAGTTTACTGGCCCACCTAGCCTAGCTTTCTTGGTGAGTTCCAGGCATTGAGAAGGTTAATTCTAGCACTTAGGAGGCAGAGGCAGGCGATCTCTGAATTGAAGACCAGTCAGGGCTACATTAAAACAAAACAAAACAAGAAGACGAAAAACAAAACAGGAAAACTAACAAACAAAAAAACAAGTGACTTCTGATAAACAACACTCAAACATACAAGTATGTACATACATTAAATAAATAAATTTATTTGATTAAAAATAATCAAAATTTAAAATTTAAATAAAATTAAAATAATATTAAAAATCTGGGGGCTGGAGAGATGGCTCAGAGGTTAAGAGCACTGACTGTCCTTCCAAAGGTCCTGAGTTCAACTCCCTGCAACATGGTGGCTCATAACCATCTATAACGAGACCTGGTGCCCTCCTTCTGGCCTGCAGGCACATGTTCAGGTAGAATACTGTATAAATAACAATGCTACCTAATCCTGTGCTGCACACTTAAATGTAGCAGTAGCTATGCAAGGCGCCAAAACAAGAGCATCATTTTAATCCATTGAACACATTCCGGACATTGGTCCAAGATAATTGATCTCTACTTACAAGGCCAGGAGAGCATTATTTGATTCTACTCCAGGATTGATATACATAGTGTTACTAACTGACACTGGTTCTGAATATTGGATGGATTTGGAAGACCAGACAAAACATTTCACTTATAAAAATACCCTCTAGACTCTGAAGTTGAACCCAACAATTCCAGTAATAATGGCTGTTCTCTGCCCATAAAACAATGTGACATGAAGGATTTGTTGCCTGGCTTCCATTTCCAAAATGTGTGAGCCAAGCCCTTCCTACATAGAAGCCAACTGTGTGATCCTTTTGAGAATCTGGTTTACATGGTACCAGCTATGGCTGACATCAATGGAGGACAGCCAGCAGGAGCCTATTTCTGTTTGAACAACAACAAAAAGAGTAGTTTTTTTACTTGGCCTTTGATCAACAGAAAGTCAAAGCTATGTAGGGGGACACACCTGTAACCCCAGCATTTGGGATGTGGAGGCAGGAGGGCCTGGACCAGTTCATTACGAGCCTGGACAGTAGTGAGACACCATTAGAAAACAACAAATAAGGGACTGGGTGTGGTGGCATACACTCAATCCCAGCAGAGCTGGGCAGATCCCTGAGTTTGAAGCCAGCCTGATCTACAAAGCAAGCTCCAGGACAGCCAGGGATACAGAAAAATCATGTCTTGCAACAAACAAACAAACATACAAACAAAAGTTGGCAAAGGTGGTGAAAGAAAGAAAAGGAGCATTGAGAGATACTTTAGTCAGTAAGGTGCCTAAAATACAAGCATGAAGACCCGAGTTCTCAGCACCCTGTAAGAAGGTAGGCATCGTGGCATGTGCTTGTAATACCAGTGTTGGAGAGGCAGAGATGGGGTGAACTCTGAGACTTGCTGGTCAGCCAGTCTAGCTAACTCAGTGAGCCGCAGGTCTCAGTGACAGACCCTATCTCAAAACAACAAAGACAGTTCCTAAGGAGTAACACTTAAGGTTGCTCTCTGGCTTATATATGCACATGTACATAGGGCCACATACCCACATGTTCATCAGCACATACATGAACATGTAGATATACTAAGACACACCACAAAAAAGCAAAAGGAAAAAAAAAAACAAGAAAGAGAAGAAAGGGAGAGAGGGGAGGGGTCCTTAGTAACTGGCCTTTGTGTGGTTCCCACGAATCTTCAATTGCATTCAGTGCCTTTGTAATTATTTCTCGGACTCTCTCATAAATAGAGAGGCTAAAATTATGAAACAGCTGGAAGACGTTGGGAATGTCCCACCTTGACCCAAGTTTTTCCTTTTGGGTTAGCTCTTTAGATAGAGCCTGAGGGTATGGCTCCATTAAGTCCACATTGGTCGTGAAGTATAATTGAAAAGCCTGGTCGAATTCTTGCTGCATCTGTTTAAAAATGTGAAAACTCATGTTGAAGAGAGATTTCACGTCCACAGCTAGCTGGCTGAACAGGTTTTCCATTTGTGTCACTTGTAAATCTTCCTTAGTCGGCTGTTCAACAGCAGGGGGGTCCTCCACATCTTCACTGTGAGGAAACAGAAATCTGTACATCTTCCTGAGAAATTGATCCATCTGAGGGGTAGAGTGGGACAGGGAATGAAAATAAAGATGTGTAGAGGAATTTGAATCCAGCTACATGTCTACTTTGGCTGGAATGCAAACACACCCTTAGCATACACCTTTAATCCCAAGAAATGTAGGTAAAATTAGTTTGGAGAAGGAAGCACCTATGCTTGAAGGTGATGTCTAAGTGGCAAAGTGACAAATCAGAGAAAGATTGGACAAAACAGGATATGCCCAACTCTCAGAGCAGAGAGGAAAGGGAAACTACTTAAGGGGGCAGTACACAGAATGAGAGAGGAGGCAGTTTCACCAGGAGAGGGTTTTTTTTCTTTTTTTTCTTTCTCCCCCCACACCCCCGTTGAGACAGGGTTTCTCTGCATGTAGCCTTAGCTGTCCTGGACTCACTTTGTAGCCCAGGCTGGCATTCAACTTACAAAGATCCACCTGCTTCTGTCTTCCTGAGCACTGGGACTATAGGTGTAAGCCACACACCCAGCACCAAGAGAGTTTTATAGACACTGGTTGAAGGGAAAGCAATCTAGACACAGGTGAAGACAGAGTGAGGCAGAATGAGAAGGAGCCTGAGAATAGAACAGATTACTAGAGTTGATTTGAGGCCAAGCAGAGCTATTCTGTGAGAAACTGAGAGAGAAGCCAGAGTGAATCAATCATCTTGGAAAGGAGTTTGAGCCAGAATAGTTAAGTGGAACCAGCTAGCCAGAGTTCAGAAAGAGAAAGAAAGGGTGAGTTTGTTCAGCAGGAAGTCTCAGAGGCTGAAAACATTCTAGGCCTAGGTTAGGTTATATGGAGGCTAGAAGCTTCCAGGACTAGGACTAAGACTAGGTTAGCAGATGGAAGCAGTAAGTCTCCAAGATGACAATTATATCAGGCAAATAACAGTTACTTTTACAAAGATGTTTTTCTTTTAAGAAATAATTTATTTAATTTTATTTTATGTGCATTGCTGTGAAGGTACCAGATACCTTGGAATTGAGGTTAGACAGCTGTGAGCTGCCGTGTGGGTGTTGGGAATTGAACCTAGGTCCATTTGGAAGAGCAGACAATGCTCTTAACCACTGAACCATCTCTCCAGCCCCCTACAAAGATGTTTTTCTCCCTGTTCCACTTCTTACTGAAAAATTTAAAGTCAGCGTATGGTAATCATTCCAAATTAAGATCTGCATAAGCTAGGAAAAGGTGGTTGACTTTGAGATGATATATTACCATTCTTATAGCTGCCCTTAACTTTACCTGAAGAAATGGGATCTGAAATTCCTCCTGGTTTAGATTTTCCCACAGAGGGCTAAAAAGGTCAAAATGAAGTAGAAAAGCTAGAACCTGATATTCTGGCAGCAGCTGGCTACAGGCTACTGTAAAATTTGCCTTAGAACTATAAAGAATTCTGCTTTCACCTCTTAGTTATTAGTAACTATTGTTGTTTATGATTATTTAGTAGAATGTTGCTGTCTTTATGCTCTCCTTCTTGTTATCCCTAAATTAATTCGTGAAAAGAAAAAAAATGAACACATCTATACTGAGCCAGAGATTCTAGATATATTTTAGGAATAGTTATATATTGGGTTTCTTAGCAACAGTTGTAAATTAACAATGATAATGGCCAGTTTGTTAAAGTCAAAGAAATAAAACTCTAGTCATAAAATTCTGAGTGCCATTCAGTGGAGATTATTCAGCAGTCACACTCTGTGATACCTAAGTCTTGGCAGACCATAGTTGTCTTTATATCACAGTGCTAGAATGTGTTGGGTGTTAATAGCTATGGAATATCACATCTGTAGCACCAGCCTCCTGCTGTTCCAACAATTATCCAGGAATCTGTACAGGACCTATGCCTTTTTCAGAGAGAAATCCGTGGGAGTTGCCTTTCCTGTGACAGTTTTTGTTCGCTGATTCCATCCACAGAAATAGAACTTCAAAGCTGGACAAGGTGGTATATACCGATCATTCTAGCTCCTCCAGGGACTGAGGGGGACAGAGCATTACTCAAGCGAAGGAACTGAGACAGCACTGGGCAACAAAGCAAGACCCAACTCAGAGAACAGCAAAAACAAGCTCTCCCCCCTCCCCCAAATGTTCATAAGGTTACATGTCTGGCCCAAATGAGAATCTCCTGTCTCCAGCACTCATGCCATTGTATTCCCACATTTCAGAGAATGACTATAGATGTAAAAGTACAGCAGATGCCATCAACAGTGTCATCAAATTGACTCGGCATAGCCCTTCTCCTAGTGGCTGCTCTTTTGTAATTGAGTGTGGTACTGCCAAGCCAGAAGTATATTCTTATTACTGCATACATTAATATGGAGAGTAAAACTCCATTTCATTTCATATACAGCTTGCTTTTCGAAGAGAAGAAAAATCTAGGCCAATCAGAGACTTTACTGGGACATAGCTAATGCTATGTGGGTCACCACCCTCTGTGAATCCCTCTGCCAAGAAGCCTAGAAGACAGACGAAGGGCATTAAAAAGGAAACTTGCCAGTCCTACAGAACACATGGATAGGGCAAAAGGAGACATGCATATATGCACATTTCCATGCAAATACAAAAGAGGAAAAGTTCATTGAAATAGATGATGTGGTCTTGCATATCTGTAATTGCACTTGGGAGACAAAAGTAGAAGGATTATGGACCAAAGGTCAACCTACAACTCCAGAGGAGACCTTGTGCCATAAGTCAAAGGAGGAAAGGAGGGAGCAATGGACCTAAGTGTTATAGATCTGTAACCCAGCACTTAGGGAGTAGAGTCAGGAGGATCGGCCATCTGTAGCTCATACTGAATTTGAGGACAGCTTGGGCTACATGTAGAATTGAAAAAGGGTGGGAGGGAGAGAAGGAGAGAGAGATTCAAATACATGGTTTCTAGGATAAACTATTAAAGAAGATTGAAATCAAAGACTCTAATACCAATGTCTAATGCAAATAGATAATTATTGGATGCCTCCTCAAAAGAAGACACATAAGATCTGACCCTTGCTGTCAAAGGGCTTACAACCTACTGCGAACCTTCTCACAGTGAATAAAATGCAAAGTTGAAGCACATCTACAGGAATTACAGAGTGTAATTTACAAGGGGAATAAACACTGATAATTATTTTAAACTATAAATTGTGCACACAACGATGGTGATATATAACATTGGTGTTATACTCTAGACCACAAAGGGCCATCATCAATCATTTGTATTTCAAAAGTTAATATAATTGAATAATCAAGATGGCCTGGATGTCTTAAGAACCCTGAAATGGTGAGCTTTCTTTGCCTCTTACCATATTTTTCACAGAGGACCAACCAGGTTGGCAAGCTGTATAAAATCTCATGCAGTTACTTTCCAGACATGGCCTGCATCCATCCCAAGAATCCACAGAAGATGCCTGACATAACTTTTCTTCTTCCTCCAGATGTTCTTGCACTTCGTTCAGGAGTTTCAGCGCCTCCTGGTTAAAATGTACAAGCACAGGTCTCATTTACATTTCCTGAGTCTATGTGTATCTTAGTTGGGTTGCAGAGTTAGCTCAGTTGAGTGCTTGCCTTGCCTTCACAAAGCCCTGGTACCACCTAGAGGGGCATGATGGCACTCACCTGTAATCCCAGTTCTTGGAAGGTGGAAGAGGGAGGATCAGAAGTTCAAGGTGGCTTAGATACCTAGTGAGTTCAAGGACATCCTTCACTACAGAAGTCCTGGTTTCAACAGAAATTACATTTAAGACCTTATAAATGTCTTCAGTGTTTTTATCTTCCCCCTCCTTTCTGCTGACAGATCTGCCAGGGAGTTCTCTTTAATAAAGAGGCTTCTGAATGAGCCTTTATTGAAGAGCATGAGAATCTCATTGTTCATTTGTTCACCAATATTTTTTGAATACTTACTGTTTGATAGACATTGCACTAAATGTGGATGAGCAAACAGCAAAGACATTATCATCCCTATGGGGGAAGTAAGATGATTACCTTTTGACTTTTCTATCCGCATGGATAGCCTATGAGGAACACAGACAGTGGGCTTTAAGTCTTAGAAAACTATTTTAATTCTTTAAGCTTCCTTAAATCATTGTATGTGGTTAGGCACGGCAAGAAAGCACAATTCTTGTATATAACCAATGAGTTACGGAGAATAGTTTCTTTCTTCTTGTCTGTATTCCAAGCATGCCCCCTTGTGGTGCCAGCTATGCTTGGCTAGGGCCTGTTACTGTTGATAAGGAGCCAACTGCAATGATACCTATCTCAGTTCTGTCCTGGAGGTTCACACAGCTCTATAGCAAAAGGGGCCTTTTTTCTTGCATCCTCAGCTAGACCCCTGGCCTCACTGCTCATGTGGACTTTTTGCCTGAGACAGAGTTTAGGAAAATGAGGGCTGTACCAGGCTTCAGAGCTGAGCCACCTCTCAAGTGAAAAACACATGGGAGAAAAGTTTTTGTTTTTTCAACCAATTTATTGTTTGATTGTTTTCTAAAACAGGATCTTATTATGTAGTTCAGGCTGAACCTGATCCTCCTGCCTTAGCCTCCCATGTGCTGGCTTTATAGATATTATGACAGATTACCCTTGCAAATGTGTGTATATGTATGTTTGTGTGTATATAGTGTATGTTATGTTTATGTGTCGGTGTGTGTGCATATGTATGTGCATATGTAAGGCTAGAGGCTGAAGTTGGGTGTCTTTCTCAATTGCTCTTTTGATACAGGGTTGTTCACTAAAGTCTGGGACCGGATCTCACTAATCAGTTAGACTAGCTAGCCAGCAAGACCCATGAATCAGCCTGTCTCTGCCCTACCCCTCTGCCCCAGTACCTGGGTTAAGTGCCTCTGTGTTAGCTTTTTGTGTGGGGTGTCAGAGATCTAGAGTCAGGTCCTCATGCTCATGCTGCGTATGTTAAGCCCACAAATATCAACCCAGCTCTAATAACTTCTGTGTCTCCTCTGCTTGAACTGGCTATTCTAGATTTCCTCATTGGAGGTGCTGAGTCAGGCGGTGTTTCCTATAACCTACATAGGAAACCCAGCAGGACCGTAGCTCTCAGATGTACATCATGACCAGACAGGATTTGTGGATGAGAGTAGTCTTCTGCCCTCTCGGGCTTTTCAGAACAGTGTGGGAACCTTGAATCTTCTTAGTTTCAGGCTGGAGACATAGCTCAGTAATTAAGAGTGCTTGCTGCTCCTGTAGCAGACAACAACTCGGTTTCTACTACCCAAACCTAGTGCCAATTCCAGGGTATTTAATGCCTCTGGTCTCCTGCATATTCTCTCTCTCTCTCTCTCTCTCTCTCTCTCTCTCTCTCTCTTTCTCTCTCTCTCTTTCTCTCTTACAATAAATATTTTCTTTAAAATTATTATTTCATCTTGGAAGGCATTGTGGACTTTTTCAGTGAGTTCCAGTTTTGAATATTTTTCAGTGTTCCCTTAACCCCAAATCCTAGTATTCCCAATTCTGGACCAAAGTCACTGTATACCATTGAGCAAATTACTTAGTATAATTAGTTGTCTTACTATTTGCAATTCAGTATAACAATGAAATCTATCCCGTAAGTCTTTGGTGGTTTGATAAGGAAGGTAAAGCACATTGTTGTCACTAGTGACTCCAGACTTACTCCCAGTCTCCGTTAAGAAGCAGAATCCAAATGACATGGTTCTGAGGTTTGGAAGCTGGCGCTGACATAGGGGAAGTAGATGTCTGGGTAAGGAATGCCTGGCCATCCCTCTTGATTCGTGTAGATATTCTATCCATGGACAGGTCCATTCTTGGGACTGTCCCAGAGTTACCACTCCTCAAAACATAAGAAGCTGGGGGGAGGGGTATTTTTAAGAGCTCTGAGGTTTTCCATTTTAGTGAAAGCAAGTTTGGGATGTTCTTAGTTCTGTGCATGCTGTAATCCCAGCACTTGAAAGGTGAATGCAGGGGGGATCAGGAGCCTGGGTTCCGTGAGACCCTGTCTCAAAGTTCCAAAACCAACCAAGCAAAAATACATGTTTTTGCTATTTATTAATGGGAAGAGGGTGAGGTAGGGATACCATGGTGATGCCAGGTCACTTGGGATGAGTGGCACTCAGCATTGGAAGACTCATGTTAGCCAATTCATAATTTGTTTAACCTTTATTCTAGGTTTGAAGTAATTTTAGGAATTTACGGGTTTTTTTTTCCAGTTAACTTTTTGAGTACCCAAACTTAGAATTTAATGCAATGAATTTTTATGCAATAAATAAAGTTTTAGGAATAAAAATTCTACTAGTTGCTGTGATTTTTCAGGACCAGTTCTGAAACCCAAGTTTGCTTCTTTGGTCATCACGATAATGATCTTTTCTTAGTATTTCAGTCTTAGCTTGTTGGTGGCTTAAGAAAATAAGAACAGCAGCAAGTCAGCAGGCTCTATCTGTTCACATCTGCTAGCTTCCTCCAAGTTCGTTTCTGCCAGTGTTGGAGCAACATGTTAATTAATAGCTTCAACCTCATCATTCTTAGCTGCAAAAATCAGAGTGTGTTTGACACTGATGTTTGAAGGATTCCATAAGATAGTGTACTTTATATTAATGACATTTAGTGTCACTGTTCCCAGATGGCCAGACCATCATCTCACCATGGAAGAACCAGCATGGGGCCTTCCACATTGCCCTGGTGAGGAACTCTTTCAGATTTCCTCACCATCTTCTTATGGCTGCCAAAAGCGGGGAGGGCCTTCCAGCTGCCAACTACCTTGTAAGATGCCATTACACAGCTTTGGGGTTGGCATAGTAGACTCTACACTTACTGCTTTTTGGACACCCAGAGACCACAGTGTACAAGAAAAAAAAGATTCCAGAAGGTATCTGGAATTCATTGCATCTAACTTTACAAGAATATAGGTAGAGATACAGTTGTACATTGGAACTCCACTGGAACTTTTTTTGAATTGTATGTGTGTATGAGTATTACTGGTGTAGAAAGCAGAGATTAATGTCAGATGTCTTCCTATATCATGCTCCATATTTTGGGGGGCAGGGTCTCAGTGACCCTTGAGCTCACTGATTGGATAGACTGGCTAGCCAATAAGCTCTGGAGATTTGCCTAGCCATGGTACCCAGTTATTGGTACATGTACTGCACTTTGCCTCAAACTCAGATCTCTACACTTTGAACTCAGAGGCCCTAGATTTTATACTCGGCACCAAAAAGAAAATTAAAAAAAAGAGTAAGATGGCAAATTTTACATTAACATATTTTGCCAGAATTTTAACTTAAAAAAAAAACAAAAAGTAACTACCAACATTAACATTTAAAAATATTTTATTATTTGTTTGTTTGCGTATGCTTTGAGACATGATCCCACCTCTGTAGCACAGGCTGCTACACCGTGCATGTATGTACAGGTCAGAGGATAGCTTGTGAAAATCCATTCTCTCTTTTCACCATGTGGGTTCCAAAAGTTGAACTCAGGTCATCATGCTTGGTGGTAAGTGCTTTAACCCCCTGAGCCATCTTGCTGATCTGCAAGTAAACTAACGCTTAAAAAAAAGGCTGGGGGCTCTAACAGATCCTTGGGGGGAAAGAAACCCAGCGAGGTAAAGCCCACAAGTGACTGAAGTGCAGGTGTCAAGAAGTAGGGCAGACTAACAGTCCTTCATTATAAGCTCATTACTGGCCACATGACAGGACAAGATTGGTGATCTAATCAGATCTGACAAATCTGATGATATTTTCAAAACAGCCAGGAGAATAATCGAAATGTAAACCTCAAAACTGGCCTGATGATACATACACAGAATTCCAGCACTTAAGAAGTAGAAAGTTCAAGCCCAGCCTCAGCCACAGCCTGGATTACATGAGACCCTTACTCAAAATAAGTAAGTAAGTAAATAAATATTTAAAGAATAAAGAAAACAAATATGGAATTCTTAAGTGTATTTAGGAGTGGTGTCTAAATATTTTATTTATTTAATTTTACTAATAGGGACTAGAAACTACTGATTTAGCCAAAACCCCTCCAAACACTTTGACTTAATATCTTAACTCAGATGAGACTAAAAATGAAGCATTTTGAAAAAGCAGCCGCCTTAAGCAGGCTTTAATCATCAAATCCTTGTGTTCAAGGTCCTGTGGAAGATGACCAGATAAGAACTGGTAAAGCTTTATCTATCTTCTCTAATCTAGTCTGCTCTCTAGGAGATGTGACATAGGGAAAGATGATATTCATTAATCACACATATTTATTGTTGCGATTTTTATAGCCCAAATATGATTAAGAAGAGATAGTTTTTCAGTGATGCTACCTGCTTTTCTTCTTTGCATTTCTTCAAGGTTTTCATCAGTTTGGCATGCTCCTCCTCTCTCCTTTCCATTATGATTTTCATCCGCTTAATGCCAATCAAGGCCTTCTTCACCTCTCTCTCTACATCTGTGTCTCCCACCTCTAGAAGACCTAAAAGACACGTTTGGACTTTCTTTTAATTTGATCAGATTAGAAAACCATAACTTTACCAGTTTCTGGTGCCCTCTAGATAGAGGCGTGGCTGTTCTTATAAGCCTGTAGCTCTAAAGGCACTCCGTGATAAATTCGCTGACAGGCACCACTCTGCCACTGCCCTCTGTTTCCCACACGGGAGCTCCTGAGCAAATCTGAGCCTATTTGATCTCAGTCTTGTCATTTTCACAAGCCCTGTTTTTCTTTATCCATTTTTTTTATCACCAGAGGCTCAAGTATGTTTGTATTAGAAAAAAAAAATCTCAATTTTCTTGATAGTTTATATGAAATACCCAGCAGAGGACTTCAAACCCAGTGAACAATTTCCATTTTTCAGGTGTATTTACCTTCCTAGAAGCCAACAAACTAAGAACATATATAACACAAGTTTCACTAGTAACCTAATAGAAATCTCTTTTGTACCATTAACTGGCCTTTGGTGTGTATAAATTCACTCTCATCTGTCTTCTCTTTAGCCAATGTGGCATTCTTATGATGTTATTCTTGAATTTAATTACAGACTCCAAATCAACTCCATCTTAGCTAATTTATTTGCTAAATGTTAAATGCCCCAAATCTATCTCACCAAACAAAGGTCACACTTTAATGGGCACAGAACTGCCAGATTCATTCTCATGACAACCTACTCCTTGACTAGCTTAAAAATAATTACACAAACTACTTTATTGGTTTAAGTTTTTTTGATGCTAGGAAAGCATTTTGCTGTTCATTAAAGATATGTCAAGGGGGTCTGGAGAGATGGCTCAGAGGTTAGGAGCACTGCCTGCCCTTCCAGAGGTCATGAGTTCAATTCCCAGTGACCACATGGTGGCTCACTACCATCTATACTAGGATCTGATGCCCTCTTCTGGCATGCAGATAGAGCACTTATATACATAAAATAATTTTTTAATAAAAAAGATGTGTCAAGATGATACCAAACATCTGGATAATACAAAAGAAAACTCAGTCAAAAAGTTGGCAAGTTTCATCTGCATAATAACAAACATCTGGATATGTGAATGCTGGCTTGTAGAAACTTATTGGAGTTTTCCATTTTTTTCCAGATGTTTGACATCATGAATACTTGGTTTACATTACTATGAAATATAATGAATATGCTTATCTTTCAACTGCAAGTCCCTATAAACATCGGCAGAACAGGCAAACATGGAAGACAAGACAAGCATACTCTTCAGGTTTCCATCCGAAACAGCTGTGTCCTTCCAAGCAGGTGCACTGTGACAATATTCCAACCACAGCAGATACACAGAAAGCACCAAGAGTGGTGGCTTCATGGTCCAGTGTTCCTATAAAGGGAAACCAACCTGCTTTAATGCTTTCCTTGAGGCTACCCTCTTGCAAAGCAATTGAAAACGCATGGTGCTTCAAGGTATGCTTTCTGTCAATTTCTCTTTATGGCTTTAGATACTTCATGTTAAAACTAAAATGTCTGGCACATAAGGATGCATAAACTATGAGTTCACAAGGTAAACAAACTACATTTAGCCCTATTTTGTTTACGTTCTTTCTGACAGTTAAATATGTGCATCAAGCTAGGCATGGTAGTGCACAGAAACTGGGGCCATAGGGTTGAGAGTTCCAGGACAGCCTGGGCCCCTGCCTCAATAACCACAATGGTACCATCACAACCATGATGTCCTAGAAAGCCAAGCCAATGTGTAAGAGTGATCATAAAACTGTGGAGTCCAAATTTCATTGGATTTTCTTATCAACAGCAAACATGTCTCAAGGCAAACTTAAAAGTATGTCAGGGAGATTTTCTATGTCCAAAATTCTCAGCCCTCCTAGCTCCATCTCCCATGTGCTGGGATTTCAGATACGATGGAGTAGTCTCATACTTCTTACAAAACCTATCAAGATATATAATGTGCACTTAAATTTTTCTACGATATGGACCTCTTTTTAAAATGAAATTTAGTTTACATTAGTTATACATATTCCAAATATAAATACAAATACTTCAAGCTTTACCAAGACAAGATAAATTAAAACACCTGCATATTTTAACAAAATTAAATTGGGTAAAATATGGCACACTTAATTTTCCACAAAAAAGCATATTTGTCTACTTTATGCATATCTGTTACATTAAAACTTCACTAATTAACATTTGAAATGTCTTTTTAATGCACTAATAGAGAACAGCAGCTATATTAGTTAGTAATAACATAGTGACCACATTTTATATAACATTTGAACTGTTCTTGTTCTGTTTGTGCCCTGCTTCACAAACAAAACTTGAAATACTGTATATTTACCATTGATGTTACAGCTCTCCCCAGAGAAATGCCACTCACTTCTGGAAGGACCTTCACTTTTCTCTGATGTGACTTTCATTCGTGTCAGGGATTTAGCCTTATTCTGTTCATTTGATGACACAGTTCTTAATCCTATTAAATGGATATTTTGAGATTAAGACGTCTTAAAATTTGGTAGCACTTAAAATAAAACACTAGAGGGCAGGCTGGGCACATCATCAGCAACAATGACCTCACTTTACACAAATTTGGGTGAGCTTGTTTTAGTGTTTTTGAGAGTTTATTAGGTAGACTGTCCTGAAACTCCCTATGAAGACCAAGTTGGCCTCAAACTCACAGAAATTAGCCAGCCTCTGCCTCTGGATTAAATGCATGTGCTATCGTGACAGACAAAAAAAAAAAAAAAAGTGGTTTTTGTTTGTGATCTTCTTTTGAAATCAGAGTCTCGTTGAACTCATATGTAGGCAAAGATTACCTTGAACTGTGATTCCTCTCCCCGATCCCATAGTCTTCATCTCCCACATGCAGGGATTACAGGCCTGAGGCACTATGTGGCCTGGTTGTTTAGCTTTTTTGTTATTTTGACTATAAGAAGTGGTGTAAATTCTCCAGACTAAAGAAAAAATAATAATTGGGTTTTTTTTAAGTGCTATAGTTAAAGTGATAGTTACTCTCAACTATGTGACAAAAATCTAGCATGTAAATATAAATACGTTTATGTGCAATAGGCATATATATATATATATATATATAATACGATAGAGTTTTTGTTGTTTGGTATATATGTATGGTATATGTGTTTGTGTGTGCATGTGGAGGTTAGAAGGGAGGCCAGTGTCTTTCTCAATTACTCTCCACTTGATTTTTGAGTCTGGGTTACTGATTCTGGAGGTTCCTGATTCAGGCAGATGAGCTGACCAGCCAGCCTTAGCAACCCTCCTGCCTCTCTGTCTTCTAGCTGAGATTACAGCTATGCCTGGCTGCCTGGCTTGTTTGTTTCATGTTATTTATTTTCTTCACAGCCTGAGCTATGTCTGGCTTTTTACATGAGTGCAACCTATCCTGAGAGCAAGTTCTTTACCAATTGGGCCATAGCCCAACCCCTGTTTGTTTTGAGACAGGATCTCAGACTGTAGCCTAGGCTGACCTTGAACTCATGGCTTCAGCCTCCTTACTGCTGGCCTTATAGGCTATCACATTCAGCTTAAACACAATAGTTGCATATTTCAGACTCATTACATTTGACACTTGACAAGCTCAGTAATTCACCTGAAAAAACACAGATTGCTGATGATAGTCAGTTCTAGAATCTATAGCAATGATCTCTCTGGCTATTGACATTGTAGGATTATTGTGGGTCCCTTGGTAAACTTGAGAAGGCAGCTTTCTGTCAATTTCTCTTTATGGTTTTAGATACTTCATGTTAAAACTAAAATGTCTGGCACATAAGGATGCATAAACTATGAGTTCACAAGGTATCTGTATTTGCCATGTGCTTAGCATTTTCCTACAAGGGCAGAACCCGTCAGCTGTAGACTGCTCCTGTTGACTTTGGGGTGCCTTTAGAGGTTGATCCTTGTAGGGCTGGGATGTAGTTCAGCTAGTAGAGGGCTTGCTAGCATGCGCAAAGCCCTGGATTTGATCCCCAGCACCAAGTAAACCTGGGCACAAGGTTACCTGTAGTCCCTGTACCAGGAAAGTAGAAGCAGGAAACTCAGAAGTTTAGTGTCACCCTCAGCTATAACATGAGTTCAAGGCCAGCCTAGAATACTTGAGACTTGAGGAGAGTGGGAAGAACAGATGTCGGTATTGTCTCTGGTCAACAAGTAGACCAGTGTTTTTTATTACTCTTGATTGGGCACAGGGAACAATTATAGAATCAACACTGAGAATCCAGCCCACACTCTATTTCAGGTGTCTTCTGTACCTGGTGATTACATTACATTTTAACTGGAAAGCTCTTAGCTCTGATGGAAAATAGCTCAACTCAGAGCAAATATGCTACTATTATGTGACAGACTAATGTCAATTTTAAACAACTACAACCCATAAGTACAAATCAGAATGTCCTACTCTGACAGAAGACTGGATAACCACTAAAGGATACAGCATGTTGGATATTTTTCTCAGGAGGAAAAATGTAAAAGTAACTGTTATTCCCCTGAAGTAACTGTCAGCTCTAAGGCTTAATGCCTCCATCTGCTAATCTAGGTCCATCCTTCCAGAATATTTCTGGCTTGCTAAATAAGCTCACCCTTTCTTATTCTTTCTGAACTCTGGCTGGCTGGTTCAACTCTGGTGTTCTGGCTCAAACTCCTCTGCAAGCTGGCTGATTCAATCTGCTTCTCTCAGTTTCTTGCTGAATACCTACCTCTGCTTGGCCTCAAACTAACTTCAGCAATCTGTTCTAATCTTCTGGCTCCTTCTTATTGTCTTGTTTGTTCTGTCTTTACCTGTGTCTAGCTTGTTCCCTTATCAACCCACCTCTTTAAAACTCTTCCAGGAAAACTGCCTCTGAATTCCATGAACGTAACTACCACGAATTCAAGTCCACTGCACACTGCACACTGCACTGCTTCTCAACTGAACTGACTGAACAGAACTGCCTAGAATTCAGAAATCTGCATGCTTGTCTCCTGAGCGCTGGATTAAAGGCGATCCTAAGCTTTTCTTTACCTGAAACTTGCTCTATACCAGGCTGGCCTTGAACCCAGAGATCTGCTTGCCTTTGCCTCCAAAGTACTGAAATTAAAGGCATGAACCACCATGCCCAGCTGGATCACGCAGACCTTGAAGGTCTCTGGATGTGATCTCTAGATAATGCAGCAGTGTTCTAAATTAAAATTCCTCTACAGAGAAGAACACAGTTCATGAAGAATCAGTCATGGGAATCCGCCTGTCTCTATACTGACCCCATATACCCTGAGTTCACTGCTGTTCAAAGCCAGGGCCATTTTAAGTCATGGATGACATCTACACATTTCTTTTCAATGAAACCAGTGTTTGTTCCCACAGATGAGAAAGACCAGTGACCCAAATTATGGCCAAATCAGAGCCCAATCCTGGCTGTCTCCCCCTAAGGTGGGGTTGATGAGACCAGCCTCAAGTTGATTTCCCACACCCTCTTTATCAGACAAAACCACAAGGTAGGGGATTTTACATATAACCATGGTTACAGAATTGAGACTAGGCAGGTAAGGAAAGTGGGCCATGGAACAATGGATATAAACCACTTCCAAGAATAGGTGGCTTTTAGGAGGTTGGTTTATAGTAAATTCTATGGTTACTAGGGTAAGACACTGCCCACGTCATGAGATATAGAAACGAATTTTACAGTACACAGAAACTAAACAATAGGAGGGAAAGGTTCTCAAGAGCAGGTGAGAGTCTAAGCTACACTTGCTTCCATTGTTAGGAGTCCCACAGAAACATCAAGCTAACAGCCATAACATACCAGTAGAGGACCTGGTGCAGGCCTATGCATGCCCTATGCCTGCCATTTAAGTCTCTGTGAGATTCTTGACCATCCAGGTAGTGTAAGGCATGGGTTCTCTGGAAAAGGAACTTTTATTCACCTGGTTCCATTGTGGTCTGGGAGGATTGCTGCCTCTGTCTGCTAACCTAGGCCTAGTCCTGGAAACTTCCAGCCTCTGAACAATCTAATCTAGGTCTAGAATGCTTTAAGCATCTGAGATTTACAGCTGAATAAACTCACCCTTTTATTTACTGAGCTCATAGCTGGCTGGTTCAACTCAGCTGTTCTGGCTCAGACTCCTCTGTTTCAGGATACTTGATCATAATGTGAACCCCGAAATTGTGAACTGTAAAATCCTGTTTCTTGTTTGGTGTAGTTGATCCCTATCACCCACCTTTAGTCTAAGAACTTTTTATTGTAAACAGGTGATTATGGTGTGGTTCACCCAGCCCCAGCACACACCTTATTAACCCTAGATCAAGAGGAAGAGCAAGAAACCATCTGACAGGGATTAACAGTAGGTAGGACTTTGAGTTGAGGGATATTCCAGACAGGTGGAGAAGAGCTTTTAGCTTAAACTCTGGCTTTAGCTTCAGCTCCTCGACTCCCTGGACTTTGGGGCTTTGAACTAGCAAGCCTATTACCTTAGGTTTTTGGCCTTTTCCTCCTGGGCTGTTAGTTGAGCTAGTGAGCCTTTTGGGATTTTTCCATCCATACATGAGCTAAAAAGGAAGGTCAGCTGGGTGCTTTCTCAGCTTCTCTGAGCTAAATAAAATGGTTGGGATTTTTATTTTTTAAAAACAACACTCCTCTCTCTCCCAGCTGACTTACTCAATCTGGCTTTTCTCTTGGTCTTTGAATTGCTCTGCTTGGCTTTCAAACTAACTCCAACAATCTCTTCTAATCCTCTGATTTCTTCTCATTCTCTAGTTTGTTCTGTCTTTACCTGAGTTCACTTTCTGCAACCTGTCTCTTTATTGTTGTCCTAGTAAAAACTGCCTCCTCTCTCTGCATTGCCCCTTTAAGTAGCTTCCTTTTCCTCTTTCTTCTCATGAGTTGGGTATATCCTATACTATCTAATCTTATGTGATTCATTAGTTTTTCTGCTACTCAATTAGACATTACTTTCAAACATGGGTGTTTCCTTGTACAAAGTAACTTTACCTTCATTGTTTGAGAGTAAAGGTGTGTACCACCATGCCTGGACCTAAGCCTTTTTTTACCTAAACCTTGCTCTATACCAGGTTGGCTCTGGACTCAGAGATCTGCTTACCTCAGCGTCCTCAGATTAAAGGCGTGTCTGTATTCTAGCCAGATCACACAGACCTAGAAGGTCTTTGGATGTAGTCTCTTGCCAGAACAGCCATGTTCTCAATTAAAATTCCTCTACAGTTCCCTCTCACGGTGTGGGCTTCAAGTTAAACCAAACATTGGTTGACACTCAAACAAGTTTTGTACCACCATACCTCTGTACAGTTTGCAGATGTTAGGTGGAGGGTTTTTGTTGTTTTCTTTCTTTTTAGCTGAGGTGGTGTCCAGGTTCCTCTTATGGTAGCCTATAGAGTACAGTCTCACCCCAAAGAGACTAGAACATAGGATTGGAGTCTCCAAGCCTGAATCTGTTTGACCTCTCTACATTCAGCAAGCTGTGTATAAGTTGTCCTCAGCAATGTGTCCCTGATGTTAGTTTTCAAACAGCAACCTTCCTTCCTGGCATCAGCCTAGGTTGCTCATGGATCTCTGCGGGACCTCCTTGGCCAACAACTCAACTGAATATAATCCAGCCCCATCACTGGAGCTTTGCCTGGCTACAAGTATGGCTAGTTCAGACTCTGTATTCACCATTTCTATGAGTCTAAGTTCACACTCATAGATTCCAGGATGTTACCAGTGCACTATGCTTATACACTAACCTCCAAATGTCCCCCATTTCCAACTGTTCCTCCCTGTACTGCACCCTCTTCCTCCACCTCCCCAAGTGATCCCTCTCCTAGTGTACCCACAGAATCTATTTTATTTCCCCTTTCCAGGGAGATCCATGCTTTCCCCTGTAATCCTCCTCTTTACCTATCGTCTATGGATCTGTAGATTGTAGCTCAATTATCATTAACCTAATAGCTAATATCCATTTATAAGTAAATGCATACCATATTTGTGTTTCAGGGTCTTGGTTACCTCAGGTAGAATGATTTTTTTCTTTTTTCTGGTTTCTGTAAATTCATGATGTCATCTTCTTTAACAGCGGAATAATACTCTATTGTGTAAATGTACCATATGTTCTTCATCCATTCTTCTGTTGAGGGACATCTAGGTTGGTTTATAGTTTCTGACTCTAATGAATAAAACTGCTATGAACATAGTTGAGCAAATGTCCTTGTGGTAGGCTGGAGCATCTTTTGGATATATGCCCAAGAGTGGTATAGCTGGGTCTTGAGGTAGACTGATTCCCAGTTTTCTGAGAAACCACAATATTGATTTTCATAGTGGCTGTATTAGTTTGGTACTGAGAAAACAAAGCTTTCCCTATCAGGTTCATGTAAAGAGACTGTGAAAAAGCAATCTTTTAAATCAGTTAGTATCATAAGCAGTGACTTAGGTAATAAAGACCAATGTGATTCCAGGCTGTAAAGAGCCCATTGGCTGAATCATCTTATTTATGGCTCAAATCTGTTAACATCCTCCATTTTCCTTATTTCTTTTTTATAACAAACACAGGGGCTGGTAGATTCCTCAATGCTGTTGGGCATTTAGCTGCTCCTATACCAGCTTTTCTAGTACCTGTAATTTTCCTTTTGTCATAATCCATTGATCCACCCATTGAAGTTTGTCAGTTAACTATTTTAAAGTTAGATTTGGACAATCCTGGACACGATTCCCAAATATCTTATATTTAATGTTACTCTGCTGTCTGCTTAAGGTTCTACCTCTCTACTCCTAAAAACTTTTATCTCTGATTTCCTCGCACTCTACTCTTAAAAAAAAATCTTAACATTATGCTGTAAACTCTATCTAAGAATTTGTAAGTTGCTAGGTCTATGAGAGCAGGTCAGGTCAGTGGAATTACCTGTACACTAATGTTTCTCATTGCAGTCCTAAAATTTTTGTTTTCTAGGATTTACTCTGTTTCTGCTTTCTTTTTTGCTTTTGTTTCCATTTTTAGGTCTTGAACAATTTTATGTGTTTCATTCAAATGTTTGTTTCTTTTTGGTTTTATTTAAGGGATTTGTTGGTTTTCTCCAATTGTTAATTGTGTTTTTCTGGCTTTCCTTAAAGGATTTATTCATTCCCTCAGGACCCCTCCATCAAATTCATATGGTTGGTTTTAAGGTCTTTTTCTTGTGCTTTCAGCTATGTTGGAATTTTCAAGGCCAGCAGTGAAAGGATAGCTTGGCTCTGTTGGTAACATATTTCCCTGGCTCTTCTTTATTCTGTTCCTATGCTGGTCTCTATACATCTGGGCTTGATGGGATTATCAGTCTAGGTGCTGGCTTCTGGATTTGTCTTGCCTGGGTTTCTCTTTGCTCCCTGGGTTTTCAGAGATTGTGTTGGCTGAGTGTTGCCTCTTTAACTGACCTGTTTGGTGGGTTTGTTCAAGGTGGAACGCTTGCTATTGTTGGAGGCTGGGGGAAGAGGAGGCCAGGAAGAGATGATCATAGCAGTCCTGTGGAGGAGTGAAGCTGCCTAGTCAGTGCAATGGGCAACTGTGAAAATTGGGTCTGGAGCAACAGACGGTGTAGTAGATATGTGGACAACCTACCTGGTCTTGTGGCAGGCATGACACATGGTTGGTTGAACAGAGGTTATCTGCTCAAGTGGGGGCTGGGACACAAAGATGATGCAGGAAAGGAAGGGCAGATGGAGATAGGCTGTGGCATATATAGGAGGTATGGATAGTCAGGGAGGAAGCTGCAGCACTAGGGGCAACCAAGAGTGTTAGTTCTCAGGTAACACAGAGTGGGGAAGGTCTGGAGGCATCCCACCTAGTCCCACACCAATATCTTAATACTGAGGAATCAGGTTCCCAGGGATCATTTATTTACTTCTATATTTATTTAGGTTTTTGGAGTCAAGTGTGGTGGTGCTCTCAGGAAAGCAGAGGCAGGCAGATCTCTGTGAGTTTGAAGCCTGCCTGGTCTACAAAGAAAGTTCCAGGACAGCCAGGACTACATAGAGAAACCGTGTCTCAAAAAACAAAATCAAAATGAAAAACAAATTGTTTTTGTTGTTAATCTGTGAAAGACTTTTTGTTTATTGGCTAAAAAGTACTATGTGGAGCCAGGGGTAGTTGTGCACAGCTTTAATCCCAGCACTCAGGGAACCAGAGGCAGGTAGATTTCTGTGAGTTTGAGGCCAGCTTGCTCTACAAAGTCCAAGATTATTACCATTAAAGAGAAGGCCCTTGCTCTGGATTGGAAGCATAAAAAGGTGCCCTAAAGGTTACACTCCCTCCTGCTAAGACTGAAATTAATAGAAGGAGTAGGCAAAGTGATTTCTAGTACCCGGAAGGAACTTCATACAAAATCTGCTACAACTCTGGTTCAAGCATGGAAGGGTCCAATCCAATTCAGAAGCCAAACTTGACAGGATCACCCATGTTGTGCTGGTTCTGGAAACAAGAAAGATGCAAAACTCAAGGTCATGGGTTCTTCCTCTATGGCTTCAGTTCAGGACTATTCCAGCCATCTCTGTTTGTCAGAGCCCCAGTGAGGAAACTCTGAGAGTTCATTCCATGAAGCTGTGAGGATGAAGCCTGAATTGCATTTTGAGACCACAAGATACCTTGTTGAGATACCTATGAGAAATCTGCCATGGAGAGATGCAGATAGGAGTGAGGGATGTATGAGAAGTTGCAAGGATAGTGTCCTCATAACCCTTTGAAACTGAAGCACCATGTGTCTGAGACAGATCTGCAGGATTTGGTGTTTGCCCTTTGGGTTTCTTCCCTTGGTCCAATCTTCCCTCACTATGTACACATTCCTCTGTATTGGAATGGGAAGGGATATTCTGTGCCATTGTACGTTGGAATGATAGCAATTGTTTTCTGATTGTATAAGATATGGCAGTCAAGAGAGTCTCTTGAGTGTCAGACAAGACTTTGGACATTTGGACAATGTACAGGCTATTGCAGACTATTAGGATCATTGAAGTTGGACTAAATGCTTGTTCCTCATGGGATGACCCTGAGCCTGTAGATACCAATGTCAAAATGTATTTGATCGAATAAAAAAAACTCTCAGATAGGATTTTCTTTGGGGGAGCTTATGGAAACTTTTGTAGTAGGAGCCTTTCTAGTTCCTTATTGGGGATGGGACTGAGTGTCTACAGAATCAACCCATTTCCTGCTCTTTGTGTCTACTGTGTTGTGATTAAAACTGAACAGTTAGCTTCCTTCTCATGCTGTCATACCTTCACCATTATAGACTTGATCTCTAAATCACCCAAGATGCAGTAGAAGCAGTTGCTATTCAGTGCTAAGCTATTTTGCTAGTTTGGTGTTTTTATGCTTTTAATTTTGTCGTTTTTGTTTTCAAAGACAAAGTTTCTCTATGTAGCCCTGGCTGTCTTGAAAGTAGGCATATAGACCAGACAGGCCTCAAACTTAGGAGATCTACCTGACTTTGGCTCCAACATGCCTGGCTGGATGGGACTGGAATGTAGGTTTTTGTACATGTCAAACAAATGCTTTTGTGCTTATCTTCATCCACATCTTGGATTTTGAAATTTGGCAGAGAGTATATTCTATTTCTCAGGGTGGCATGTATTTATGACCCTAACAGCACTTGAGCAGTCTGAGTCACTGGGTTGTAGGTATGTGACCTTCTTCTTACCTGTTGTGTTTGTTTTGAACTATTATTTTGAATGAGTATGAGTATTTTGCCTGCGTGCATGAATATGCACCTCATGTGTACCTGGTCTTTACAGTAGTCAGAAGATAGTTGGAGACCAGCTCCTGCAGTGTGTTCAGTGATTCAAGGTATAGCTGTGGGGTTGGTGACAATGTAAAGCAGGCACACAGTCACACACACTTGGTGAATGAAGCACAGCTCCAACTGCCCCAACTATAGCATTCTCACTATGATTGACAATCTGAACTCGCAGCCTAGCCCTTCTCTAGATCTTATCTTTGCTTGCATAGTACTACTCTCTATGGCCCCAGTATAGGATCCAAGTCGATAGGGTGGAGGTGTGATAAAGCACTCATACATATAACCAAAACAGTTTTAAAAATTGGGCACTGAAAATGTGTTAATACTTTGAGAGACCATTAAATGACTTATACAAAGTATGCTTTATATGTGAACTAGTATTTATAAACATTTATCTTTTTAATTACCCCTTCTTGTTTTTTCTAAATGTTATTAAATACCCACATATAGTGTGTGTGTGTACACATTTTAGACTAGGGTCCATGAGCGAAAACATGTGGTTTCTTTTTGCTTGCTATACTTCTAGGTCCACTCATTTTCTATACATTCTGTGATTTCATTATTCTTTTGAGCTCAATATCAGCTTTTAAAAATAAGCCAAATTGAAAAAAAAATATCTGATGATAGTTGGAGTAATCACCGCCAGAGGGTGGAACTCATGAATGTACAGAAATCAAGGGTGGTCCTCAATGTCCTACAGTGCAGTGGTGATCCCTCACAACAGAACTTCCCAGCCCTCTGTCACTGGAGCTGAGCTTGAGCAAACTGCCACAGAAGAGCTTGCTTTGAAGCCATTCCTGACCTTGGGAGACATTGTGTACCCACCCAAGCATCTTCAGGTTACAGTCTTTGCGATTTAAAGCATCACACAGCACCACCATCCCAGCGTGGTCCAAGGTTATCCAGTCTGGATTTAGGCTATTCAATGTTCTGCAGGTGGTGACAGCCGAGGCCATGTCTTCACAATGATCGGTGGTGAGCTCACACATGTCTAACCTGCGACAGAGAAAATGCCAGAATAAGACTCTGTTGTTCGATACCAGTTTCAGGCTTTTGAGCAAATATCTAAACAGTCTCAAATGTCCACACTAACAACTCTGAGCAAATCCTGGTTTCAAATCCAAAGGGGCTGTGACCCACAAGTTGAGAACCACTGTTCTAAATACATAGCATTATTCCAGCTCTGGAGCCTTATTAAAGATGACGTTTTTTGCACTGGATTGGCTAAAACGGAGACTCACAGCTGGCCAATGTTCAGAGAGTGACTACAGAGTACTCGGCCTCAAATGGAGCATGTGTATCACATCCCTGCCCCCCAAGGCCCGGGGGAACACCACAGAATAGGGGACAGAAAGACTAGAAGAACCAGGCATTGTGGCGGGGGAAGACATGACAGGAGCATTTCGCTCACACTCACAGCAGCTGTTCTTCCCTTGCACCAGACGTGTACATTACCATTTTCTCAAAACTCGTGAGCCTGTGGCAGGTGGGATTCTTCTTAATCCTATGAACCCTCTAGCTTGTCCTCATCAAGCTGGGAGCCCTTCCCACTGAGACAGCAGAGACACACTCAAGACATCACGATTTACAATTCGGATGCCTCAGAGCTTACAAAACTGCTCAACTCCAGTGCCTTGTACGTTATTGTTGCCCAGTTTCAGGGTCTTTCATGTAAGGACAGCAGAGACGATCTCACAGCATTCTGAAGTGAAGTAGCAACCAGACAATCTGGAAAAACACACATGCAAACATACTTACTCACCAATTCTTTTGTTTTGATTTAGAACTTCAATATGAGCACCACATATTCCTCCCAGT
Source organism: Pachyuromys duprasi (assembly GCA_028658305.1). Lineage (NCBI taxonomy): Eukaryota > Metazoa > Chordata > Mammalia > Rodentia > Muridae > Pachyuromys > Pachyuromys duprasi. The sequence goes on from CM053751.1 coordinate 16,366,384, forward strand.
TTCACCTTCCAAATTAATACTCTTCTTTATTATTGTTACGTATGTACACATATGTGTTCATGTATGTATGCATGCATGTATATGTAACCTACAAAGTCCATTTAGCCTTGTTTGCATGTACATGTGTCCAGTGGATTGGATAACCTATGTCAGCATTTTTCCCGGGGGGAGACTGGCGCTCTCTCTCAGCATCCATTCACCGAGCACCTTTCCTTTTTGAGACAGGGTCTCATGTAAACCAGTCTGGCTTCAGACTCATTACAAAGCTGAGGATGTCCTTGAACTTCTGACCCTCCTAGTTCCATCTCCCAGTACTGACATTTTAGGTGTGTAGTTACCACACATTTTTCTTTTTAAGGCTACGATGGAGAATCAAATGCAGGGCTCTGTTTGCTAAGTAAGCATTCTCCCAACTGAGCTACTTCCCCAGCCAGTAAGATTCCATCCTAACAGCTTGGCTTACTTATATTTACTTGTATGATCCAGAAATGCCCAAACACTTCTGAGAGGCTGATGAGGCTTCTCTACCTGGGATACTCTGCTCCATTTTGGCTCACTGTAGTTCTTATGACAGTTAATGCTAAGCAGGATAAAACTGAACATTTTGGGATTGTTTTAAATGAAGGCTTTAACCTGTAAGTATGACTGGCTAACTCCAAATTGAACTTTCACTGAGGATGGGGCATAAGAATGATAGCTACAGAACATAGTCCTGACTTGGTTCTTCCAGGGAACGGCTAATGCAGTATACCACCAAAACCCACCTCATTAGAATAAAAGTTGATCCTATCACCTGGAAAATGCCATGAGGTTGGAAGCCTCATGTTGGGAATCAAGGCAACATTCCAAACATCAGAGAAAATGGTTCTGCTATCACCACTAGGCACTCATGAAATTACAAAGGTTTGCCATTCCTCTACACAGCTGGAGGAAGAGACCCACCTGCATACTGCTTAGCATAAGCCAGCATACCACAAATGCCATAGTGATACTCACACCTTAACTAGCATGTCACTTTAAAACAACAGATCATCAGTTCCTTGTCAACCTCAATTCATTTTCATGCCATTTCCTAGCCCAGTTCCATGGCTACCTCCTAATTTTCTTTTCTAGCCTCTCATCAAAGACCTCATGAAGTTTTATTTATGGATTGTTTCTGTGCTAATAGATTTTACAAATGCCTCTCCAAGTTGGCCTCTGACATCTATGGGTGTCCTGCCACATACACTAAGTAAATAAATGCAACAGAATCCAGATATACTATTATGTTGGTATTCAAACCACCAGAAAACAAACAAACAAAAAAGTCATCAAACAACAAGGGGGAAATTTTTAGAAGGGAATGAAAACCAATAGAACATAAGGAATGTAATCAAAGTACGTTGAAAAATTGGGTGAAAATGTCATAATGAGAGAGCTGGATCAGCAGTTATGAACACTTGCTGCTTCAACAGAGGACTAGAGTTCAGTTCCAGGCACTCACATCAGGTAGCTCACAACTGCACAGGACTCCAGGAGATCTGATTGACGCCACCTTCTGACTTTTTAAGGCACCTGCATACAGGTTCCTGTTTAATGAAGAGAAAAAGAAATTGTCAAAATGGAACTTAATTGTGTAAAACCTGCACTAATGCAGTGCAAAAGTTTCAAAGTTGAGCCTTAAAAGGGTTTTGTTTTTTTTTTTAAATCACAAAACTCCAGAGGGTGGACAACGCATTGACTTAGAGTAACTCCTTCATGTTGCAGGTTGAGCATTGCAAAGCTGAGTACAGATTCTCAACCACATCACTGGAGAGATTAGTGGCATACAGGTTCAGGGATTTCAGATGAGGTAGCTGAGGAAGTGTGTGAAATAACGAACCATCTTCAAAGTTAGTCCTGAAGGAACACCTGCAGAATAAGACCAAAAAGTACATTATACCAGGATGTGTAGGACCATGGCAAAACAACTTGTATACATACTCGTCCATACTTCGTCTTACATGCCCTGGTTGTTTGGGCATTGCAGTCACCCCATAAGTTCTCACTGGTTATCTCCAGGTACCAGACAAGCACTAAGGCTAAAGCAACTCAGATGTCTCCCTTTTCTTCCATTTCCCCCATGACTGTGTAACACCTAGAACATTTTAAGGAGACTCACAGTTACCCTCCTATTAAACTCTGGACATTTCCTGTTGTGGCTAGTCAAGGTTGCCAACTTGACATTACCTGGGAAAAGGGAACCTGAATTGAGGAATTGCTTCCATCAGATTGGGATGTCTGTGGGGCATTTCTCTGATCGATAATCCATATAGAAATGGCATTGCGTGGGGCATTACCCCTGGGCAGGTTGGTCTGATCTGAAGAAAGGTTGTGGACAGGCTATGAAAAGACAAGCCAGGAGGCAGTATTCCTTTATGGTCTCTGCTTCAATTCCTGCCTTCAGGTTCCTGCTTTGATCCTTCTTGGTGACAAATTATGACCTAGTAGTGATAAAACTATATACACACTTTCCTCCCAAGGCTACTTTTGGTTATGAGTTTATAACAGCAGCCAAACCAGAATAACACCTTATGCATCATACAGACACTTGTTTTGTATTAATGTTCCCAGCTGTATATTCCAAGGGAAGGGCTCATTCTTTAAGTACTGATGTTTTTCTGGGTCTTTTTTGTTCGTTTGTTTTTTTTGAGACAGGGTTTCACTGTGTAACGCTGGCTGCCCTGAAACTCACCCTATAGACTAGGCTGGCCTCAAACTCAGAGATCAGCCTGCCTCTGCCTCCCTGATGCTGGGATTGAAAGGGGTGCCACCATGACCTGAATTCACAAACACTAGTTTTGTAAGACATCACTATAAACGTCACAGAGTGGGTTCCAGGGTTCAAAAAATTAGATGTGAATTTTTTGCTTTTTGTATTTATTCCCTTTTCAAGGTTACAAAAACTTGGCCAAACTTATGTCTGACCACATTTCTTCATGATAACAAGTTGATGTCAGCATAATGACTGAAAAATTAACATTGGGGCAGACAGATGGCTCGGTGGTTAAGAGCACACCCTGCTTTTGCAGTGGACTACAGTTCAGTTCCCAGTACCCACATCTGGAAGCTCACAACTAATTAGAACTCTAACTCCAGAGGACCCGATTCAGATGCACACATACATATACACAATTAAAAATAATTTTTAAAATTAATCTTTAATTAATATTCATTACAGTCTCTAGAATATAGTCAGTTCCTATTGGGTATCACTTTAGTACACACACACACACACACACACACACACACACACAAGATGTATAGGCATTTAGACAGATACACACTATATGAATTTATAAACTATATGTACATCAGTTGTATGTGTGTGACACAGAAATCTTCAACTATGTGACCCTTGGCACTACTGTATTTCCTACTTTGGAGTTTAGTTCTGTGTTTATTTATGCATTAATCTCCTCTACAAAGAAGAGAGGGAATTTCTTCTATCTACTTAAAGGATGGGTCAAACTTACGACAAGCTTTGGAGCTTAAAAGCATTCGGAGGCACTCCAGGAGATGGAGACATCGAATCACAGAGAAGCCAAATGGCCTCTTCATTGAAATTACAGCTGTCCAGATCCAACACATCCAAGCTCTGGAAAACTTTGCATAATATAGCCCAATATTTTACTGCATTTCTGCAATGAGGTCACACATCATTATCTAGTGGCTAAATTTAATTCAAGACATTCCTAAGATAGGCAGATCACTCTCAACTGCTGGGAGCAGTTACATGCAGGGTTGGCAGAAGCAAGCAAGTGATCTTCCTGGAGGTGGCCCACTGGTTTTTACACGGCTGATGAATGGCTGTATCCCTGGTATAGGCAGGCCCCCAGGATTTCGCCTCAAGTCTGCTTATTGTTGCTCTACTGCCTTTCCATGCTTGTCTCACATATCTGGCATGGCCGAGACCCTCACTGTTCATTGCTTCACTCTGTTGGGCAGATTTCCTGCTGATTATTTTGAAGATATGTCTTCATAGTGCTGTTTAAAACAAGTTGATGATTTCATAACCCCTGATGATTTTAAAGAATTTCTGACTTGATTCAAGTAATTTAAAACCCTCCTACAGTATAGCAAAAACTGCTAGGAGCTCTGTGGACATGTGAGTATATGTCAAGCACTTGAATTACACCAAGAAGAAAAACAAGATTGAAATAAATTAATAATCAAGAAGATACACTCGTTCTAGGTTCAGTCCAAGTATAAGGCCAAGGTATGTACCATGATAAGAAAGACCATTTGAATGTAGAAACAAAAAATAAATGGTCAACTATAAAAGATAAGACAGATGCCGTTCCTTACAAAAACCTTGACATTAAGAACTTGCTTTGAACACATAATATACATTTGAAATAAAAAGATAAAACTTCTGCTTTGAATTCGTAATGAGCATATAGATAAAACCACTCCTTGAAACTTATAATAAAGTATCTAGTTAGTAGGAACAGTAGTCCAACTGTAACCCCCTTTTTATGTCACTATCTTTGAATGATGTAATTTGTTCCATAGAGAACCTCTGTATTGGAGAGTATAAAAACCCAATGCAAAATTAAACAGTTGTGGAGGCCACCTGCTTCATCCAAAAATGTGTCTGTCTATTACGAATAAAGCTGGTATGGAAACAACCTAGATGTCCTTCAACCAAGGAATGGATACAGAAATTGTGGTACATTTATACAATGGATACTACTCAGCTATTAAAAAAAAAAAAAGGAAATCATGAAATTTACAGAAATTTACATGGAACTAGAAAAGATCATCCTGAGTGAGGTAACCCAGAAGCAGAAAGACACACATGGGATATACTCACTTTTAAGTAGATACCAGACATATAATATAGGATAAACATACTAAAATACTACAGTCCTAAAGAAGCTAAACAACAAGGAGGACCCTAGGGGAGATGCTTCATTCTCATTCAGAGGGGAAAACAGGATAGACACCAGAAGCAGGAGAAGAGAGAGAACAGGATGGGGGCCTACCACAGATGTCTTCTATGAGATTCCACTCAGCAGGGGATCAAAGCACAGCCAAACTTTTGTCAGAGCGCAGGGAGTCCTTTTGAAGAAGGGGGATCTAGGAGGTCTCAGAAGGGACAGGAGCCCCACAAGGAGACCAACAAAGCCAAAAAAGCTGGGTCCAGGAGGGACTGCAGAAACAGATGCATCAACAAATGATCATACATAGAGAGGACCTGACCCCCTGCTCAGATGTAGCCTTTAGACAGCTCAGTCTCTAAATGGGTTCCCTAGTAAGGGATGAAGAGACAGTCTCTGACATGAACTTGGTGGCCTGTTCCTTGAGAGCTTCTCCCTGATGGGGAAACCTTGCCGTCCCACAGAGGAAGAAGATCCAGGCAGTCCTGATGGGACCTGATAGGTTAGGGTCTGATAGTAGGGAAAGAGATCTTCGCCTATCTGTGGACTAGGAAAGCAAAATAGGGGAGGAAGAGGGAGAGAGGTTGAGACTGGACCAGGAGGAGATGAGAAAGGTGGCTACAATCAGGATACAAAGCAATTAAGTTGTAAATAATAATAAAAAGAAAAACCAAAAATGTGTGTGTGTCTTGTTTGTATATATGTACATATGTATATTTATATCTGTATGCTTACACATATGTGGATGAATAATATCTTTGAAAGCTCCCCTGTTTTGTCTCTTGATTGTATGTGCGCGTGTGTGTGAGGTTTGTAAATATTTGCCTGCTTTGTCTGCCAAAGTGTACGTTTTAGCATGTTTCTAAGTTTAGTAAGTGATAAGCAGTTCAGAGTGTTTTATTGGCCTTCTTAATTGGGACTCTACCTTCCAGGAAGCCGCTGTTCACTGCTGAGCCATTAAGTTAAAAAACAAAACAAAACAAACTACGGTTTTTCTTTTTACAACCCCTTGTATTTACAGCAAGAAGCTGTCAGGGCTGCGGCCACTTTTTGTACTTGAGCTAAAGGAGCCACCTGGCTTAACTGATTAAGACCCTCTGCTGCCTTGTCCTTTGAAGGCTCTCGTGACCAGTGGCCCCTGGGAGTGAAACTGTACGTATAGAATTAAACTGCATATAGTGAAAGCCCCAAATAGCAAGGCTACCAGCCTAGAAGTTTAAGAGTTAAAGTGTGTATAGAGAGTAGCAAGGCTATCAGCCAGAAGGATTAACAGTTCAAGTACAGAGAGAAACACCGGCCATTAGCTGGTCACCGCTGATGCTGCGACCCACCGTGGTTCACCCTGTATGCTGGAGAGGGTTTCTACTCCCTCAAAGCTGACAGTTACCCTTGACACAGGGAGAAGTTCATTCAGGTAAAGTGAGTCAACAAAGCATTGTGATTAAGAAAGTGATCCCTGGGCAGGGGATAACTGAAAGGTTAAGAGCACTTGGTGCTCTTGCAGAGGACCCAAGTTTGATTCCCAGAACCTGTATAGCTCACAACCATCTATAACTTCGGTTCCAAGGGATCTAATGGCCTCTTCTGGATTCCACAGGCACTGTATGTGTGTGTGTTCACATGGTATATACACATACACACAGGCAAAACACTCATACACATTAAATAAAAATAAATAAAATATTAAAGGGAGGAAAAGTAAGTAAATAATAATAATAAATGAAAAAATATGTATTTCAGCAAAATATGAACCAATAAACATAAAATCCTAAACTACATTATCTGTGTCTGTTGGGATGATGCTAAACTGACTTAATGAGCTGTGAACCTCTGTATCTTTTCAACATTTCATATCCTTCCCTTTAAATCACCAAATGTTTTCACATTTCTCCATGTTTCTGATGCCAATGTTGTGTTACGGAAATACACCATGCTTTTCTTTCTTGTGAACATTCACTCTGAAGAAAAAGACATTTTAAAAATTAAATATGATTTTGACATGACAAAATACTTCACAAATAATTGCATAGTGAGATTTATACTACCGTATAATGGAGACCAATTTAAATTTTTCTTGTATTATAAAAAATGATATATCAGTCAACCTGATACCCCAGACAAGATAGTAATATGAAGCTTGTATTAAATCTGTGAAGATTGTCAAGTGCCCATCTGTACCCAGTTCTTCAGAATGTGTACTCCTATCTCTGACTACTGATATCTAAACAGTGATGTGTTTGTCCTGTTCACAATTCTTCAGTTTTGATAAATTACTTTATATTCATTCACTTTAAACCACATATTGCGTGAATTAAGCACATTCATGAATATGAATTCCTCAATAATTTGTTATCATTTAATAAAATACAAATGATTTTCAGAGAACTCCACTTTGAATCCTCGTTTTGTGTACTGTACATTTGCATCAATGTGTAAGACTTTCTGTGCTGCGCGCCTGACGCGGGGTAACGAGTCACTAATCTGTCCTTTCACAGCACAGCCGTGACCGTGACAGAATAAAAGAGAGGGTAAAAAATTATGTCACATTCTACAATTAAGGTGAATGCTTAGAGAATTAGTTCATGAGGATGACTTTTTAAAATATAGTTTTTCATACAATAAAAAAGAGAGAGGGGAGAGAGAAGGGGGAGAGAGCACTGTGAGCTACAAAATTCCTTCTTCTAGGCATGGTGTGGACACTGAAGTCCTGCTCCTGTGGCGGCTACAGAAGCCTCCACTGACATGCAAAAGACAGGCCCTGATACAAGTCAAGAATACATCTGGGAGAGGCTCACACACAGCTCTACCTCTCCTGGCTGAACTACTGGCTTCTGGGACACTCATCTTCAGTGTTGTACCCACAGGTGAGCCCACCAGTTTCCAGCGCACAGTTACAAATCCTAGTTAAACTAGATAACTGACAAAAGAAAGTCATGAATGTGAGAAACAAGTTGGGGTGTAAACAAGTTGGGGTGATGGACAGAAGGGAAACAGAACTGAATAGAAGGTGAGAGTAGCCAGAATGCGTTATATGAAGGTATGAAATTACAAAAGAATACAGTGAACAAAATTTATAATAAAGAAGCATGGCTTGGGATGAGATTAAACTAGAATTGAGTCTCTGTGGAGGAACAATATGAACAAATATCTCTATCACTGCTGAAGACATCCAACCTTACTCTATCCTCTAGTGAAACAAACAAACATGATTTCTATGTGAATTAGGGTGGATATTTGGGACTTCTGAGGAAATAGCAAAGTATGTCCAATATCATAAAAGATTTACACATTTGAAAGATCAAGTATGAGCTAGCAACCTAAAGTCAATGCAGGGCAAGTCAACGGGTACAACATAGTAACCTTAAATCAGACACAAGTTCCCAGAATCCTCTTCAGTGTCACCAGGACACTGTACACTATGGAGGAAGGATGGGTCAAGGACACAAAAATACCTACAGAGTAAAGTAACTATGGGGCTCACAGAGACTGAACCACCAACCAAAGAGCACTGGATTAGTGTCCCCCTATGCATATGTAGCAGATATGTGGCTTGGTCAACATATGGGTTCCCTAACAATTAGAATAGAGGCTGTCTCTGATGCTGTCCCCTCCTTTTAGATCCCTTTTCTCCTAGCTGGGCTGCCTAGTCTGGCCTCAGAGGGAGAAGATGTGCTTAGTCCTGCTGCAACTTGATGTGCCAGGGTGGGTTGGTACTCATGGTAAGCCTCCCCTTCTCTGAGGAGAGGTGATGGGAAAATCAGGACAAGGGATGTGAGGGTGGAATTTGGAGGAGAGGGGGTAGGGGGCTGTAATCAGGCTGTCAAGTTAATAAATAAGTTAATGAAAAAAGATATGAAAGAGCATAGGCAAAATGTCTGCCATATTCGTCTTTATTTTTACCATCCCTAGTATTAGGAATCAAATATCCTATATTCTTAAAGAATATTCTCAAGAACGCATTTGTGAAGTGACTAAGCAAACAGAGGAACCTGTGACCCTGAATAGCACAAGAACTGAAATGCTTGCCCTCTGTGGATTAGCTGCCTTTGGATTATCACACGCAAAAGAAAATCCTCACTATTTGTTTGCACTGAATCCAAAATCTTTCCAGCAGCTTAGCCTGTGCCCTAATAAACTTAAGAACACTTAAACATTTTAGTATTAACTAGACATAATTTTAAAAGACAGTAAGATGTGTAATAAAACTATCTAGATGCACTGTTGTGGAAAACGCCAACAAATATTTCTAACGTCCTTGTCCTAGTTAGTTTTGTCAACTTGGCATAGCTTAGAATCATCTAAAAGGAAAGCCTACACCAAGGAACTACCTAGGTTAGACTGACCTGTGGACAGGTTTCTGAAAGACTGTTTCAATTTTTTTAAATTAATACAAGTGGGTATAAGTGTGTCCAGCTGCTGAAGAGATGGCTCGGCAGTTAAGAGCACTGACTGCTCTACCAGAGGTCCTCCTGAGTTCAGTTCCTAGCAACAACACGGTAGCTCACAACCATCTGTAATGGAATCTGATTCCTTCTTCAGGTGTGCATGGAAACAGTGTTCATACACATGTACATAAAATAAATTAAAAAATGAAATAAAGTTTAACAATTCTAAAAAAAAAAAAAAAAAAGGGCCCAGCCACTAGGCAGGTGGTCCTGAGCTGTGTGAGAAAGCTGGCTGAGCATAAGCCTATGAGCAGGCAATACAGTGTTATGCCCAGTTTGTGAGACCCCTAAAGACCACCAGGAATCAACTTTGCTGCAAAACACATGAGGATCTTTTTATTACAAGCTTGAGCTTGGGTCGCAGCAACCTCCTAGTTGAAGAGGAGGAGTATGGCCTGGCAGTCTAGGGGAACAGGGCTTTTAAAGGGCAAAACCGCAAGCGGCAGGTTACATGCCTTGGAGTTACAAGACTGGGTAAAGGAAATTGACTTTTGAAAGGATTGTTTTACTTTAGGCACCAAGACCAGGTTCTGGCCTGGCCATTTGGGCCAGTTTCCTAGCAATTGTATCTCTAGTGGGCAGGAAAAGAATGTGGTAAGGTTAGTTTCTCCCCTGCAGGTGGCTGGACATATCTCCACCTGGCTGGCCTTTGTTCAGGCTTGTGCTTTAAACTTTAATTCAGTAATCCCAAAAAACTTAATTTTAAATCTTTGGTCTCTCAAGAGCAAGACAAAAAGAGTCCAAAGAAGCAAAAATATCATTAGCCATTCCTGTGGAAAAGCAGCAAGTAATTATCTGTAGGAAACTTCAAGGTTGTAGTACATCACAATAAACTTTGAAATCACAAAATTTCAAAGGTCACACATACAAGTCTAATGATAGAAACAAAATAGGTCATATCAAAGAAGGGTATTTTTCTCTGGAGTAGTGGTTCTCATATCCAAGCATCAGAACCTAAACATAGACTACTGTGTTGGTATAATGTTCTTGTAGAATGTGTACAATTTACCCTTGTTCATTCAAATGCTCATTTCTCTACCCCACTGTCTGGTTTCAATCCAGATAATGCACTGTGATGCTTCTTCTAAGCATCACCTGTATCAAGCCTGCCACCATTTGTTCTCTGTGTTGTCAATAAAACAACCAGCCATTGCTGTGCAATGAGGAAAATAGGGTGGGACTTCCTGGTCTGGAGGGGGAGAAGGAAACAAGAGAGGAGGAGCAGAGATTGGGAGGAGAGGTCTTAGAACCACAAGGAGGGATGAAATGGACCTAAGATATGACTAAAAGCAAATATAATGGGTAAAATCTGAATGACAGAAAACTATGAGGGCTTGGAGGTTTAGGATGGAGTAATCATTGCCTAGCACTGTGCTCTAGGTTAATTAAATAAATCCCAGTCTCTGTGTGGTGATTTGGGTATACAGCTGGTTTATCTATTGATTAACTAAAAGATAAGTCAATAAAAATAATATTAATAACACACAATATTACTGCATCCCAACTTAAATGATTCTGATTCAGAGATTATGGGTGTTTGGGTAGGACTGGGAATTATTTCTAAAGAGTTTCCAGGTAATTTAGAAAGTGCAGGTCATGGGCTGCTTTTGCTGATATATATAGTGCACACAAAGGAGGAGTGAAGACAGAGAACAGGAGCTCAGAAGAAAAGAGAAAATGCTGCCACATGGTGCTCTGCCTGGACATATTCCATAGGATGTACACGAAAAGTGAGTCTTTCCCATTGCTCTCTGACTCTTTTCCCCTCCAAATCCAGATCAGATCAATAATATCCTTCAAATGCACTGACATTTGCAGTTTTCAAGGTAAGTAAAGTTAGATATAAACCAAAATGCAAGGTTATCAGAGATAAAAGATCTACATAAAACTAAATACTATATCCTAATTAGAGAAACTGACAGAATGCAATCAATGCACAGAGAAATCAATCAAACTTAGGTTGGAGAAGAAAACCAACAAAGCAACACTTGAAAGGAGATAACAAACTGAGAACAATGATGAAATGTGTGTGCTTAAAAAAAAAAAAATATATATATATATATATATATATATATATATATAATTTATACAGTATTCTGCCTGCATGTGTGCCTGCACACCAGAAGAGGACACCAGATCTCATTATAGATGGCTATGAGCAACCATGTGGTCACTGGGAATTGAACTCAGGACCTTTGGAAGTACAGCTAGTGCTCTTAAACTCTGAGCCATCTTTCCAGTCCCATGTGTGTGCTTTTAAAGGTAGGAAGGAGCAGGGAAGGAGAGAGGAAGCAGTGATGTCAAAAGGAGAAAATTTGTAAAACTATAAAAAAAATGCAGAGATGCTTAAGCCAACATTCTGGGATTAATGAGGAAGTAAAGATACTTGGCTAGATGTAGTAAATGGACTGAAATAGCTGAGGAATATAACAGAAGGCCTTAAGTATCAACCTAAGAAGCTTAACTCTTATTTTATTTTAGGGAGGGCAGTCCAAATGTCTATTCAAACAGCACGGATTGGGGCAGAAATCCTCGTCATGTCCATTCCACTGTACAATTTGCTGTCTCTCTAAAACTCACAAGGTAAATCAACACCAATGATACACAATTTAAAAAAATCCTTGGAGCAACTGAAATTCAAAAATATGACCTAACAGCTGGGTGCAGTGGCTCACTGCTTGGAATCTCAGCTCTCAGGGAAGGAAAGGCAGAAATAAATAGATAGATAGATAGATAGATAGATAGATAGATAGATAGATAGATAGATAGATGGATAGATGGTTTTTCAAAATCGTCCCTTCTTGACCAAGTAAGAAAGCACAAAATTTAACTGCATTATAACAGATTTTTAACCACTGCCCGGTGCCAATTTTGTACGAATATATTATTCAGAACCATGTAACTTTAAAAGCCAGAACTGAAATAAGTGAAATAAGCCCCCACAAGTTCTTTCATCACAATAACCATATTTCCAATAGAACCTCAAAGCAAAACCTATGAAAGCCACTCTAATTGGAGGCCATAGAGATAATCACTTAGCATCTTCTTTTGATTGAAAAATACAAAATAAATCTTACACACACCTTAAGACTACAGAGAGGCAGTTTTTCATTTTATTCTAGACAGAGAAACTATTTCAAAGGTCAAATAAATTTTGGTAGCCAACAAAATTTCATTCAAAACACCAAATATAAAAACTAACCTGATTTTATCTCATGCCAACAATAAAAAATGTTTTTAGAAGCCAGGCAACGGTGGCATTTGCCTTTAATCCCAGTACTTGGGAGACAGAGGCGGGCAGAGCTCTTGAGTTTGAGGCTAGTCTGGTCTATAGGCTGGTCCAGGGCAGCCAGAGCTACACAGAAAAACCCTGTCCTCAAAAAACAAAAACAAAAAATGATGTCAAGTATGTGAAACAAAATTTTAAAAGATTTTTTTTAAGGGCTCAGGAGAAGGCTCAGTAAGGAAAGTGCTGCTTTGCAAGCATGAGGACCTAAAAGTTCAGATCTTTATCCACATAAAGTTTGGTGCAATGCTGCACACTTCTTCGCAAGTCCAGCTTTAGGGTGATAGGAGACAGATCCTAGGAGGCAGTCAGTCTAGTCAAAATAGCAAGCTCCAGGTTCAGTGAAATACTGTGACTGAGAAGCTAAGGTAGAGACCAACTGGAAGACATTGGACAGAGACCTCTGGCCTCCACACGAGGTATAGAAAAACTCAGACCTGTGTACTTTATTTAACATGTACTAACTCAATTACTCACTGCAATGCTAAAAGGTAGGTACTAACTACAGTCATCGCGTACAGCTGAATAAAATGAGGCAGCGTAAGTGATTACCCTGTCCAGAGTCATTCAATCAGTAAACAGAAGCAGGTAGATCTTGACTGAAGCTGTCAAATGTTCAAATCGACTACAACATTCATTTACTTAACAATTTTTACTAAGAGCCTATTAGGTACCAGGCACAGCTAGGGAAAAAATTATTTATGAATAAATCTAATATCTCTACCCTGTAGTTAAGAGAGAGCCAATAAGTCTAATGGAAAGAATTAACAAGTGAAAAGTGTATCTGGTAATAAATTTGAAGAAGGAACAACATTTTTAAAAATTAATTTATTTTAAAAGCAAACAAAATAGTCAAACAGCAGGAAGAGAGAGACTTGCTTCTATTTTAGGAACCAGAAGAAGTTCCCTCTAGTAAAGCAGAGCAACAGAAGTCAAGAACAACTGCTATCACCCAGAAGAGGTGTCCAGTATAATTGCCCGGATAGCATCCTGAAGCCAAATAGTAAAGAGTCATGGGGTAAGACACCAATCCAACAATCTAGGGAAGGTAACATTAGTACTTAAAACTTGAACTTGTGCATGGTTTACAAGTAGATGAAACACTAAAAGAACCTGCAACTTATCTCTAAAAAGACTTGAACGATCACTTTTCTCATACTCTCAAGTTGTGTTCAAATAAAATTAAAAATTGTAAATATCCATTAATATCCACATTAGTGTTTTAGTTGGTGCTGTTATTACAAGAAAGAAAGAAAGTCTAAAGCCTTATTTTGTTTTTCTAATATTCTGTTCAACTTACCCTGTGATTTATTTTGGTTTTTGTGCAAGATGGGGTCTAACCATGCAGGCTGGTCTGGACCTTACTGTGTAGATCAGGTTGGCTTCAAATTAGCAGAAAGCCACTTGCCTCTGCTTACCTGGTGCTGGAATTAAAGGTGTGTGCCACCAAGCCCCTTATGCTGATTTACAATTCCTTACGTTCTAACGAAGCACACAGAATCAGACCAACATTCAGAATCTGTTCACTTGTTGGTAACTGGTACTCAAGGTCTCCGGTTGGTTAATTTTTTCTCCTGCTTTATCTCTGGGTTGTCCTATTTAGTACTCTGCTGCAAGAATACACCACAGGAAATACTTACCCAGTACCTGTAGACTCTCATCAAACACCTTTTATTTAAGAACTAATTTATCAGTGGGCTACCCAAGCTGGAAAGTGTCTTCAAACTATGAATGTTTTAAAAGCTTGCCCAAAGTTATACAATCAGCAGAGACAAAATCCAAACCCATACCTAAATGTTTTGATCTTTCAGCTCCAAAGCCGTTACAGACTGTTAAAGATAGGAAAATGTGGTCATTAGAACTTATTGACAGTGACTGGTTGTTGAGAACAATTTTTGCTTTTGTTTTTCCTATTCACAATCTTAGGTTTTCATTGTAGTTAAGGAAATGGAGTTATATATTTAAGCACATTAACTTGGAAATTTTGTATTTTTCCACTGAGACGATATAGAAATTAATGCTGAAAGTGATTCCCAACGTCTTAAAAAAATGAACAAATATGCATTATTTACCATAAAGAGGAGTAAAGGCTTCATGACAAGATTGGTACATACTGACCTCAAAGGACCTTCAAGACACAAACAAGAAAACAGTAATGAAAGGAAAATGCAAATACCTGGGCTAAGCGGTGAAGGAGCGCACTCTTATAGACTGCATTCCTGGCTGGAGAGCTCTCCAACTGGTGAGCTTCCGACTGTGCAGAACAGGAGGGGTCTTCCGGCAGCATTTGCCCGGGGAAGCCCTTTCAATGTAGGAGAGCAGACTGCTACGTTTGGAAAGCCCATGGAAGGTAACAACGCTGAGGTAACATGAAATGCACTCCGTAGGAAAAAAGAGTATGGTATGTCTTCCACCTAAAGGAGGAACTGACTTTCCCAGCGACTGGAGAAGCCAGAGACCAGGCAGATAATTTAAGACTTGTTACATAGTCCTTAGTAGTTACAAATCCTCTTTATGGTGTGTCTGGTTTTTTGGTTTTTTTTTTTTTTCTCTACATACTTCTAAGAAGGAAAAAGAAGTGAGGAAAACACTGCCCCGGGAGAGCAAGGGAGAGAAGCCGGTGCGCCGGGAGTTGCGGAGGACGGAGAACCGCGGCGTTGGCTCCGGGCGCCCTTGCCAAGCTCTGCAAACGCTGGTGGAGCGGACACAGGACCGCGGGAGTGGATAAACGGCCGCGAAGGCACCGGTGCAGGAGGCGGAGGGACTCGGAGCAGCGCCGGGGGCTCCGGATCTCGGCCTTGGCGCCCCTGCTCCGCCCGCCAGCCCGGGGGGTCTCTCACCTTCCGCGCCGCCCCAGGCCACCACGCCCCGTCCCAGCCGACCCTCGATCCTCGCCGGCGCCGCCTCCACACCATGCCCCAGCCCCGGCCGGGAAGGCAACCGCGCGTCCCGCTACGAAGCCGCACCCCGCCGCGGCCCACGCCCCCTCGGTCTGCACGCTCCCCTTCCCGTCGCCCCTCCCCACGGTCCCTGCAGCGCACGCCGGGTTCCCAGTCCCGGGCCTCCCCGCGGGATCCCGTACTGTCCCTGCCGGGGCAGGCTAGCTAGGACCCGCTCGCTCTCCACGGGCGCGGCGCACGCGCGCTGCTGGCGCTGGGCGGAGGCGACCCCGGCCGCGCCCTCCTCTCCTGCTTCGGCAGCGCCTCCGCAACCCGGGACTGAGTCGTGGGCTGGGCGGGAGAAGCCGGGCAGGTAATCCTGCTGCAGCGGATGCCAGGGCGAACCGGGTTTACGACCGCGAACGAGTCTGCTGAGGCTGTTGCAGCGTGCCTGCAACTCCTGTGCAGCGCACACACTGACCTGTAGAAAATTGCTTTCCAGTGTCATGGTGAGAGAGAGAGCGAGAGAGACAGAGACAGGCAGACACACACACAGAGAAGAAATAAAACAGGTACACACATTTATTCTTGTATGCAAAAAAGCAATCCGTCACATGTTTCTCTGGACCCACAACTGAAAAGATAGATGTAGCTGAATTTCAGAAGTTTCAGGCAGAGCTCCTATCTGCAACACTAGTAGTTCTGAAATACCACGGGGTGGGGGGGTGGGGCAATGAAGCTTATGAGGAATTTTTTTTAAATTCTCTCTACACAGTTATTTCCATAAAGGAGAATGAAAAACTTTTATTTTTGAGACAGAAAAGTAACCTGTAAACTCTATAAGAAATCAGCCATTGTATTTCAATTTCAGTTTTGTTCCTTTTCTTTCATAATCAAAGATTACTTTTTTCTGTATTTTCTCAAGCAAAAATGTAAACTGACTGTCCGAGTTTTCTTTCTGTTGTTGTGACAAACATTATGACTAAGAGCAACTTGTGGAGGAAAGGGTTTATTTTACCTCGTGACTTACAGTCAGAACAGAAATCTGGAGGCAGGAACCGAAGCAGAGATGACTGAGAAAGAAAGAAAATATCTTTCTCTGTAAAAGAAATAGAATAAAGAGATGAACAGAAATAAAATGTAGACAAACACTGGGGTCCTTATTATGAACAACATTTCCCAGGGTTGATCTTTCCCTATTTCAGAATGTTTTTATTTCAACTTCATTCCATTGTCTACACTCACTCAACCCATCTATTCATTCTCATAGAGACTATTTTTCTTATCTAAGGTGATATGAGCTCTTGAGACAGCACCTAACATGACCCATCTAGACCCTCACACTTGGGAATCCTTTGGGAAACTGTACCTTTTCACTCCTCTCTAAGCTTCGTTAAAGTTGATAAAAAAAAAATCCAGTCATTAGTGATACCCTAAGAGGCCCGTAGGATTGCAGGAAAATGACTCTTTTAGGGTGATGGATAAAAGGACATGATTTCTTCTCTGCATTCACTTTGTCTCTAGCAGAAAATTCCTTGGAAAATGCACATCTCACCTCTCTCTGTGTGGCTGTAGGTTGTGTTGATTATTTTTTAAGATGTATTTATTTATTATGTATACAATGTTCTGCATGCATGAACACCTGCATGCCAGAAAAGGGCACCATCTCATAACAGGTGAGCCATCATGTGGTTGCTGGGAATCGAACTCAGAACCTCTGGAAGCGCAGCCAGTGCTCTTAACCTCTGAGCCATCTCTCCAGCCTGGCTGTGTCGATTATTACAAAGCGTTCCATCCATTACGGTGAAAGATGAAATAACCAAAGGTCGTGGCCCACACTCGCATGAATGGAGGGTGTTGGAAGTAGAGTTGGTTTGCCAGGACTTCGTCCATTCAAACATGCACACACATTCATATTTAACCAACAGTTCACAAAATTCATTGTGACCCAACACTTAGTCATCGTGTGCATTCTGAATGCCACTTACTATACCAGCTCTTTTGTGCCACTCTCAAAAGTTTTTAACCAGGCCAGGCCAGCCATCTGGCCAGCAAGCACCCTGGGTCCTGCAGCTGCACAGGGCACATGGTGAACCAGCCATGTAGCTTTTGAATTAAAAAAAAAAAAAAATCTTGCCATGCACTGCGTCTCACGGACGCTTGCTCCCCTCCCCCAACTATGCAGGACTCCAAGTGCGCGTTCTAAACACTGGCTTTCAAAATCTCTGATCTCAAAGGCCCTATTGCCTAGCTTTTAAAAATTCTTGTCTTTCTAATTTCTGTACACTCTGCTCTTTAAAAAAATGTTTTAAAATGCTGTAAATTCTTATCTAATGATTTATATAAATTTCTCATTGGGTTTACATTTATAAGATTTCCTTAGTCATAATTAACTCTGTTTATCTTATTTCCTTTTAGACTAACAAAGTAATAAGTCTCATTTTAAAAGAGTATGGATTTTTAAGTTCAAAGTTATAGTGTTGTGCCTGAATCTTGATACCCCAAAAGACCACCACCAGGAGTCGAGTCCGTTGCAAAACATATGAGGATCTTTTTATTACAAATTATTACAAGCTGCAGCTTGGGCTCACACCCCCACCACCAAAGCGGTGAGAGCCAAGAGCCTTGTACTCAGGTTAGTTGGGTGATTTAAAGATTCCAGTCCCTCCCACCATGCCCAAAGTAGGGGGGTGGGGGGATTCCTGCCGGGCAAGCATCTATTGGTTGAAACACAAAAGGGATGTTGCATTTGAATTGATTGGCTATAGGAAGGTCCCCAAACCATTAATGATCTGGTGTCCCTCCCTAGGGGGGGATGTGCCAGTTTCATAGCAACTGTATCTCTAGTGGGTGGGGAAAGAAGGCAGTAAGGCGAGTTCTTCCCCTCAGGGCATTACTGGCCATGTCTCCACCCAGCTAGCCTTCCTTCAGGCTTTAAACTTTAAAACAATACCCACTGATTTTTAATCTTTTGGTCTCTCAATATCTTTACAACATGCTATATTATATGATGCTAAAATTTCAAGGTTATAAAGGTCTGTTCAGATTAACGAGCTAATTTAAAATTTATGCCTAACTGCCTATGTCTTTATCAAGCTCATAAATGAATAAATAAATGCTGTTTCTTTTGCCATCAGCTGCCTATGATCCAGATTCATCACTAGACTTTCTGGCTAATTGATTTGGTATAATAAATTCTAATATAATTTAAAATTTGTTCATACTGTTCTATTATGTTGTTTATTCTAAAACTCATAACTTGGGGGTTACTAGATAAAAGTTCTTGCCCAGATACCCTTAAACTATATAATATGATTCCAAGGATACTCTACATTGAGATCTATTAATTTTAGAGACATTCATTTGTCAATGTTAAAACTTGGTCATTGTGTTATATCTTCACTATCAAAAAAGGTTAAAAATATGTAAGACAAGTTAAAGTATACAAATATAAGTTCATTGGAAGCAGCTCCTGGTCACTGTGTAAGGGGGTAAGACAGAGAAGGGGGGAAAAAAGCTCCAAAATGTCCGGATTACATGGTGAGGAGGAGAGGAAGTCCCTACCCTGAAAAGTCCAGGGAAGAGGGTGGAGTTGCCAGCCATGTCCAGTAGCAGATAGGGACTAAGGAATGCTGGGAGAACCTGGAGCTGTTGTTGGTCCTGGGCCTGAAGCACTCCATTTTAGCCTTTTGTTGACAATGTAATGCCAAGATCATGGGACCCTCAGAGACCACCAGGAGACAACTCGATACAAGAGCAAGAGAGCTTTATTACGAGAGCGATCAAACTTGGGACCCAAGTCTCACTGACTCAGCAGTAGAGAATTAGGACCCTGAGCCCTGAGTGAGCAGGGATTTTAAAGGGAAAGACTGTAAATGGGGGGTTTCCATGAGAGAAAGCAGGGGGTTCATGCCTTGACGTTACAGGATTGGGTAAAAGCCATAGGGGAGAGGTGACCATTTCCTATTGTCAGTGAGATTATCTCTATATCTTATTAAACATTTATTCTGTAATATTTCCTAGAAGCCATTGCTTGGAGAGCTAACTTTGTTTTGTGCCAGGTGCACATTCTATGATATTTCCTGGTACCTGAGTTCAGCTCCCAGTCAAGATGGCTCCTTATTTCAAAATGGAGTCATCCAAGCTAACTTAAACTCTTCAATAATAAGTGGATCACAGGCAAAGAAATCAATCATCTTTAGCTACATCCTACTGACACTACAGTGGCAATAGGAACGTCAAGAGGCTGAAATGTTGGCCAAGCCCAGGAAGAGTAGGCTGTTTTGATGCTGTCTAGGGTCTGTGAGAACATATGTGGCTGGGAGCAAAAGTGCAGGTCCAGCTTGACACAGTCTGTGAGGTCAGATTGGAACACCTGTGGTAGCTGCTTTGGCTCTGTCTTGGATGTAAGAAACACCTACATCTGGCAGGATACTGGAGAAGATAAAGTTAAGTCTTTAGGTGTACATTTCTTCAGATGTACATTACTGTTAGGTGTACATTTGAAACTTTTTGGGAGAGTGAACAGAGACAGAAGAAGAGACTTGGACATAGGAACCTCCATTTACCCAACTGCTGACAGTAATTTAAAAGATTTTGCTTTGGATCTGTCATCTAAGGAAATTGAGGTCAAGTTTGGTTGTAGAAACATGTAAGCCTAGAGTCCCTTAAAGAGGGTGCTATGTGTACGAATCTAAAATTATTTACAAGGCATCTTAGAGGAGAGCCTGGGCGTAGGGTGGAAGACACAGTTTCCATGGGTGAAGAGAGAAAAATCAGTTCTGCCTGTCTTGGGGTCATCCCCACAAAGTACAGGGGAACCAGAGGTATGGGGGCACAAGCTGGCAAAGCAGATCGTTACCAGCAGTGCCAGGGGCTACAGGGAAGACTCCCAGGAGACACGATTCACCCAATGTATGAGAGGAAAGGAAAAGCTGAGAGGCCGTTTTGGTAAAAAGAAGATTATTCATCCAAGGGAAGGCATCTGTGTGAGGGTTGGTGAGAAGGGAGGGTACCTCCATTCCCCAGTGAGACAGAGAGATACCGGTCAGTCTCTCACACAAAGGAGAATGTTTAAGCAGACCATAGAAGGGAACTCACCAATCTGCTGGTGTTGGATATATGGATGCAGCAATTGGGTAGTCAGGAAAGAGGAGTCCCAAAACCAGGGAAAGTAGAGGAGGAATCCCACTTTTTGAGATAGGCAATAGGTACAGTACTTATCTGGAGCCCAATTGACCTGAGAGATAGATTTGGGCAGAATTTCTGTAGCTTACAAGAATCGCCTTTTAAGTTTTACAAAGGAGATAACTTTAGACATGTTAGTGTCACCATTGTAATCTGTAGTGACATACACAGTATGTTCTTGGTTGTGAGCTTAGCCTTTAATGGCTGAGCCATCTCTCCAGCCTGAAATATACGTTATGGAAAAAGGCAGTAGGCATATATATTTGTGTTAACAACAGAAACATTCTTTAAGGTGAACTCTGAAAAGGCAGAAACTTTTCATGAAGTAGAAGGGACAAAAGTTCACTTGGTCTTAGCATGATTATACATTATGGAAAAGAGGCTTAACCAATTTTCAAGTTTGCATTTACCAACCTTAAAACTTTCTTAGACCCTCAAACATTTATAACTTGTGTTTATCAATCTTAGACCTTTGTATCTAGTTATTTACCATTAGACATATGTGAGACTGCTAGGAACATTTATTGTCCTCTAGTTAAAGGGATGGTAAAAGGTTCCATCTGAGGCCTGTTTTTTGAGCGGATAGCAAACTAGACTGTCTAAACCTGACAATAGCAACTCTCAGAGTGAGGCTTAAAGCTTGGTCTCCTGCATATGAAGAGAGAACTGAGAAGGCATCTGAAGTTTTCCAATACAGAAATTGGTAATATGACCATGGGACCCGAGTGTGGGGTTAAAATACACCTGCAGTGTTATCTGGGCTTGGCAAGGCTGATGGAGATCACTGAATCTAGGAGCTGTTTGTTCTCCACCAGGCCAAGGAGCTCAAAGGCTACAAGTGTCTGTGGCTCTTGTGCTGGTTGAGGCTCCATGGCTGGGCACAGAGGTCAAGCCTGCATGGGAGCATTTTGACTTCTAGAGACCAGTCTGCCAGCAGGCAGTGTATGACTTGTTGAGGCAGCCGTGGGACCAGTCTCCTCTTTGGCTGCATTTCAAACAGTTACCTGGCAGAGTTGGCTTTTGGCTATATCCCAGTGGGATGGGGCATTGCAGACCTCTTGTCTTCTGTGTGGGAATGCCAACAGTCTCAGAGCAGCAGCTGAGGTCAGGAGCATAGTTTTTGCTGTAGATGAGCCTGTCAGGAAGACTCCTCTCTTATCATTTTTACCAACTCCCATATGGTGACTCCAGGACCATCCTCAGCTGTTAATTAACAATGGCAGTGAGACCATGTTTGCATCTTAGGACTATAAATATATTTTTGGACATGTTAAAGGACATAATCATCTATAAGATGACTATTAACTTGCATTTGTAAGACTTTAGGTTTCATTCCTGTTAAGTTGGAGCCTTAAAACTCATAAACATAGTCCATTAAAGCAAGAGCATAACAGTTTCCTGTATGATTTAGTATATAAAAGTCCATAGCTTATAAAAGTCTAAGACTATATTATAGATTAATAATATTCAGAAGGATGATCCAAGATGGCTGCCCCAGGAGGACACTGTGTCTGAAGAGCAGGACAGTAGTGTAGGCACAGCAACAGGGAGACTGAGATCTCGGACCTAAAACACCAGCGTTTGCGACTGCCAGGTGAGCGAAATTCCTACAGTGGGGAAATCAAGTGGAAAAGTCCAAGGGACACCCAGCTATTCCCAGGAAAAACTCCGGAGGCAGACAGGCTGCGCACAGCCGGGCTGGGCGCCTAAGCCGCCATTTTGGGCTGGGGCACAAGGTACCCTGGACGGTACCGCGGGCTGCACTGTGCGGGCACACAACCCTCTGTGCCAGCGGCTGCCACTTTGGGCTGGGGCACACGGTACCCCGGACGGACTGAGTTTCACCCAGATACTGCGGGCTAAACCGGTCAGATCCACACCCCTAGGCACACCCAGACACCACCCCGGATTGGGACTCATAGTATCAGGTCCAGACCAAGGTGCCCCAAATACCATCTCAGACCATGGTGCACAGCCCCTGACCCAGAAGGAGGCGCCAAGGCTCCAGTCCAGAAGAGAGCCTTTAGCAGCAAGCTCAGGGCAGAGCTCGGAGCCTCCTGACAAGAGCAGCACCCCCAGTGGTCATATCAAAGGGGGACATGCAGCCTCTGGAACAGAGCGAAGAACCAACCCTCCAGACCAGAGGGGAGACCAGCCTGTGGTGCTCACAGCCTCTAGCACAGAGCACGAAGCCAGGTACACAGATCCCACAACAGAGTTCAACTGAGGCAACAACACACACTATCAAACCACTAGAACTCTCTGATCTTCTTGAAGAATACTCCTGACACAAGAGATTGACAGTTCCAGTCTGAAGTTCAGCCTTGAAACACAAACAGCTCCTTGATTATATACAAACAAATGCCCAGAAATCGGCGAAAGAAC
>CM053751.1:16389966-16405652 GCA_028658305.1 Pachyuromys duprasi
CTGATCTTTTGTCTAAGCTCTCCAGTTCCAGGTTCTTCTCCC
The DNA here is from genome assembly GCA_028658305.1 of Pachyuromys duprasi. Lineage (NCBI taxonomy): Eukaryota > Metazoa > Chordata > Mammalia > Rodentia > Muridae > Pachyuromys > Pachyuromys duprasi. The sequence goes on from CM053751.1 coordinate 16,390,009, forward strand.
TTTGTGTCTTCTTTATAGATTCTAATTCTGTTTTCATGCTTTGTACCGTTTCCTTCAACTGATTGACTGTGTCTCCTATTTTGGATGTTTCCTCTGTGTTTATCTTTGATTGTTCCTGTATGTGGGCAGTTAATTTCTTCTCCATTTCTTTGAGGGCCTTGTTCATTTCCTCTTTTTGTCTCTCCTCTTGTTCCTCCAATATCTGCATAATCAAAGCTTTAATATAATTTTCCTGTGTCTCCGCTGAATTAAAAACTCCACTGCTTTTGGGTGTTTCTGGTTGGGCCATGGTGTCCTGATTTTTGTTGGGTGAGTTCTTTTGCCGATTTCTGGGCATTTGTTTATATATAATCAGGGAGCTGTTTGTGCTTTAAGGCTGTACTTCAGTCTGAATTTGTCAATCTCTTGTGTCAGGAGTATTCTTCAAGAAGATCAGGGATTTCCGATGTTTTGCAGTGTGTGTTTTGTCTCAGTTGATCTCTGTTGTGGGCGTTGTGTGCCCAGCTTCGTGCTCTGTGTTAAAAGCTGTGAGCACTGCAGGCTGGTCACCCCTCTGGTCTGAAGTCTTTACTCCTCACTCTGTGCTAGAGTCTGAGTGTCCAGGTTTGAGATGTCAGCTGGGGGCTGTGGACTCCGCCCTGGGCTTGCTGCTAAGGGCTCTCCCCTGGAATGGAGATTTGGCGCCTCTGTCTGTGCCAGGGGCTGTGCACCACGGTCTGAGAAGATATTTGGGGCACACACAGTGGGTTTGGGTTGGTGTGCATCCGCTGTATGCAGGGCTGTCTGAAATGGTGCCCAAGGCCTTCTCTGTCTGGCCTGTGGACAGACACCCGAACTGGGGTTTTTGCTGGCGGATGCTTGCAGGTTTCGCCCTCAGTGTGCGGTCTGGTCAAGATGGTCCCCGGATCCTCTCAGTCTGGGGTGGTTCCGGCGGCGATCGGTGCGTGCCCGCCGCACCTCCGTGGGTTGAGGCAGAACTTGGGTTCCTCCCAGACCCACCAGCGGACTCACACACTGACTGAGTTTTTGCTGGCGGAAGCGTTTGGCTCGCGCCCCCACAGTGTGCGGACTGGTCAAAACGGTCCCCCAACCCTCTCAGTCTGGGGTGGTTCCGGTGAAATCTGAGCCTGCAGCACACCCGTGGGTCGAAGCAGAACCCGGGAGCAGTGTGTGCTCGCAGTGTGCAGTTCAGTGAAAATAGCACCCGGTTCCTCCCGAGACTGCCCGCGAGACTGTGTGATCCAGTCTACAATGGCGGCTGCGGGCACCCAGCGCAGCTGCTCTTTCAGATCAGAGCTGTGCGCCGCTGGTCACCGGGAGATTTTTCCAGGTAATAACTGGGTGTCCCTAGGGTTTTCCCACTTGATTTTCTCACCGTAGGAGTTCCACTCACCTGGCACTCACAATGCTGGCGTTTTAGGTCCCAGAGTTCAGTCTCCTGGTCGCTGTGTTGTTTCTGCTCTCCTCCTCAGACACAGTGTTCTCTCATGGCAGCCATCTTGGATCTCCCAGGAGGGGAAATTTTTGTTGGAATATATTGTATGAGAGAAGAATATATTTTCAAATAAAAAATTAATTCAATATAGCTCAAATTAAAATGCAGAGAAGGGAAGCAATAATGAACAAAGAAAAATAATGAAGACATGGAAAGCGTGATTTTGACAGATACAGTTCTCGTTCTGTTTGTGTAGAGGATGACCATCACACAGGAGTTTATGACAACCTCGATCCTGGGAAATATCTGTATCTGTGAAAACGAGTTTTGCTCTCAGCTATGGGAAATATATATCATGCAGGAAACAAACACAGGTCATTTTCTTGAATTGTCTTTCATTAGACTCTATTGTGGAATTACTGAGGTTCCTGCCCTTTTAATTACAAAAGAATACTCTTGCTTCTCTCTAAGGAAAGCTAATGTTTGAATAACTATTCAAGGAATAGAAATAGATATGTATTGTTTTACAGTATTGTCACATTGATTATAAAACACATGAAACAAAACTGAAAAATAAAAATGTTAAATGTTAAAACAAATTCTCCAAACTAAAAATGAAATAGTTACCATCTAAGGCAGATTATTTGATCAGAAGAAAACAAAGAGACGAGTCACTTGTCTAAGATGATTGCATTTTTATTCAAATATAAATTATTTTCATTATTTAAGTTCAAACAAAACAAATGAGTCTTTTTCTTAACCCCATTTTCCCTTTTTCATGCAGTATGTCTCATTGGCAGAAAACTCTAGTACTATAAAAATATAGCAACTTTCTGCATTTTTACAATATACTCTAATAGCACATTTGCTTATCACCTCTATAACAACTTTTTGCTACAAAAAGCTTAATATTTAATTTTTCTTCTCCACATACCAATTAAAGAAAACCCCTTAAAGTTTAGGAAAACCCCTTAAAGGTGAAGGCTTCAACAAGATTCTGTGCTTTCTGTACTTCACTTTCTTTTCTTTTTTTTAATTCATTATGTGAAGTGTTCTGCCTGCAGGCCAGAAGTGGGCATTCCATCTCCCTATATGTGGTTGTGAGCCACCATGTGGTGGCTGGGACTTGAACCCAGGACCTCTGGAAGAGCAGCCAGTACTCTTAACCTCTGAGCCATCTCTCCAGGCCCCTGTATCCTTCATTTTCTACTGTTACTTGAAATGTAGACGAGATGGCTGAAGCTCTCACATGCATCTGACAAATGAGAGTGCACTAAAAATTAAAACCAGGTGGAAGGAGAAAATGGGCTGACACTGCTTTAGCCATAATTACACGACCCATTCAGCCCTGACTGTGACGGTCCTTTGTAGGTATAGAATCCTATAACCATTGCTATAGTCTTCGTTGATGTAGCACGTTGTCCTCCTGAGGCACCCAGCTTGACCGCAAGAAATGAGCTTTGAGGTTGATTTCATACTTTGGACACCATGAATATACCTGCAATGAACATGAGAGTTTTAAAACTGCAAACTGATTTCATGTACATGGAAAATATAATGAGACAACTGGTGGCATCAATAGCAATTCTATAACTTTACGAGAATTCTGTAGACCAGAGTTGCTTCAGTATAGGTGTTATGTCCAAATGTTTCAGGACACATACCGTAAATATGTACAATTTTACGTCAAGTATAACACAGCATGGGTTTAACTAATTTTAGTTCACTCCTGTGGAAAATTCCAACCTACTGCTATTAGAGTTTATGTTACATGCTAATACATAATCCCATGTCACATTCATATTTGTTATTCAATTCTGGAACATATTTTATATTCATTCTTTTTGCTTTCTCAATGAAATAACACTTGTTGGGATGCATTTTATGTGACCATAACAATGTATTCAGTGTCACTAGATTCAATATTAAAGTGTTTTTTCTATAGTTTTGTGCATTATTTTACATGTTTCAGTTTTATGCACTTATTGTAGTTTGCTACACAAATGATTATGTAGATTTTTTTACCCTTTTATACAACTGTAAACCAAACCATAAAAATGATGTATTTTCAAAAAATAAAAATAAAAGGAAAAAAAGGTGCTGGGTATGTACAATTTGCAGCATAAATTCAACACAATCCACAGAAAAATTCTAAAATATTATAAATGGAAATCTGATTATAAAACTATATGCCTTGTGGAAAAACTCATAGAATTCTCAATAGAGTTATAATGAAATAGTATACACATTGACCCAATATGATTTCTATACCACAAAGCTAAAACAGAAAAATGCGTGCAGTAATTGGGAAAGAATAAGGGGATGAGGAGAAAAAGCCAAGAATAAAAGCACAAAAATATATCAAAGCTTTCATCAAAAGACCTAAGCAAAATCTACTAGGAATACGGTGAATTTGATCAATGTTATCTGCAATTGTATGGGTATAGAAATTAAGTAAACACAGACTTCATAACTCCCACAACAACATGTGAAAGTTATACTATTATATTTATTGTTATATTGTTATATTTCCAGTCCTATAACTACTACTGATCTCTCTTCCAAACAGTGAGGCCCCAGGCCCTAGAGATCTCTTTGTAAATAGAGGTGATCAGACAGTGGACTACAGCTCTGCAATCCTTCATACTCCCTTGTGATTTCAGGAAAACCTAGCACCACTGAAGCCCACACCCAAAACAACGGTGAAATATAATTTTATGTTGGCTTCTTACCATATGGGTAATGGCATGAGATGTGGGGTCTATCCTCTCCACCTGCACAACATCATGTATACCAGGAAAACCCGGTAGCTCAGAAATTCCTTTTATAGCCTGGAACTGAACGTCCCTGAATCATGACTTTGTGGCTGGTTGTAGTGAAAAGGTAAATGGTTTCTAACTAAATATTGCTGAAGGATGAGCCACATCACCTCTTTTCTACCAGGTTCTAAAGTATCTGGAAAAAAAATTATTACACAAAACTGAATGTGGAATGCAAGGTTCAGAACTTCTAGAAAACAGAACTTTATTTTTTCAAACTGTCTTTCTACTGCACACCAAAAGCCATGCCTGTGTGTGCATACTGGACAGTGAGATTATAAGCATCAGAGCTTCCAAAAGCCAGGACTGCAGCACCTATCCCTCACCAGGGAATCCACACTCAGGAAGGTTCAGAGGCCAAGGGCCTATGCCCAGGTCTCCATATGTACCAACAGAGCCACAGTCTGGTTCTCAGTCCATCCTAGTTCCAACAAATCCAATTCTGACATCTCAGTCACACTGCTTTTCCTGGTTTGGGGACAGTGTCCCCCACATTCACCATGGTATGGCTTTTGTTCTCCTTCACTGCTCTCTACAGCTAAATCAGAGAAAACTCCAGGAAAGAATTTGCAATCTGTATCTCAGTGGTGCTCCTGATTGCTAGGTCTTCGTATATTCCCATCATTAGATAGGGCCATCCTAACCTTAACCCAGCTTGGCCTCAGGATAGGAACGGCTCCTCTACTGGTTGAACAGAGATAAATGACTTACAGAGTACAGGCCTTCCCAGCTCTGCGCTTGTGCCCTAGGGCAGACAAGGCCCTACTCAGAGAAATTTGTAATTATGTACAAATTCTTACAGGCTCCCAGAGCTTTCCTTCCTCTTCCAAAGCACAGGGTCCTCTCTGTGCATGTTCCATTACAAACTCAATGTCGAGTGCAGCCATGCCATTGCTTCATAGCTGGGAAGTCCTACAGCCAAACACAGGAGACATTCAAACAGTAACTGTTGTTAAAGCAAAAAGAGGCCATGCATTGAAATTCAATATAGGAGGGTTTAGAGGCAGAAAAGAGTTGGTAAAAATGATGTAATTATAATCCCCCCCAAATAGTTTAAAAAGTTGAACCAGGCTTCATGGCCATATGCTCCAGGTACTACGGTTTTGTATTAGAGCACACCAGATATTGCTCACATCTTTACTCTCAGGCTGGACATCTTAAATATGGAAAATAACAGTCCTGTTATGCTGGAGCCTGCTGGCAGAGTCGAACGGTTCTTGATTTGGGAGTGAGGATAAAGAAGTTCCATTTATTAATTGTAGATCTTAGAGCCTGAGCTGTTGCTGTGCTGTTCAGGAAGTTGTCTCCTGTGCCAATGATTTCAAGACTCTTACTCACTTTTTCTCCTCCAGCAAGTTTGGTGTATCTGGTTTTATGTTGAGGTCTTTGATCCACTTGGACTTTAGTTTTGTGCAGAGTGATAAATATGGATCTATTTACATTTTTCTGCATGTAGAGATTCAGTTAGACCAGCACCATTTGTTGAAGATGCTCTTTTCTTTCCATTATTTGGTTTTGGCTTCTTTGTCAAAGATCAGGTATGCATAGGTGTGTGGGTTTATTTCTGGGACTTCAGTTCTACTCCATGGATCGATGAACTTACATCTATGCCAATACCATGCAGTTTTTATTACTATTGCTTCTTAGCCTAGCTTTAAGTCAGGAATGTAGATACCTCCAGAGGTTCTAATGCTTTAAAGATTTGTTTTAGGTATTTCATAGTTTTTGAGTTTTCAAATGAAGGTTAGAATTGTTCTTGCAAGGTCTGTGAAAAATTGTTTTGGTATTTTGATGGGGATTGCATCAACACTGTAGATTGCCTTTGGTAAGATGGCCATTTTCCTATGTTAATTCTACCAATCCATGGGTATGGGACATCTCTCCATCTTCTGGTGTTTTTTTCAGTTACTTTCTTCAGAGACTTGAAGTTTTTGTCATATAAGTCTTTGGCTTCCTTATTTACCCCTAGATACTTTACATTACTTCTGGCTATTGTGAAGGGTGTGCTTTCCCTAATTTCTTTCTCAGCTCCTTTGTCATATGTATACAGGAGAGTTATTTTTTTAAATGAATCTTGTAGTCAGCCAGTTTGCTGAAGGAGTTTATCAGCTGCAAGAGTTCTCTGATGGAATTTTTGGGGTCACTCATATATACTATCATATCATCTGTGAATAGCGATACTTTAGTTTATTCCTCTCTGATTTGTATCCCTTTGATCTCTTTAGTTTTCTTATTGCTCAGGCTAGAACTTCTAGTACTACATTGAAGAGTGGGCAACTTTGCCTTGTCCCTGATTTTAGTGGGATTGCTTTGAGTTTCTCTCTGTTTATTTTGATGTTTGCTAGAGACTTGCTGTATATATCTTTTATTTCTTGGGGGTGGGGCGGCATATGAGCCTTGTATCTGTGATCTCTCTTTTTACCATAAAAGGGTGTTGGATTCTGTCAAAGGCTTTTCATGCATCTATTGAGATGAGCATGTGATTTTTTTTCTATCAGTTTGTTTATGTTGTGAATTACATTGATGGATTTTCATATGCTGAACCATCCCTGCAGCCATGGGATGAAGCCTACTTGATCATGGTAGATGATGTGTCTGATGTGTTGTATTATTTGGTTTGCAGATATATTATTGAGGATTTTTGCATCAATGTTCATAAGGGAGATTGGTCTGAAATTCTCTTTCTTTGTTTGGTCTTTGTGTGGTTAAGCTATCAGGGTGACTCTGTTTCATAAGATAAGTTTGGTAGTGTTCCTTTTGTTTCTATTTGGTAGAAAAGTTTGAGGAGTATTGGTGTCAGCTCTTCTTTGCAAGTCTGTTAGTGTTTTACACTAAAACTATCTGGCCCTGAAGATTTTCTTTTTTTAGAGGGCAGGGGGTGGTGGCAGGGTTTGGAGATTTTCATGGTTGCTTCTATTTTTTAATTGATTGTTTATTAATGACAGTTTATTCACTTTGTATCACAACTGTAGCCCCCTCACCTGTCCCCTCCTAATCCCACCTGCCCTCCCTCATGTCCTACCATGCGCCATCCCAAGTCCACTGATAGGGGAGGTCTTCCTCCCCTTCCTCTGATCCTAGCATATCAGATCTCATCAGGACTGGCTGCATTGTCTTCCTCTGTGGCTTGGTAAGGCTGACTCCCCCATTCAGAGAAAGGTGATCAAAGAGCCATCTACTGAGTTCATGTCAAAGACAGTCCTGGTGCACATTACTAGGGAATCCACTTGGAGACTGAGCTGCCATGGGCTACATCTGTGCAGGGGTTCTAGGTTATCCCCATGCAGGGTCCTTTGTGGATATAATGTTCTTTTGGAATATACACAATTTACCCTTGAACATTCAAATACTGATTTCTCTGCTCCACTATCTGGTTTCAATCCAGACATTGTATTGTGCTGCTTATTCTAAGCATGACCTGTCTCAGGTATGAGTAAACATGCCAGGATTTGTTCTATGTGTTGTCAATTAAAACAACCAGACACAGTGCTATACAATGGAAAGAATGGGGTGGGACATCATGGTGGGGAGTGGGACAGAATGTAGCAGGAGAGTAGGAGCAGAGGTCAACAGGAGAGAACTTGGAACCACATGGAGAAATGAACCCAACCTAAGATATGACTGGAAGTAAGCATAATGGGTAAAATCTGAATGATAGGAAACTATGTGTGTTTGGAGGTTTACGATGGAGTAATCATTGCCCAGCATTGTGCTCTAGATTAATTAAAATAATAGTAGTCTCTGTTTGGTGATTTGGGCATACAGCTTGTTTAGGAATAACCACTGCTTAACTAAAAGATTAATCAATAGTAAATATTAATATCCCATAACAGTCCTTGGTTGGAGTATCAGTCTCAGAAAAGACCCTGTGCTAAGATTTTCTGGTTCTGTCACTCTTCTTGTGGTACTCCTGTGCCTTCTCAGTCTTTCGATCTCCCCTTCCTTTCTAAGATTCCCTGCACTTTGCCCAAAGTTTGGCTATGAGTCTTAGCATGGGCTTTGATACCTAGCAGGCCCTCTGAGGGAGGCTCCTGTCCTGTTCCCTGTTTTCTCCCTTTTCCAATACCTGCCCCTGTTTCTCTTTCTTAATTAGAATTGTTCATCTAATCCAAGGTCCTCCTTCCTTACTTCTGTAGGTGTACAGATTTTAGTATGTTTATCCTACTTTATATGTCTAGTATTCAGTTGTAAATGAGTATAGGTGTGTCTTTCTGCTTCTGGGATACCTCACTCAGGATGATATTTCCTAGTTCCCATCAATTGCCTGCAAAGTTCATGATTTCCTCATTTTTAATTGCTCAATAGTATTGCAATAAATGTACCACAATTTCTGTACCCATTCCTCAGTTGAGGGACATCTGGGTTGTTTCCATATGCTGGCTATTACAAATAAAGATGCTATGAACACGGTTGAACAAATGTCCCTGTTGTATACTTCAGCATCTTTTGGATATATACCTAGGACTGGTATAACTGCATCTTGAGGTAGCCCTGTGCCTAAATATCTGAGAAAGAGTCAGATTGATCTCCAGAGTGATTGTACAAGTTCACATTCCCACCAGCAATGGAGGAGGGTTTCCTCTCAAGAATGTATTGTCACTTGAACTGTTTATCTTAGTTATTCTGATGGGTGTAAGGTGAAATCTCAGCGTCATTTTGATTTGCATTTCCCTGATGACTTAAGGACGTTGAGCAAATGTTTAACTGTTTTTCTGCCATTCCATATGCCTCTATTGATAGTGCTATGTACCCCATTTTTTAAATTGGATTACTTGACTTGTTGCTCTTTAACTTCTTGTGTTCTTTATATATTCTGGATATTATTATCCCTTTGTCAGATATAGGATTCCAGAAGATCTTTTCCCAATCTGTAGACTGCCATTTCTTTTTGTCAATAGTATCCTTTGTGTTACAAAATCTTTTCAGTTTCAAGAAGTCCCATTTATTTATTGTAGTTCTTAGAGCCTGTGCTATTTCTGTGCTTTTCATTTTGTCTCCTGTGCCAATGATGTCAAGGTTCTTCCCCACTTTTTCTTCTAATGGATTTAGTATGTCTGGTTTTATGTTGAGGTCTTTGATCCACTTGGTCTTTAGTTTTATGCTGAGTGATAAATATGGATCTATTAGTATTTTCTACATTTAGACAGGCAGTTAGAACAGCACCATTTGTTGAAGATGCTGTATTTTTCTATTCTATGGTTTTGGCTTCTCTGTCAAAATTCAATTATCCATAGATGTGTGAGTTTATTTCTGTGTCTTCTATTCAATTTCATTGATCCACTATTCTGTATCTATGTCAGTACAATGCAGTTTTTCATTACTCTTGCACTGTAGTACAACTTGGGACCAGGGATGGAGATACCTCCAGAAGATCTGTTGTTGTACAGGGCTGTTTAGCAATTATGGGTTTTGTTTTCCACATGAAAATGAGAATTGTTCTTTCAAGTTCTGTAAAGAATTGTGTTAGTATTTTGATGGGAATTGCATTGAATCTGCACATTGTTTTTGGCAGGATGGCCATTTTCGGTATGTTAATCCTACTGATCCATGAGCATGGGAGATCTTTCCATCTTTTGATAACTTCTTCAATTTCTTTTTCAGAGACTTAAAGTTTTTATCAAACATGTCTTTCATTTACTTGGTTACAATCACACCAAGGTACTTTATATTACTAGTGGCTGTTGTGAAGGGTGTAGTTTCCCCAATTTCTTTCTCAGTCCTTGAGTCTTTCATAATAGGAGGGCTATTAATTTTTTTGAGTTAATTTTGTACCCAGCCCCTTTGCTGAAGGAGTTCTCTGGCTGAATTTTGGGGGTCAATCATGTATACTATCATATCATTTGCAAATAGTGATACTTTGACTTCTTCCTTTCCAAGTTGTGCCCCGTTGATCTCCTTTAGTTGTCTTATTGCTCTAGCTAGGATTTCAAGTACTGTGTTGAAGAGATATGGAGAAAGTGGGCAGCCTTGCCTTGTTCCTGATTTCAGTGTGGTTGATTTAAGTTTCTCTCTATTTAGTTTGATGTGGGCTAAAGGCTTACTGTAAATTGGTGTGTGTGTGTGTGTGTGTGTGTGTGTGTGCTTTGTATCCCTGGTCTCTCCAAAAGTCTTTAAACATGTATGGATGTTGAATTTGTTAAATCCATGTTTTGGCATCCAAGGAGGTGATCATGTTGGTTTTCTCCTTCACTTTGTTTATATGGTGGGATACATTGATGGATTTCCTTATATTGATCCACCTCTGAATGCCTGGGATGATATCTTTTATGTGTTTTTGGATTCAGTTTGCAAGTATTTTATTGAGTATTTTTTGCACCAATATTCATAAGAGAGATAGCTCTGAAGTTCTCTTTTTTGAGGGGGGTGTCTTTTGTGGTTAAGGTATCTGGGTGATTCTGGCTTCATAGGTTGAGTTTGGTAGACTTCCTTCTGTTTGTGTTTTGTAGACTAGTTTAAGGAGTATTGCTGTTAGATTTTCTTTGAATGTTTGGTAATATTCCACACTAAATCATCTGGCCCTCCACTGTTTGGGGTTTGGGAGACGACTGTTAATGGCAGCTTATATTTTCTCAGGGGTTTATAGTATAGTTTACATTGTTTACCTATTCTTGATTTGACTTTGGTAGTTGAAAACTATCAAGAAAATCATCCATTTCATTTAGACTTTCCAATTTCATGGAATACAGGCTATTGAAATAAGACCAAATGATTCATTGGATTTCTTCAGTACCTGTTGTTATGGCCCCCTTTTCCTTTCTAATTTTGTTAATTTGGAAACTGTCTCTCTGTCTTTTAGTTAGTTTGGCTAGGGCTTTGTCTATCATGCTGATTTTTGTCAAAGAACCAACTCTTGGTTTTGGTGAATCTTTGTATGACATTCTTCCTAATTCATTGATATCAGCTACGAGTTTGATTATTTCCTGACTCTACTCCTCTTGGTGTGTTTGCTTCTTTTTTTTCTAAAGTGTTCAGGTGATCTTTTATGTTGTACTATGAGGTCTCTCTAATTTCTTTACAAAGGCACTTACTAATAAGGACTTTCCTCTTACAAGTTCATTCATGGTGTCCAGTAAGTTTGGGTAAGTTTTCTCTCACTTTCAGTGAATTTTATAAACTCTTTGTTTCTTTATTTTGTCCCTCGCTCAGTGATCAATGAGCAGATAGTTGTGAAGATTACAAGAGTCTGTAGGCTTTTTGCTGTTTCTGTTGTTGTTGAGGTCTAGCTTTAATCTATGGTTCTCTGATGAAGAAAACAATTGGTTAATTCAAGTTTCATGATCAGTTAAGGTTTGCTTTGTGGCCAACTATGTGGTCAATTTTACAAAAGGTAACATGTGGTGCTGAGAAGAAGGTACATTCTTTTGTGTTTGGGTGAACTCTGCAGATGTCTACTAGTTCCACTTGATTTATGATGTATGTTAGTTTCATTAGTTCTCTGTTCCATTCCTGTCATAGTAACCTGTCCACTGGCGAGAGTGGGATGTTGTAGTCTCCCACTGTTAATGTGTTGGGATCAATGTGTGATTTAAGCTTTAATAATGATACCTTTATGAATGCAAATGTTCTTGTATTTGGGGCTTAGATGGTCAGGGTTGTGATGTCCTCTTTTGAATTTTTCCTTTGATGAGAATGAAGTGTCCTTCCCCATCACTTTTGGTTTATTTTGGTGGAGAGTCTGTTTTATTAGATACTGAGATGCCTACTCCAACTTGCTTCTTGTGTCCTTTTGCTTGGAAAAACATTTTCCAGCCCTGCACTCTGAGGCAGTGTCTATCTTTGTTACTGAGGTGTATTACTTGAAGGCACCAGAAGGTTGGATCCTGTTTCAGCTACCATTCTGTCAGTCTGTGTTTTTCTTGGAGAGTTGAGTTCATTGATGTTGATAGATACTAATGACCAATGATTATTAGTTCCTTTTATTAGGTGGGTCTGTTGCTGCTGCTTTGTGGTCAGACCCAGTATTCAGTCTCCATTACTTCCCCAAAGCACATTCTGTATCTCTGAGGCTTTGTGAGAAGTGCTGCAACCAGAGTGCAGGACCTTGAGAAATCTGCCATTTCTTCTGGGGTTAGGACTATGTTCTTTGTGTGTGTAGGCAGGGTTCCTGTGATGTCTGTGAAGTCAGACAGGCAAAGTTACCTTTCTGTACTGTCAAAATGCAAACAGTTTCTATGTTGCACTAGGATTCAGGAGTATCTACTCACTGGGTAACCCTCAAAGCGGGATCCTCCTATATAGTCCGTAGATAATGTTGGCAATTTGGGATGGTGTCTGTAGTTGAATGGTAGAAAAGGCATTTCATTTTCATCCACATAATGTCCTCCTGGTGCTGTGTGGAGCCTCTGAGCACCTTTAGAGCTCAGGCAATGACATGCTATACTTCCAGACAAGCTGTGGTAAGAGGTGCTCTCCTCCTTCAGTGTCAATTCCTCAGTCAGGAATTTTTAAGGTATGTGTTTAAGTATTGTACCTAAATGTGAAGGCATATTTCAGATTAGTGAGGAAACTGGCAGAAAGATTCATTCACCAGGCTGAGAGCCTTGGTTTTTTTGGGTAAGAGTAGGTTACTTTACTTTCAATTCAATACATGAGGCAGGGACAATGTCCACTTTCTCCTTATGTGACCTTACTGAGAAAGGACTCAGTGGTATCACTTCAGGAAATTCTGCCTGCAAGCATTGCTTTGGCCTGGCTTCCCTGATGCTGTGACATAAACAGGCTCTAGGAGCCTAGATGAGATAGGATGCATAGAAGTTGGGAATGAACATTGACCACAGAACATGTCCTTCGGAACCTACAGAACTCAATAGAGAAAGGCAGGCCCGAGAGAGTTCTAAAGTTAACCACTAAGACTACAAAGGTCCCAATGTGTTACCACAATGGTCATCACATTGGGGTCAAAGAGTTGGTTTGGAATTTAAACAGTGTCCCAACCTATCATGCTCTGTCCAAAAGAGCAAGCTATCAAACCTCTCTTGACTCAGTATTCTCCTCTGCCAGGTGAATATTACTGGATAATGTGTGTAAGTCCTGGTTCAAATACCTGGTTCACAGCACCTGTCTTGGTTGGTTCATCAGGCAGGCAGTGAGGGCAGGGAGTTTGCTGAGGCTGTCAGCCTAATCATAAGCTGACAGGCTCCCTCCAGCGGTGAAGATATGAAATTTCCAACTTATCTTCTACTGGCTTCTTGGAAATCAACTTCACATCATTAGAGTCATGTTCCTAAATATCATCACCCGTGCCTGAAGCCAATGTGCACTTGTACTGTCTCTCCTGGGATTCCCTGATTTGGCCACAGTTCATAAGACTCTCTGTCCCTGGCTCAGAATTCAGGAAAACGCATCAGGACTGCAGCCTGTCTTAGTGGTCAGTAACTGACAAGCAGACCAACTATGGGCCCAGGAATGTCTGTCTCATGTCCCTGGTTTGGCTTTACCTGCTACGTTGTGTGAACTCTTACGCTGATAGCCCTCTCTCTGTGTCTGAGCCCAGCTGAGATGTTTTTGAAATAACCTATTTTTTCAACAGTGGAATGAAAAAATAAAGACTTAAAAAGAAACCGTCCTTGTTTGGACGGTTAATTAATACTTCTTGAAATTCAACAATAACTGGCAAATCTTTTGATATGGTCTCAGTAATTAAGTTATTCCCCTGCTTTCTTCCTTTCATCCCTTAAAAAATATGTGAACTCTGTTTGTGTGTACACAACTGTCCCATGGTGTGAATGGAGCAGTGACAAGATAACTTATTGCTGTCTATTACCTACTTCCCCTATGTGTGTTCTAGATATGAAACCCAAGGAGTCTTTTAGTTCAAGCGACCTCATTGTCCCTTTTTTGGGCTTAAACAGTATGTATGTGTTTGTGTGTGAAGGTACATATACCACAGACCACATGTAAAAATAAGAAAAATTTGGAGAAATATGGGCCTCCCAGAGATGAACTCAGGTCCCCAGACTTAGCAGCAACCAACTTTACTCAGTAATTGTCTTGCCCACTAGACAGTTTTCTGGAATTCATTTGTGATTCTGAGAAAGTGTTATGAACAAGTATTTACTCCTAAGAAGAAACTAACAGTAAAGCATAGCAGCATATCATTTCTATTTGAAAATAGGATTTATTACACAAATCATCCTGTAATTCTCCATCCTTGGGTGACAATATGTTTACAACCTGAAAAGAAGACAATATTGTACTGGTGCAATGTTTCAACTATTTTTATTTGATCCTCACTGAGATGGCTAAGACGGAAATGTCTGTGGTGTGCAAACTTGGAAACCTGACCTTCAAAATCATACAAAGATAGCCAAATTAGACACCACACAAGTCTCCCAGTTTTCACATATATGTCATATTCTAACTTCGTAACCGGACCTTCATAATCATATAAAGATAGCAAAATTAGACATCACACAGATGTCTCCCAGTCTTCACATGTGTCATGGCCTAAAAGCATATAAGCACATTGACCTATCTTTCACTTAGATCTATCTATCTAAAATTTTTGGGATAAATCTCATTGCTTTAACATTACCTATCATACTTAAATTATTCCCTTAAAAGTTAGTACTTCAACATGAAGTGCCAAATGTTAACTGAGGGAACATGAAGAAGCATGGAATAGCAAATAATATATACATATACATACCAAAAAAGCTATGTTGTGAGATATACAGTTGACCGCTGATTGTCCTACTTCATTACATCTCTACCAGATAGACAGAAATGGTGCCTTGGATACACATACATTTATATTCTCTCCTATTTAGCATTTCAACATTTTCATTGTTAAAATGTGCTGATACTCAGGGTACATCTTCTACCATTGGGCTTGTACTCAGGAGAATGACACATGAGAACAAAAAATGAAAAATGTTGCCTTGACTAATGAGTGACATTCAACTCAGGCTGGGCAACATCTGAAGCAAATTTGTGAAAATGTGAAAAACTAAACAAGGAACAACCATCCCACCCATTTCCCAGCACCCATACATGTAAAGTCTGATCACATAGTACCTGACATTTACATAAACAACGCATCACTTAGGTAACAGGCATCCCACTCTATACACTGCAGCAGAAAAGTACCTATCTCCAAGTAAAATCACAAAAGACAATGAGCAGCAGCCACAGAACAAGAAAAGCCTAAACAACTTCTCTACATTGATAGGCCACACACACAGCAAACTTCAATACCTACTCCAAATGTTTCAAAATACAAGCAACAACCACAACTGATGACCTCTTCCATTATACTCTGAACATGGTAAATAATTTACTTTCTTCAAGGCTGTGATGAAAAACAGATTTAACAAGACTCTTTTTTGAACTGAATATAATTACAATATCTAAATTCTTTATCAAATCACTTATATGAGTATGGTTTTCCT
>CM053751.1:16406152-16437683 GCA_028658305.1 Pachyuromys duprasi
AGTGTACTGCTCCAAAAAAAAAAATCATTATCATATGGCTTTTTCATGGGGTTTCTCTACAGGATGTGTTCTTTTATGTATTCAAAGATAAATTTGGCATACAAATGTTAGGAGAAAGCAAAAGAAATGTGTCCTAACTACTACCTTTTTGTTACTTCCTCCATTTAGTCATAGGGTAAAACTGAGTTCAAGCTCCTAGGCCTTAGGGGTGCTGAAGGCTTTCCACTAACTGACCAGCTTCCTTTATTCATGTTTTGTTCCCTAAAGCATCATGCCTGTTGGTAATCACAAAAGAACAAGTGGTTACAGGGGTTTAGGCTGGAAAACCTTCATTCTATATCAGTTGACATAAATCAACTACAGAATGAAAGCCCCATTTCCTAAATCCTAATTGGTGGAACAGGTAGCTGTAATGTGCCACAGATGTCTATGAGCATATTCTCTGGCCCTGAGCAATCACTAGCAAATTGATTACAATGAATTCCATTGAGTTGGTGTTTCATTTTGTTGGATCTCAGCAGAAGCCATCACACAAAGGCTTTACTACATGGTTTACATTCATCAAATTTCTCTCCACTATGAATACTTTCAGATGATGAAGACTGCAGAAACGTGCAAAGGCATCACTATCTTTTTTCCCCCAGCTTTCAGGAACTTTATTTTCCTGCCACATTTTTCCCCTTTGCTCAGGTGTCTGTAGAGCTCAGGGCCACTCAGTGGTGGCTCCAACCCACTCTGTGGCCTGCGCCTTCGGAGCTGATGACCAGCCCTCAGTGGCTGGCTGGGCACGCAAGTCTTCAGTAGGGAACTGCTGGATGGGCACAGAGGGCACCTGCACACCCTCAGACTAGTCTGCCATCTCAGGCTGCGCAGAAGTGAACTCAGGAGCTGGCGCAGTCCATTCACCCTGGAATTCCCCCTTGGTCACTGCCTTCTCAGCAGCAGCCTGCTCCTCCTCCTCAATCTCCTCCTGGTTTCTGTAGAAATAATGATCATGCAAAACTTCCCATGGATGCTCACGAGAGATAGTGCCACACATGTGGAGTACTTCCCTGGCAAGCATCCACCACAGCAGACCCACTGAGTGAATACCCTTGTTGTTGCATAGGGTGGCAATATCCACATAGTGCATAGGGTAATCTGTTGCACAGAGCAATGGTGGGCAGGTTGATGTAAAAGGCCTCTGTAAGGAGATGGTGGTCAGCCCTGGGATCAGTCACCATCTGAAGCCATGGCTCCCTGAAGGGCACTTGGATCTGGTTAGGGAAGATCCTGGGTGTGAAGCAGCCAGCAATTGGTGTGGCTACAGTGGCAGCAGCAAGCTTTAGCACAGCTTGCTGGCCAGTGTTCATAGAGGAGATGACACTGACTTTAGTAGGGTTCTCAATAGCTGACTTCAGTAGTGGCAACAATAGCCCGAGGAGCAAGCAACAACTCCCAGGTCCTCTTCAGATTTATGATGTAGATACCATCACTCTTCCTTTTGTAGATGTATTGCTCCATATGAAAGTCAAGGTTGGTGCCGCCTAAGTGGGTTCCTGTGGCGAGGAACTTGAGGACATCCTCCTCCATCATCTGCAGGATATCAAAGGCTCCAGACATTGTGTAAATTTTCCCTTTAAGTTACAGTGGGAATCAAAAACAACACTGTATCGACCAATTCCCAGGCAGCATGGAAAAGCAGCATTATTATCTTAAATACATTCATACCTTATGAATATATTTCATACTGAAATTCTCCAGTATGAATTTCTTCATGATGATGAGAAAAGGCTTCACCACATTAAAAACATTTCTACAGTTGCTCTTCATGACTCTGAAGGTGACTGCAACATGCAAAGGCTTTACCACCTTAGTTACACTCAAAGGACTTCTCTCCAGTATGTATTTGTTTATGTTGATGGAGAGAACTCTTTTGTGAAAAGGCTTTACCACACTGCTTACATTCATAGGGTTTCTCTCCCGTATGTGTTCTTTTATGTTTTTGGAGAGTACTGGGTTGTGAAAATGCTTTACCACATTGGGTACACTCATACGGTTTCTCTCCAGTATGTATTCTTTTATGTCTTTGGAGATTACCATGACAGGAGAAGGCTTTACCACATTGGTTACACTCATACGGTTTCTCTCCAGTATGTATTCTTTTATGTCTTTGGAGACTGCTGTAACGTGCAAAAGCTTTACCACACTGATTACATTCATAGGGCTTCTCTCCAGTATGTGTTCTTTTATGTATTTGGAGACTCATTTGACTTGTAAAGGCTTTACCACACTGGTTACATTCATGCAGTTTCTCTGCAGTATGTGTTTTTTTATGTATATGGAGGTTTCTGTGAAATTCAAAAGCTTTACCACATTGATTACATTCGTAGCATTTCTCTCCAGTATGTATCATCTTATGATATAGGAGACTTGTCTGAGATGCAAAGGAATTACCACATTGATTACAATGATAGGGTTTCTCTCTGGTATGTGTTTTTTTATGTATTTGGAGGCTACCGTGCCGTGAAAAGGCTTTACCACACTGTTTACAATCATAAGATTTCTTTCCAGTATGTATTCTTTTATGTTTTAGGAGATGGTAGTTCTGGGCAAAGGCTTTACCACACTGGTTACATTCATAAGGTTTCTCTCCAGTATGTGTTCTTTTATGTCTAAGGAGATTACCATGACATGAAAAGGCTTTACCACATTGATTACAATCATAGGGTTTCTCTCCTGTGTGTTTTCTTTTATGTATTTGGAGACTGCTGTGATATGGAAAAGCTTTACCACATTGGTTACACTCATAGGGTTTCTCTCCGGTATGTGTTCTTTTATGTATTTGGAGAATGCTGTGGTATGTAAAAGCTTTACCACATTGGTTACATTCATAGGGTTTCTCTCCGGTGTGTATTTTTTTATGTCTTTGGAGAAGACCATTACATGCAAAGGCTTTATCGCACTGGTTACATTCATAGATTTTCTCTCCAGCACTTGTTCTTTTATGTTTTCTCTGATGACTGTGTTGTGAAGAGATCTTATCACTTTGATTACATTTGTAGGGTTTCTCTCCAGTACGTGTCCGCTTTTGAACTTGGAGACTACTATGACAGGCAAAGTCTTTATCACATTGGTTATACTCATGGGATTTTTCTCCAGTATATGTTCTTGTCTGTATTTGGAGACTACTGTGATGTGCATGGGCTTCACCATATTGAATACCTTCATATGGTTTCTCTCCACTATGACTTCTTTCATGCCTGTAGAAATAATTGGTACATGTGAGAGCTTTCCAACAGTCATTGAACTTATGAATCCTTTTGTCTGTATGAATTAATTTTATAATTTGGTTAAATACTATAGAGAATTCAGATCTTAATGTTTTATCTCTTTTTTTATGTTCATGGTGTTCCCCTAAATTATTGGTACATGTCTTGGAACATATCAGAGAGTTTATTACATGGCTCATATTTATACCATCCTTTCTTTCTACAATGACATTTTCATATATTTTTCAATAACTGAAAAAAACCTAAGCTTTCCATCCTGAATGTAGTCATGAATTTTCCTATACTATGTGTTATACTGCATTTGCAAAAGAAGCAGAACAAAGAAAAGAATTTCCATATTCCTAGTACTCATAGCAATTTTCTGTAGTATAACTTTATGAAGGTTCCCAATAAAGGTGGAAAACCAATTAACTGTAAACTTCTAACACATTCAAAAATCCTACTCAAAGAGAGAACTACAACATACATTATCATTGTTCTGGGAGAAAGAGAGGTACATGGCTTCTTTGAATATTGCTTGGCTCACATGACTTCTATCTATTGTGACATAGGTTATACCTATGAAGAGAAGAATAACAACTGAAAGGGCTCCATATTGCATTCACACAGTCTGAATCTTTGAACCTCAGACACATATGACATTGGGACTGAGGTTCTCTACAACAACATTTTTGACTCTCATAAACTGTCCTTCTCAATAAACATAGAAACATTCCTACAAGTATATTAGTTAAACCAGCTTTACTGTGGGCTATTCCCCTATTACAATGTTTACACATATACTTAGCCCCTGTTCTATACTTCTTGCAATATGTAAGTGGTATGACATAAACAGGTTGGCAGGTCTACAACCTAGACCAAATGGAACTGTTATTCAAATGGTGAGATCTATTAGGGCATTGCATCCTTGTGTTCTTTCTTAGAAGAATCCCTTGCAAGCACAAATCAGGCACCTGATATTAAAGTACACGGTTATGTAAGAACTTAGTAATCACTGACACTTAG
Source organism: Pachyuromys duprasi (assembly GCA_028658305.1). Lineage (NCBI taxonomy): Eukaryota > Metazoa > Chordata > Mammalia > Rodentia > Muridae > Pachyuromys > Pachyuromys duprasi. The sequence goes on from CM053751.1 coordinate 16,410,430, forward strand.
AGCAGTGTTTTACACTGTTGCTTTTCTTTCAAACTTCCAGGCACAGTAAAATTTATTCAGAGGCATAGTCATATCAGTTTGCACATGAAAATTACCTTCCACATCTTCTAGAATGTCGATGTTGCTCTTCAATAGTTTGCTCTTCCCAATTATAGCCTAAAACAGTAGCACATTTACACATTGGAATACTATGCACAATTAAGAACCAGGAAATAATGTTATTTGCAGAAAAAACTTGGGAACTAGAAAAGATCATGTTGTGTAACATGCCCCAGAAGCAGAAAGACACACATGGTATATACTCACTTATAATTGGATATTAGACATATAATATAGGATAATCATACTAAGATATGTATACATAAAGAAGTTAAGCAAGAAGAAGGACCCTGGGTAAGATGCTCAATCCTCATTAGAAAGGCAAACAGGATGACATGGGAAGAGGGAGAAAACAGGAAAAAGGGCAGAAGCCTACCACAGAGGGCCTCTGAAAGACTCTACCCATCATTGTATTGAAGCAGATGCTGAGACACATAGCCCATGTTTGGGAGGAGTACATGAAATCTTAGAAAGAAGGAGGAGATAGAAAGACCTAAAGGAGACAGGAGCTCCACAAGGACAACAAAAAACCCAAAAAATCTGGGCACAGGGTTCTTTTCTAAGACTGATACTTCACCCAAGGACTACTCATGGAGATAACCGTGAACCCCTGTACAGATGTGGCCCATGACAGCTCAGTCCATTGGGTTTCTTACTAAGGGGAACAGAGGCTGTCTCTTACATGAACTCAGTGGCTGGCTCTTTGATCACTTCCCCCCTGAGTTGAGGACAGCTTTAACAGGCCACAGAGAAAGACAATGTAGCCAATCCTGATGAGACCTGATAGGCTACGGTCCCGTGGAAGGGGTGGAGGTCCTCCATATTAGTGAACTGGGGGAGGGGCATGGGAGAGAAGAGGGAAGGACAGCAGGATTGGGATGGGACAAGGGAGAGGCCTACAGCAGGGACTCAAAGTAAATAAATTTTAATAAATTAAAAAATAAACTTAAAATTTTCTCATAGAAAAAAAGCAACAAAGAAAATATATGATAAATCATTGGAAATTTGGCAAAATTTAAGTTACTGTATTTAGGGAACCTTACAATCATGCTTGATTCATGCATATAATTCTTCCTCGTTCTCAATAAAAATTATGGAAGAATATCAATAACAACAACAACCAAAAACTGTTGTTGCCTTATTTTAAAGACTGAAAGGTAATTCATTGTCTTACCAATAGCAGTGAGGTTCTTGTAGGTATCCAACATCACATCTTTGTAGAGACTCTTCTGGGAAGAATCCAGCAAAGCCCACTCTTCCCGAGTGAAGATGACATTCACATCATCATAGGTCACTGAATCCTAAAATATCCCATATATGTAAAACCCTCATATTGACAACATTGTAAATGTATACTTCATCGACATATAATTTTGCTGCTTTCTCTATGTATTTCCTCACAAAGAAGTTCTAATGCATCACCATGCCGTTTTAGAAAGAAACAAAAAATAATGAGGTTCACCTCTGTCATTTCTTCACTCTTTCAATAGGATATAGCTTTGTTAGAGAAATGCCAATTAACATATAAAATGTGTGTGTGTGTGTGTGTGTGTGTGTTTATAAAGAGAGAGAAACACAGATGAGGATGTAGATCAACAGTAGTGAGCACACATCAGAAAAATTACTAACTACAAAAATGATGGGAAAGATGGGTATATTTGCTCATGTATTTAATCCCAGAACTCAGGATGCATAGGATGGTGTATCTCATTGAGATAGATGTCAGCCTGGTCTATGAAAAAGTTTCCAAACAGCAAGAGGTCCATATTAAGACCCTGACTTCCCTGCAATATCATTCAAACAAACAAAAACAAAAAATAGAACTCATAGACCTTTACTGAAGTTTCTACAAAGAATTACACATTCACTGAATTTATGTATTCATCTTGCAGAAACCTGAAGTGCCCTCATTTAAACTATAACATTAACATGGCCTTCCTAAAAGGGAATGCATGTTTAAACAACTACAAATAAACAATAAAAATATTAGCAAAACAAATGTTCCTTTCTTTTGTGTTTGGGTGAAAGGTTCTGTAGATGTCTGTTAGATCCATTTGATTAATGACCTGTGTCAGAGTCATTGTTCCTTTGTTAATTTCTTTTTTGTAGACCTGTCCTTTGCTAAGAGTGGGGTGCTGAAGTCTCCGACTATTAATTTGTGGGGATCTATGTGTGGTTTCAGTTTTATTAATGTTTTTTTGTTTTGTTGTTTTTTTGTTTCTTTTTTTTTTTTTTTTTACAAATGTAGTTGTTCTTGTATTTGGGACATAGAGGTTCAGAATTGTGATGTTTTCTTGGTGGAATTTTGCCTTGATGAATATGAAATGATCTTCCCCGTGTCTTTTGATTAATTTTGGTTGAAAATCTATATTATTGGATATTAGAAAGGATGCTCCTGCTTGCTTCTTGGATCCATTTGCTTCGAAAACCATCTTCCAGCCCTTTACTCTCAGGCAATGTCTATCTTTGTGACTTACGTGTGTTTTTTTCTATGCAACAGATTGTTAGATATTGTTTAAGTATCCATTCTGTAATCTGTGTTTTTTTATTGGGGTGTTGAGTCCATTAATGTTGAGGGAGATTAATGACCAGTGGCTGTTAGATCCTTTGATATTGATGTTGACTGTGGTAGTAGTGTGTTTGTGTGCTTGGCAACTTTCAATAAATACAATAACCCACAACAGACGTAATAGATGGCTACAGAACTTTTCACCCAAACTCAAAAGAGTATATCTTCTTGTCAGCACATCATGGAACCTTCTCCAAAATAGACCATATAGTTGGTCACAAAGCAAGCCTCAACAGATACAAGAAGATGGAAAGAATCCCTTGTATCCTATCTGACCACCATGGACTAAAGCTGGACCTCAACAACAACAGAAGTAGCAAAATGCCTACATACACATGGAATCTGAACAACTCACTATTCAATGACACGTGGATCAGGGGAGAAATAAAGAAAGAAATCAAATACTTCCTAGAATTCCATGAATATGAAGGCACAACATACCCATACCTATGGGACACAATGAAAGCACTACTAAGAGGTAAATTCATAGCACTAAGTGCCTTCAAGAAGAAATTTGAAACATCTCATACAAGCAACTTAAAGGCTCACCTGAAAGTACTAGAAAAAAAAAAGGAAGGAGAAACACCCTAGAGGAGTGAATGACTGGAAATAATCAAACTCAGAGCTGAAATCAATAAATTAGAAACAAAACAATTCAAAGAAATCAAGGAAACCAAGAGCTGGTTCTTTGAGAAAATCAACAAGATAGACAAACTCTTAGCCAGACTAACTAAAAGGCAGAGTAACCCCATCCAAATCGACAAAATTAGAAATGAAAAGGAGGACATAACAACAGACACTGAGGAAATCCAAACAATCATTAGGTCTTACTTCAAAAGCCTATATGTCACAAATTTTGAAAATCTAAATGAAATGGACAATTTTCTTGATCGACTCCACTTACCAAAGCTGAATTGAGACCAGGTAAATCAATTAAATAGTCCTATATCCCCTAAAGAAATAGAAGCAGTCATCAAAAGTCTCCCATCCCAAAAAAGCCAGGCCCGGATGATTTCAGCAAAAATTCTACCATACCTTCAAAGAAGAGTTAACATGAATACTCTTCAACCTATTCCACAAAATAGAAATAGAAGGAACATTATCAAAGTCATTCTATAAAGCCAGTCCCTTAGTACCTAAACACAAAGACCCAAAAAAGGAAGAGAATTTTAGTTCCATTTCTCTTATGAACATTGATGCGAAAATACTCAAATATACTCGCAAACTGAATACAAGAACACATCAAAGATATCACCCATTATGACCAAGTAGGCTTCATCCCAGGCATGCAGGGGTTGTTCAATATATAGAAATTCATCAATGTAACCTACCATATAAACAAACAAAAAAAGAGCTCATGATAATCTCCTTAGATGCTGAAAAAGCATTTGATAAAATCCAACATTCATTTATGTTTAAAGTCCTAGAGAGATCAGGGATACAAAGCACATACCTAAACATAGTAACAGCAATATACAGCAAGCCTATACCCAACACCAAATGAAATGGAGAGAAACCTAAAGCAATCCCACTGGAATCAGGGACAAAGCAAGGCTGCCCACTCTCTCCATATCTCTTTAACATAGTGTTTGAAGTCCTTGCTAGAGCAGTAAGACAATTGAAGGAGATCAAAGGGATAAAAACTGGAAGGGAAGAAGTCAAAGTAACACTATTTGAAGATGATATGACTGTATACCTGAGTGACCCCAGAAATTCTACCAGGGAACTCATACAGCCAAGGAAGCAGAGAAAGACCTCCCCTATCAGCGGAATTGGGGAGGGGCATGTGTGGAGAAGGTGAGATTGGGAGGGGAGGAGGGGGTTATGGGGAGATACAAGGTGAATAAAGTGTAATTAATAAAATTAAAATAAAAAAATCATTAGCCCTCCCATACACTAATGACAAAATTGCTGAGTGTAACTCTTACCAAGCAAGTCAAAGACTTGTTTGAAAAAAAAAACTTTCATTCTCTGAAGAAATAGAAGAAGACATCAGAAGATGGAAAGATCTCCCATGCTTATGGGTTGGCAGGATTAACATAGTAAAAAAAACGCCAACTTATCAAAATTCAATCCAATTCCCATCAAATTACCAACACAATTCTTTACAGACCTTCAAAAAATTATCAACTTCATATGGAATAACAACAGACCCAGAATGGATAAAATAATCCTCTACAATAAAAGATCTTCTGGATGTATCTCCATCCCTGATCTCAAGCTGTTCTATAGAGCAACAGTAATAAAAAACTGCATGGTACTGGCATAGAAACAGAAGAGTGGATCAATGGAATTGGATAGAAGACCCAGAAATAAACCCATACACTTATGGACATCTGATTTTTGACAAAGATACCAAAAGCATACAATGGTAAAAAGATAGCATCTTTAACAAATGGTACTAGTCTATCTGGATTTCTCCATGTAGAAAAATACAAATAGATCCATATTTATCACCCTGCACAAAACTAAAATACAAGTAGATCAAAACCTCAATATAAAACCAGACACACTATACCACTGAGAAGAAAAAGTAGGAACGAGCCTTGAACTCATTGGCACAGGAGACAACTTCCTGAACAGAACACCAACAGCACAGGCTCTGAGATCAACAATCAATAAATGGCACTTCATGAAACTGAAAAGTTTCTGTAAAGCAAAGGACACTGTCATCAGAACAAAACAACAGCCTACAGATTGGGAAAGGATCTTCACCAACCCTATATCTGACAGAGGGCTGATCCAGAATATATAAAGAACTCAAGAAGTTAAACAGCAACAAGTCAAGTAATCCAATTAAAAATGGGGTACAGAGGTAAACAGAGAATTCTCAATAGAGGAACATCAAATGGCAGAGAAACACTTAAAGAAATGATCAACATCCTTAGTCATCATGGAAATGCAAATCAAAACGACCCTGAGACTTCACCTTACAACCATCAGAATGGCTAAGATTAACAATTCAAGAGACAACACATACTGGAGAGGATGTGGAGAAAGAGGAACCCTCCTCAATTGCTTGTGGGAATGTAAAGTTGTACAACCACTTTGGAAATTAATCTGGCACTTTTTTGACCATTAGGAATAGTGCTTTCTCAAGATCCAGCTATAGCAATCCTAGGCATATATCCAAAATATGTTCAATTATTCAACAAGGACATTTGCTCGACCATGTTCAAGGCAGCTCATTCATAATAGCCAGAAACTGAAAACAACCCAGATGTCCCTCAACTGAAGAACAGATACAGAAACTGTGGTACTTTTACACAATGGAATTCAGCAATTCAAAACAAGGAAATCAGGAAATTTTCAGGCAAATGGTGGGATCTAGAAAAGATCATCCTGAGTGAGGTATCCCATAAGCAGAAAGACATACATGCTATACACTCACCTAAAAGTGGATATTAGACATATAATATAGGATAATCGTACTAAAATCTGCACACCTAACAAAGCCAATCCAGAAGCAGAACCCTGGGTAAGATGCTGAATCTTCATTCACAAATGCAAACGAGAAGGACATCGGGAGAAGTAGAAAACAGAAAACAGGACAGAAGCCTATTACAGAGGGCCTGTAAAAGACTCTATCCAACAGGGTATCAAAACATACGTTGAGATTCATAGTCAAACTTTGGGCAGAGTGAAGGGAATCTTAGGAAAGAAAGGGGAGAAAGAAAGACCTGGAGGTAATAGAAGCTCTACAAGGAGAGCAACAGAACCAAAAAATGTGAGCACAGGGTTCTTTTCTGAGACTGATACTCCAAACAAGGACCATGCATGGATACAACTTAGAACCCCTGCACAAAAGTAGCCCATGGCAGCTCAGTATCCAAGAGAGTTCCCCAATAATAGGAACAGGGACTGTCTCTAACATGAACACAAGGGCTGGCTCTTTGATCACCTCCACCTGAGAGGGGAGTAGCCTTAGCAGTCCACAGAGGAAGACAAAGAAGCCAATCCTGATGAGACCTGATAGACTAGGGTTAGATGGAAGAGGATGTGGACCACCCCTATCATTAGACTGGAGGGGATAGGAGAAGAAGAGGGAGTAAGGGTGGGATTGGGAGGGGATGGGGGAGGAGGCTACAGCTGGGATACAAAGTGTTTAAACTATAATTAATAAAAATTAAAGAAAAATACTTATCATAAATAGCCTAGGGCAGGAGACAGTGTTCATCCATTAAGAGCTCTTGCTGGTTTTGCAAATAATGGAGCAAATTCCCAGTATTTCCATGGAGACTCACATCTATCCATTATACCAAGTTCAGGAGTTCTGAGGACTTCTTCTGACTACTGTAAAGACCAGGTACACACCGTATAAATACATATCCATGCTTACAGGCAAACTACTTATATTCATGCAAAAAGTCAAAACAAATACAATAGGGAGGAAATATATAATAAACCAGCAATCCAATGACTCAAGAGTAAGCAAGTGCTGTTAGGGTCATGAATTCATGCCATCCTGAGAAACAGAATATACTCTCTACCAAATTCCAAAATTCAAGATGTGGATGATGAAGGTCAGCACAACACCATGTGCTTCCATGTACAAAAACATACATTCTGAACACATCAGCTAATAGTATAAAAGTAAAACAAACCAAGCATGTGGGCCCAATCTAATCCCAACAGGCTAGAGCCAGATTCTGCTAACTATCTAAAACTGGCCTGGCTGATCTACAGACCTACTTCCAATATAGTGTCACCAACAAAGAGAAACTTTGTCTTCAAATTAAAAAGTAAAAACTAAAAGTATGAAAATATCAGACTAGCAAAGTATCTCAGCATTCAACACCAATTGCTTCTACTGTAACTTAGGTGATTTAGGAATAGAGTCTATACTGGTGAAGCCATGACAGCATGAGAAGAAAGGTGAATGATCATTTTCAACTGCAACACAGTAGACACAAAGAGCAGGAAATGGGTTGAGTCTATAGACACTCAAATCCATCCCCAAAAGAAATCTAGAAAGAATCCTACTACAAAACCTTCCCAAACCTCCCCCAAAGAAAGACACAAAGTAGAGACAAGTGTTCAAAGACAACATCCTATCTGGAAGCTTTTTGATTCAATCAAATATATTCTGAAATTGGTCATTACAGACTCAGGGTGTGTAAGCTTATTATGACAGAGTCCACAAATCCTGACAATAGCTCCCCAAGTTCTCCAAGAAGATTTGGACATAACGATAGATAACGCAACTCTGGACTGTGGTACGCTAACCACTAGACAAGCCTGCCCTAACTCACCCACCACTCAGTCCAAGCCTAAATGTGGACACCTGGAGAGTCTTCATTTCATGATGCTGAAGGTGAGGTGAGGTTGATCTCTCATATTCTTTTCCCACAGAAACAGTCTCTCATCTTTTGTGATGGCCAGTCTGCCTTTGCTCATGATGCCATGAGAGCACAGGAGCCAGGGACAACTACCTAGGTGTTGGACTAACCAGTCGTCACTGTCATTTTGAATAATACATACATTAATTTAGCTTATAGTTTATCCTCAGGTCTCTGGTCACAATGATGGCTAAGCTAAGCTAGTGGTTGCTTTGCAGCTAAAGAGCAGACAATTAGATCCACTGTGAGTTCATTGGTCAGTTCATTAGCTGTTTAGAAGTACTAGGTACTAGATCTTTTATTTAGAAAGGCAAACAGGTTTGCCTTGCTCACAGGCTTCATGCTAAATACCTGTTTTTTTATGATCAATAACTAGATAGAAAATATAAAGTTTATATAAGGTCTAAAGATCTGAAATTTAAATTATGAGGATATAAAAAATTATTTAAGGGTCTAGGAAAATATTTCAAAGTTGATAAATGCAAGAAAGATTGAAAGGTCTAAATAAACATTTTAAAATATATTAATATAAATTATAATAATATAAAAATTTAAGACATAATAAAAAGGAGATATTTCAAAAGTTCTCCCTTCTATGCTATTGTTATGCTTATGTTGTTATACGATTTCAGAAGTTCAGAATTGCAACATTGATCAATAGAATTCTGATAAGCTGATAGACCACTGACTGTTTATTATCCAGTCACAAGCTTGGGATTTTAATTTCCTTTTGGTTGTCTTCTGGTGTCTTTCGTTGTCTTAAAGGTGCTTTCATCATGCTAAAAACTTCAGTCTAATGTGTATATCTGACCCCAAAGCCATGGCTTTTATTAGATCTTAATGGCATGAGTCTATTTCTGCTGTCTGGTAGGCACCTGTTAACTCCTTTTTCTAAAGTATGAATCTTAATATAATGGTGATACTAATACACTTCCTTTTGTAAACTAAAATTCATATGAGTTTCAGGAAACCCAAAAGTCAGAAGATCTGGATCTGGCATAGCTCAAACACACCCCAGATGAGTTTTTCCTTTGGTCTTGGGATATCTCACTTTCTCTAATTACTAGACAGATTTTAACTTCTGTCTCTAGTCTGAATTTGTTTCAGCAGATTTTCATTTGGCTGACAGACTATTCAGGGATCTGCTATGGATTGTGGGCTGAAATCTGGACGTGCTGGAAACTGACATGGTTGCTCCTTGCCTCTTAAGGTAGATCAAGTAGCCAGACTCTTCTAAGGACTGTGTTATTGTCCAGCCTTTGGCAGGCATTTCAGTCTTCCTAGCCCCTAATACCAATAGTTATTGTCAGTACTGAAGCAGTTCCCTTGGACCCTAATCCCACCTAATAGGCTGAAATGATATATTGATAGGCCCTCTGAACTCTGGGTTAAATAGTCTGAACACGTCTTGAGGATTCGAGACAGCATCATGTTAAAAAGGGAGGAATGAGAGTTCCAGAATCTGAAATTTAATTCCTGGGGCAACATAACTTTGGTCCTGGGTACAAGTTTAGAAAAAGAAGCTGGCGCGATGTATCAGAGCAGATATTAAGACTCGCGATCAAGACTTTGACAGAGGGCGAGAAGTAATGATAGATCTGGGGGAGGTTGTTGAGACGTGGGGAGAACAAGAGCTCCACAAAGACCAAACTGAGCAGGGCATGGGGGTCTTGTATGAGACGGTTTCTACAGTCAAGGACCATGTGTGGATATGGCCTGGAACCCCCGCTCAGATGGGGCCCATGATAGCTCGTTGTCGGACTGAAGACCCTAGTGAGGGAAGCAGGGACTGTTTCAGTCATGATCTTGATGGCTGACTCTTTGACCCTCCCCCATACAAGCTGGGGAGTGACAGACTGGCTAGATCTCAGGGGAGGACATTGCAGCCAGCCCTGAGGAGACAGGATGAGCTGGGGTTGGATGGAAGGGAAGGAGGTCCTCCCCTGGTGGTGGACTTGGAGGGGGTGGGGAGAAGGGAGATGAGGGAGTTGGAGGGTGGGAGGGAATGAGGGAGGAGGCTAAGCCTGGGATGCAAAGTACCTAACCTGTGATTGATATAAAAATAAATTAATAAAAAAAAAAAGAAAAAGAAGCTGGCAAGTTAAGACAGACCCACCCTGCTGCAGAAAAGCAACCAGCCTTGCCCTTGAGAGGTACCATTGCCTGGCAACCCACCCAGATAGCCCCTAGCTAGTGACCAAGTCACATAGTCTTGCTATTATGAAGAAGAAGAAAAAAAACCCACAAGATGTGAAGATGTGCTAATCCTTCCACCTCCCTAACAGGAGCAGATACCCCCAGATGGATGGGCCAGGACCATTATGGCCTGATATCTAAAAAAGACCAAGGCATGGAGAAGGCTTGGAAATTCCGGATTTGTGATTTTTCTATTTAAAAAATCTGTGCTGCAGACCTCAGGGCCACATACCTTTCTGTGTCTACAGAGAGCTTAGGACCCAAGCTCAACCTTGTATTAAACCCTCTTGTGTTTGCAGCAGAGTCAATTTCTGGGGATCTCAGGAACAGGGCATTTGAGAAGAAAGAGTACACACTGTCTTGACCACAAATTTACAGCACTCAAGAATGTGTTCAATATTTGTGAAAGAAGGAGAGGATGGACAGAAAAAGCCAAAGACATGAGCCTAAATATATATTCAAGTTTTCAGCAAATTACATAAGGAAACTCCACCAGGAAAAATGTGAACTTGGCCAATGTTATCTTTGACTGTTTGTATTTAGAAGTTAAATAAACACAGACTTCATGACGCCAATAAAAGTAACTCAAAGTGACCACTAAAGTGTTACATTTCTGATCCTCCAACTACTACTGATCTATTTTCCAAACAGAGAGTCCCAATGCTCTAGAGCTCTCGATATAAGCAAACATGAATGGAAGAAAGAAAAGGAGAGAAAGAAAGAAAAAAGAAAGGGGCATGGCTCCTTCTAGGTATGGTGGAGTAGAAAGTTTATTACAGATGAAAGGGAAAGCACAGCCAGACACAGGGACATCAGGAGAGTCCATAGTGGCCATGACCCCGAGCTGTGTGAAGAGAGGGCATAAGGGAGAGCTAGACCAAGAGGCCAGGAGGGTAAATCATAGATGAAAAACACTGGTAACCAAAATGGTTAGATTACAGTTAAAAAAAAAAAGGCACTGAGGAGAAGGGCAGCCCAACACCCTAGCCAGTGGACAGTGTGTGCCAACCATTACCTGCAACAGGTAGGGACTGAGGGATGCTGAGAGAACCTGACAGGCAGGTATGCTTTGATTTGTTTAATAGGCACATTGGTCATTTTCCCCACGATCTGAGCCTTAATAATAGGGAAAAACAAGAAGGTTGAAATGATTTAATTATAATCTCAAATATCTTTCTTTTAAAGTTGAAGCAGACTTTATACTTCAATATGCTTCAGGGAGTAAACATAAGTACTAGAGCAAACTAACCATTACTTTTCTCTCATATTGTGAATTTTTAGTTTATCCAGATATTTTGCGTTGGATAAACTAGTGTAATGACAGAAATTTGGGTTCTGGAAACAAGTTCAGTTTCTCATCCAGATTCTTGTTTGCCTTGGTCTGTGACCCACCGACCCATGCTCCCCCCCCCCCAAATGGCCAGTCTGAACTTTTATCCATCATCAAAATTTGACTACCTGACTCCTCATTGCTCATATCAAATGCCATCAAAGGACGAAAGCTCTCACCTTCCTTCCTCGCCCTCTTTTTCTGTGTTGTGACTATAGCAATTTCAAAGCTGGTCAGTGAACTCAGTTCTTACACAGGTCCCTCCTTATTTGTAATTTCCCCACCCAAATCCAGAAAGGTTGGAAGATGCTCATTCACTACTGTCTTTTCTTTCTTCCTAACCTGTCAAATCACAGCCTGAAAGGAGTTGCACAACTGTCTTCTAGGCACTGGGAAGCAGAGGAAGGATTACGTGTACAAAGCAACTCTTAACCACACAGCATGAAGGAAGTCTGAGCTACAGGAGACATTGCTCTAAATGGAAACAAATATGAAAGCTCTTGAGAAAAAGGAACTAAATTCTTAATGATGGGGAAACATGGGAAAAGAGAGATAAATAAGAGATTAGAGCAGTGATGCATAAAGAAAATAAAATCTGCTTAGTAATACCAAACAATTGACTTTTTAAGAAGAAAAATACAGGCAGTGGAGCATACGTGCAATCCCACCACTCTCAGGAAGGCAGAGGCTGATATATCACTCTTAGTTCAAGGCCAGCCATGTCTACCCACCAAGTCCAGGACAGCCAAGACTACACAGTCCTTTAAAGAATCAGGAAAACCAAACCAAAACAAAAAAGATAAATATAATTGAAGAAACACACAGTTATACTGACTTTGAAAAACAGCAGGTTCTTCCCTTGTAGAGGGGTTGACATTAACAAGATCTTTTTTCCTTGTTCCTGTGAGCAATGTCAGCTAGTGAGATCTGTAACCTATAACACACAGCTACTACTAATGGCATGGGTTTCAAATTTCTGAGCTGACTTAACTGTGTCAATGAGGATTGCACATTTCTACATAGGACACTCCCCTGAATTGAAAATTCTTTACTCACTGGCTCAAATTGTACACCCACCAATCTGGTCTGTTTTATTCATATACATGAATTAATCCGTGCTGGGAAATTGCTAAAAATCACTCAACCTGCATCAATCATGTCCTTCTTCATGAGGGTCACCACTGAGGCTCACTCCCTTAAACTTGAGTCTGTGCCCTAGCTATTGCCTGCCCTGTTTCACCCTGAAGTGTACACAGTACGCCTTTCCTCCTGTTCTGGTCTGAAGGAAGAAGTCATGCTCCACATGCAAATTCTTGCCCTGTTACTACAACGCAAAGTTCATTTCTTGGCTCAGATGGGTTATTTTAAAACCCTTTTTTGGTACAGTCCTTTAAAGAATGTAGAAATTGGGCTAGGGAAATGGCTCAGTGGTTAAGAGCACTCTCTGCTCTTCCAGAGGTCCTGAGTTCAATTCCCAGCAACCACATCATGGTTTACAACCATTTATACTGGGATATGTTGTCCTCTCTGGAATGCAGATGTACATGCAGATAGAGCACTCGTACATAATAAATAAATAATTATTAAAAGAAAAGAACATAGAAATTTTCATCAAGAGATAAGTAGTCATTTCTATGAGGAGCAACAGACCAGGACCAAGGAAGCCTTAGTCAAAATAGCTTCTCTCCAAGATGATCAGATGGAAGGGGAGGAGATCCTCCCCGTTGGTGGACTTGGAGGGGGTGGGGAGGAGATGAGGGAGGGTTGGGGAGGGTGGGAGGGAATGAGGGAGGGGGCTACGCATGGGATGCAAAAAACCTAACCTGTGATTGATATAAAAATACATAAATTTATTTTAAAAAAGAGCAGAAAAAAATAGCTTCTCTCTGACACATTTTTCTCAAAGGCTGAAAACACAGCTATCTTACAATTACTATGCCTCCCCAGGGAGTAATAGCTCCACACAAAATTAAAAGAGTAAGAAAAATCTCTTTAATGACAGCATGCATCCAGCTCTAGCTAATGCTCCAAGAAAACCCAGCCTACACCAGATTCTGCATGCTACATATGCTGGCACCCGTAAGTATCTTTCAGGTTCATGCCCCAGGTTAGGTTTTGAACAATTTAAATATGAACTGGAGACTGTAGTCTAGCCACATAAACAGATGGGAGATTTAAACAGCACAGATATGCCCAGAATTATTTAAGTACACCACTGGTCTGAAAAAATAAAAATAAAGGTCAATGTTCAGTGACAGGGTCCTGAGTTGAAGGTGCCAGAAGATGGGACCACAGGAAAAATAGAAAGTGGAAAGTATAACAGCGGGGCTGGGAAGTTCTTCCATAAGCTATATCTTACACCACCCAAGTGACTTAAGAATAGCATCTTGTAGACTACTTATGGGGGGTGGGGCATGGAAAGAAATGGGGTCAAGAGCCATGGTGCATCTATCCCAGAATGCAGCTGCTAATTCAGCTTCCCTTTGGCCAAGTTAGACTTATTTTTCTATTATCAGGATGTTTTTGCAAAGAAACTGTCTATTCAGAGTGAATGTTCCATGAACTCTGTGTCATGAGCCATAAGGAAGTTGGAAGAGCAACTTAGAGCTAATTTTTACTCCTTGTCTTCATATGTGGCTGGTTGTGCTCATGTAAGCTGTTCTTCAGAACAGAGGGAGCTTGGAGAAAAATGAACTCGGCTTCCTGTCTCATCAAGTCCTGACTGTGCTTATTTCATTCTTGCCTTCTTCTTCTTGTCCTCACTCCCCTAGTTGTGATCTCCATTGACTGACTGAGGAGGCTTGGTCAAAATGGGAGACTTCCACAAAGTCAGCAGAAACTATTATGCAATGGGGCAAACTCAGGAGGAGTCTAATAAAACCATGCTACACAAGGGGAATATAGGATATCTCAAAAACATTAGTACACTGTGGACTTGGGACTGATAACCACAGCACCATGTGGTGGAATGAGTTGGGTTCTCAGGGTCTGAAGCAACCCCTCCCCAAAGGCCCTGACCCCAGACCATTACCAGCTATCCTTTGCTTTAGAAAAGGAGCTCTATTTCTTTCCCAAAACATAGGGGCCAGAGGGGCAGCTCCCAAGGCCCAGGCCCCAGGCTATTACTAGCTTTGCCAAGCATGTTCCTGGGTTTGAGAAGGACCTATGCCATTCTCCATGCTCATATAAAGCCTTGCTCCACCAGGCCAGCCACTCAACACAGCAGTGGTTTTCCTTTTCAAAGCTTTGTGACCTGATGGAGTCTTGTCCATGTGGCAAAGCTCTGCTTTTCTCAAGAAGCAAAGTGGACCTTTAAGTCACACCGGGCCTCAATGCTGCTTCTCAACCTCTAATGCCCCATTGAGCAGCTTGTCAGAGGCTGTATTTTTGGTGTTGTTTTTGGTTTGTTTGTTGATACGAGGATGGACCTAGTAACTGGTTGTACATAGGGGTGGCTGTCATAGGTTGGAGCCAAATTTCTGGATATTTCTGGTGAAATATCTTCACTTAATAAATCTCCCACGTGGATCCAGTCATGAAGTGTGATTTGTGAACCTGCCATGTTACTTTATTGCACAATCCTAACACGGAGAATACCAAATTCATAATACATTAAAAAGTCACGTAACAGCACTGTTCTTAAAGGAACAACTTTGCTGAGCTGTTCTTACCTCAAAATAAGGCTATTTTTGCCTCTGAGCAGCTGGCTCAGAGGAAAACCACAGCTTCTTCCATGTAGGACCAGCAGGTGGTCCTTTTAACTAGCCTTGGCTGCTGTCTGACTCATAGCTGTTGCACCACTGGATAGAATTCTATTTCTTATAAGCTTTGTTTTTATTTCATACATATGTGTGTTTGCCTGCATGCGTCCCTGTGCAGTACAAACAAAAGCAAGAGGAATGCAGGAGATAGCTGGAAATGGAATTTAACAAAAATGGAATTATAACAAATGGTTAGCTGCCTAGAAGCTTCTAGGATGGAACTCTGTGTCCTCAGCAAGAATATCCATTGCTCTTCACTGCTAAGCTATGTCTCTGGGCACTTTATAATTTCGTTATTGATTGATTCAATTACTCCCCTAGTAACTGGGACTACATCAAGCTGAAGATGTCCATTGGGCTGTGCTCCTTGGGGACTGTGCATTGGGTATGCCTTTCTGATAATATATGACAAAATCTATTATAAGTAAGTATATACCATGTGTGTCTTTCCGGGTCTGGGTTGCCCAACTCAGGATGATCTTTTATAGTTCCAGCCCTGCATATTTACTGATTACATAGTTTTTAATGGTTGAGTATTATTCCATTGTGTAAATGTACCACAACCTTTCTTTATTCACTCTTCAGTTGAGGGACTTCTAGATTGATTCCAGTTTCTGGCTGCTATGATCATAGTTGAAACATTTCCTTGTTGCATGGTAGAGCATCTTTTGGGTGTATGCAGAGTGATGGTACAGATTGCTATTGAGATATGTCAATTCTAAGTTTTCTGAGAAAGCACCAGATTGATTTCCAAACTGGTTGAAGCATTTTGCACTCTCACCAGCAATGGAGGAGTGTTCCCCTTTCTCCACATCCTTTCCAGCTTGTATTGTCACTTGTGTTTTTGATCTTAGCCATTGAGTCTTGTGTAAGATGGAATCTTAGAGTCATTCTGATTTGCATTTCCCTGGCAACTAAGGACATTGAAGATTTCTTTTTTTTGTATTTTTATTTTAATGTATTAATTTGTATTAATTATGCTTTGTATCCCCACTGAAACCTCTCACTCCTCCCCTACCAGTCCCACCCTTCTCGCTGTCCTCCATGCATGCCCCTCTCCAAATCCACTGACAGTAGAGGTCTTCCTTTCCTTCCTTCTGATTCTAGTCTATCAGGTCTCATCAGGAGTAGCTGTATTGTCTTCCTCTGTGGCCTGGTAAGGCTGCTCCCCACTCAGAGGGAGGTGACCAAAGAGCAGGCCAATCAGTTCCTGTCAGAGACAGTCCCTGTTCCCATTACTATGGAACCCAATTGGACACTGAAATACCATGAGCAACATCTGTGCAGGGGTTCTAGGCCATGTCCATGAGTGGTCCTTGGTTGGAGTATCAGTCTCAGAAAAGACCCCTGTGCCCAGATTTTTTGGTTCCATTGCTCTCCTTGGAGCTCATGTCCTCTCCAGGTCTCACTATTTCCCATTTCTTTCATAAGATTTCCTGCACTCAAGGAATCATACGGTAAAAAGGGGAGTGAACATGACCAGGAGAGGACAGGAGCTCCACAAGGACAAAATATAACAGGGCACAGGGGCCCTCTATGAGACTGTTTTCAACCAAGGATCATGAATAGATATAAGCTAGAACCCCTGGTGGGATGTAGCCCATGGTAGCTCAGTAACCAAGTGTGTTCCTAGTAAGGGGAACAGGAACTATTTCTGACATGAACTCTAGGATTGGCCCCTTTACACCCTTCCCCCCAACCCCTGCCCCAAGGTAGGAACAGTCTTCCTAGGCCACAGAGGAGGACATCTCAGCCAGCCCTGAAGATACCTGATAAGCTAGGGTCAGATGGAAGGGGAGGAGAACTCCCCTAGCAGTGGACTTGGAAAAAGGCAGGGAGGAGATGCTGGCGGGAGGGTGGGTTTGGGAGAGAATAAAGAAGGGGGCTGTGGCTGGGATACAAAGTAAATAATGTGATTAATGTGAAAAAAAAGGAAAGATTCCCTGCACTCTACCCAAAGGTTGGCCATGAGTCTCCGCATCTGCTTTGAAACCCTGCAGGGTAGTCTTTCAGAGGCCCTCTGTGGCAGGCTCCTGTCCTGTTTTCTGGTTTTTCCTTCTTCTGGTGTCCATCCTCTTTGCCTTTCTAAATGGGGATTGAGCATTTTAGCTGAAGTCCTCCTTCTTGATTAGTTGCTTTAGGTGTACAGATTTTAGTAGGTTTATCCTATATTATATGTCTAATATCCACTTATGAGTGAGTATATACCCTGTGTGTCTTTCTGCTTCTGGGATACCTTACTCAGGATGATCTTTTCCAGGTCCCACTATGTACCTGCAAATTTCATGATTTCCTTGTTTTTTAATGCGAAGTAATACTCCATTGTGTAGACATACCATAATTTCTGTATTCATTTCTCAGTTGAGGGGCATCTGGGTTGTTTCCAGGTTCTGACTATTATGAATAAAGCTGCTACAAACATGGTTGAGCAAATGTCCTTATTGTGTACTTGAACATCTTTTGGTTGTATGCCTAGGAGTAGTATAGCTGTATCTTGAGGAAGTGCTTTTCCTGATTGTCTGAGAAAGTGCCAGATTGATTTCCAGACTGGTTATACAAGTTTACATTCCTACCAGCAGTGGAGGAGTGTTCCCCTTTCTCCACAACTTCTCCAGTATGTCTTGTCACTTAAGCTTTTGATCTTAGCCATTCTGATGGGAGTAAGGTGAAATCTCAGGATTGTTTTGATTTGCATTTCTTTGATGACTGAGGAAGTTGAGCATATCTTTAAGTGTTTTCCGGCCATTTGATATTCCTCTATTGAGAATTCTCTGTTTAGCTCTGTACCTCATTTTTTTTTTGTTTTTTAATGTAATTTATTTATTTTTATATTAATCACAGGTTAGGTACTTTGTATCCCAGGTGAAGCCCCCTCCCTCATTCCCTCCCACTCTCCCCATCCCTCCCTCAGCTCCTTCCTGCCCCCCTCCAAGTCCACTGATGGGGGAGGACCTACTCCCCTTCCATTCGACCCTAGTTTATCTTGTCTCTTCGGGGCTGACTGCAATGTCCTCTTCTGGGATCTAGCTAGGCTGTTACTTCCGGGCATGTGTGAGGGTCAAAGAGCCAGCCATTGAGTTCATGACAGAAATAGTCCCTGTTCCACTTACTAGGGTCTCCAGTTGGATACTGAGCTACCATGGGCCACATCTGAGCAGGGGTTCTAGGTTATATCCATACATGGTCCTTGGTTGGAGAAACCGTCTCATAAAAGACCCTTGTGCCCTGATCTTTGGTCTTTTTGGAGGTCTTGTTATTCCCCAAGTCTTACTAACTCCCCCTATTTTCATTATTATTCCCAGCCCTCTGCCAAAGGCTTGGTTGTGAGTCTTAATATCTGCTTTGATACATTACTATATTGATTCTTTCAGAGGACCTCTTTGGTATGCTCCTGTCCTGTTGCTTGTTTTCTCCTAATCGGATTACTTGATTTGTTGCTGTTTAACTTCTTGAGTTCTTTATATGTACTGGATATTAGCCCTCTGTCAGGTGTAGGGTCAGGGAAGATCCTTTCCCAATCTGTAGGCTGTAATTTTGTTCTGATGACAGTGTCCTTTGCTTTACAGAAGTTTTTCAGTTTCATGAGGTCCCATTTATTGATTGTTGCTCTTAGAACCTGTGCTGTTGGTGTTATGTTCTGGAAGTTGTCTCCTGTGTCAATGAGTTCAAGGATCTTCCCCACTTTTTTTCTAACAGGTTTAGTGTGTCATGTATTATATTGAGGTCTTTTATCCACTTGGACTTTAATTTTGTGCAGGGTAATAAGTATGAATCTATTTGCATTTTTCTACATGTAGACATCCAGATAGACTAGCACCATTTGTTGAAGATGCTATCTTTTTTCCATTGTATGCTTTTGGCATCTTTGTCAAAAATCAGATGTCCACAAGTGTGTGTTTATTTCTGGGTCTTCTATCCAATTCCATTGATTCACTCTTATGTTTCTATGCCATTACCATGCAGTTTTTATTACTGTTGCTCTATAGTACAGCTTGAGATCAGGGATGGAGATACCTCCAGAAGATCTTTTATTGTAGAGGATTGTTTTAGCCATTCTGGGTTTCTTGTTATTCCATATGAAGTTGAGAATTTTTCTTTCAAGATCTGTAGAGAATTGTGTTGGTAATTTTTTGGGAATTGCACTGAATCTGTAGATTGCTTTTGTTAAGATGGCCATTTTTACTATATTAATCCTGCCAAGCCATGAGAATGGGAGATTTTTCCATCTTCTGATATCTTCTTCTAATTCTTTCTTCAGATACTGGAAATTTTTGTCATACAAGTCTTTGACTTGCTTACTTAGGTTCACACCAAGGTACTTTAATGTCATTTGTGGCTATTGTGAAAGGTGTTGTTTCCCTAATTTCTTTCTCAACCACATGATCATCTCCTGAGATGCTGAAAAAGCATTTGACAAAATCCAACATCCATTCATGTTTAAAGTCATGGAGAGATCAGGGATACAAGGCACATACCTAAACATAGTAAAGGCAATATACAGCAAGCCAATAGCCAATATCAAACTCAATGGAGAGAAACTTCAATCAATCCCACTGAAATCAGGGACAAGGGAAAACTGCCCACTCTCTCCATATCTCTTCAACATAGTCCTTGAAGTCCTTCTTAGAATGATAAGACAACTAAAGGAGATCAAGGGGATACAAATTGGAAAGGAAGAAGTCAAAGTATCACTATTTGCTGATGATATGATGATCTGACCTTAGTGGCCCCAAAAATTCTACCAGGGAACTCCTACACCTTCAGCCAAGTGGCTGGATACAAAACTACTCAAAACAATCAGTACCCCTCTTGTATACAAAAGTCAAAAGGGCTGAAGATTTCTTTACATGCTTCTCGACAATTAGAGATTCCTCTGTTGAGAATTCTCTTCCAACAGAGCCCTGTTTCCAATTTTTAATTGTATTATTTGGTTTGGTGGTGTTGAATTTATTGAGGTCTTCATATATTCTGGATATTAGCCCTTTATCAGATATAGTATTCTAGAAGATCTTTCCCAATCTGTAGACTGTCATTTCTTTCTATTGATAGTGTGCTTTTTGTTGCAAAAGCTTTTCAGTATAAAGAAGTCCCATTTGTTAATTGAAGATGTTAGAGCCTGAGCTGTTGCTGTGCTGTTCAGGAAGTTGTCTCCTGTGCCAATGACTTCAAGACTCTTACTTACTTTTTCTCCTCCTGCAGGTTTGGTGTATCTGGTTTTATGTTGAGGTTTTTGATCCACATGGACTTTAGTTTTGTGCAGAGTGATAAATATGGATCTATTTACATTTTTCTACATATAGAGATTCAGTTAGACCAGCACCACTTGCTGAAGATGCTCTTTTCTTGCCATTATGTGGTTTTGGCTTCTTTGTCAAAGATCAGGTATGCATAGGTGTGTGGGTTTATTTCTGGGACTTCAGGTCGACTCCATTGATCAATGACCTTATGTCTATGCCAATACCATGCAGTTTTTATTACTATTGCTTCTTAGCCTAGCTTTAAGTCAGGAATGTAAATACCTCCAGAAGTTCTAATGCTTTAAAGATTTGTTTTAGGTATTTCATGGTTTTTGATTTTTCAAATGAAGGTAAGAATTGTTCTTTCAAGGACTGTGAAAAAGTGTTTTGGAATTTTGATGGGGATTGCACCAACACTATAGATTGCCTTTGGTAAGATGGCCATTTTTACTATGTTAATTCTACCAATCCATGAGTACGGGACATCTCTCCATCTTCTGGTATTTTTTTCAATTACTTTCATCAGAGACTTGAAGTTTTTACAAGTCTTTGGCTTCCTTATTTACCCCTAGATACTTTACATTACTTCTGGCTATTGTGAAGGGTGTGCTTTCCCTAATTTCTTTCTCAGCCCGTTTGTCATATGTATACAGGAGAGTTATTTTTTAAATGAATCTTGTATTCAGCGAGTTTGCTAAAGGAGTTTATGAACTGCAAGAGTTCTCTGATGGAATTTTTGGGGTCACTCATATACACTATCATATCATCTGTGAATAGCGATACTTTAGTTTATTCCTCTCTGATTTGTATCCTTTTGATCTCTTTAGTTTTCTTATTGCTCAGGCTACAACTTCTAGTACTACATTGAAGAAAGATGTAGAGAGTGGGCAACTTTGCCTTGTCCCTGATTTTAGTGGGATTGCTTTGAGTTTCTCTCTGTTTAGTTTGATGTTTGCTAGAGACTTGCTGTATATATCTTTTATTTCTTGGGGGGGGGTTTGCATATGAGCCTTGTATCTCTGATCTCTCCAAGACTTTTTATCATAAAAGGGTGTTAGATTCTGTCAAAGGTTTTTCATGCATCTATTGAGGTGCGCATGTGATTTTTTTTCTATCAGTTTGTTTATGTGGTGAATTACATTGATGGATTTTCATATGCTGAACCATCCCTGCAGCCATGTGATGAAGCCTACTTGATCATGGTAGATGATGTGTCTGATGTGTTCTTTTATTTGGCTTACCGTAAATTGTGTGTGTGTGTATGTATATTTGTATCCCCGGTCTCTACAAAAGACTTTAAACATGAATGGATGTTGGAATTTGTTAAATCCATTTTTTGGCATCCAAGAAGATGATCCGGTGGGTTTTCCCCTTCACTTTGTTTATATGGTGGAATACATTGATGGATTTCTTTATATTGAACCACCTCTGCATGCTTGGGATGAAGCCTACTTGATCATGTTTGATATCTTTTATGTGTTTGTGAATTCAGTTTGCAAGTATTTTATTGAGTATTTTTTGCACCAATATTCAAGAGATAGGTTTCAAGTTCTCTTTAGGGGGGGTGTGGTTAAGGTATCAGTGTGACTCTGGCTTCATAGGCTGAGTTGGGTAGAGTTCCTTCTGTTTGTACTTTGTAGACTAGTTTGAGGAGTACTGCTGTTAGATTTTCTTTGAATGTCTGGAAGAATACACACTAAAATCATCTGGCCCTCCACTTTTGTGTGTGTGTGTGTTTGGGGTTTGGGAGACTGTTAATGGCAGCTTATATTTTCTGAGGGGTTTATACTATAGTTTACATTGTTTACCTATTCTTGATTTAACTTTGGTAGTTGAAAACTATCAAGAAAATCATCATTTCATTTAGACTTTCCAATTTCATGGAATACAGGCTATTGAAATAAGACCTAATTATTCATTGGATTTCTTCAGTGTCTGTTGTTATGGCCCCCTTTTCTTTTCTAATTTTGTTAACTTGGAAATGGT
This sequence comes from Pachyuromys duprasi, assembly GCA_028658305.1. Lineage (NCBI taxonomy): Eukaryota > Metazoa > Chordata > Mammalia > Rodentia > Muridae > Pachyuromys > Pachyuromys duprasi. The sequence continues at coordinate 16,432,947 of CM053751.1, forward strand.
CTCTCTGTCTTTTAGTTAGTTTGGCTAGGGCTTTGTCTATCATGCTGATTTTCTCAAAGAACCAACTCTTGGTTTTGTTGAATCTTCGTATGACATTCTTCCTAATTCATTGATATCAGCTACGAGTTTGATTATTTCCTGACTCTACTCCTCTTGGTGTGTTTGCTTCTTTTTTTTCTAAAGCTTTCAGGTGATCTTTTATGTTGTTACTATGAGATCTCTCTAATTTCTTTACAAAGGCACTTACTAATAAGGACTTTCCTCTTACCGGTTCATTCATGGTGTCCAGTAAGTTTGGGTAAGTTTGCTCTCAATTTCAGTGAATTTTATGAGCTCTTTGTTTCTTTATTTTGTCCCTCACTCAGTGATCATTGAGCAGGTGGTTGTGAAGATTCCAAGAGTCTGTAGGCTTTTTGCTGTTTCTGTTGTTGTTGAGGTCTAGCTTTAATCTATGGTTCTCTGATGAAAAAAAACAATTGGTTAATTCAGTTTTCATGATCAGTTAAGGTTTGCTTTGTGACCAACTATGTGGTCAATTTTTAAAAAGGTAAAATGTGGTGCTGAGAAGCAGGTACATTCTTTTGTGTTTGGGTGAGCTCTGCAGATGTCTACTAGTTCCATTTGATTTATGATGTATGTTAGTTTCATTAGTTCTCTGTTCCATTCCTGTCATGGTAACCTGTCCACTGGTGAGAGTGGGATGTTGTAGTCTCCCACTGTTAATGTGTTGGGATCAATGTGTGATTTAAGCTTTAATAATAATACATTTATGAATGCAGATGTTCTTGTATTTGGGGCTTAGATGGTCAGGATTGTGATGTCCTCTTTTGGATTTGTCCTTTGATGAGAATGAAGTGTCCTTCCCCATCACTTTTGGTTTATTTTGGTGGAGAGTCTGTTTTATTAGATATTGAGATGTCTACTCCAACTTGCTTCTTGTGTCCTTTTGCTTGGAAAAACATTTTCCAGCCCTGCACTCTGAGGCAGTGTCTATCTTTGTTACTGAGGTGTATTACTTGAAGGCACCAGAATGTTGGATCCTGTTTCAGCTACCATTCTGTCAGTCTGTGTTTTTCTTGGAGAGTTGAGTTCATTGATGTTGATAGATAATGACCAATGATTATTAGTTCCTTTTATTAGGGGGGGTCTGTTGCTGCTGCTTTGTGGTCAGACCCAGTATTCAGTCTCCATTACTTCCCCATAGCACATTCTGTATCTCTGAGGTTTTGTGAGAAGTGCTGCAACCAGAGTGCAGGACCTTGAGAAATCTGCCATTTCTTCTGGGGTTAGGACTATGTTCCTTGTGTGTTTACACAGGATTCCTGTGATGTCTGTGAAGTCAGACAGGCAAAGTTACCTTTCTGGACTGTCAAAATGCAAACAGTTTCTATGTTGCACTAGGATTCAGGAGTATCTACCACTGGGTAGCCCTCAAAGCAAGATCCTCCTATATAGTCCTTAGATAATGTTGGCAATTTGGGATGGTGTCTGTAGTTGAATGATAGAAAAGACATTTCATTTTCATCCACATAATGTCCTCCTGGTGCTGTGTGGAGCCTCTGAGCACCTTTAGAGCTCAGGCAATGACATGCTATACTTCCAGACAAGCTGTGGTGAGAGGTGCTCTCCTCCTTCAGTGTCACTAAGATAGAGTGTGCACATCCTCAGTCAGGAATTTTTAAGGTATGTGTTTAAGTATAGTACCTAAATGTGAAGGCATATTTCAGATTAGTGAGGAAGCTGGCAGAAAGATTCATTCACCAGGCTGAGAGCCTTGGTTTTTTGGATAAGAGTAGGTTATTTTGCTTTCAACTCAATACATGAGGCAGGAATAATGTCCATTTTCTCCTTATGTGACCTTACTGAGAAAGAACTCAGTGGTATCACTTTAGGAAATTCTGCCTGCAAGCATTGCTTTGGCCTGGCTTCCCTGATGCTGTGACATAAACAGGCTCTAGGAGCCTAGATGAGATAGGATGAATAGAAGCAGGGAATGATCATTGACCACAGAACATGTCCTTCGGAACCTACAGAACTCAGTAGAGAAAGGCAGGCCCGAGAGAGTTCTAAAGTTAACCACTGAGACTACAAAGGTCCCAAAGTGTTACCACAATGGTCATCACATTGGGGTCAAAGAGTTGGTTTGGAATTTAAACAGTGTCCCAACCTATCATGCTCTGTCCAAAAGAGCAAGCTACCAAGCCTCTCTGGACTCAGTATTCTCCTCTGCCAGGTGAATATTACTGGATAATGTGTGTAAGTCCTAGTTCAAATACCTGGTTCACAGCACCTGTCCTGATTTGTTCATCAGACAGGCAGTGAGGGCAGGGAGTTTGCTGAGGCTGTCAGCCTAATCATAAGCTGACAGGCTCCCTCTGGCGGTGAACATAAGAAATTTCCACCTTATCTTCTACTGGCTTCTTGGAAATCAACTTCACATCATGAGAGTCACATTCCTAAATATCATCACCCGTGCCCGGAGCCAATGTGCACTTGTACTATCTTTCCTGGGATTTCCTGATTTGGCCATGGTTCATAAGACTCTCTGTCCCTGGCTCAGAATTCAGGAAAACGCATCAGGACTGCAGCCTGTCTTACTGGTCAGTAACTGACAAGCAGACCAGTTATGGGCCCAGGAATGTCTGTCTCATGTCTCTGGCTTGACTTTACCTGCTACATTGTGTGAACCCTCATGCTCATGGCCCACTCTCTCTCTTTGAGCCCAGCTGAGATGTTTTTGAAATAACTATTCTTCAGTCATGGAATGAAAAAAAAATAAATTAAGATTTAAAAAGAAACCATCCTTGATTGGATGAAGATTAATACTTCTGGAAATTCTACAATAATAATTTAACTGGCAAATCTTTTGATTTGGTCTCAGTAATTAAGTTATTTCCCTCCTTTCTTCCTTTCATCCATTAAAAAATGTGTGAACTCTGTTTGTGTGTACACAACTGTCCCTTGGTGTGCATGGGGCAGTGCCAGAATAAATTATTGCTGTCTATTACCTACTTACCATATGTGTGTTCTAGATATGAAACCCAAGGAGTCATTTGGTTCAAGCGATCTCATTGTCCTTTTTTTTTTGGATTAAACAGTATGAATGTGCTTGTGTGTGAGCATGCATATACCACAGCCCATTTGTAAAAATAAAGAAAAAATTGGAAAACTATGAGTCTCCCAGAAATGAACTCAGATCATCAGACTTAGCAGCAACCATCTTTACTCAGTAATCGTCTTGCCCACTAGACAGTTTTCTGGAATTCATTTGTGATTCTGAGAAAGTGTTATGAACAAGTATTTACTCCTAAGAAGAAACTAACAGTAAAACATAGCAGCATACAATTTCTATTTGCAAATAGGATTTATTACACAAATAGTCCTGTAATTCTCCATCCTTGGGTGACAATATGTTTACAACCTGAAAAGAAGACAATATTGTACTGGTGTAATGTTTCAACTATTTTTATTTTATCCTCACTGAGACGGCTAAGAGGGAAATGTCTGTGGTGTGCACACTTGGTAACCTGACCTTCAAAATCATACAAAGATAGCCAAATTAGACACCACACAAGTTTCCCAGTTTTCACATATATGTCATGTTCTAACTTTATAACCTGACCTTCATAATTATATAAAGATAGATAAAGGAGACACCACACAGTTGTCTCCCAATCTTCACAAGCACCATGGCCTAATGGCATATAAGCACATTGACTCTATTTCTCGCTTTCTATCTATCTATCTGAAGTTTTTGGGATAAATCTCATTGCTGTAACATTACCTATCATATCTAAATTATTCCCTTAAAAGTTAGTACTTCAACATGAAGTGCCAAATGTTAACTGAGGGAACATGAAGAAGCATGGAATAACAAATATATATACATATACATACCCAAAAAGCTATGTTGTGAGATATACAGTTGACCGCTGATTGTCCTACTTTATTACATCTCTACCAGATAGACAGAAATGGTGCCTTGGATACACATACATTTATATTCTCTCCTATTTAGCATTTCAACATTTTCATTGTTAAAATGTGTTGATACTCAGGGTACATCTTCTACCATTGGGCTTGTACTCAGGAGAATGACACATGAGAAGAAAGAATGCAATATATTGCCTTGACTAATGAGTGGCATTCAACTCAGGCTGGGCAACATCTGAAACAAATTTGTGAAAATGTGAAAAACAAAACAAGGAACAACCATCCCACCCATTTCCCGGCACCCATACATGTAAAGTCTGATCACATAGTACCTGACATTTACATAAACAACGCATCACTTAGGTAACAGGCATCCCACTCTATACACTGCAGCAGAAAAGTACCTATCTCCAAGTAAAATCGCAAAAGACAATGAGCAGCAGCCACAGAACAAGAAAAGCCTAAACAACTTCTCTACATTGATAGGCCACACATACAGCAAACTTCAATACCTACTCCAAATGTTTCAAAATACAAGCAACAACCACAACTGATGACCTCTTCCATTATACTCTGAACATGGTAAATAATTTACTTTCTTCAATGCTGTGATGAAAAACAGATTTAACAAGACTCTTTTTTGAACTGAATATAATTACAATATCTAAATTCTTTATCAAATCACTTATATGAGTATGGTTTTCCTTTTCTATGAGTTCTTTCCCACTTCCTGACATCAAGAAGATGACTCCAGCCTTCAAAACATTAACAGGGCTAGAAAAGTCGATGTGCAGCTAAGAAAAG
>CM053751.1:16438183-16456474 GCA_028658305.1 Pachyuromys duprasi
AGTGTACTGCTCCAAAAAAAAAAATCATTATCATATGGCTTTTTCATGGGGTTTCTCTACAGGATGTGTTCTTTTATGTATTCAAAGATAAATTTGGCATACAAATGTTAGGAGAAAGCAAAAGAAATGTGTCCTAACTACTACCTTTTTGTTACTTCCTCCATTTAGTCATAGGGTAAAACTGAGTTCAAGCTCCTAGACCTTAGGGGTGCTGAAGGCTTTCCACTAACTGACCAGCTTCCTTTATTCATGTTTTGTTCCCTAAAGCATCATGCCTGTTGGTAATCACAAAAGAACAAGTGGTTACAGGGGTTTAGGCTGGAAAACCTTCATTCTATATCAGTTGACATAAATCAACTACAGAATGAAAGCCCCATTTCCTAAATCCTAATTGGTGGAACAGGTAGCTGTAATGTGCCACAGATGTCTATGAGCATATTCTCTGGCCTAGAGCAATCACTAGCAAATTGATTACAATGAATTCTTGTCATTTCCATTGATCTGGTATTTCAGTTGTGTTGGATCTCAGAAGAAGCCATTACACAATGGCTTTACTACATGGTTTACATTCATCAAATTTCTCTCCACCATAAATACTTTCAGATGATGAAGACTGCAAAAACATGTAAAGGCATTACTATCTTTCTTTTTTTTTCAGCTTTCTGGAACTTTATTTTCCTTCCACCTTTTTCCCCTTTGCTCAGGTGTCTGCAGAGCTCAGGACAACTCAGTGGTGGCTCCAACCCACTCTGTGGCCTGTGCCTTTGGAGCTGATGACCACTCCTCAGTGGCTGGCTGGGCAAGCAAGTCTTCAGTAGGGAACTGCTGGATGGGCTCACCCTCAGACCAGTCTGCCATCTTAGGCTGTGCAGAAGTGAACTGAGGAGCTGGCGCAGTCCACTTGCCCTGGAATTCCTCCTTGGTCATGGCCTTCTCGGCAGAAGCCTGCTCCTCCTTCTCAATCTCCTCCTGGTTTCTGTAGAAGTAAAGATCACGCAAAACTTCCCATGGATGCTCACGAGAGATAGTGCCACACATGTGGAGTACTTCCCAGGCAATCATCTACCACAGCAGACCCACTGAGTGAACACCCTTGTTGTTGCATAGGGTGGCAATATCTACATAGTGCAGAGGGTAATCTGTTGCACAGAGCAATGGTGGGCAGGTTGATGTAAAAGGCCTCTGTGAGGGGTTGGTGATCAGCCCTGGGATCAGTCACCACCTGAAGCCATGGCTCCCTGAAGGGCACTTGGATCTGGTTAGGGAAGATCCTGGGTGTGAAGCAGCCAGCAATTGGCGTGTCTACAGTGGCAGAAGCAAGCTTCAGCACAGCTTACTGGCCAGTATTCATAGAGGAGATGACCCTGACATCAGCAGGGTTCTCAATGGCAACAATAAACTGAGCAGCAAGCAACAACTTCTCCCAAGTCCTCTTCAGATTTAAAATGTACATACCATCACTCTTCCTTTAGTAGATGTATTGCTCCATATGAAAGTCAAGGTTGGTGCCACCTAAGTGGGTTCCCGTGGTGAGGAATTTGAGGACACCCTCCTCCATCATCTGCAGGACATCAAAGGCTCTAGACATTGTATAAATTTTCCCTTTAAGTTACACTGGGAATCAAAAATAATGCTGTATCGACCCATCCCTGGGCAGTACAGAAAAGCAGCATTACTATCTTAAATACAATCATAAGGTTTCTCTCCAGTATGAATTTTTCATGATGATGAGAAAAGGCTTTACCACATTAAAAACATTTTTACAGTTTCTCTTCATGATTCTGAAGATGACTGTGGCATGCAAAGGCTTTACCACCTTAGTTACACTCAAAGGGCTTATCTCCAGTATGTATTTGTTTGTGTTGATGGAGAAAACTCTTTTGTAAAAAGGCTTTACAACACTGCTTACATTCATAGGGTTTCTCTCCCATATGTGTTATTTTATGTATTTGGAAACTACTGGGGTGTGAAAAAGCTTTACCACATTGGTTATCTTCATAGGGTTTCTCTCCAGTATGTATTCATTTATGTTGATGGAGAGAACGCTTTCGTGAAAAGCTTTACCACACTGCTTACATTCATAGGGTTTCTCTCCTGTGTGTTCTTTTATGTATTTGGAGACTACTGGGATTTAAAGGCTTTATCACATAGGTTACATTCATAGGGTTTCTCTTCAGTATGTACTCTTTTATGTCTTGGGAGAGTATTGGGCTATGAAAAGGCTTTACCACATTGGTTACACTCATAGGGTTTCTCTCCAGTATGTACTCTTTTATGTCTTTGGAGATTACCACGACAGGAGAAGGCTTTACCACATTGGTTACACTCATAGGGTTTCTCTCCAGTATGTATTCTTTAATGTCTTTAGAGACAGCTGTGACGTGCAGAAGCTTTACCATATTGATTGCACTCATAGGGTTTTTTTCCGGTATGTGTTCTTTTATATATTTGGAGACCCATGTGACTTTTAAAGGCTTTACCACACTGGTTACATTCATTCGGTTTCTCTTCAGTATGTGTTTTTTTATGTATATGGAGATTTCTGTGAAATTCAAAAGCTTTACCACATTGATTGCATTCATAGTGTTTCTCTCCTGTATGTTTTCTTTTATGTAGACCGAGATTTCGGTGACGTGCAAAAGCTTTACCACAGTGATTACATTCATAGAATTTCTCTCTGGTATGTGTTTTTTTATGTATTCGCAGACTAAAGGGCTGTGAAAAAGCTTTACCACAATGTTTACAATCATAAGATTTCATTCCAGCATGTATTCTTTTATGTTTTAGGAGTTGCTAATTCTGGGCAAAGGCTTTACCACACTGGTTACATTCATACGGTTTCTCTCCAGTATGTGTTCCTTTATGTGTTCGGAGATTACCATGACATGAAAAGGCTTTACTTCATTGGTTACACTCATAGGGTTTCTCTCCTTTTATGTCTTCAGAGACTGCTGTGATATGGAAAAGCTTTACCACATTGGTTACACTCATAGGGTTTCTCTCCGGTATGTGTTCTTTTGTGTATTTGGAGACTCTTGTGATATGTAAAAGCTTTACCACATTGGTTACATTCATAGGGTTTCTCTCCGGTATGTGTTTGTTTATGTCTTAAGAGATGACCATTACATGCAAAGGCTTTATCGCACTGGTTACATTCATAAATTTTCTCTCCAGCACTTGTTCTTTTATATTTTCTGTGATGACTGTGCTTTGAAGAGACCTTATCACTTTGATTACATGTGTAGGGTTGCCTGCCAGTACATGTTCTCTTTTGAAGTCGGAGACTACTGTGACATGCAAGGTCTTTATCACATTGGTTATACACATGGGATTTTTCTCCAGTATATATTCTTTTCTGTATTTGGAAGCTACTGTGGTGTGCATAGGCATCACCATATTGAATACCTTCATATAGTTTCTCTCCACTATGACTTCTTTCATGCCTGCAGAAATCATTGGTACATGTGAGAGTTTTCCAACAGTCGTTGAACTTTGAATCCTTTTATCTGCAGAATTAATTTTGTAATTTGATCTACTACTAGAGAAATCAAATCTTAATGTTTTATCTCTTTCTTTATGTTCATGGTAATCCCCTACATTATTGGTTCATGTCTTGGAAGATATCAGAGAGTTTATTACATGGCTCATATGTATAACATCCTTTCTTTCTACATTAGCATTTTCACATATTTACAAAACCTGAAAGAACCCAAGCTTTCCATCCTGATTGTATTCATGAATTTTCCTATACTATGCATTATACCACATTTGCAAAGAGAAACAGGACAAAGAAAAGAATTTCCATATTCCTAGTACTCATAGCAATTTTCTGTACTATAACTTTATGAAGGTTCCCAATAAAGATGGAAAACTGATTAACTGTAAATTGTTTCACATTCAAAAATTCTACTCAAAGAGAGAACTACAACATATTTTATAATTGTTCTGGGAGAAAGAGAGGTATGTGACTTCTTTGAATATTGCTTGGCTCACATGACTTCTATCTATTGTGACATAGGTTATGCCTGCAAAAAGAAGAATGGCAAATGAAAGGGCTCCATATTGCATTCACACAGTCTGAATCTTTGAACCTCAGACACATAAGGCATTGGGACTGAGGTTCTCTAAAACATTCTTGACTCTCATAAACTGTCCTTATCAATAAACATAGCAACATTCCTACAAGTTATGAGTTAAACCAGCTTTACTGTGAGCTATTCCCCTACTAGAACATTTACACATATACTTGGCCCCTGTTCTATACCTCTTGCAATATGTAAGTGGTATGACATAAACAGGTTGGCCGGTTTACAACCTAGACCAAATGGAACTGTTATTCAAATGGTGAGGTCTATTATGGCATTGCTTCCTTGTGTTCTTTCTTAGAAGAATCCCTTGCAAACACAAATCAGACACCTGATATTGAAGTACACGGTTATGTGAGAACTTAGTAATCACTGACTTAAGAGTACTGTTTTACACTGTTGCTTTTCTTTCAAACTTCCAGGGCACAGTAAAATTTATTCAGAGGCATAGTCATATCAGTTTGCACATGAAAAATACCTTCCACATCTTCTAGAACGTCGATGATGATCTTCAATACTTTGCTCTTCCCAATTATAGCCTAAAGCATAGTAGCACATTTACACATTGGAAAACTACGCACAATTAAGAACAAGGAAATCATGAAATTTGCAGAAAAAACTTGGGAACTAGAAAAGATCATATTGTGTAACGTACCCCAGAAGCAGAAAGACACACATGGTATATACTCACTTATAATTGGATATTAGACATATAATATAGTATAATCATACTAAGATATGTACACATAAAGAAGCTAAGCAACAAGGACCCTGGGTAAGATGCTCAGTACTCATGCAGAAAGGTAAACAGGATAGACATGGAAGAGGGAGAAAACAGGAAAGAGGACAGAAGACTACCACAGAGGGCCTCTGAAAGACTCTACCTAACACCATATTGAAGCAGATGCTGAGACACATATGCAATGTTTGGGAGGAGTACAGGCGATCTGAGAAGGAAGGAGGAGATAGAAAGACCTAAAGGGGACAGGAGCTCCACAAGGACAGCAAAAAACCCAAAAAATCTGGGCACAGGGTTCTTTTCTAAGACTGATACTTCAACCAATGCCCACTCATGGAGATAACCTGGAACCCCTGCACAGATGTAGCCCATGACAACTCAGTCCATTGGGTTTCATACTAAGGGGAACTGAGGCTGTCTCTTACATGAACTCAGTGGCTGGCTCTTTGATCACCTCCCCCTGAGGTGAGATCAACCTCAGCAGGCCACAGAGGAAGATAATGATAAGATAAGCCAGTCCTGATGAGACCTGATAGGCTAGGGTCACATGTAGTGGAGGAGTTCCTCTATATTACTGAACTGGGAGAGGGGCATAGGAGAAGAGGGAAGGATGGCGAGATTGGAATGGGACAAGGGAGAGGTCTGCAGCGGGAACACAAAGTAAATAAATTTTAATAAGTTAAAAAATAAACTTAAAAATTTCACATAGAAAAAAACAATATAGAAAATATATGAAAAATCACTAGAAATTTGGCAAAATTTAAGTTACTATCTTTAGGAAACCTTACAATCATGCTTGATTCATGCACATAATTCTTCCTCATTCTCAAAAGAAATTACAGAAAACCATCAATAATAAAGAAACAGTTGTTGCCTTATTTTAAAGACTAAAAGATAATTAATTGTCTTACCAATACCAGTGAGGTTCTTGTAGGTATCCAACATCACTTCTTTGTAGAGAATCTTCTGGGAAGAATCCAGCAAAGCCCACTCTTCCCAAGTGAAGATGACACTCACATCATCATAGGTCACTGAATCCTAAAATATCCCATATATATAAAACCTTCATATTGACAACATTGTATATGTATACTTCATTGACATATAAATTTGCTGCTTTCTCTATGTATTTCCTCACAAAGAAGTTCTAATGTATCACCATGCGGTTTTAGAAAGAAACTGAAAATAATGAAGTTCATCTCTTTCATTTCTGCACTCTTTCAATAGGATATAGCTATGCAACAAAAATGCCAATTAACATATATAATGTGTGTGTGTTTATAAAGAGAGAGAAAACACAGATAAGGATGTAGATCAACAGTAGTGAGCACACATCAGAAAAATTACTAACTACAAAAATGATGGGAAAGATGGGTATATTTGCTCATGTATTTAATCCCAGAACTCAGGGCGCATAGGCTGGCGTATCTCATTGAGGTAGATGTCAGCCTGGTCTATGAAAAAGTTTCCAAACAGCAAGAGGTCCATATTAAGACCCTGACTTCCCTGAAAAATCATTCAAACAAACAAAAACAAAAAATAGAACTCACAGACCTTTACTGAAGTTTCTACAAAGAATTACACATTCACTGAATTTATGTATTCATCTTCCAGAAACCTGAAGTGCCCCAGTTTAAACTGTAACATTAACATGATCTTAGTAAAAGGGAATGCATGTTTAAACAACTACAAATGGACATTGAAAATATTAGCAAAACAAATGTTCCTTTCTTTTGTGTTTGGGTGAAAGGCTCTGTAGATGTCTTTTAGGTCCATTTGATTAATGACCTGTGTCAGAGTCATTGTTTCTTTGTTAATTTCTATTTCATTTTTGTTGACCTGTCCTTTGCTAAGAGTGAGGTGCTGAAGTCTCCCACTATTAATGTGTAGGGATCTATGTGTGATTTCAGTTTTAGCAATTTTTTTTTTACAAATATGGTTGTTCTTGTATTTGGGGCATAGAGGTTCAGAATTGTGATGTTTTCTTGGTGAAATTTTCGTTTGCTGAGTATGAAATGATCTTCCCCATCTCTTTTGATTAATTTTGGTTGAAAATCTATCTTATTAGATATTAGAAAGGCTGCTCCTGCTTGCTTCTTGTGTCCATTTTCTTGGAAAACCATCTTCTAGCACTTTACTCTCAGGTAATGTCTATCTTTGTGACTTAGGTGTGTTTCTTCTATGGAACAGATTGTTAGATATTGTTTAAGTATCCATTCTGTAATCTGTGTCTTTTTATTGGGGTGATCAGTCCATTAATGTTGAGGGATATTAATTACCAGTGGCTGTTAGATCCTTTGATATTGATGTTGACTGTGGTAGTAGTGTGTTTGTGTGCTTGGCTACTTTCAGTAAATACAATAACCCATAACAGGTCCTATATTACACAGACCTACTAGATAGCTACAGAACTTTTCACCCAAACTCAAAAGAGTATACCTTCTTCTCAGCACCTCATGGAACCTTCTCCAAAATAGACCATATAGATGGTCACAAAGCAAGCCTCAACAGATACAAGAAGATGAAAATAATCCCTTGTATCCTATCTGACCATCATGGACTAAAGCTGGACCACAACAACAATAAGAATAGCAAAATGCCCACACACACATGGAAATTGAACAACTCACTATTTAATGACGGCTGGGCCAGGGAAGAAATAAAGAAAGAAATAGAGACTTCCTAAAATTCAATGAAAATGAATGCACAACATACCCATACTTATGGGATACAGTGAAAGCAGTGCTAAGAGGAAAATTCATAGCACTAAGTGCCTTCAAGAAGAAATTTGAAACATCTCATACAAGCAACTTAAAGGCTCACCTGAAAGCACTAGAAAAAAAAAGGAGAAACAACCAAGAAGAGTGCATGATTGTAAATAATCAAACTCAGAGCTGAAATCAACAAATTAGAAACAAATAAAACAATTCAAAGAAATCAATGAAACCAAGAGCAGATTCTTTGAGAAAATCAACAAGATAGACAAACCGTTAGCCAAACTAACTAAAAGGCAGAGCAACCCCATCCAAATCAACAAAATTAGAAAAGAAAAGGAGGACATAACAACAGACATTGAGGAAATCCAAACAATTATTAGGTCTTACTTCAAAGGCCTATATGCCACAAATTTTGAAAATCTAAACGAAATGGACAATTTTCTTGATCAATTCCACTTACCAAAGCTGAATCAAGACCAGGTAAATCAATTAAATAGTCCTATATCCCCTAAAGAAATAGAAGCAGTCATCAAAAGTCTCCCATCCCAAAGAAGCCCAGGGCCGGATGATTTCAGCCAAAATTCTACCGTACCTTCAAAGAAGAGTTAACACGAATACTCTTCAAACTATTCCACAAAATAGAAATAGAAGGAACATTATCAAAGTCAATCTATGAAGCCAGTCACCTTAGTAACTAAACCTCACAAAGACCCCAAAAAGAAAGTAACATTCAGTCCAATCTCTCTTATGAACATTGATGTGAAAATAGTCAATAAAATACTCGCAAACCGAATACAAGAACACATCAAAGTTATCACCCACTATGACAAGTAGGCTTCATCACAGGCATGCAGGGGTGGTTCAATATATGGAAATCCATCAATATAATCTACCATATAAAAAAACTAAAAAGGCCTCATGATAATCTCCTTAGATGCTGAAAAGCATTTGCTAAAATCCAATATTCATTTATGTTTAAAGTCCTAGAGAGATCAGGGATACAAAGTACATACCTAAACATAGTTATGGCAATATACAGAAAGCCTATACCCAACTCCAAGCTAAATGGAGAGAAACTTAAAGCAATCCCACTGAAATCAGGGACAAGGCAAGGCTGCCCACTCTCCCCATATCTCTTTAACATAGTGCTTGAAGTCCTTGCTAGAGCAGTAAAACAATTAAAGGAGATCAAAGGTATACAAACTGGGAAGGAAGAAGGCAAAGTATCACTATTTGCAGATGATAAGATAGTATACCTGAGTGACCTCAAAAATTCTACCAGGGAACTCCTACAGCTGATAAACACCTACAGCCACATGGCAGGATACCAAATCAAATTTAAAAAAATCAATAGCCCTCCTGTACACAAAAGACAAAAGGGTGGAAAAAGAAATTAGGGAAACAACACCCTTTACAATAGCCACAAAGGACATAAAGTACCTTGGTGTTACTCTTAGCAAGCAAGTCAAAGACTTGTTTGAAAAAAAACTTTCAGTCTCTGAAAAGAAATAGAAGAAGACATCAGAAGATGGAAAGATCTCCCATGCTCATGGGTTGGTAGGATTGACATGGTAAAAATTGCCATCTTACCAAAATTCAATCCAATTCCCATCAAATTACCAACACAATTCTTTACAGACCTTGAAAAAATTCTCAACTTCATATGGAACAAGAAACCCATCCTCTACAATAAAAGATCTTCTGGAGGTATCTCCATACCTGATCTTAAGCTATAGAGCAACAGTAATAAAAACTGCATGGTAATGGCATAGAAACAGAATGCTGAACAAATGGAATTGGATAGAAGACCCAGAAATAAACCCACACACCTTTGGACACCTGATTTTTGACGAAGGTGCCAAAACCATACAATGGATAAGAGATTGCATCTTCAACAAATGGTGTTGGACTAACTGGATGTCTACATGTAGAAAAATGCAAATAGATCTATACTTATCATCCTGCACAAAACTAAAATATAAGTGGATCAAACCTCAACATAAAACCAGACACACTAAACCTCTTAGGAGAAAAAGTGGGGAAGGGCCTTGAACTCTTTGGCACAGGAGATAACTTCCAGAACAGAACACCAACAGCACAGGCTCTAAGAGCAACAACCAATAAATAGGACCTCATGAAACTGGAAGGCTTCTGTAAAGCAAAGGACACTATCATCAGAACAAAAGGACTGCCTACAGATTGGGAAAGGATCTTCACTAACCCTATATCTGAGAGAGGACTGATATCCAGAATATATAAAGAATTAAAAAGTTAAACAGCAATAAGTCAAGCGATCCAATTAAAAAATGGGGTACTGAGGTAAACAGAGAATTCTCAATAGAAGAACATCAAATGGCAGAGAAACACTTAAAGAAATGCTCAACATCCTTAGTGATCAGGGAAATGCAGACCAAAACGACCTTAAGATTTCACCTTACACCCATCAGAATGCCTGACATCAAAAAATCAAGTGACAACACATGCTGGAAAGGATGTGGAGAAAGAAAAACCCTCCTCCATTGCTGGAGGGAATGTAAACTTGTACAACTACTTTGGAAATCAATCTGGCCCTTTCTCAGACAATTAGGAATAGTACTACATCAAACCCTGCTTTACCACTCCTAAGCATATAACCAAAGGATGCCCAAGTATACAAAAAGGACATTTGTTCAACCATGTTCATAGAAGTTTTATTTATAATAGACAGAAGCTGAAAACAACCCAGATGTCCCTCCGATGAGGAATGGATTCAGAAATTGGTACATCTAAACAACAGAATATTACTCAGCAATTAAAAACAAAGAAATCAGGAAATTTGAAGGCAAATGGTGGGATCTAGAAAAGATCATCCTGAGTGAGGTATCCCATAAGCAGAAAGACACACAGGGTATACACTCATTCAATAGTGTATATTAGACCTATAATATAGAATAATTGTACTAAAATCTGTACACCTAAGGAAGCCAATCCAGAAGCAGGACACTGGGTAAGACGCTGAATCTTCATTCAGAAAGGCAAATGAGAAGGACATCGGGAGAGGTAGAAAACAGGAAACAGGACAGGAACCTATCACAGAGAGTCTCTGAAAGACTCTATCCAGCAGGCCATCAAAACATACATTGAGATTCATAGTCAAAATTTGGGCAAAGTGAAGGGAATCTTAGGAAAGAAGGGGGAGATAGAAAGACCTAGAGGGAATGGGAGCTCCACAAGGAGAGCAACAGAACCAAAAAAATGTGGGCACAGGGTTCTTTTCTAAGACTGATACTCCAAACAAGGACCATGCATGGATACAACTTAGAACCCCTGCACAAAAGTAGCCCAAGGCAGCTCAGTGTCCAAGAGAGTTCCCAATAATAGGAACAGGGACTATCTCTGACATGAACACAAGGGCTGGCTCTTTGATCACCTCCACCTGAGGGGGGAGTAGCCTTAGCTACAATGAAGCCAGTCCTGATGAGACCTGATAGACTAGGGTCAGATGAAAGGGGAGGAGGACCTCCTCTATCATTACACTGGGGAAGGGGTATAGGAGAAGAAGAGGGAGTTAGGGTAGGATTTGGGAGGGAATGGGGGAGGGGGTTACAGCTGGGATACAAAGTGAATAAACTGTAATTAATAAAAATAAAATTAAATTAAAGAAAAAGAAAAATGTTTATCAAAAATAGCCTAGGGCAGGAGACAGTGTTCACCCATTAAGAGCTCTTGCTGGTTTTGCAAATAATGGAGCAAATTCCCAGTATTTACAAGGAGGCTCACAACTATCCATTATACCAAGTTCAGGAGTTCTAAGGATTCCTTCTGTTTACTGTAAACACCAGGTACAGATGATGTACATACATATTCATGCATACAGGCAAACTACTCATATTCATGTAAAAAGTCAAAACAAACACAACAGGGAAGAAGAATATAATAAACCTGCAATCCAATGACTCAAGAGTAATCAAGTGTTGTTAGGGTCATGAATACATGCCATCCTGAGAAATAGAAAATACTCTCTACCAAATTTCGAAATTCAAGATGTGGATGATGAAGGTCAGCACAACACCATGTGCTTCCATGTACAAAAGCCTACATGCTGAATGCATCAGCTAATAGTATAAAAGTAAAACAAGCCAGGCATGTGGGCCCAATCTAATCCCAACATGCTGGAGCCAGATTCCAATTAATCTTAAAAGTGGCTAGGCTGGTCTACAAACCTACTTCCAATATAGTATCAAAACACAGAAACTTTGTCTTCAAATTAAAAAGTAAAAACTAAAAGTATGAAAATATCAGACTAGCAAAGTATCTCAGCATTCAACACCAATTGCTTCTACTGTAACTTAGGTGATTGAGGGATAGAGTCTATACTGGTGAAGCCATGACAGCATGAGAAGAAAGGTGAATGATCATTTTCAACTGCAACACAGTAGACACAAAGATCAGGAAATGGGTTGAGTCTATAGACACTCAAATCCATCCCCAAAAGAAATCTAGAAAGAATCCTACTACAAAACCTTCCCAAACCTCCCTCAAAGAAAGACACAAAGTAGAGACAAGTGTTCAAAGACATCATCCTATCTGGGAGCTTTTTGATTCAATCAAATATATTCTGAAATTGGTCATTACAGGCTCAGGGTCATCCCATGTGGAACATGCATTTAGTCCAACTTCAATGATCCTAACAGTTTACAATAGCCTGTACACTTTGCGAATGTCCAAAGTCTCTTCTGACACTTAAAGAGATTCTCCTGACTGCCATATCTTACAAAATAGAAAACAAGTAATGCTGCTCCAGCATACAATGGCACAGAATACCCCTTCCCATTCCAATACAGAGGAATGTGTACATAGTGAGGGAAGATTGGACCAAGGCAAGAACCTCAAAGAGCAAACACCAAATCCCGTAGCTCTTTCTCAAACACATGGTGCTTCAGTTAGAAAAGGTAAAGAGGGTGCTATCCCTGCAACTATCACACATCTCTCAGTTTCATTACTTCTACTCTATATGCATCTCTCTATGGCAGCTGTCTCATAGCTTAGGTATCTCAACATCTTGTGGTCTCAAAAGGCAACACAGGCTTCATCCTCACAGCTTCATGGAATGAACTCTCACAGTGTCCTCACTGGGGCTTTGACTCCACCAAACACAGATGACTGGAACTGGGCTGAACTGAAACCACAAAGGAAGAATCCATGACCTGAAGTCTGGCATCTTTCTTGTTACCAGAACCAGCACAACATGGATGATGCTGTTGTTTGCCTTCTCTATTGGGTTGGATCCTACCACACTGGCACACAGTTGCGGCAGCTTTTATATGAGGTTCCTTCCTGGGACTAGGAATCACTTTGCCAACTCCTTCTCTTGAAAGAAGGTTTAGCAGGAGGGAGTGTTACTCTTAAGATACCTTTTTAGGATGCCAATCCAGAGTAAAAGGCTTCTCTTTAATGGTGATAATCTTGAAAATCCCTGCCTCTGTTTCAGCATTTGACTACCTAGTGCTGTCTTTTCCCACAAACCAGAAACATTGCATTCATTTCTGCCCCACTTGTTGCTTTTTCTCACTGTGATTCTGAATGAGTCACTAGTAATAACAATCCAACCCATACAATATTCTATGTATGAAGTCAGCCCATTATTTTTTAATTTTTCCTAACTCAATTTTTAGAGCACAGTCAGAATAAGAAAGAGTTGCAGTCGGAATATGACACTTCCAGAGGTCCTTGTTGGTATAGTGTCCTTTTGGAATGTATATAATTTATCCTTATTCATTCAAATGCTGATTTCTCTACCCCCGCTATCTGGTTTCAATCCAGTCATTGCATTGTGATGCTTATTCTAAGCATCCCCTGTCTCAAGTTTATGTAAACATGCCATCATTTGTTCTCTATATTATTAATTAAACAACCAGCCCCAATACTGTGCAATGGAAAGGATAGGGTGGGACATCCTTGTCCGGAGAGGGGAGGAGAAGGAGGTGAGTAGGAGAGGAGCAAGGTCAGCAAGAGAGGTCTTGGAACCATGGGGAGAGATGGAGAGTACCTAAGATGACTAAAAGCAAGTATAATGGGTTTTATCTGAATGGAAGGAAACTCTGTGGGCTTAGAGGTTTAGGATGGAATGACTATTGCCCAGCATTGTGTACCAGGTTAATTAAATGAATCCTAGTCTCTGTGTGGTGATTTGGTTACACAGCTAGATTAGGATTCAGAACTGCTTAACTAAAAGATAAAACAATAATAAATACTAATAGCCCACAACTGGTCCTAAATCAAATAGACCTAATATATGTCTATAAGACTTCATTTTTTTTACATTTTTTCTTCTTCTAGAGGACTTTTTACCCAAACTCAAATGAGTAGACCTTCTTTTCAGCATGTCATGGAACCTTCTCAAAAATCGACCATATAGTCAGACACAAGGCAAGCCTCAACAGATACAAGAAGAGCAAAAGAATCCCTTGTTTCCTATCAGACCACCATGGTCTGAAACTAGACCTCAACAACAACAGAAATAATAAAAAGCGTACATACACATGGAAACTAAACAACTCTCTCTCTGCTCAGTGACACCTTGGTCAGAGAAGGAATGAAAAAAGAAATTAGAGACTTTCTAAAATTCAATGAAAATGAAGGCACAATTTGCCCAAACTTATGGGACACAAAAAGCAGTGCTAATAGAAAAGTTCATAGCACTCAGTGCCTCCAGAAAGAAGTTTAAGACATTTCATGCAAGCAACTTAATGGCACACCTAAAAGCCCTAGAAAAGAAGGAAGCAGAAACACCCAAGAGGAGTGGATGACTGGAAATAATCAAACTCAGGCTGAAATCAATGAATTAGAAACAAAGAAAACAATTCAAAGAATCAATGACACCAAGAGAAAAATAAAAAAGATAGACAAACCAATAGCCAAACTAACTAAAAGGCAAAGAGAAACTATCCACATAAGCAAAATCAGAAATGAAAAGGGGGACATAAGGACAGACACTGGGGAAATCCAAACAATCATTAGATCACATTACAAAGGCCTATATGTGACAAAATTTGAAAGGCTAAATGAAAAGGACAATTTTCTTGATAGATTTCATTTACCAAAATTAAATCAAGTTCAGGTAAAGAGATTAAATAGATGATTTGAAGGTTTCTCCATCAATGCTCTCAAGCTGTACTACAGAGCAATAGTAATAAACACTGCATGTTGCTGGCATAGAAACACAATGCTGGAACAATAGACTCAGACAGAAGACCCAGAAATAAACCCATACATCTATGGATATTTGATTTTTGACATAGAAGCCAAAGTCATACAATGGGAAAAAACACAGCATCTTCAACAAATGGTGCTGGTCTAACTCGATGTTTACATGTAGAAAAATGCAAATAGATCCATTCTTATCACCCTGCACAAAACTAAAGTCCAAGTGGATCAAAGACCTCAACATAAAACCAGGCACACTAAACCTCTTAGGAGAAAAAGTGGGGAAGAGCCTTGAACTCATTGGCACAGGAGACAACTTTCTGAACAGAACACCAACAGCACGGGCTGTTGGTGATCAACAATCAATAAATGACACTTCATGAAACTGAAAAGCTTCTGTAAAGCAAAGGACACTATCATGAGGACAAAACGGCAACCTACAGATTGAAAGGATCTTCACCAACCCTATATATGACAGAGTGCTGATATCCAGAATATATAAAGAACACAAGAAGGTAAAGAGCAACAAATCAAGTAATATAATTAGAAAATGAAGTACAGAGGTAAACAGAGAATTCTCAATAGAGGAATTTCAAATGGCAGAGAAACACTTAAAGAAATGTTCAACACCCTTAGTCATCATGGAAATGCAAATCAAAATGACCCTGAAATTTCACCTTACACCTATCAGAATGGTTAAGATCAACAATTCAAGAGACATCACATGCTGGAGAGGATGTGGAGAAAGGGGAATCATCCTCCATTGCTGGTGGGAATGTAAACTTTTACAATCACTTTGGAAATTAATCTGGCACTTTTTGACCATTAGGAATAGTGCTTCCGGGAGGATCCACGATGGCGGCCCGGGAGGACACTATTTCTGAGGAGTTCCTACTCTGCAGTGTTGGCGCAGCGTCCAGGAGACTGGAATCTGGGACCTAAAACACCAGGGTTTATGATTGCCAGGTGAGCAGAATTCCTACAGTGAGGAAATCAAGTGGGAAAATCCTAGGGACACCCAGTTAATCCCTGGAAAAACTCCGGGTGACTGGCTGCACACAGCCCTGATATGGACATGCAGCTTCCCTTGGTGCAGCCAGCTGCCGTCCCAGACCGGGACACACAGTCTCCCAGCCAGGCTGAGGCACCCCAGATGCCATTCCAGACTGGGGTGCATCAGCCGCGCACATCTGCTAGCCCTGAGCTGACCATGCAGCCAGAGCAGTGTCCCCAGCCACCATCTCAAACCAGGACACTCAGCCTCTGGCACACAGTAAGGTGCCAAGCCCCCAGACCAGAGTGGCGACCAGACTGCAGTGCTCATAGCTTCTAGCACAGAGCACAGAGCCGGGCACACAGAGTATGTGTACCACCTGCAGCACCACCCACTGACCTCAGAGTCCAGTCTGCAGAACCCACCACAGATTGAAGAACACTGGGAATTCAGGAAACCTGTGCAGGTGCTTGGTGCCCACAGTCTGCGCTTGCTAAACACACTAGCACCCTCCTGCCCTCCTGCGCTGGTTCCCAAACCAAATAGCCCAAGCATATATACTCCCTAGCTCTCCCCTTAAAGACACCTTCCAAGTGTGTGCGCACGCACGCGCACACACACACACACACACACACTTACTCCCCCTCCCCAACAATGATACTGCGCCTGTGGCCTTTCCTCCCACAGGGACAACTGAGGCAACAACACATGCTCTCAAACCACTGGAACTCCCTGATCTTCTTGAAGAATACACAAGACACCAGAGACTGACAGTTCCAGTCTGAAGTTCAGCTTCAAGGAACAAACAGCTCCTTGATTATATATAAACAAATGGCCAAAGGTCGACTTAAGAACTCAAACCCCCCCCCCCAAAAAAATCAGGACACCATTGCACCACCAGAAACACCCAAAAGCAATGGAGATTTTAATTCAGCAGAGACACAGGAAAATAATATTAAAGCTATACTTATGCAGTTGTTAGAGGAACAAAAAGAGGAAATGAACAAGGCCCTCAAAGAAATGCAGAAGAATATAACTGCCCACGTAGAGGAACAATTAAAGACATATAGAGAGGAAACAAAAAAAAAAATAGGAGCCACATTCAATCAGATGAATGAAATGGTACAAAGCATGAAAACAGAATTAGAATCTGTAAAGAAAACACAAACAGAGAAAAACCTGGAATTGGAGAACTTAGAGAAAAAGATCAGGAACCACAAAGGTAAGCATCACCAATAGAATACAAGAGATGGAAGAGAGAATCTCGGGAGCTGAAGACACACTTTGCTGAAACTGATTCCTCACTCAAAGAAAAAGTAAAATTGGAAAAGTTCCAAACACAAAACATCCAAGAAATCAAGGACGCCATGAAAAGATGAAACCTAAGAATAATAGGAATAGATGAAAAAGAAGACTCCAGGCTCCAAGGACTGGAAAATAATTTTTTCTTTTTTTTCACTTTTATTTTATATTGATCACAGATTATGCACTTTGTATCCCAGCCGTAGTCCCCTCCTGCATTCCCTTCCTATTCCACCCCCCTTCCCTCCCTCATCTCCTCCCTGCAACTTTCCAAGTCCACTGATAGGAGAGGACCTCCTCCCCTTCCATCTAACTCTAGCTTATCAGGTCTCTTCAGGAGAGAAAATATTTTTAAGAAAATCATAAAGGAAAATTTTCCCAACTTAAAGAAAGAAATGTTTATAAGCATACAAGAAGTCTACAGAACACCAAATAAACTAGACAAGAAAAGAAATACCTCTCGTCACATCACAGTCAAAACACTAAACCTACAAAACAAACAAAAAATATTAAAGGCAGCAAAGGAAAAGGGTCAAGTAACATATGAAGGTAGACAGATCAGAATCACACCAGACTTCTCATCAGAAATTATGAAAGCCAGAAGGGCCTGGGAAAAGGTCATGTAGTCTTTAAGGGAACACAGATGCCAACCCAGACTACTATACCCAGCAAAGCTCTCAATCAACATAGATGGAGGAAACAAAATATTCCATGACAAAACAAAATTTAAGCAATATCTACACAGCAACCCAGCCCTACAGAAGATACTAGAAGGAAAACTTCAGTCCAATGAAAACAAATACACCAAAGAAAATATAGGATACAGATAACTTCCCAACAAAAGGGGGGGGAGAGAAGCAATGAATCATAGTAAGACCACCAACTCCACAATAAAAGGAACCAACAGTCATTGGTCACTATTATCTATCAACATCAATGGACTCAACTCTCCAATAAAAAGACACAGACTAACAAAATGGTTGCGGAAACAGGATCCAACATTCTGCTGCATCCAAGAAACACACCTATGCAACAAAGATAAACAGTACCTCAGAGTAAAGGGCTGGAAAACCATTTTCCAAGCAAATGGACCCAGAAAACAAGCTGGGGTAGCAATCCTAGTATATAATAAAATAGACTTTCAGCCAAAGTTAATCAAGAAAGATGAGGAGGGGCACTTCCTTCTCATCAAAGGAAAATTCCAACAGGAGGACATCACAATTTTGAACATTTATGCCCCAAATACAAGACCACCTACATATGTAAATC
>CM053751.1:16456574-16487510 GCA_028658305.1 Pachyuromys duprasi
GAAACAGCAAAAAGCCTGCACATACATGGAAACTGAACAACTTGCTACTCAAGGACAGCTTGGTTAGGGAAGAAATAAAGAAAGAAAATAAAGATTTCCTAGAATTCAATGAAAGTGAAAGCACAACATACCCAAACTTATGGGACACAATGAAGGCAATGCTAAGAGGAAAGTTCATAGCACTGAGTGCCTTCAAGAATAAATTTGAAATATCTCATACAAGCAACTTAATGGTCCACCTGAAAGCCCTAGAAAAAAAAAGAAGCAGATAACACCCAAGAGGAGCAGAGAGCTGGAAACAATCAAACTCAGGGCTGAAATCAATCAACTAGAAACAAATAAAACTATTCAAAGAATCAATGAAACCAAGGGCTGGTTCTTTGAGAAAATCAACAAGACAGACAAGCCCCTATCCAAACTAACAAAAAGGCAGAGAGAAACTATCCAAATTAGCAAAAATCAGAAATGAAAAGGGGGACATAACTACAGACACTGAGGAAATCCAAACAATCATTAGGTCTTACTACCAAAGCCTATACGCCACAAAATTTGAAAATCTAAATGAAATGGACAATTTTCTTGATAGATTCCATCTACCTAAATTAAGTCAAGATCAGGTAGAAAGATTGAATAGACCTATATCCCCCAAGGAAATAGAAGCAGTCATCAACATCCTCCCTACCAAAAAAAGCCCTGGGCCAAATGGTTTTAGTGCAGAATTCTACCAGACCTTCAAAGAAGTCCTAACACCAATTCTCTCTAAACTATTCCACAAAATAGAAATAGAAGGAAAATTACCAAACTCATTTTATGAAGCCACAGTCACATTAATACCTAAACCACACAAAGACCCAACAAAAAAAGAGAACTTCAGACCTATCTCTCTTATGAATATTGATGCAAAAATACTCAATAAAATATTTGCAAACCAAATCCAAGAACACATAAAAGATATCATCCACCATGACCAAGTTGGCTTCATCCAACTTGGATGCATGCAAGGGTGGTTCAATATATGGAAATCCATCATTGTGATCCACCATATAAACAAACTGAAGGAGAAAATCCACATGATCATCTCCCTAGATGCTGAAAAAGCATTAAAAAAAAAATCCAACATCCATTCATGTTTAAAGTCTTGGAGAGAACAGGGGTACAGGCACATACCTAAACAAAATAAAGACAATATACAGCAAGCCTATAGCCAACATCAAACTCAATGGAGAGAAACTAAAATCAATCCCACTGAATCAGGGACTAGGCAAGGCTGCCCATTCAACATAGTACTTGAAGTCCTAGCTAGAGCAATAAGACAACTAAAGAAGATCAAAGGGATACAAATTGGAAAGGAAGAGGTCAAAGTATCACTATTTGCAGACGATATGATAATATACATGAGTGACCCCAAAAATTCAACCAGAGAACTCCTTCAACTGATAAACACCTTCAGCAAAGTGGCTGGATACAAAATCAACTCAAAAAAATCAGAAGCCCTCCTGTACACTAAAGACAAAAGGGCCGAGAAAGAATTTAGAGAAACAACACCCTTCACAATAGCTACTAATAGCATAAAGTACCTTGGGGTGACTCTAACCAAGCAAGTGAAAGACCTGTTTGAAAAAAACTTCAAGTCTCTGAAGAAAGAAATTGAAGAAGACACCAGAAGATGGAAAGAGCTCCCGTGCTCATGGATTGGTAGGATTAACTTAGTGAAAATGACTATATTGCCAAAAGCAATCTACAGATTCAATGCAATTCCCATCAAAATACCAACACAATTCTTCATAGGCATTAAAAGAAAAATTCTGAGCTTCATATGGAGAAACAAACAAACAAACAAAAACAGAATTTACAAAATGATCTTGTACAACAACAAATCATCTGGAGGTATCTCCATCCCTGACCTCAAGCTGTACTACAGAGCAATAGTAATAAAAACTGCATGGTATTGGCATTGAATCAGAATAGTGGATCAATGAAACCGAACAGAAGACACAGAAATAAGCCCACACACCTATGGAAACTTGATTTTAGACAAAGAAGCCAAAACCACTCAATGGAAAAAAGACAGCATCTTCAACAAATGGTGCTGGTCCAACTGGCTATCTATATGCAGAAAAATGAAAATAGATCCATATTTATCACCCTGCACAAAACTAAAGTCCAAATGGATCAAAGACCTCAACATAAAACCAGACACAACAAACAGGTTAGAAGAAGTAGGGAAGACCCTAGAACTCATTGGCACGGGAGACTACTTCCTGAACAGAACACCAAGAGCACAGGCTCTGAGATCAACCACAAATAAATGGGACCTCATGAAACTTAAAAGCTTCTGTAAAGCAAAAGGCACTGTCATCAAAACAAAACGACAGAGGGCCTCTGAAAGACTGTACTCAGCAGTATATCAAAGGAGATGCTGAGGCTGATAGCCAAACAGTGTGCAGAGTGCAGGGAATCTTAGGAAAGAAGGGGGAGACAGAAACA
Source organism: Pachyuromys duprasi (assembly GCA_028658305.1). Classification (NCBI taxonomy): domain Eukaryota; kingdom Metazoa; phylum Chordata; class Mammalia; order Rodentia; family Muridae; genus Pachyuromys; species Pachyuromys duprasi. The sequence continues at coordinate 16,459,062 of CM053751.1, forward strand.
CCTGGAGGGGACAGGAGCTCCACAAGGAGAGCAACAGAACCAAGGAATCTGGGCACAGGGGTCTTTTCTGAGAATGATACTCCAACCAAGGACCATTCACAGATCTAACCTAGAACCTCTGCTCAGATGTAGCCCATGGCAGCTCGATCTCCAAGTGGGTTCCCTTTTAAGGGGAACAGGGACTGTCTCTGACATGAACTCTGGCTGGCCCTTTGATCACCTCTGCCTGAGAGGGGAGCAGCCTTACCAGGCCACAGATGAAGACAATGCAGCCATTCTTGATGAGACCTATAGGCTAGGGTCAGATGGAAGGGGACTTAGAGAGGGGCATGGGATATGAAAGAGGTTGAGTGGGATTGGGAGGGGATGAGGAATGGGACTACAGCAGGGATACAAAGTGAATAAACTGTAATTAATATTTTAAAAGAAATAAAGAAATAAAATAATAAATAAAATCAAAAAATAAATAAATTTTAAATGATGATATATTCTCCAAAAACAAAAAAGGATAATGGCTTTGTTCAATTTGCAGCATAAATTCATAATAATCAAAAGAAAATTCCTAACAATTTATAACAAAAAAACCGATTCCAAAGCTATATGCCACGTGAGAAAACTCAAAATTCTCAATAGGTTTATGAAGAAAGAGTACACATTGGCTCAAAGTAACTTCTGCCTTTACCACAAATTTACAACAATCAAGAATGTGTTCAATATTTGTGAAAGAATGAGAGGATGGGCAGAAAAAGCCAAAGACGTAAGCCTAAATATATATTCAAGTTTTCATCAAATTACATAAGGAAACTCCATCATGGAAAATGTGAACTTGACCAATGTTACCTTTGATTGTTTGGATTTAGAAATTAAATAAACACAGACTTCATGACCCTAACAAAAGTAACTCAAAGTGACAGCTAAACTGTTCCATTTCTGACCCTGCAGTTACTACTGAAGTCCTTTCCAAACAGAGAGGCCCCATGTTCTAGAGAATTCTCAGTAAGTGGAGGTGAATGGAAAAGAAAGAAAGAGAAAGAAAGAGAGAGGGAGGGAGGGTGAGAGAAAGAAAAAAAAAGAAGGAAAGAAGGAAGGAACACAGAAAAGAAAGAAAAAAGAAGGAATGAAAGAAGGAAAGGAAGGAAGAAAGTTTACTACAGATGAAAGAGAGATCATAGCTAGACACAGGGACATCTGGAGAATCCATATTGGACATGACCCTGAGCTGTGTAAAGACAGGGAGGAGGGGAGAGCCAGACCAAGAGGCCAGGAGGGTAAATGATGAAAAAGGCCAGGTAACCAAAATGGTTGAGTTACATAAGGAAGGACAGCGGGGAGAAGGGCAGCCCAGTACCCAGGCTAGAGGACAGTGTGTGCCAACCATTACCCTGCAACAGGTAGGGACTGAGCGATGCTGAGAGAACCTGACAGGCAGGTATGCTTTGATTTGTTTAATAGGCACATTGGCCATTTTCCCCAGGATCTGAGCCTTAATAGTAGGGAAAAACAAAGGATTTATTTATAATCTCAAACATCTTTCTTTTAAAGTTGAAGCAGGCTTTATGCTTCAGTATGCTTCAGGGAGTAAACATAAGTACTAGAGCAAACCAACCATTACATTTCTCTCATATTGTGAATTTTTAGTTTGTCCAGATACTCTGTGTTGGATAAACTAGTGTAATGACAGAAATTTGGGTTCTGGAAATAAGTTCAGCTCCTCATCCAGATTCTTTTTTGTTTGTTTTTATTTTTATTTTTTAATTAAATTTTTATTTTTTTATATAATCCATATTCTTGCTTGCCTTGGTCTGTCACCCACTGACCCATTCCCCCAATACATGGCCAGGTTGGACTTTTACCCATCATCTAAACTTGACTACCTGACTCCTCATTGCTCATATCAAATGCCATCAAAGGAAGAAAGCTCTCACCTTCCTTCCTTGCCCTCTTTTTCTGTGTTGTGACTATAGCAGCTTCAAAGCTGGTCAGTGAACTCAGTTCTTACACAGGTCTCTCATATTCCTAATTTCCCCACCCAAATCCAGAAAGGTTCACTGTTGTCTTTTCTTTCTTTCTAACCTGTCAAATCACAGCCTGAAAGGAGTTGCACAACTGTCTTCTAGGCTCTAGGAAGCAGAGGCAGGATTAGGTGTACAAAAGAAGTCTTAACCACACAGCATGAAAAAAGTCTGAGCTACAAGAGACATTGCTCTAAATGGAAACAAATATGAAAGCCCCTGAGAAAAAGGAATAAAATTCTTAATGATGGGGAAACATGGGAAAAGAGATACAAATAAGAGATTAGAGCAGTGCTGCATAAAGAAAACTCTGATAAGTAACAACAACAACGACATTTTAAAAAGATAAATATAAACCGGGCACACTGGAGCATACATGTAATCCCAGCACTCTTGGGAAGGCAGAGGCAGGAGGATCACTGTGAGTTCGAGGCCAGCCTAGTCTACAACACAAGTCCGGGAGAGCCAAGACTACACAGAGAAACACTTTGTAGAAAATGAAACTAAAACGAACACTCTTGGGAAGGCAGAGGCAGGAGGATCACTGTGAGTTTGAGGCTATCCTGGTCTACAAAGCAGACCATTACCAGCTCTCCCAGACAGTATCCCTTGCTTTAGAGAAGGAGCTCTATTTCCTTCCCAATACACAGGGGCCTTAGGGGCAGCTGCCAAGGCCGAGGCCCTGGGCTGTTACTAGTTTTACCAAGCATGTTCCTGGGTTTGAGAAGGACCTATGTCATTCTCCATACCTGAGGAGCTCATAAAAAGCCTTGCTCCACTAGGCCAAGCACTCAACACAACAGCGGTTTTCCTTTTCACCTGGTTGTCACCTGGTAAGTCTTGTCCATGTGGCAAAGCTCTGCTTTTCTCAAGAAGAAAAGTGGACCTTTATGTCACAGAGGGTCTTAGTGTTGCTGGTCAACCTGTAATGCCCCATTGAGCAGCTTGTCACAGGCTGTATTTCTGGTGTTGTTTTATGTTTTGTTTGTTTGTTGATAGAGGATGGACCTAGTAGCGGGTTGTACATAAGAGGTGTCTCCTTTGTCATATTTTGGAGCCAAATTTCTGGACACTTCTGGTGAACAAACATGTGTATCATGGCATCCTAATCCCTATCAGGCCTGGTCAGCATACGAGTTATGTGTGGGGACGTTTCAGAGACGTCCTCCCTCAGCTAAAATCTACTTGGTTTTCTCTATTTTATAAGCATTTCCATATTCTTTCCATCATCAATTATTCTCTTCTACACCACAGTTTAACATTGGAGTCCTACTCTACACATGAGATGCCTTTCACAACCTCCACAAAATGAACTCCAAATAGATCTTACCCCTAAATGCCAAATGGTAAGGACCTAACTTGTAAAGAACAAAGAGAAACTAAGGTTCTCCGAGTTTGGCATCCTGTGAAGGATGTTTCTATACACAGGCCTAGCTCCAAACGCTTTGCCCAGATGCAGCTCCCATAGCGAAGTTGTTCAAGGCCACCGCGGGGTCCAGAGAATGACTAGAACCACAAGAGACCTCACACTTGGTCGCCTCTGGCCGCCACTCGCTGTCCAGCCCCAGAGAGGACCCACTACACCAGCTCCCGCTGTGCAGCCGCCTGCTCTTCCCCGCTGTGGGCAGTGACCCTGCACTCACCATGTCCCGACTTCGGAGCTTGTCTGAACTACAATCATTGCACCCAGAAGCAGCACGCAGAGTAAATCCCAGGGATAGATTCAGCCTGCTCAGCTACACAGCAGAAGCTGCAGCTCTGCACCGAGAAAAATCCTCCTCCATTTCTGACCAGCTGTTCCGCCTAAAGGCCCTGATTGGCCAGTGAGTTTTGAGTGACATGAGCACCTCCCTTAGGGTTGGGGTGTTCTGAAGGGACACAGCATAGCGTTTCCTGGCCTTAGCTTCCAGTCCAGGGCCAGAGTTTTTCCGGATCTGCAGAGATCTGCCTTTCAGTAGCTCTTGTGCCTTGTCCTACAATAGCCTACCCGCCTGTCTTCCCGCTCAGCCCGGGAAGCGCTCAGCACTGCAGCTCCCGCTGCTCAGCCGCCTGCTCCTCCCCTTTTCGGGCCCTGAGTAACCACGATGTGAAGTTTGACTGAGCTCCCACCACAGCACCCAGCGGCAGAGCTCAGGGTACATAGCAAGGAACCTGTCGAGCCTGCTTGGCTACAGAGCAGATCCTGAAGAACGGCACCTGAGAGGCCCCTCCTCAAAGTCTGACAGGCAGTTCTGCCTGGAGGCCCTGATTGGCCAGTGAATTTGGAATGACGAGCAGGGACACAGTGTGGACATTCCGGGCCCAGGAGATTGCGTTCCTTGGACAGAGATTTCCCAGATATGCAGAGATTTGTATTTCAGGAGCACCTGTGCGAGTCTTCCAGTCTCCTGGCTGTCTCCCTCTACCCTCACCCCAAGCCCAGAGGAGGACCCACCACTCCAGCTCCCATAGCAGAACCTCCTGTCCTCCTCTTTGTTGTTCAGCTTGTCCCTAGTTTGGAGCTTGGCTGAGCTTCCCCCATACCACCCAGTAAAAACTTCTTCTCCCTCCTGGAATCAAGGAGGATAACTTGTATAACCCACTTTTCAACTTGCAGTGCAGTTATCATTCTGTCCCACAAAGTACAAGGATGCCCAGAATATTAACAATTAAAGAGTGAGTTTGGGAAGCCAGAATTTGTTTTGTGGCTTCCTGTAAACTGTAGCTGCTTTTCTCCTGCTAGATATGAGACATCTCTGGGAGAAAAGCAGCACTTAGAGCGCTGTCATCAGCCCATCTTCCTTAGCGGGAAAGGGGAAAGGGAAACGAACAGCTGCATTAGTCAAGGGCTTCAGATGAGAGAAGAATGAATCTATGTATCTAGAATGTGGGCTTATTAGAGTATCACATAGGTTGTGTTCAAACTAGTCAAACAAGTGCTGTCTATCAATGTACAGCTGAAGAATCCAGTGTAGCTGAATGTCTCAGATGGTCCTCGGTAGTTAGCAGAATTCTGATAAGTAGGCTCTAATGCCAGACGGAAAAAAATAAAAAATGAAAGAAAAGAAAAAGAAAAATGAACTTACTAGACAGAGGTAGGGCAAGCAGACAAAGAAAAAGGGTTACCTTCTTCATTTTCCTTTATATATGTAGGCTGCCACCAGAAGCTATGGCCTAGATTAAAGGGAGTTCTTAAAACCTTAAAAGATCCAGATTAGGGAGTGCAGATGTACCAGGCCATAGAGGAAGAGAATGCAGCCAGGCTGAATGAGACCTGATAAGCTAGGATCAGATGGAAGGGGAAGAGGAGGAACATGGGAGGAGAGAAGGGAGTGAGTAGGATTGAGAGTGGACCAAGGAGGGGGCTACACCTGTCTTTCTTGGGATTCCCTGATGTGACCAAGACTCATTTGCCCAGGATTGAAAATCAGGAAAATGGATCAGGATTGAAGACTGTCTTAGTGGTCAGTCACTGACAAGCAGACAAGCTGTGGGCCCAGGAACAACTGGCTCACTTCTCTGGCTTGGCTTGACTTGCTAGGTTCTGTGAATCCTAATGCTCATGGCTCTGGAACCAAACCAAAGTCTTAGTAAATTGCAGTGTTAGAGTGAATGTCAGGACTTACATGTATGAGAACATGCTCACAATCTTTGATTCAAATTGTTCCTTCTCAACAATTTTAAGACAGAACATCACCTACACTGAGTTATCTCAACTTCCCTCTGAATCCAAGCCTTACCTATTTCTCCCGTGTGCACGCACTCTCTCTCATTCTCTCTCAGCCCAGCTGAGATATTTTTTAAATAACCTATTTTTAAATCACAGAATGAAAAACTAAAATAAGATTTAAAAAGAAACCATCCTTGTTTGGATGAAGAGGAATATACTTCTGAAAAATCTACAATAATAATTTAAACTGGCAAATCTATTGATATATTCTCAATAATTAAGTTATTTCTCTGCTCTTTTACTTTCATCCATTTTAAAATGTGTGAACTCTGTTTGTGTGTACACACCTGTACCATGGTGTGCAGGAGCAGTGACAGGATAACTTATTGCTGTCTAGTATCTACCTCCCCTATGTGTGTTCTGGACATGAAGCCCAAGGAGTCGTTAGGTTCAAGAGACCTCATTGGCCCTTATTTAGGCTTAAACATTATTTTTGTATGTGCTGGTGTATGTGTGCATATAACACAGCCCAAGTGTAAATATAAGAAAAAATTAGGGGAGTAATAAGGGTCTCTCACAGACTAAACACAGGTCACCATGCAGAGTAGCAACCAACTTTACCCACTGATTGTCTTGCACACTAAGGCAATTCTCTGGCATGCATTTGTGATTCTGAGAAAGTGTTATGAACAAGTATTTACTCCTAAGAAGAAACTAACAGTAAAAAATAGCAGTATCTTTTTCATTTTCCAGTTGCATTTTTTCCGATTTCATCCTGTAATTCTCCATCCTTAGATGACAATATGTTCACAATATGAAAAGAAGAAAAATGTGTACTAGTGTAATGTTTCAACTATTCTTATTTGATCCTCACTGAGACAGCTAAGAGGGAAATATCTGTGGTAAGCAAACTTGGTAACCTGACCTTCATAATCATAAAGATAGCCAAAGTAGACACCACATAGTTGTCTCCCATTCTTCACATATACGTCATGGCCTAAAAGCCTATACTCACCTCTCTCTCTCTCTCTCTCTCTCTCTCTCAAAATTTTTAAAAATAAATCTCATTGCTGTTACATTATCTAGCAGTTCTAAATAATTCCATTAGGAGTTAATACTTCAAGACCAATTTACAAATGGTAATTGATGAGAACATGGCATAGCATGGAACATCAAATAATATATACATATCCATACCAATCAAGCTATGTTGTGAGATACACAGATGATTGCTGATTACCACTGCATTGCATCTATACCAGATAGATGAAAATGCTGCCTTGGATACACATACAAGGTATTTAGTTTCCTATCTCTTCTATTTACCATTTTTAACATTATCATTGTTCAAATGTGTTGACACTGGAGGTACATCTACTCTCCTTGGGACTGTACTCAGGAGGCTGACACATGAGCACCAGGAGATAAAATGTAGCCTTCACTAGTGACTGACCTTCAACTCAGGCTGGGCAATGAACAGCAACATGTGAAAGGAATTTGTGAAAATATGAAAAACTAAACCAAGAACAACCACCCAACACCCACTTCTAGGCATCCTTAATTGTAAAGTCTGATCACACTGTGCCTGACTTTTACACAAACAATGGATCACTTAGGTAATGGGCAACCTACTCTATACACTGCAGAAGAAAAATACCTATCTCCAAGTAAAATCGTGATGGATGATGAACAGCACCCACAGAAGAAATACAAGAAAAGCCTAATCAACTTCTCTAAATTGATAGGCCACACATACAGCAAACTCCAATACCTACTCCAAATGTTTCAAAATACAAGCAACAACCACAACTGATGATTTCTTCCATTATGCTCGAGTGAACATGATAAATAATTTACTTCCTTCAAGGCTGTGACGAAAAACAGATTGAACAAGACTTTTTCTTGAAACTGAATACAACTATGATATCTGCAGTCTTTACCAAATCATTTACATGAGTAAGGCTTTTCTCTTATATGAGTTCTTCCTACTTCCTGACATCAAGATGAGATATCCAGACTTTAAAATAATTACAGAACTAGAAGGATCACTGTGCATCTAAGACAAGTTCATTCCTAGTACCAGGGTCAGGTCTTTGAAATGTTCTGTAGTTCCTGCTCCAAGAACATGCATGGGTCCGGGTTTCATCAGAACCAGCCTGGACGTGCTCACATTCACAAACACGCACTGATAGCACATAATCAAAATTAAAACACTTTGTGAAACAAAAGTTTATTCATCACTGTTTTCTTGTGTAAGCATTTATTCCTGTAACTCAGCTGTGGGGACACCTACAGAGATTTTCCTCATCATGAATTTCTTCATTCAACAGAAAGCAAGCATGTAGGCTTGGAGTCATAACAAGAAATGCTTTTCAGATGGAGTTATCATTTGGGACAATTTAGGAAATTGTACCTTGCTAGAGGAAATATGTCTCTTGGGGTGGTTTTGAGAGTTTACTTCTATACACCTTTGCTCTGCTACATGCTGCTGGTTGAGGATGTGAGCTCTAAGCTTCCAGCTTTAGCTGCCATATGATACACTTGCTGCCTTGCCACTTTCATGAGGATCCCACATCCCTCTGGAACCATAAGCCAAATTAAATTCTTTCATAAGTTGCCTTAGACATTGCATTTTATTTTATTTTATTTTATTGTGTTTTATTCAAAGGCACTAATACAATAAAGTTTTGCACCTGGATGAGTTATTTGGTGTAATGAAGAGAATTGTGAAATCTAACAGGGTCACCTTGTTAAATTCATTAAGCTTTTACCACTAACAGTTTGCAAGTGCAAAAAATAATAATAAAGACAGACATAATAATGTCTGAATATAGATACTTGTCACTTTTTTCTCCAAAATAATCTTGTGTAACTGAGTATGTGTTAGAAAAAGATTTTAGAAAATCCTTAATAACCATAAGAGTCTCTGTATGAGTTCTTTAAGATGCTCAAAGACTGCTGTGATATGAAAGCATTTAACAGATTGATTATACACCAAAGGTTTTACTCTTGTACAAAAATACCATTTAGTATCATTTCCACACTGGCAACATTTATGGGTTTCTCTGCAGGATATTTTTTCTCAGGATTTTTAAGTCTGCTGATATGTGAAAAGACTTTAGCACATTGCTTATTCATAGGCTTTCTCTACAGAATCTGTTCTTTTAGGTATTTGAAGATAACTGTGGTATGCCAACGTTAGGAACAAGCAAAAGAAATGTGTCCTAAGTATTACCTTTTTGTTACTGCCTCCATTTAGTCATAGGGTGAAACTCAGTTTGAGTTCCTAAGCCTTGGGGGTGCTGGAGACCTTCCACTAACTGACCAGTTATTCATCTTTTGTTCCCTAAAGCATAATGTGTGTTCCTGAACACAAAAGAACAAATGGTTATGGGTGGTTAGGATATAAAACCTACCTTCTGAAACAGATGACATAAATCAATTTCATAAGGAAAGCCCCTATCCCTAAATCCGGATTGGTGGAACAGGTAGCTTTAACATGCCATAGCTATGAGTATGTTCTGTGGCCCTGAACAATCAGTAGCAGCTTGATTACAATGAATTCTTGTTCGTTCCCATTGACATGGTATTTCAGTTATGTTGAATCGCAGCAGAAGACATCACACAAAGGCTTTACCACATGGTTTGCATTCATCAAATTTCTCTCCACTATAAATACTTCCATGATGATGAAGACTGCAGAAACGTGTAAAGGCTTTATTGTATTAAATATATCCATGAGGTTTCTCTCCAGTATGAATTCCTTCATGATGATGAAAACTCTAGAAATCTGAAAAGGCTTCACCATATTAAACACATTTATATGGATTCTCTTCAGGACAAATTTTTTTTATAATTCATTCAAAGGGATTTTCTTCAGTATGTATTTGTTTATGCAATTGAAGATGAATGTAATGTGCAAAGGCTTTATCACCTCTGTTACATTCAAATGGTTTCTCTCCTGTGTGAATTCGTTTATGTAGTTGGAGATGACTATCACAGGCAAAGACTTTACCACGCTGGTTACATTCATAGGATTTCTCTCCAGTATGTGTTCTTTTATGTCTTAGGAGATGACTTTTATGTGCAAAGGCTTTACCACACTGGGTACACTCATGGGGTTTCTCTCCAGTATGTGTTCTTTTATGCATTTGAAGATGACTGAGACATGTAAACGCTTTACCACATTGGTTACATTCATAGGGTTTCTCTCCAGTATGTGTTCTTTTATGATATAAAAGACTATCATGACATGCAAAGGCTTTACCACATTGGTTACAGTCATAGGGTTTCTCTCCTGTATGTTTTCTTTTATGTAGACGGAGACTGCTGTGACATGCAAAAGCTTCACCACATTGATTACATTCATAGGGTTTCTCTCCAGTATGTGTTCTTTTATGTATTTGGAGACTGCTGTGCCGTGTAAAGGCTTTACCACACTGGTTACATCCATACGGTTTCTCTCCGGTGTGTGTTCTTTTATGATAGAGGAGACTACCATGACATGCAAAGGCTTTACCACATTGGTTGCAGTCATAGGGTTTCTCTCCTGTATGTTTTCTTTTATGTGTATGGAGTCTTCTGTGACATGCAAAAGCTTCACCACATTGATTACATTCATAGGGTTTCTCTCCAGTATGTGTTCTTTTATGTATTTTGAGACTACTGTGCCGTGTAAAGGCTTTACCACATCGGTTACATCCATACGGTTTCTCTCCGGTGTGTGTTCTTTTATGCATTTGAAGATGACTGTGATGTGCAAAGGATTTACCACACTGGTTACATTCAAAGGGTTTCTCTCCAGTATGTATTCGTTTATGTACTTGAAGATTACTGTTACGTGCAAAGGCTTTACCACACTGGTTGCATATATAGGGTTTCTCTCCAGTATGTGTTCCTTTATGTCTTTGGAGATTACTGTCACTTGCAAAGGCTTTACCACACTGGTTACAATAATAGGGTTTCTCTCCAGTATGTGCTCTTTTATGTCTTAGGATATGACCGTTTTGTGCAAAGGCTTTACCACACTCGTTACACTCATAGGGTTTCTCTCCAGTATGTGTTCTTTTATGCATTTGGAGACTACTGTGCCGTGAAAAGGCTTTACCACATTGGTTACACTCGTAGAGTTTCTCTCCAGTATGTATTAGTTTATGGACTCGGAGATGACTGTTACGTGCAAAGGTTTTACCACACTGTTTGCAATCATAGGGTTTCTCTCCAGTATCTGTTCTTTTATGTGTTTGGAGACTATTGTGATGTTCAAAGGCTTCACCATATTGAATACCTTCATACAGAGACTCTCCACTATGACTTTTGTGCCTGCAGAAATAATTGGTACACATGAGAGCTTTTCAACAGTCATTGCACTGATGAATCCTTTTATCTGTATGAACTAATTTTATAATTTGGTCTAATGTTGCAGAGGAATCAGATCCTAGTGTTTTGTCACTCTCTTTACATTCATGGTGTTCCCCTTCATTATTGGTTCCTTTCTGTCTTTGAAGATACCAGAGAATGTATTACATGGCTCATATTTATACCATTCTTTCTTTCTACATTAGGGTTTTCACATATTTTATGAAAACTGAGAGAACCCATAGTGCTCCACCCTGACTGTTTTCATATCTTTTCCTATAATATAAGTTATACTACATTTGTAAAGTGAACCAACACAAACAGTAGAATTTGCAGATTCTTAGTACTCATACGGATTTTCTGTAGTATAATGTTATGAAGGTTCCCAATAAAGTCAGAAAACCAATTAACTGTAAACTTCTATCATATTCAAAAAGTCTACTTTGAATTCCTAGTACTCATATGGATTTTCTGTAGTATAATGTTATGAAGGTTCCCAATAAAGTCAGAAAACCAATTAACTGTAAATTTCTATCATATTCAAAAAGTCCCTAAAAGTGGGAACTACAACATATTTTATAATTGTTCTGGGAGAGAGAGTGTGTCTTCTTTGAATATCACTGTGCTCACATGGCTTGTATCTATTGTGACATAAGCTGCAGGTATTAAGAGAAGACTAACAATTGAAAGGACTCTACCTTGAATTCATACAGTTTGACTTTTTGCTCCTCATGGTATTGGGATTGAGGCTTCTCTATGACAACATTCTTGACTCTCATAAACTGTCCCTCCCAATAAATGTAGCAACATTCCTACAAATATATGAGTAACACCAGCTTTACTGTGGACTATTTGCTTATGAGAATGTTTATACATATACTTAACACCTATTCTATACCTCTTGCAATATATAAATGGTATGACATAAACAGATGAGCAGATCTACAAACTAGCTCTAATGGAACTATGATTCAAATGATGATATCTATTAAAGCATTGTTTCCTTGTATTCTTTCTTAAAGGAATGACTTGGAAACATAATCAGACACCTGACAGTGAAGTACATGGTTAGAATTTAAAATCACTGACACACTCAGTGTAGTGTTTTACACTGTTGCTTTTCTTTCAAACTTCCAGGGCACAGTAAAATTTCTTCAGAAGCATAGTCATATCAGTTTGCACATGAAAATTACCTTCCATGTCTTCTAGAATGTTGACGATGTTCTTCAGTAGTTTTCTCTTCCCAATTATAACCTAAAACATAGTATCATGTTTATACATTGGAATATTCTGCATCAGTTAAAAACAAGGAAATCATGAAATCTGCAAGAAAATGGTAGGAACTAGAAAAGATAATCCTGTGTGAGGTATGCCACAAGCAGAAAGACACACATGGTATATGCTCACTTATATTGGATATTAGACATATAATATAGGATAAACATACTAAAATCTGTACATGTAAAGAAGCTAAGCAAGAATGAGGATCCTGGGTAAGATGCTCAATCCTCATTCAGAAATGCAAAGGGGATAGACATGGGAAGAGTGAGAAAACAGGAAAGAGGGCAGAAGCCTACCACAGAGGGCCTCTGAAAGACTCTACACATCAAGATATTGAAGCAGAGGCTGAGACTCAGCCAACATTTGGGCAGAGTACAGGGAATCTTAAAAAGAAGGAGGACATAGAAAGACATGGAGGAAACAGGAGCTCCACAAGGAGAGAAAGAAAACAAAAAAATCTGGACACAGGGATCTTTTCTGAGACTTATACTTCAACCAAGGACCATTCATGGAGATAATCTAGAACCCCTGCCAGATACAGCCCATGACTGCTTAGTTTCTAAGTGGGTACCCTAGTAAGGAGAACAGGTGCTATCTCTGACATGAACTCAGGGGCTGGCTCTTTGATCACTTCCCTCTGAGGTGGGAATAGCCTTAGGAGGCCACAGAGGAAGACAATGCAGCCAGTCTTGACAAGATCTGATAGACTAGGGTCACATAGAAAGGGAGGAGGTCATCCCCTATCACTGGACTTAGGGAGGGGCTTTCAAGGAGAAGAGGTAGGGTGGGCTGAATTGGAAGGGGACAAGGGAGAGGCTGACAGCTGGGACACAAAGTAAATAAATTTTAATAAATTAAAAAATAAATTTGAAAAAATTCCATAGAAAAAAACAGAGTACCAGAAAATACATGATAAATCATTGGATATTTGGCAAAATTAAAGTTACTGTCTTCAGTGAAGATACAATCATGCCTGATTTAGGCACATAATTCTTCCTCAATCTCAAAAGAAATTACAGAAAAGCATCAGTAACAAAGAAAAAGTTGTTCCTTTATTTTAAAGACTGTAAGATAATTCATTGTCTTACCAATAGCAGTGAGGTTCTTGTAGGTCTCCAGCATCACATCTTTGTAGAGACTCTTCTGGGAAGGATTCAGCAAAGCCCACTCTTCCCGAGTGAAAATGACATGCACATCATCATAGGTGACTGAATCCTAAAATATCCCATATATGTAAAAGCTTGGTACTGACAACACTGTAAATGTATACTTCATTGACATATAATTCTGCTGCTTCCTCTTTGTATTTCCTCACAAAGAAGTTCTAATGTATCACCAAGCCATTTTAGAAAGAAACCAAATAATGAGGTTCACCTCTGACATATCTGCACTCTTTGAATAGGATATACCTTTGTAAGAGAAATGCCAACTAACAAATATAATGTGTGTGTGTGTGTGTGTGTGTGTGTGTGTGTGTGTGTTTATAAAGAAAGTAAGGGAGAAAGAGAAACACAGATGAGGAAATAGATCAACAGTACTGAGCACACATCAGAAAAACTACTAACTACAAAAATGAGTATACAAAAATGAGTACATTTGCTCATGCCTTTAATCCCAGACCTCAGGAGGCATAGGCAGGTAGAAGTCAGCCTAATCTATGAAAACAGTTTCAAACAACAAAAGGTCCATATTTAGCACCTGACTACCTTGCATAAATAAATCAAACAAGCAAAAGAGATGGAACACACAGACCTTTACTGAAGTTCTACAAAGAATTATATATTCTTTGTACTTATACTGAAGTTTTCTTTTCATCTTCCAGAAACCTGAAGTGCCCCAGCTTAAACTGTAACATTAACATGATCTTCCTAAAAGGTAATGCATGTTTAAATAGTTACAAATGGACAGATGAAAATATTACCAAAATAAATGTTTATCATAAATAACCTAGGGCAGGTGACATGCATTGCCCATTAAGAGCTCTTGCTGATTTGGCAAATAATGGAGCAAATTGACAATACTGATATGGAAGCTCACAACTTCCCATTATATCAAGTTCAGGAGTTCTGAGGACAACTTCTTACTACTGTAAAGACCAGGTACACATGATGTACATACATATTCATGCATATAGGGAAACTACTCATATTCATGCACAAATTCAAAACAAACACAACAGGTAGGAAGAATGTTACAAACCAGTATTCTAATGACTCAGAGGGCTCAAGTGCTGTTAGGGTCATGAATACATGCCATCCTGAGAAATAGAATATACTCTCTGCCAACTTTCAAAGTTCAAGATGTGGATGATGAAAGTCAGCATAACAGCATGTGCCTGCATGTACAGAAAAGTACATTCTGAGCCCATCAGCTAATAGTATAAAAATAAAACAAGCCAGATATATTGTCCCACATCTATTCCCAGCACACTGGAGCCAGATTCCACTTAATCTATGACACTGGCATGGCTGGTCTATAGACCTACAGACCAGGACAAAATAGAGAAACTTTGTCTTCAAAATAAGAAAATAAAAACAACAAAACTTAAAGTATAAAAATATCAGGCTAGCAAAGTATCTCAGCATTGAATAGCAATTGCATCTACTGTATCTTAAGTAGTTTCAGCATAGAGTCAATAATGGTGAAGCCACGACAACAAGAGAAGGAAGGTGAATGGTCAGGTTCAACAGCAACACAGTAAAAACAAAGAACAGGAAATGGATTGAGTCTATAGATACTCAAATCCCATCCCCCAGAGAAATCTAGAAAGAATCCTCCTACAAAAGCTTTCATAAGCTCCCCCAAAGAAAGCCACAAAGCAGAGACAAGTGTTCAAAGACATCATCCTATCTGGGAGCTTTTTGATTCAATCAAATACATTCTGACATTGGTCTCTACAGGCTCAGAGTCATGCCATGAAGAACATGCATTTAGTCTAACTTCAATGATCCTAATAGTCTGCAACAGCCTGTATACTGTCCAAATGTCCAAAGTCTCTTCTGACACTCAAGAGAATCTCTTCACTGCCTTATCTTGTAAAATCGAAAACAAGTGATATTGTTCCAACATACAATGGCACAGAATACCCCTTCCAATTCCAATACAGAGGAATGTGTATATAGTGAGGGAAGATTGGACTAAGGCAAGAAACCCAAAAGCAAAAACACCAAATCCTGTAGCTCTGTCTCAGACACATTGTGCTTCAGTTTCAAAGGGTAAAGAGGGCGCTATCCCTGCAACTTCTCAGACATCTCTCAGTTTCATTATTTCTACTCTATATGCATCTCTCTATTGCAGGTATCTCATAGCTTAGGTATCTCAACATCTTGTGGTCTCAAAAGGCAACACAGGCTTCATCCTCATAGCTTCTTGGAATGAACTCTCACAGTCTCCTCACTAGGGCTTTGACTCCACCAAACATAGATGGCTAGAACAGTGCTGAACACAAACCACAGAGGAAGAATCCATGACCTAAAGTCTGGCATCTTCCTTGTTACCAGAACCAGCACAATATGGATGATACTGTTGTTTGGCTTCTAACTTGGGTTGGACCCTGCCACACTAGCACTACAGTTGCAGCAGCTTTTATATGAGGTTCCTTCCTGGGACTAGAAATCACTTTGCCAACTCCTTCCCTTGAAAGCAGGTGTAGTGGGGAGCTGGAGGGTGTACTCTTAAGACACCATTTTAGGCCTCCAATCCAGAGCAATAGCATTCTCTTCAATGGTGATTATCTTGAAAATACCTGCCTCTGTTTCTGCATTTGACTGCCATATGAATCTACCTAGTGCTGTCTTTTCCTACAAATCAGTGATGTTGCATTCATTTTTCCCAGACTTGTTCATTTTTCCACTGTATTTCTGAATGAGTCACTAGTAATAACCATCCAACCCACAGAATATTCTAAGAAATCACCCCATTATTTTTTTATTTTTCCTGACTCAATTTTTAGAATACAGTCAGAATAAGTAGGATTTGGGGGCAGAATATCACACAAATGACCGTTTCTACAGACTCTATTTTCCACTGAAATCCTTTGGCCTCGCCTTCCTCTGTCTGCATTACTCTCAACACTCCAATCTTTCAGGTTCTAAAGGAACAGTCTGTTAAGCTCAAAGTACAGTTTTCTATGCTTTGTTCCTTATCAAGTCCTTATATTTTGCACATTTCTCACAAAGAGAACATTCCCAGGTTGTGTACAGCAGCAAAAATCACTTTTTCCATATCACATTTTTTCGTTCTAACTTGCTTCTCTGCTGCTATGATTGAATACTATAACTAAAGGAATCTCAAGCAAACAACGGGGACTTTTTGGTTTTTGTTTCTTTGTTTTCGTTTTTGGATGATTTTCTCAGATCATAGTCCATCATGCTAGAAAGCTTTTTAGGACAGAAACTCAAGATAGAAAATGAAGACAAAACTATGGACAATTATTGTGTCCTCTTTCTACTTTCCCTAGTCACTGTCTCATTCTCAGATAGCTCTCCTATCCAGCCCAGGCCAACTGGGTTAGAGATATTGCCACCCTCAGTGAAAGAGCCTTTCCACATCAATCATCAGTCAATGCACTCTCTCACAGGCATAGCAACTGCCATTCTGATGGGGGCACTCCCTAAGCTGAGGCTCCCTCCAAGTATTGTAGTCTCTGAAATGTTAAGAACTGAAGCCAATAAGGACAAAGAGACAATAATATATGAGAAAATATGAAAAACCCAAAACCATATCAATCACTTAAGTAGCAAAAACCCAAACAATGATGATAGCAACAGGTGGAAAACACAGATTTGTCAAGAAATGAGGTCTCTAGGACCAAAAATAGAAAACTAAAAGTGTTTCTCCACAGAAAATCCCCAAACTAACAAAAACTCAAGAAACTCATAATATATTTAATTTTCAGAAGACAGTAATTGCTAAAGGTCTACCATTTTCCAGAGAAACAATAATATAATTAGACTATAATTAGTAAAATAAAAAGACATAGAATGATAAAAAATGAAACAGATACACCTATAAATGTAACACCATCCTTTAAAACAAGAATGACAGGACTATAGTCAAAATCAAAATTATATAAATTACTGACCAACACTCAACCTGTGCACTCTTGTACTCTCCTTTGCCAATAATAGAAAATGGATGGGGGTGCGGTATGATTCCAATTGAGGAGTTTTGTTTAAAGGATACAAATGTTTCAACACTGCAGAAAACAATTTTGATTCCTAAAAGTATCTCATTGTGTTATGATAAAGATAAGGATGTCTGTTAAGATCAATTAGAACCCATTTTGTTTCCTATGATTGATGATCTGGATGATAGGACATAAATCTGCACCAGTGTGAGGAAATGCAAGTTTTCAGAAACTAAATGCAAGATAGCAGATATTTAAAGACAGTTTATGATTTCTATTATACACCTAAACAGCTTGTTTGCAGTAATTCCTTTATAAGCCATGAGCCAACAAGCCTATTCCCATTTTTCTGTTTATGCTTGTGTGTGCGAGAGAATGCCTTCCATGTGTGTACAGCCAACACACTAGAGAAGATGTCAGGTCCCTTGAATCTGGAGTAGCAAATGGTTATAAGCCCTCCAACTTGAGTTGGCTGTTGGTATGTGATCTCAGGTCAACCCCAAAATAATATTTGCTGAGTGACTTATGCAGCCTACATAGTGCTTTTTATCTAATGAACAAAAATTCTTTCACAGATTAACAACAACAACAAAAACCTATGTGACTGTAGAAGTAAATAAATGATCCCTGAGAACCTGACACCTTAGTATTAAGACATAACATATGGGACCAGGTAGGATGTCTCCCGACCTTCTCCACTCTGTTTCTTGAGACTCATTACTCAGCTTGCCAGTAGTGCTGTAGCTTCATCACCCCCTTCCCAAAACCCAGTAGATACCACACCTCATCCCTATCTGTCCTTCTCTTCCTACCTCATCTCTGTGCTTAACCCCACCCCCCAACTACGGAAGGACACCCCCTGCTCATCCAGAGGCCATGACTGTCAGAAGACTAGGTAGTGGGTCCAAACACCTACCTTATTATCAGTTACCCCAGAACCAATTATCACAGTTGCTCTTAGAACAGGAACAGAATATCAGGGAAAGCCTACTCTTCCCCTTTTCATGCCTCTTGTATTAGATACCACAGAACATCCAAACTGCCCTCCCTTTCCCATTTCATGTCTTTGTCACAGCCCCCATTTGGGTGGACACCCCTGCTCAATACATGTTACACCTGCCAGAATACCAAGTAGAATGTCCATAGATTTACAACACTATCTGTTATCCCAAACCAAATTTTCACAGTTGTCCTTAGCACTGAACTACAACACCAGGGGCAGCTTTACCTCTCCCCCTGTCTACACTTTCTGTGGATTGATAAGACCACCTTTCCCTGGCTACCTCATCCCAAACCTATGTACACCAACAAGTATCCCCCCTTGAACATATCCAACAAGCAGGTCAGTGAAAGAGGCAATACTCAGCCAACACACTCCATGAAAATACAGACAGCAAACAGAAATCTTGGAACAAAACTCCCACCCAAAGAACACAAACCCAGAAATCAGCACGTAGAGCTATAATCACCCGAAAGAGAGATGCATAGGTACATAATCAAAAATAACCATGGAAATATATCACCAACAGAGCCAAGATACCCTAGCACAACAAGTCCTGAATGTTCCAACATAATGGAAAGCACAAGAAAAAGACCTTAAGAACAACTATGTGAAGATGATAGAAGTCCTTAGACAGGAATTATATAAATCCTTTAAAAAAATCCAGGAAAGCACAATTAAACAATTGGAGAAAACCAACAAATCCCTTAAATAAAGCCAAAAAACCCAAATAGTTAGAGAAAGCACACAAAACTATTCAAGACCTAAAAATGGAAATACAAGTAATAAAGAAGGCAGAAACTGAGAGAATCCTGGAAATGTAAATTTTAGGACTGCAAAGAGGAACTACACAGGAAAGGTTCCCACCCACACATCCCAGAATAGAGATGGAAGAGAGAATCTCAGAAGATATAACAGAAAGGACAGATACATGGGTCAAAGAAAATGTTAAATCAAAAAATCCTGACATGAAATATCCAGTAAATCTAGGACACTATGAAAAGACAAAACATAGGAAAAATAGGAATAGAGAAAGAAAAAGAATACCATTACAAATTCTCAGAAGATATTTTTGACAAAATCTTTATTTATTTTTCTAACCTAAAGAAAATGTCTGTTGAGATATGAGAAGCATACAAAATACCAGTTTGGACTAGAATAGAAAGACCCCTTGCTACATAATTATCAAAACACTAAACACACAGAACCAAAAAGAAATACAAAAAGTTGCAATGAAAAAACAAACCAACAAATAACAACAAACATGTAACATATAAAAGCAGACCAAATTATACCTGTACTCTCAATGCAGACTCTAGAAGCCAAAAGCAATTGGACAGATGTGCTGCAGATTCTGAGAAACTATAGATGTCAGGCCAGATTACTATACCCAGAAAATGTTCAGTCACTGAAAATGGATCAAATAAGACCTTCCATGATAAAGTCAGATTTTAACAATATCTATTTACAAACACAGCCCTACACAGGATGCTAAAACTAAACTCCTACCTAAGGAGTTTACATACACACATAAAAGCACAGGAAATAGACAACCTCACGTCATCAGCAAAACCAAAAGAAGGAAAACACACTCACACACTCCACCAACAACAAAAAACAAAGTATGAGAAATTATCAATCACTGTCCATTGATATCTCTTAATATCAATAACGTCAATTCATAAAAAAAAAGATACAGGCAAACAGAATGGCTGTTAAAAGACAATCCATTCTTCTTTTTTTCACTTTTTAAATTTTAACTTATATTTTTATAAATTACAGTTTATTTACTTTGTATCCCTGCTGTAGCCTCCTTCCTCCCTCATCCCCTTCCAATCCCACCCTCCCTTTCTCCCTCATCTCCTCTGGTGACCCTCCCCAAATCCACTGATAGGAGAGGTCCTCTCCCCTTCCCACTGACCCTAGCCTATCAAGTCTCCTCAGGACTGCTGCATTGTTTTTCTCTATTGCCTGGTAAGGCTGCTCCCCCATCAGGAGGAGGTGATCAAAGAGCTATCCATAGAGTTCATGTCAGAGACAGTACCTATTCCCCTTATTAGGGAACCCACTTGGAAACTGAGCTGTCATGGGCTACATCTATGCAGGTGTTCTAAGGGTTCTAGGTTATCTCCATCCATCATCCTTGATTGGAATATCCATCTCAGAAAAGACCCCTACACACAGAATTTTTTGTTCTGTTGCTCTCCTTACTGAGCTCCTGTCCCCTCCGACCTCCCCCTTCTTTGATAAGATTTCCTGCACTCTGCCCAAAGTTTGGCTGATTCTCAGCATTTCCTTCAATACCTTGCTGGGTAAAGTCTTTCAATGGCCCTCTGAGGTGAGCTCTTGTCCTGTTGCCTGCTTTCTCCCTCTTCCGATGTCCATTCCCATTGCCGTTCTGCATGTAGATTGATCATCTTACCAAGGGTCCTCCTCCTTGCTTAGTTTCTTGAGGTGTGCAGATTTTAGTATGGTTATCCTATATTGTATGTCTAATATCCAGTTATAAATGAGTATATACCATGTCTGTTTTTCAGCTTCTGGGATAACTCACTCAGGATATCTTTTCTACTTCCCACTATTTATCTGCAAAGTTCATGATTTCCTTGTTTTTAATTGCTCAGTAGTATTCCATTGTGTAAATACACCACATTTTCTGTATCCATTCCTCAGTTGAGAGACAGCTGGGTTGTTTCCAGATTCTGGCTATAACAAATAAAGCTGCTATAAGTATGGTTGAGCAAATGTCCTTGTTGTGTACTTGACCATGTTTTGGATATATGCCTAGGAGAGCTACAGCTGGATGTTGAGGAAGCATTCTTCCTAATTGTCTGAGAAAGTACCAGATTGATTTCCAAAGTAGGTGCACAAGTTTACATTCCCACCAGCAATGGAGGAGGGTTCCACTTTCTCCACATCCTCTCCAGCATGTGTTGACTCTTGAGTTGTTGATCTTAGCCATTCTGATGGGTGTAAGGTGAAATCTCAGGGTCGTTATGATTTGCATTTCTTTAATAACTAGGGATGTTGAGCATTTCTTTATTTGTTTCTCTGCCATTTGATATTCCCCTATTGAGAATTTACCTGTTTGGCACTTTCCCCCATTTTTTAATTGGGTTACTTCATTTGTTGTTCTTTAACTTCTTGAGTTCTTTATATATTCTGGATATTAGCCCTCTGTCAGACATAGGGTTCATGAAGACCCTTTCCCAGTCTGTAGGCTGTCATTTTGTTCTGACAACATTGTTCTTAGCTTTATGGAAGCTTTTCAGTTTCATGAAGTCCCATTTAGTGATTGTTGCTCTTAGAGCCTGTGCTGTTGGTGTCCTGGTCAGGAAGTAGTCTCCTGTGCCGATGAGTTCAAGGATCTTCCCCACTTTTTCTTCTAACAGGTTTAGTGTGTCTAGTTTTATGTTGAGGTCTTTGATCCACTTGGTCTTTAGTTTTGTGCAGAGTGATAAATATGGATCTATTTGCATTTTTCTACATGTAGACATCCAGTTAGACCAGCACCATTTGTTGAAGATGCTGTCTTTTTTTTTTTTCCATTGTATGGTTTTGGTGTCTTTGTCAAAAATCAAGTATCCATAGGTGTGTGGGTTTATTTCTGAGTCTTCTGTTTGATTCCATTAATCCACCATTCTGTTTCTATGCCAGTACCATGTAGTTTTTATTACTATTGCTTTGTAGTACAGCATGAGATAAGGGATGGCGATACCTCCAGACAATCTGTTGTTGTACAGGATTGTTTTAGCAATCTGGCCTTTTTTGGTTTTCTATATGAAATTGAGAATTGTTCTTTCAAGTTCTAAAAAGAATTGTGGTGGTATTTTGATAGGAATTGCATTGAATCTGTAGATTGCTTTTGGCAGGATGGCCATTGTCACGATGTTAATCCTACTGAGCCATGAGCATGGGAGATCTTCCCATCTTCTGATATCTTCTTTAATTTCTTTCTTCAGAGACTTGGAAAATTTTCAAACAGGTCTTTCACATGTTTCGTTAGAGTCACACAACGATACATTCTGTTATTAGTGGCTGTTGTGAAGGGTGTTGTTTCCCTAATTTCTCCCTCAGCCCTATTGTCTTTGTTATACAAGAGGGCTACTGATTTTTTAATTAAATTTTTTATTTTTTAATATTAGTTACAGTTTATTAACTTTGTATCCCAGCTGTAGCCTGCTCCCTCATTCCCTCCCAATCCCACCCTCCGTCCCTCATCTCCTCCCTGATAGGGGAGGTCCTCCTCCCCTTCCATCTGACCCCAGCTTATCAGGTATCTTCAGGACTGGCTGCAATGTCCTCTTCTGTGGCATAGCAAGGCTGTTCCTCCCTCGGGGAGGGGAGAGAGTTCAAAGAGCCAGCCATTGAGTTCATGTCAGAAATAGTCCCTGTTCCCCTTACTAAGGAACCCACTTGGATACTGAGCTACCATGGGCTACATCCGAACAGGGATTCTAGGTTATATCCATACATGGTCCTTGGTTGAAGATACAGTGTCATAAAAGACCCCGTGCCCAGATATATTTGGTCCTTGTAGAGCTCCTGTCCTCTCCAGGTCATACTAACTCTGCCAAAGGTTTGGTAATGAGTCTCAGCATCTGCTTTGATACAATGCTAGGTAGATTTTTTTGAGTTAATTTTTTATCCAGTCACTTTGCTAAAGGTGCTTATCAGCTGAAGGAATTCTCTGGTAGAATTTTGGGGTCTCTCATATATACTATCATATCATCTGCAAATAGTGATACTTTGACTTCTTCCTTTCCCAGTTGGATCCCCTTGATCTCCCTTAGTTGTCTTATTGCTCCAGCTAGGACTTCAAGTACTGTGTTGAAGAGATATGGAGAGAGTGGGCAGCCTTGTCCCTGAGTTCAGTGGGATTTATTTAAGTTTCTCTCCATTTAGTTTGATATTGGCTATAGGCTTGCTGCATATTGTCTTTACTATGTTTGGGTATGTTCCTTGTATCCCTGATTTCTGCAAGACTTTAAACATGAATGGGTGTTGGATTTTTTCAAATGCTTTTTCAGCATTTAAGGAGATGATCATGTGGTTTTTCTTCTCCAGTTTTTTTATATGGTGGATTACATTGATGTATTTCCATACATTGAATCACCCCTGCATGCCTGGAATGAAACTTATTTGGTCATGGTGGATGATATCTTTTATGTGTTCCTGGATTTA
The DNA here is from genome assembly GCA_028658305.1 of Pachyuromys duprasi. Classification (NCBI taxonomy): domain Eukaryota; kingdom Metazoa; phylum Chordata; class Mammalia; order Rodentia; family Muridae; genus Pachyuromys; species Pachyuromys duprasi. The sequence continues at coordinate 16,482,674 of CM053751.1, forward strand.
GTTTGTAAGTATTTTATTGAATATTTTTTGCACCAATGTTCATAAGAGAGATATGTCTGAAGTTCTCTTTTTTTATTGGGTCTTTGTGTGACCTTCTTTGAAGGTCTGGTAGAATTCTGCGCTGAAACCATCTGGCCCTGGGCTTTTTTTTTTTTTTTTGGAAGGGAGAATTTTGATGACTGCTTCTATTTCCTTGGGGGATATAGGATTATTTCATCTATTTACCTGATCTTGATTTAATTTTGGTAGATGAAATCTATCAAGAAAATTGTCCACTTCCTTTAGATTTTCAAATTTTGTGGCATATAGGCTTTTGTAATATGACCTACTTATTGTTTAGATTTCCTCAGTGTCTGTCGTTAGGTCCCCTTCTCATTTCTGATTTTGCTGATTTGGATAGTTTCTCTCTGCCTTTTAGTTAATTTGGCTAAGGGTTTATCTATCTTGTTGATTTTCTCAAAATCTTGTTGATTTTATCTTGGTCTCATTGATTCTTTGAATTGTTTTCTTTGTTTCTAATTCATCAATTTCAGCATGAGTCTGACTATTTCCAATAGTCTACTCCTCTTTGGTGTGTCTCCTTTTTTTTCTAGGGCTTTTAGGTGTGCCATTAAATTGCTTGCATGAGATGTCTCGAACTTCTTTCTGGAGGCACTTAGTGCTGTGAACTTTCCTCTTAGCACTGCTTTCATTGTGTCCCATAAGTTTGGGTAAGTTGTACCTTCATTTTCATTGAATTTTAGGAAGTCTCTAATTTCGTTTTTCATTTCAGAGAGTTGTTTAGTTTCCATGTGTAGGTATGCTTTTTGTTATTTCTGTTGTTGTTGAGGTCTAGTTTTAGGCCATGGTGGTCTAAATAGGATGCAAGGGATTATTTCAATCTTCTTATATCTGTTGAGACTTGCTTTGTGCCCAAATATAAGATCAATTTTTGAGAAGGTTCCATGAGGAGCTGAAGAGATGATATACTCTTTTGAGTTTGAGTGAAAAGTTCTATAGACATCTATTAGGTCTATTTGATTTAGGATCTCTGTAAGTGTCATTATTTCCCTATTTAGCCTCTGTCTAAATGATATGTCCCTTGATGAGAGTGAAGTGTTGAAGTCTCCCACTATTAAGGTGTTGGGATAGATATGTGATTTAAGCTTTCATTTACAAATGCAAGTGCTCTTGTATTTGGGGCATAGATGATCAAGATTGTGATGTCCTCCTGGTAGATTTTTCCTTTGATGAGAATGAAATGCCCCTCCTCATCTTTTTTGATTAATTTTGGTTGAAAGTCTATTTTATTTAATATTAGGATAACAACCCCAGTTTGTTTCCTGGGTCCATTTGCTTAAAAAACATTTTTTCAGCCCTTTACTCTGAGGTAGTGAACCATTCTAAAAGGAACACTTCTGCAACTGGAATCACACATTGACCCTTGTGCAGTAATAGGGAGAAACTTCAATATCTCACTCTCATCAATGGACACGTCCTGTAGACAAAAACTAAACAGAAAAATTCTCCAGCTAACTGATGTTAAAAAGCAAATGAACCCAACAGAAATTATCAGGACATCCCACCCAAACACAAGCAACATACCCTATTCTCAGCAATTCATGGTACTTCCTCTAAAATTGATAACATATACATTATTACCTCAAGTCTCAACAAGTACAAATAAACTGAAATAACCTGCTGCATCCTATCAGACCACTATGTATTAAAGTTGTACATCATCAACAACAAAAACAACAGAACGCTTAAATACTGAACAACTCTCTACTGAATAAAAAATGGGTCAAGACAGAAATAAAGAAAGAAATTAAAGATTCTATAGAATTTAAGGTAAAAGAATACACAACATATCCAAACTTATGGGATACAATGAAAGTGATGAAAAGAGAACAGTTGATAGAACTAAGCACACATATTAAGAAAACCAGAAAGATCTCTTACTAGCAACTTAACAGCACACCAAAAAGCTCTAAAGAAAGAAGAAGAAGAAAAAGAAGAAGTAAGCACACCTAAGAGTCACAGCAATACTGGATAAATAATTAAAGTAGACCTATAACCCCTAGTGAAATAGAAGAACTCATTATAAGACTCCCAATCAAAAATTTAAAAAAATTAAAATAAAACAAAAACAAAACAAGGCTGGGAGGTTCTAGTGAAGAATTCTACCAGACTTTCAAATAAGACTTAATGCCAAAACTGCTCAAAGTATTTCACAAATTAGAAAGAGAAGGAACATTACCGAATTAATTTTATGAAGCCAAACTTACCATGATACACAAAGTACATAAAGACTCAACAAAGCAGCAACAAAACTACCACAGACCAATTTTCCATGAACATAGATGCAAATAGACTAAATAAAATAGTTATAAACTGAATCAAGGAACAGATCAAAACCATAACCCACAATGTTTAAGGAGGCTTCAGCCCTGAGATACAGGGAGAGCTCAATTTATGGAAATTAGTAAATTCATCCACCATATAAATATACTGGCAGAAAAAAAAACACACCACAGGACTATCTCATTAGACACTGAACAGGCCTTTGACAAATTTCAACACCAATTCATAATATTAGGGATACAAGGAACATACCTAAGCATAATAAAGAAAATTTACAGCAAGCCTATAGCCAACATCAAATTAAATGGAGAAAAACTCGAAACAATTCCACTCAAACCAGGAACAAGACAAGCCTGTTGGTGAAGAGCTCTTTCCTTTCTGAAGGTTGCCATTTTGCCCTATTGACAGTCTCCTTTGCCTTTCAGAGGCTTTTCAGTTTCATGAGGTCCCATATACTGATTGTTGACCTTAGAGCCTGACTTGTTGATGTGCTGTTCAGAAAGTTGTCTCCTGTACTAATGAGCTTGAGGCTATTCCACAATGCCTACATAAAGAAACTGGAAAGATTGCATACTAAAATTTACAAGCACACCTGAGAGCCCTATAACAAAAAGAAAAAAAACACACCTAAGAGGAGTAGACATCAAAGAAATAATCAAACTCAGGGCTAAAAATAAATAAATAAATTAGTAACAAAAAGAACAATACATTTTTCTTTGAGAAAATCAACAAGATAGACAAACTTTTAGCCAAGCTAACTGAAAGGCAAAGAGATAATAGTTGCATTAACAAAATCAGAAATGAAAAGGAAGACAACAACAGACATTGAGGAAATCCACAGAATCATTAAGTTTTACTTTAAAAACCTATACTCCACAAAATTGCAAAATCTAAATGAAATGGACAATTTTCATGATAGATGTCATTTACCAAAGTTAAATCAAGATCAGGTAAACAAGTCAAATAGTCCTAAAACTCCAAAGAGATAGAATCAGTTATTAAAGGTCTCCCATCCTAAATACCCTAGCACCAGATTTCAGCACAGAATTCTACCAGACTTTCAAAGATGAGCTAACACTAATACTCCTCAAACTATTCCACAAAATAAAAACAGAAAGATCATTCTATGAGGCCACAGTCACCCTGATATCTAATCTACACAAAGATCTAACAAAAAAAGAATTTCAGACCATTTTCCCTTATGCACATGGATGAAAAAAAAGTCAAAATACAAACCAAATCCAAGAAAATATCAAAAAATATCATCCACCATGATCAAGCAAGCTTCATGCCAGGCATGCAGGGGTGGTTCAATACACAAAACTCCATCAGCATAATCCACCATGTAAACAAACAAAAAGAAAAAAAAAACACATGATCATCTTATTGAATGCAAAAAAGGCACTCAACTTAATCCAATATCCCTTTCACAATAAAAGTCTTAGAAAGTTCAGGGACATAAGGCATTTACCTAAACACAATACAGGCTACATAGAGCAAGCCTATAGCCAACATCAAATTACATGGAGAGAAACTTAGAGCAATCCTACTGAAATCAGGGACAAGGCAGGACTGCCCAATCTCAACCTATCTCTTCAATATAGTACTTGAGGTCCTAACCTTAAAGAGATCAAAGGAATACAAATTGCAAAGGAAGAAGTCAAAGTATTCCTATTCGCAGATGACATGATAATATACATAAGTGACACCAAGTATTATACAAGAGAACACTTAGAACTGATAAACATCTTCAGCAAAGTGGCTGGACACAAAATTAACTCAAAACAATCAATAGCCCTCTTGTATACAAACAACAAACAGGCTGAGAAATGAACTGGGGAAACTACACCATTCACAATAGCCACAAATAATATAAAGTATTTTGGTACAACTTTCACCGAGTAAGTCAAAAACCTATATGACAAGAACTTTAAGTCTCTGAAGAAAGAAATTGAAGAACATATCAGAAGATGGTCATGATGAGTATGAATAACGTGGTGAAAATGTCCATCTTACCCAAACCACTCTACAGATCCAATGCAATTCTATCAAAATACCAACACAGTTCTTTATAGATCTTGAAAGAAAAATTCTCAACGTTATATAGAAAAACAAAATCCTAGAATAATTAAAACAATCCTTTAGAATAAAAGAATTGCTGGAGGTATATACATCCCCAAATTTAAGCTGTACTACAGATAAATAGTAATAAAACCTGCATGGTACAGGCATCAAAAAAAGACTCGTCCATGAATGAAATAGAAACAAAAGCAGAGAAAAAAACCCACACACCTACAGACACATGATTTTGGACAAAGGAGCCAAAACCATACTATTGAAAATGGATAGCGGGAGAGATCCAAGATGGCTGCCACGAGAGAACACTGTGTCTGAGGAGTAGGAGAGCAGAAATAACGCAGCGACCAGGAGACTGAACTCTGGGACCTAAAACGCCAGCATTGTGAGTGCCAGGTGAGCGGAACTCCTACGGTGA
>CM053751.1:16488010-16528099 GCA_028658305.1 Pachyuromys duprasi
GAGGGAGTGGGAGGGTGGGAGGGAATGGGGGAGGGGGCTACGCCTGGGATTCAAAGTACACAACCTGTGATTGAGATAAAAATAAATAAATTTAAAAAAAAAAAAAGAAAATGGATAGCACCCTCAATAAATGGTGCTAGTCTAACCAGATGTCTACATGTAGAAAAATGCAAATACATCCATATTTATCATGCTGCATGATACTCAAGTCCAAATGGATCAAAGACCTCAACATAAAACCACATGCACAAGATTTATTAGAAGAGAAAGTGGTGAAGAGCCTCTACTCATTGGCACAGGAGACAAGTTCCTGAACAGAACACCAACAGTTCAGGCTCTAAGATCAAAAATTAGATCAAAGCTTTTCTTGAAACTGAAAAGCTTCTGTAAGGCAAAGGTAATGAGAATAGAACAAAATAACAGTCTGCAACAGAACTGGAACAAGTTCTTCACCAATCCTACACATAACAAAGGGCTAATATCCAAAATATATAAAGAACTCAAGAAATTAGACACCAACAAACCAAATAATCCAATCAAAAAACAGAGCTAAACAGAGAATTGACAACAGAGAAATCCTGCATGGCTGAGAAGCACTTAAAGAAACGTTCAAAGTCTTTAGTCATCAGAGAAATGCAAATCAAAATGACTTTAAGATACTATCTTACACCTGTCAGAATGGCTAAGATCAAAAATTCAAGTGAAAGTACATGCTGGCAAGGATGTGGAGAAAGGGGGCCATTCCTTCATAGCTGGTGGGAGTGCAAACTTGTACAACCACTTTGCAAGTCAATCTGGCACTTTCTCAGAACACTGGGAATAGTTCTACCTCAAGACCCAGTTATACCACTCCTGCGCATATACCCAAAAGGTGCTCTAATATACAACAAGGATATTTGCTCAACTATGTACATAGCAGCTTTATTAGTAATAGCCAGAAACTGAAAACAAACCAGAGTCCCTGAACTGAAGAAGGGATACAGAAAATGTGGTACATTTACACAATAGAAAATTACTCAGTTATTTAAAAAAAAAAAAAAAGGAAATCATGAAATTTGCAGGCAAATGGAAGGAACTAGAAAAGATCATCCTGAGTAGGGTAACCCAGACCCAGAAAGAAACATACGGTATACACTCACTTATAAGCAGATGTAGGCCTTATACTACAGGATCACCATACTACAGTCCACAGGCCCAAAGAAGCCAAGTTACAAGGAGGGCACAAGGAATGATGTTTGGATATCACTCAAATGGGGAAATAGAATAGACTGTGGAAGTGGGTGAAGAGAGGGAAAAGGACAGAAGAGGGAAGTGCTTCCTCAGGATTGCTAAGGAAAATGAGGGTGGGTATCAGATGTGGGGAGTAGGGAGGGAGGACAGAGGGCTTGTAGAGAGAACAGAAACTGTGGGCCAGGCACCTCTGAGACAAGCTAGGCTCCTGGGAGGATATGGGTGTGATTCTAGCTGAGACCCCTAGCAGCAGTGGTCATGGAGACTGAAAATACCACCCTCTAACCAGAGAGGACTCCTAGTGGAGGAAGGGGAACACCAATACACACGCAAAATCTTCAACCCAAAATTTACCCTGCCTACAAGATGTGCATGAATAAGATAGAGCAGGAACTGAGGGACTATCCAACCAATAGCCTAAGCTGAAACCCAAACCAAGGGAGAAGGCCAGTCCTGACACTATTAACAACACTCTGTTATGCTTGCAAATGCAAGCCTAGCATAGCTGTCCTTTAAGAGACTCCAACCAGCAGCAGATCTAATCACATACTGAGACTCATAGCCAACACTTGGTGGAACACAGGGAGCCTTGAAGAAGAGTCGGGATAAGGATAGAAGGGCATGGAGCAGGAGAGGAATTCCACAAGAAGACCAATAAAGCCAGCTAACCTGAAGTACCAACCATGGACCATGCATGGACTACACTTAGGACCCCTACACATATGTACCCAGCTTGGTCTTCAGATAGGTTACCCAGTAAGGGGAGTTGGGGTGGGCAGGGCTGTCTGTAATAAGGACTCTGTTGAATACTTTTTGCTCATATCCTCCTGGAAAGGCTCTCTTGCCAAGCCACCCAGAAAGAGGATGTGCTCAGTCTTGATGAGACTTGATGTGCTGAGATGGGTTAGGAGGGCCTCCCATTTCCTGAGTAGTAGAGGACAGAGCAGTGGGGGAAAGGGGTGGAGGATGAACCACAAGAAGAGGAGGGAGGGGCTACAATAGGGATGTAAAGTGAATTAATTAGTTAATTAATCTTTTTAAAAGACACAGGATCATTCCATTAAACAATGAACAAACCTTTGACAATATCCAACACCAATTCATAATAAAAGTCTTACACAGATTAGGGATACAGGAACATATCTAAACATAATAAAGAAAATTTACAGCAAGCCTACAGTCAACATCTGATTAAATGGAGACATACTCAAAACAATTCCACTAAAATCAGGAACAAGTAAAGGCAGTTCACTCTCCCCATGTCTATTCAAGATCTAGCTAGAGGAATAAGACAAAAGAAAGACATCACAGGGAAATAATTGGAAGAACTGAAAGTATCCTAATCCGCAGGTGATATGACAGTATATACTAGTAATGACAAAAATTTCACTACCAAACATCTGCAGCTCATAAACATTTTCAGGAAAATGGCTGGATAGGAAATTTGCTCAAAAAAAAATAAAAGAAAAGAAAAATCAGTAGCCCTCCTATATAAAAATGACAAAAGGATTGAGGAAGAAATTGAGCAAACACTATCTGCACCATATGGCTTTAATAAACAATAATACGCTGGAGTAACTCTTACAAAGCAAGTGAAAAGGTCGTATAATAAAAACCTCAAGTCTTTGAAGAAAGAAATTGGAGAATATATCAGAAGATATAAAAATCTCTCATTCATGGATTAGCATTAACACAACAAAAACGCATACTGCCAAAACTAATCTCCATATTTAATATAGTCCCCATAAAAATTACAACAAAATTGTTTATAGACCTTGAAAGGACATTTCACACCTGATATAGAATAACAAAAAACAAAGAGAGCTAAATCAATTCTGAACAATAAAAGAACTGCATGGAATTAACATAAAAACCAGACATGCCCATCAATGGAATCAAATTAAAAACCCAAACATAATCCCACTCACATAAAGACATCTGATGTTTTATAAGGAATCCAGAAATACACAATGGAAAAAGACAGCACCTTTGGAGCTGGACAGATGGCTCACAGGTTGAGTGCTGGCTGTTGGGGCTGGAGAGATGGCTCAGAGGATAAGAACACTGGTTGTATTTCCAAAGGTCCCAAGTTCAATCCCTAGCAACCACATGGTAGCTCATAACCATCTATAATGATATATGGTGCCCTCTTCTAGCATGCAGGCACATATGCAGACAGAACTCTATATTAATATTAAACAAATAAAATCCTTTTACAAAGACAGAACCTTCAATAAATGGTGCTGGTTAAACTGTATCTCTACATGCAGAATGCAAAGAAATGCATATCCATCACTCTACACAAAACACAAGTCCAAGTGGACCTCAAAGTAAAGCCAGACACACTGAAACTGATACAACAGAAAGTGGGAAACAGCCATGAGTGCAGTGGCACAAAAGGCAATCTACTGAACAGAGCACTAAGATCAACAATTAATAAATGGGTCCTCATAAAATGTAAAAGCTCCTGTAAAACACACACAAACACAAATACACATACAAACACAGAGACGCACACACACGCACACACAGAGTCAGCTGGACAACCTAAGGAATGGGGAAAGAGTTTTAACAACTCCACAAATATAAAATGTATAAAGAACTCAAGAAACTAGATATTCAATAAATGAGAACTTCGATTTTAAAAAGGGAGTAAAAATGTAAATAGGAATCTCAAATGGCTAGGAAACACGTAAAGAAATCTTTAGCAACTTAGCCATCACAGAAATGGAAGTGAAAACTACTTGGAGATTCCTTCTCACACATGTCAGAATGACTAAGACCAATAATCAGTAATACAGTGACAGCTCCTGCTGGCAAGGATGTGGAAAGGGGGAAATACTCCATCATTGCTGGTGGGAGGGTAAACTAATACAGCCCAAGTGGAACTCAATATTTCGGTTCCTCAGAAAATTGGAAATCAATCTATCTCAAGGCCCAGCTAAACCACTCCTGGGCATATACCCAAAAGACGCTCCATCCTACCAAAAGGGCGCTTGCTCAGCTATGTTGGCTTTACTCAGACTGGACAGAAACTGGCAAACAAGCTAGATTTACACAATGGAGTATATACTTAGCTGTTAAAAATGACATCATGAAATTTATATGCAACTAGAAAATAGATGCAACTACGAAAAAAAAAAACCCAAGCCAGGTGAAGGAACCAAGACTCAGAAACATAGATATGGTATGCATTCACTTATAAATGGATATTACCTATTACATAAATGATAATCCATCTATAATCAACAAGAGAGGACAGGTATAGGGTTGAAGCATGAATTTCCCCAGAAGAAGGAAACAGAACAGATTCTGTGGGTAGACCAGAGAGAGATGAATGCAGACAGGATTGGGAGTGATACGTTAGGGGTGAACAGAGGGACAGAATTCAGTGTAGGGAGTCACAGCTGGAATTAGGGGACATTTATGGGTCAGTGTAGAAACCTAGTGCACTGGTGACATCCTGGAATCTATGACCTCAGTGAAGACCCCTAGCAATGAAGGATATGGAGTTGACCTGGCCATCCTCTGTAGATATGCAGGGCTCCAGTGATGGTTCTGGATTACATTCCATTGAGCTATTGGCAGAGCAGGTCTCATGGAGATCCTAAAGAACCCAGGCTGATGCTAAGACAGAACATCGCTCTCTGAGAACTTACAGCAGGGCCACATCTCTGAGGACAACTTCCACAGAGCTCACCAAATTAAGAGAGGTCAAGCAGGTGCAGGCCTGGAGACTTTATCCTATGTTCTAGTCTGTTTGGGGTGAGAAGCCTACAGAAAGAACACCCTGGTCACCAACTAACCTAAAAACATTTTAACTAAAATCTGTCTTCCCTGCAGCATATACAGGGACATGGTGGCACCAAACTTACTTGAGCAGCCAACCAATGTTAGGTTTAATTTGAGAACCATGCCACAAAAAGAAATCCATGCTTTCCACTCAGTAGGTGACCAGAAATCTCCCAGGGACTTAAATAGCAGGCATGGTGAGTGTATGGGTCTGCACCAGGTCCTCTGCTGATATGCTATGGCCGTTAGCTTGGTATTTTGTGTGTGACTCTTAACAGCAGGAGCAGGTGTAGCTCTGACTCCCTCACCTGCTCTTGTGACTTCCTCCTATTGAGTTGCCTTGTCCAGCCTCAATAGAGGACTATTGTCTTGTCTTTTTATATCTTGTTTGGTTTTGTCCTCTTGAAGAGAGGACAGCTCTTTTCTGAAGAGGAAACAGAGAAGGTAAAGTGTTGCAGGATATTTGATACCATTGTGAACCCCAAAATTGTGAACTGTAAAACCCTGTATCTTGTTTGGTGTGGTTGCGTCCTATCACACACTGTTAATCCTACAACTTTTCATTGTAAACAGGTGATTATGGTGTGGCTCACCCAGCCCTAGCACTCACTTTTAATCCAAGAGCTTTCTGTACATAGGACTTAATAAAGTTAAATAATGGCATTTAAAGATATCTTATTAATTAGAGAATTTTTTGACAATGAGACGTGTCAACTCCCGCAGCACCCCCTTTAGACTTTGAAGAAGATGATGACCATCAAAAATTTTCTCCTTTAGGAGATGGCTTCCTATGTGGCAAGCTAACCACCAGGCAAGGAATGGTCTTGTTTCTACTGCAGACAGAATGCTGGACAAACTGGGTGAGGAAAGTCAAATGCTGAGCTTTGCAAGGACACAGTATGCAAGTCCTGGATAATACCTGCTACACAGAAAAATTTGTCAGATATTCTGAGCCAGAAGGCTGAAGATGATGCTCCATCCTTTTAGAGATAGCTTGATTGAATGTTCAGGCAGCCAGCAGTCTCTGTCATTATTATAGTTTTGGAAAGCTGCTTGCTCTACACTTCTTGTTTATTCAGATATTAATCCTCCTCAAGTCTCTGAGAAGAGCTGAAGACTGAATAGTTATAATCTTACAATTTAGATTAAGTTCTTTAGGATTTAAAAAGATGTTTTAGATCTAAAAAGATGGTTTTTGATTGGTATTGCAAATTTTGATACAAAGTGATTTAGGTTAAGTACTTTGGACTCACCAAGATAGGTTAGTAGAATACTTTCTTCAAGATTGCTAATTACATATAGACTAGACACTGTGAATATAATATTTCCCTGATAATTTACAATTCATTGATGTTCCAGAAAAAGTCTTTTATTAGACAAAAGGGTAAGTGTTGCAAGATATTTGATCCCATTGTGAACCCCAATATTGTGAACTGTAAAACCCTGTTTGTATATTCACCTGTTTATAATAAAAAGGTCTTGGATTAAAAGTGTGTGATGGGGCTCAACAGAACCAAACAAGAAACAGGGTTTTAGAGTTCACAATTTGGGGGTTCACAATGAGATCAAATATACTGCAACAGTGGAGTGGCTCTAGGAAAGAGGGGAAAAGGCTGGAAATAGGAGTTGAGAGAAGACAACAGTTATCAGAATATATTATATGAGAGAAAAATCTATTTTCATTAAAAAACATTAATTCAAATTTTCCTAAATGAAAATGAAAGGAGGGAAGCAATAATGAGCAAAGAGAAGAACAGTGAAAACAGGGACAAGCATGATTTTCACAGACACAGTTCTCATTGTGTGCAGAGGGTGAGCATCATGCAGGAGTTTGTAACAAGCTCATTTTGGGGCCCTGTCTAGATCTGTGAAATCAGAAGTTTTGCTCTCAGCAATGTGAAATATGTATCATGAAGAAAACAAATACGGGTCATTTTCCTGTGTTAGCTTTCACTAGTTTTGTTTGTGGAATTAATTACCTCTGTATTTCCTGCTCATTTAATTCCAAAAGAGTACTCTTACTTCTCTATATATTAAAAAAAACTAATGCTTTAATCACTATTCAAATCATAAAAATACATATGTAATGTTATATAGTATTGCTACATTATTTGTATAATATACTAAACATATACAAAATGATATATAAAAATGTTAAATGTTTAAACAAATTCTCCAAAGCAAAAATAAAAGTTACCAATGAAGGCATGTTAAGTGAGTAGAAGAAAACTAAGAGATGGGTCACTTGTCTAAGACTGTTATTATTTTATTCAACTACAATTTATTGTAATTATTGAAATTCAAATAATACAGGTCAGTTTGCTTCATAACCCCAGTCTTATTTCTTGTGTAGTATGGATCATTCGCAGAAAGTTCTCATACCATCCATATGAACTGGCTTTCTGCATCTTACTGTATACCATAACAGTACATTTGGTTATCATCTCTATAACAACTCTTGCTACAAAAGCTTGATCTTGACTTTTTCTTCCCCACATACTAACCAAAACAAAAAACAAAAAAACAAAAACAAAAACAAAAAAACGTTAGAAACTTTCTTTGAAGGTGAAGTCTTCAACTAGATTCTGTGTTCCTTCTCCCCTTTGTTTAATACAGAGAGGACAGGTGACAGGTTAGAGTGCACTGAAGACTAAAATCAGGTTGGAGAAAGCAGTGGGTGGGTTGGCACTGACTAAGCTGCAATTACGTGCTGCTTTGTAGTGAATACCGCGCTCACTGTGACAGTCCTTTATAAGTGGATAATCCTTTAATCGTTGCTATTGTCTTCATTCTTTTAGCACAGTGCCTTCCTGAGGCACCCAGCTTGTCCTCAACAAATGAGCACTGAGGTGACTTTCATATTTAGGGCACCGTGAATATAGCTGCAATGAACATGAGAATTCTGATGTGTCATAATACTAATTTCAAGTGTATGGAAACTATACTGAGATTTGCTGGAATCCACAGCATTTCTGTCATTTTATGAAAACTCTGTAGGCACACATCAACATGAATACAATGAGAGTGTGAGAGCATGGTTTACTGTGGGGTTTTTGTTTGTTTGTTTCTTTGTAATGTGGGTGCCAAGGTGTAGGTAATATGTCCATATGCAGCAGAATACACACACTAAATATATATCTTTATATCAACTATAACAATGCAACATGGTTTTAACAAATTTTAGTTTATATCTGTGGAAATTCCCAAACTACTGCTATCAGAGTTTATTCTGCATGCTAATACACAATCCCATGTCACATTCAGATTCATTGTTCAATTCTGGACCACATTTTATTTTCAATTTTGTCTATCAATTAAATTATACTTGGTGAGAGAGCTTTTATGTGACCATAATGATGTATTCTGTGTCACTAAACTCTATAATTAAGTCCTCTTTCTATGGCTTTTTACATTATTTCATATCAATTTCAGTTTCACACACTGTAGTTTGCTAAATGAATGATTATGTAGAATAATATCTTTTACCCTTATATACTACAGTAAACAACATCATTAAGATGATGTATTTTCCAAAACAAAAAACAAAAAAAAGGATGTTGGCTTTGTTCAGTTTGCAGTATAAATTCAATACAATCAAAAGAAAATTCCTAACAATTTATATAATAAGAAAGCCTATTCCAAACCTGTATGCCATGTGAGAAAACACAAAATTCTCAATAGGTTTATGAACAAAGAGTACACATTGGCACAATGTAGCTTCTGTCCTTACCACAAATTTACAACACTCAAGAATGTGTTCAATATTTGTGAAAGAATGAGAGGATGGGCAGAAAAAGCCAAAGACATAAGCCTAAATATATATTCAAGTTTTCATCAAAATACGAAAAGAAACTCCACCAGGAAAAGTGTGAACTTCACCAAAATTGCCTTTAATTGTTTGTATTTAGAAATTAAATAAAAACAGACTCCATGATTCTAACAAAAGTAACTCAAAGTGACAGCTAAACTGTTACATTTCTGATCCTCCTGATAGTACTGAACTCTTTTCCAAACAGAGAGGCCCTATGCTCTAGAGTTTTGACTGTAAGTGGAGGTGAATGAAAAAGAAAGGAAGGAAGGAAGGAAGGAAGGAAGGAAGGAAGGAAGGAAGGAAGGAAGGAAGGAAGGAAGGAAGGAAGGAAGGAAGGAAGGAAGGAAGGAAGGAAGGGGAAGGGAGGAAGGGAGGAAGGAAGGAAGGAAGGAAGGAAAGAAGAAAGAAAGAATGAATGAAAGAAAGAAAGAGAAAAGAAAAAACATGGCTGCTCCTAAGTATGGTAGAGTAGAAAGTTTATTACAGATGAAAGAGAGAGCATAGCCTGACACAGGGACATCTGGAGAGTCCATACTGGACATGACCCCAAGCTGTGTGAAGACAGGGAGGAGGGGAGAGCCAGACCAAGAGGCCAGGAGGGTAAATGATGAAAAAGACCAGGAAACCAAAGTGGTTGGATTACATAAGGAAGGGCAGCGGGGAGAAGGGGAGCATAACGTCCAAGCTAGAGGACAGTGTGTGCCAACCATTACCTGCAGCAGGTAGGGACTGAGCGATGCTGAGAGAACCTGACAGGCAGGTATGCTTTGATTTGTTTAATAGGCACATTGGCCATTTTCCCCAGGATCTGAGACTTAATAGTAGGGAAAAACAAGAAGGTAGAAATTATTTACTTATAATCTCAAACTTTTTTTTAAGTTGAAGCAGACTTTATACTTCAATATGCTTCAGGGATTAAACATAAGTATTAGAGCAAACCAACCATTACATCATTTCTCTGATATTCTGAATTTTTAGTTTGTCTAGATCTTCTGCGTTGCTTCAACAAGAGTAATGAAAGAAATTTGGTTTCTGGAAAGAAGTTCAGCTACTCATCCAGATTCTTGATTGTCTTGGTCTGTGACCCACACACCCATGCCCCCACCAACTCCGCCCCCACCCCCCAAAAAACGGCCAGTTTGGACTTTTACCCATCATCTACCTGACTCCTCATTGCTCATGTCAACTACTGTCAAAGGAAGAAAGCTCTCACCTTCCTTCCTTGCCCTCTTTTTCTGTGTTGTGGCTACAGCAGCTTCGAAACTGGTCAGTGAACTCAGTTCTGACACAGGTCTCTCCTTATTTGTAATTTCCCCACCCAAATCCAGGAAGGTAGGAAGATATTCATTCACTGGTGTCTTTTCTTTCTTTCTGTCACAGCCCAGCCTGAAAGGAGTTGCACAACTGTTTTCTAGGCACTAGGAAGCAGAGGCAGGATTAAGTGTACAAAGCAACTCTTAACCACACAGCATGAAGGAAGTCTGAGCTACAGGAGACATTGCTCTAAATGGAAACAAATATGAAAGCCCCTGAGAAAAAGGAACAAAATTCTTAATGATGGGGAAACATGGGAAAAGAGAGACAAATAAGAGATTAGAGCAGTGATGCATAAAGAAAAAATCTGATAAGTAATAACAACAATGACACTTTAAAAAGATAAATATAAACCGGGCACAGTGCAGCATACATGTAATCCCAGCACTCTTGGGAAGGCAGAGGCAGGAGGATCACTGTGAGTTCGAGGCCAGCCTAGTCTACAACACAAGTCCGGGAGAGCCAAGACTACACAGAGAAACACTTTGTAGAAAATGAAACTAAAACGAACAAACAAACAAAAAGATAAATATAACTGAAGAAACACTTTGAAAAAGAGCAGGTCCTTCCTGTATAGAAGGAATGACATTAATAAGATACTGTTTGACATTGTCCCTGTGTGCAATGTCAGCTTCTGAGATCTGTAACCCGACACACACAGCTACCACTAATGGCATGCATTTCAAATTTCTGAGCTGACTTAACTGTGTCAATGAGGATTACACATATCTGCATAGGACACTCCCTTCAATTTAAAATTATTTACTTACTGGCTCAAACTAACCTACCCAAATTGTACACCCACCAATCTGGTCTGTTTTATTCACATGCATGAATTAATCCATGCTGGGAAACTGCTAAAAATCACCCACCCTGCATCAATCAGGTCCTTCTTCATGAGGTTCACCACTGCAGCTAACTCCCTTAAGCTTGAGGCTGTGATCTAGCTTACCTGTCCTGTTTCACCCTGCAGTGTACACAGTATGCCTTTCCTCCTGTTCTGGTCTGGAGGAAGAAGTCATGTTGCACATGCAAATCCTTTCCCTGTTACTACACTGCAAAGTTCATTTCATGACATAGACGGGTTGTTTTAAAACCATCTTTTGGTACAGCCCTTTAAAGAATATAGAAATTTTCATAGAGGAGAGCAAAGTCATTGCCACGGGAAGCAACAGACCAAGACCGAGGAAGCCTTAGTCAAAATAGCTTCTCTCTGACACATTTTTCTCAAAGGCTAAAAATACAGCTGTCCTAGAATTAATATGCCTTCCCAGGGAGAAATCACTCCACACAAAATTAAAAGAGTAAGAAAAATCTCTTTAATGACAGCATGCATCCAGCTCTGGCCAATGCTCCAAGAAAAGCCAGACGAGAACAGATTCTGCATGCCACATATGCTGGCACCCGTAAGCCTCTTTCAGGTTCAGGCCCCAGGTTAGGTTTTAAACAATTGAAATATGGACTAGAGACTGCAAGTCTAGCCACTTAGACAAATGGGAAATTTACACAGCAAAGATGTTCCCAGAATTATTTAAGTATACTAAGCTCTGAAACAGCAGGACACTTTTCATTGACAGGGTCCCAAATTGACGATGCCAGAAGATGAGACCATGGGAAAGGTAGACAGTAAAAAGTATAACAGCTGGGGTGAGTTGTTCTTCCATAAGGTATGTCTTACATCACCCAAGCATCTTAAAAATAGCATTTTGTATACTACTTCAGGGAGGCAATGGAAAGAAATGGTGTCAAGAGTCATGGTGCATCTATCCCAGAATGCTGCTGCTAATTCAACTTCCCCTTGGGCCACGTTAGACTTGTTTTTCTACCATCAGGATGTTTTTGCAAAGAAACTGTCTATTCAGAGTGAGTGTTCCATGAACTGTGTCATGAGCCATAAGGAAGTTGGAAGAGCAACTTACAGCTAATTTTTACTCCTTGTCTTCATGCATGGCATGATGTGCTCATGTAAGCTGTTCTTCAGAACAGAGGGAGCTTGGAGAAAAATAAACTCAGCTTCCTGTCTCATCAAGTCCTGACTGTGCTTATTTCATTCTTGCCTTCTCCTCATCCTCACTCCCCTAGTTGTGATCTCCACTGACTGACTGAGGAGGCTTGGTCAAAATGGGAGACTTCCACAAAGTCAGCAGAGACTATTATGCAATGGGGCAAACTCAGGAGGAGTCTAATAAAACCATGCTGCACATTTGGAATTCAGGGTATCTCAAAAACATTACTGACTGAGCCCACAGTGGACTTGGGACTGATAACCACAGCCCCATGTGGTGGAATGAGTTGGGTTCTCAGGATCTGAAGCAATCCCTCCCTAAAGGTTCTGACCCGAGACCATTACCAGCTCTCCCAGACAGTATCCCTTGCTTTAGAGAAGAAGCTGTATTTCCTTCCCAATACATAGGGGCCTTAGGGGCAGCTGCCAAGGCCAAGGCTCCAGGCTATTATTAGTTTTGCCAAGCATGTTCCTGGGTTTGAGAAGGACCTATGCCATTCTCCATGCATGAGGGGCTCATAGAAAGCCTTGCTCCTCCAGGCCAGCCACTCAACACAACAGTGTTTTTCCTTTTCAAAGAGTTGTCACCTGGTGGAGTGTTGCCCATGTAGCAAAGCTCTGCTTTTCTCAAGAAGAAAAGTGGAGATTTATGTCACATGGGGCCTTAGTGTTGGTTGTGACCCTGTAATGCCCCACTGAGCAGCTTGTCAGACACTGTATTTTTTGTTGTTGTTGTTGTTTTGTTTTGTTTGTTGATGTGAGGATGGACCTAGTAGCGGGTTGTACATAAGAGGTGTCTGTCATATTTTGGAGCCAAATTTCTGGACACTTCTGGTGAATAAACATGTTCATCATGGCATTCTAATCCCTAACAGGCCTGGTCAGCATACGAGTTATCTGTGGGGACGTTTCAGAGACGTCCTCCCTCAGCTAAAATCTACTTGGTTTTCTGTAACTATTTTCTAAGCATTGCCATATCCTTTCCATCATCAATTCTTCTCTTCTCATCACAATTTAACATTGGAGTCCTACTCTACACATGTGATGCCTTTCACGGCCTCCAAAAATTAACTCCAAATGGATCTTACGCCTAAATGTTAAATAGTAAAAGCAGAACTTGTAAAGAACAAGAAGAAACTAAGGTTCTCCGAGTTTGGCATCCTGTGAAGGATGTTTCTATACACAGGCCTAGCTCCAAACGCTTTGCCCAGATGCAGCCCCCATAGCGAAGTTGTTCAGAGGCCACCAAGGGGTCCAGAGAGTGACTAGAACCACAAGGGACCTCACACTTGGCCGCCTCTGGCCGCCACCCACCATCCAGCCCCAGAGAGGACCCACTACACCAGCGCCTGCTGTGCAGCCGCCTGCTCTTCCCCGCTGTGGGCAGGGACCCTGCACTCACCATGTCCCGACTCCGTAGCTTGTCTGAGCTCCAATCAAAGCACCCAGAAGCAGCACGCAGAGTAAATCACAGGGATAGATTCAGCCTGCTCTGCTACGGAGCAGAAGCTATACCTTGCAACCCGGAAAATGTCTCCTCCGCATCTGACTGACTTGTCTGCGTAAAGGCCCTTATTGGCCAGTGAGTTTTGAGTGACATGAGCACCTCCCTTAGGGTTTGCATGTACTGAAGGGACACAGCAGTGTTTCCTGGCCCAGCCTTCCTGTCTAGGGCCAGAGTTTTTCCGGATCTGCAGAGATCTGCCTTTCAGTAGCTCTTGTGCCTTGTCCTACAATAGCCTACCCGCCTGTCTTCCCGCTCAGCCCGCGCTCAGCACTGCAGCTCCCGCTGCTCAGCCGCCTGCTCCTCCCCTTTTCGGGCCCTGAGTAACCACGATGTGAAGTTTGACTGAGCTCCCACCACAGCACCCAGCGGCAGCGCTCAGGGTACATAGCAAGGAACCTGTCGAGCCTGCTCGGCTACAGAGCAGATCCTGAGGAATGGCACCTGAGAGGCCCCTCCTCATTGTCAGACTGGCAGGTCTGCCTGGAGGCCCTGATTCGCCACTGAGTTCTGAGTGACAAGCAGGGACACAGCATAGAAGTTCCGGGCCCAGGCTTTCAGTTGGTGGCTAGACATTTTCCAGAAACACAGAGATTTGCATTTCAGTAGTAATTGTGCAGTTCCTCTAATCTCCTATCCATCTTCCCCATCCCTGGCCCTGAGGAGGACCCACCACTCCAGCTCCTGCAGCGTAGCCCTGCGACACTACCCTTTGTTGTTCTCCTTGCCCCTAGTTTGGAGCTGCCCTAAGCTTACCCCACAGCACCCAGTAAACACTCTCCCTCCTGGCATCAAAGTGGATAACTTGTAGAGCCCATTTCTCAACTTGCAGTGGAGTTATCAATCTGTCCCACAAAGTACAAGGATGCTCAGAATATTAACAATCAAAGAATGAATTTGGGAAACCAGAATTTGTTTTGTGGCTTCCTGTAAACTGCAGCTGCTTTTCACCTGCTAGATATGAGACATCTCTGGGAGAAAACAGCACTTGGAGCGCTGTCATCAGCCCATCTTCCTTAGCAGGAAAGGGGAAAGGGAAACGAACAGCTGCATTAGTCAAGGGCTTCAGATGAGAGAAGAATGAATCTATGTATCTAGAATGTGGGCTTATTAGAGTATCACATAGGCTGTGTTCAAACTAGTCAAACAAGGGCTGTCTATCAATGTAAGCTGAAGAATCCAGTGTAGCTGAATGTCTCAGATGGTCCTCGGTAGTTAGCAGAATTCTGATAAGTAGGCTCTAATGCCAGACGGAAAAAAATAAAAAATGAAAGAAAAGAAAAAGAAAAATGAACTTACTAGACAGAGGTAGGGCAAGCAGACAAAGAAAAAGGGTTACCTTCTTCGTTTTCCTTTATATATGTAGGCTGCCACCAGAAGCTATGGCCTAGATTAAAGGGAGTTCTTAAAACCTTAAAAGATTCAGATTAGGGAGTGCAGATGTACCAGACCAAAGAGGAGGACATTGCAGCCAGTCCTAATGAGACCTGATAAGCTAGGGTCAGATGGAAGGGGAGGAGGAGGAGGAACATGGGAGGAGAGGAGAGAGTGAAAGTGGGATTGGGAGTGGACCAAGGAGGGGGCTAGAACTGGGATACAATGTGAATAAATTGTAATAACCAAAAAATTAATTTAAAAGGGGGGATCCACATTAAAGGAAATACTTTTTTCCACTTCAAAGGTATAATTAAGAAAAAGTTCCCATAGTATCCAACTCTTTGGATTTTACTTAATTCCAGATGTAGTAAATTTGACTACCAAGAATAGCCATCACAACAGCCAACACAGAAAAGCTAAGATTATTTTTTTTTCTGCCTGTGGCAGGCAAGGAGAGCATGGAAGTCATTTTCAAAGCAATACTTTTCTTCAACAAAAGACACATTGAGATTGATTTAGGGACTCTGGATACAGTCACATATAGGTTTGCCTATTCCTAAGCATGCTAAGCCACAATGTAAAAGCAGATAAATTTAAGGACATTCTTAGCTCAAAGTCATGCAGAAACATCTGTAAATTATAAAAATGATAGAAATGCCTCTGGAATTACCACAAGGTCTTAGCTAAAAATCAAGTAAATGAAACTGTGAAAGCAGATTGGTTAGAAGCAAATGCTACCCATTAATCAAGAGGTATGATCTAACAGATAGATGCATCCATGCCACAATTCTCACATATGCAAAGGACAGAGGACACAAATTCATAATACATGAAGAAAAAGTCACCTATCAGCACTGTGGTCACTGTTCTAAGAGAAACAGCTTTGTTGAGCTGTTCTAACCCCAGAAAAAAGCTTTTTTTTCTTTTTTTTTTTCTTTTTTTTTTTTTTTTTTTTTTGCCTCTGAGCAGGCTGGCTCAGATGAAAGCTACAGCTGCTTCCATGCAGGGCCAGCAGGTGGTCATTTTAACAGACTTGGCTGCTGTCTGACTCATAGCTGTTCCACCACTGTATAGAATTCTATTTTTATAAGCTTCATTTTTATTTTATAGCTATATATAATATATATTTATTATATATATTATATATTTTATATATATATAGGTGTTTGCCAAATGAAGTAAGAGGAATGCAGGAGATGCCTGGAACTGGAATTTCAACAAATGGTTAGTAACCTTGTGGCTTCTAAGATGGAACTCTGTGTCCTCAGTAACAACACCCATTGATCTTCACTGCTATCTCTCTAGTCACTTTATACTTTCTTTTATTAATTAATTCAATTACTCCCCTAGCTACTGGGCCCACATGAAGCCTAAGATGCCCATTGGGCTTATCTTCTTGGGATCTGTGAATTGCGGTATGCCTATCCAATAACATATGACAAAAATCGTTTATAAGTAAGTATATACCATGTGTGTCCTTCTGGGTCTAGATTACCCCACTCAGGGTGATATTTTCTAGTTCCATCCCTGTAAATTTCCTGATTATTTTGTTTTTAATGGCTGAGTAGTATTCCATTGTGTAAATGTACCACACCTTTCTTTATTCATTCTTCAGTTGAGGGACATCTAGGTTGTTCCCAGTTTCTGGCTATTACGAATAAAGCTGCTATGAATAGAGTTGAGCAAATTTTATTGTTGCATGGTGGAACATCTTTCTGGTATATGCCTAGGGGTGGTATAGCTGGGTCTTGAGGTATGGCTATTCCAAGATTTCAGAGAAAACACCAGATTGATTCCCAAAGTGATTGAAGTAGTTTGCATTCCCACCAGCAATGGAGGAATGTTTCCCTTTCTCCACATCCTCTCCAGCATGTGTTGTCACTTGAGTTTTTTATCTTTCAGCCATTCAGTCTTGTGTAAGATGGAGTCTCAGTGTTGTTTTGATTTGTATTTCCCTGGTGGCTAAGGACACTAAAGATTTCTTTAAGTGCTTGTCCACCCTTAGCGATTCCTCTGTTGAGAATTCTCTGTTTAGCTCTGTATCCAATTTTTAAATTGGATTATTTGGATTGATGATATCTAATTTCTTGAGTTCTTTGTATATTCTGGATATTAGCCCTTTGTCAGCTATAGGATTCTGACGATATATCCCCAGTCTGTAGACTGCTGTTTCTTTCCGTTGATAGTGTCCTTTGCTTTACAAAAGTTTTCAGTTTCAAGAAGTCCCGTTTATTAATTGTAGATCTTAGAACCTGACTGTTGTTGTGCTGTTCAGGAATTGTTGCCTGTGGCAATGAGTTCAAAACTCTTACTCACTTATTCTTCTCTAGCAGATTTAGTGTATCTAGTTTTATGT
Organism: Pachyuromys duprasi; assembly: GCA_028658305.1. Lineage (NCBI taxonomy): Eukaryota > Metazoa > Chordata > Mammalia > Rodentia > Muridae > Pachyuromys > Pachyuromys duprasi. Next base: position 16,505,400 of record CM053751.1, read on the forward strand.
TGAGGTCTTTGATCCACTAGGACTTGAATGTATGCAAGGTGATAAATATGGATCTATTTGCATTTTTTCTACATGTAGACACCCAGTTGGACCAGCACAATTTGTTGAAGATGCTACCTTTTATCCATTGTATGGTTTTGGTTTCTTTGTCAAAAAATCAAGTATGTATAGGTGTGTGGGTATATTTCTGGGTCTTTGATTTGACTTCACTGATCGATGAGGCTATTTCTATGTCAGTACCATGCAGTTTTTATTACTATCGCTCCATAGTATAGCTTAAGTCAGAGATAGAGATACCTCCAGAAATTCTATTATTTTATAGAATTGTATTAGGTATTTCATGTTTTTCCATATGAAGTTTAGAATTGTTCTTTCAAGCTCTGTGAAAAACTGTTTTGGTAATTTGATGGGGATTGCATTGACACTATAGATTGCTTTTGTTAAGATGGCCATTTTTATGGATTTATGTTAATCTTACAAATCCTTAAGCATGGGACATCTTTCCATCTTCTGGTATCTTTTTCAATTACTTTCTTCAGAGACTTGAAGTTCTTGTCATTCAGGTCTTTGACTTCCTTAGTTACTGTTACCCTTAGATACTTTACTTCTGGCTTTTGTGTAGGGTGTGGTTTCCCTAATTTCTTTCACAGCCTATTTGTCATATGTATACAGGAGAGCTATTGATTTTTTTTTAATTTATCTTGTATTCAGCCACTTTGCTGAAGGAGTTTATCAGCTGCAAGAGTTCTCTGATGGAATTTTTGGGGTCACTCATGTACACTATCATATCATCTGTGAACAGCAATATTTTAACTTTTTTCTTTCTGATTTGTATCCCTTTGATCCCTTTAGTTGTCTTGTTTTTCTACCTAGAACTTCTAGTTTTATAATGAAGAGATATGGAGAGAGTATGCAATCTTGCCTTCTCTCTGATTTTAGTGGGATTGCTTTCAGTTTCTCTCTATTTAGTTTGATGTTTGCTATTGACTTGCTGTATATAGCCTATATTATTTTGGGGGGTATGTGCCTTGTATATCTGATCTCTCCAAGACTTTTATCATAAAAGAGTTTGGATTCTGTCAAAGGCTTTTTATGCATCTATTGAGATGAGCATGTGATTTTTTTTCTTTCAATTTGTTTATGTGGTAAATCACACTGATGGATTTTCATATGTTGAACCATCCCTGCATTCCTGGGATGAAACCTACTTGATCATGGTAGATGATGTGTTTGATATGCTCTTGAATTTGGTTTCGTAATGCCAGGATCATGGGACCCTCAGAGAGCACCAGGAGATGAGTTGATGCAAGAGCAAGAGAGCTTTATTACAGAGCAATCAAACTCGGGACCCATGGTTTACCTGCTCTTGATATAACTTTGGTAGGTGAAAACCATCAAGAAAACCACCTGTTCCATTTAGATTTTCCAATTTGGTGGAATACAGGCTTTTGAAATAAGACCTAAATATTCATTGGGTTTCTTCAGTGTCTACTGTTATGGCCCCCTTTTCCTTTCTAATTTTGTTAATTTGGGAACTGTCTCTCTGTTTTTTAGTTAGTTTTGCTAGGGCTTTGTTTATCTTGTTGATTTTCTCAAAGAACCAACTCTTGGCTTCCTGGATTCTTTGTATTGCTCTCTTTCTTCCTAATTTATTGATTTCAGCCCTGAGTTTAATTATTTCCTGCAGTCTACTTCTCTTGGTGTGTTTGCTTTTTTTTTTCTAAAGCTTTCAGGTGATCTTTTATGTTGCTACTATGGAATCTCTCCAATTTCTTTATGAATGCACTTAGTAATATGCAGTTTCCTCTTAGCACTACGTTCATGGTGTCCAGTAAGTTTAGGTAAGTTTGCTCTTACTTTCAGTGAATTCTAGAAGCTCTTTAATTTGTTTCTTTATTTCATTCCTCCTCCAGTCATCATTGAGCAAGTAGTGTGAAGAGTCCATGAGTGTGTAGGCCTTTTGTTGTTTCTGTTGTTGTTGAGGTCTATCTTTAATCGATGGTGATCTGATTTAAAAAAAAAAAAAACCAATGAGTTAATTTAATTTTCATGATCAGTTGAGGTTTGCTTTGTGACCAACTATATGGTCAATTTTACAAAAGGTAACATGTGGTGCTGAGAATAAAGGTACATTCTTTTGTGTGTGGATGAAATGTTCTGCAGATGTCTGCTAGTTCCATTTCATTTATGATATATGTTAGTTTCATTAGTTCTCTGTTTAGTTTCTATCTTGGTAACCTGTCCACTGGTGAGAATGGGATGTTGTAGTCTCCCACTATTACTGTGTGGGGATCAATGTGTGATTTAAGCTTTAATAATGATACATTTGCTAATGCAGGTGCCCTCTTATTTGGGGCTTAGATGCTCAGTATTGTGATGTCCTCTTTGGATTTTTTTTTCTTTGATGAAAATGAAGTGTCCTTTCCCATCTCTTTTGATTTATTTAGGTGGATAGTCTGTTTTATGAGATATGGGGATGCCTACTCCAGCTCGCTTCTTGTGGTCTTTTTGCTTAGAAAACATTTTTCCAGCCCTTTACTCTGAGGTAGTGTCTTTGTTACTGAGGTGTGTTTCTTGAAGGCAGCAGAGTGTGGATCCTGTTTCAGCAACCATTTTGTGAGTCTGTGTTTTTCTTGGAGAGTTGAGTTCATTGATGTGGATAGATATTAGTGACTAATACTTACTAGATCCTTTTATTAGGTGGATCGTTTGCTGGGCAAACCACTTATTCAGTCAGACCACTTATTCACTCTCCATTACTTCCCTGTAGCATATTCTATATCTCTGAGGCTTTGTGAGAAGTGCTGCAACCAGAGTGCAGGAACTTGAGAAATCTGCCAGTTCTTCTGGGTTTAGGACTATGTTCCTGGTGTGTTCGGGCAGAGTTCCTGGGGTGTCTGTGAAGACAGTGACCCATAGGTGACCTTTCTATACTGTCAAATTGCAAGCAGTGCCTATGTTGGGTAGAGAGTCAGCAGTATATACCCACTGGCTAGATCTCAAAAAGGGATCCTCTTATCTAGTCCTCAGATATTGTTGGCAAATTGGGGTGGTATTTGTAGCTGGATGGTAGAAAAGTAGGCATTTCATTGCCCTCCAGAGAATGCCCTCCTTATGCTTTGTGGAGCCTCTGAGCTCCGTTCGAGCTCAGGCAATGACATGGAATTCTTCCAGAGCAGCTGTGATGAAAGGTACTCTCCTCCCTCAGTATCACTAAAGCTGAGTGTGCACATCCTCAGTACGTGTAAAGGTGAAGGCTTATTTTAGACCAGTGATGCAACTAGCAGAAAGATCCATTCACCAGCCAAAGACATTGTTTTTTCAGGTAAGAGTGAGCTATTTTGCATCCAGTTCAATACCTAATGATGCAGAGACAATGTCCATTTTCTCCTTATGTGACCTTACTGAGAAAGAACTCATGGGGACCACTTCAGGAAATGCTGCCTGCAGGCATTGCTTTGGCCTGGCTTCCCTTATGCTGTGACATAAACAGGCTCTAGGAGCCTAGATGAGATAGGATGCTTAGATGTTTAAAATGAGCATTGATCATAGAACATGTCCATCAGGACCTGAATAACTCAGGAGAGAAAGGAAGGCCAGAGAGATTTCTGAAGTTGACCATTGAGACTACAAAGGTCCCAGTGTGTTACCGCAATGGTCATCACATCCTGGTCAAAGAGTTGGTTTGGAATTTAAACAGTGTCCCAACCAATCATGCTCTGTCCAAAAGAGCAAGCTACCAAGCCTCTCTGGGACTCAGCATTCTCCCCTGGCCAGTGAATATTACTGGCCAATGTGTGTAGGTCTTGTTACGAATAGCTGATGCTCAGTGAACTTGTTCATCAGGCAGCAGTAAGGGAAGGGAAGCTGCTGAGGCTGTCAGCCTAATCATAAGCTGACAGGCTCCCTCCAGTGACCAGGACATAAAATGTCCACTTTATACTCTACTGGCTTCTTGGGAATCAACTCCACAACATGAGATTCACATCCCAAAGTACCATCACCCATGGCTGGAGCCAATGTCCACTTGTACTGCCTCTTCTGGGATTCCCTGATGTGGCCATGGTACTCAAGACTCCCTTGCCCAGGCTTGGAATTCAGGAAAACACATCAGTATTGAAGCCTTTCTTAGTGGTCAGTCACTGACAAGCAGACCAACCATGGGCCCAGGTTTACTTCTCTGGCTTGGCTTGGCTCACTAGGTTTTGTGAATCCTCATGCTCATGGCTCTGAAACCAAACAACAGTCTTAGTACATATTGCAGTGTTAGAGTGAATATCAGGACATACATGTGTGAGAAGATGCTCGCAATCTTCTCAAATTGTTCTCAACTGTTTAAAGACAGAGCATCACCTACACTGAGTTATTTCAAGTTCCCTCTGAAGACATGCCTTGACTAGCTATTTCTCTCCCTCTCTCTCTCTCTCTCTCTCTCTCTCTCTCTCTCTCTCTCTCTCTCTCTCTCTCTCTCTCTCTAAGCCTATCTGGGACTCAGTATTTTCCTCTGGCAGGTTAATATTATCTCTATCTATCTATCTATCTATCTGTCTGTCTGTCTGTCTGTCTGTCTGTCTGTCTGTCTGTCTCTTTCTCTCTCACATACACACATACACACACGTGGTACACAGACATTCCTACAAGCAAGCAAAACATCAAATACTAATAATAACAACAGTAATGACAATAAATGTATTAATGTCCTGGTTCACCATCAACCTGGTTATAACAACTTCAATCATTTGTTATTTTTATTAGGTTAGGTGATAACAGAGGATAGCTGCCAGCCCACAACTATGGAAGGCCAAGAAAGATGAACACGCTTTAAAGAGAATCAATATCAGCCATTTTTCTAATGACCTGGTTACTCAAGTATCAGTCAAATTGGTATGTTGGAACTCATTGTCAAAGGTATTCCTGTGCAGGGGATAGCCTTAGGCAGTATCTCTCGCATGAGAAGGCTTAATAGAGTCAGAGCTTGCTATTTAATTCAGTTTAAAGAAAGAAAGAGTAGTACTGTGGGTGTGGTTTCACAGTAGATCACTGGCCTCGAATGCCCAGTGAGGAGCTGGCACATGGCTCAGTGGTAGAGTACCGGTCTAAAATCCTCCACTGGTGTGAGTAGATGGACAGATTTTTACTCACATTCTCATGTTTGCTTTGCAAGGGCTTTATACAGTTGAGCCTCAGCCCAAGGTTTTCTCTCTTGCCATCATTCTTGATGGTATATTTACCAGAACTTATGTATTTTTCCCACATTATTTAAGTTGCTGTCCTCTGGTTTGTCTTTGGTTTTTTGGATTTTTTTACTTGATTTTATTTCATTTTTTTTAAGTGCAGGAGTGATCTCCTCGCCAGTTTTCTGACCTTAATGGCCTGGGGTCTTATCTCGGTCTGTCTGGCTTTTACAAGGCTTCTCATTTGTTGACCCCACTGTTTTCCTGTTCTCTGAATCCGGTGCTCATTGTCTTTTCTGTGTTTTTTTTTCTTGTACATTTTCTTTTTACATTTATGGATGAGGGATATTTTGGACACCCTTATGTGTATAATTCCTCCTTGTCTGTCCTTCCATTCTCTTTTTTCCTTCCTCTTCTTCCTCTCCTTCCTTCCCCTTCTCTCCCTTTTCTTTTCTTCTCTCTCCTTTGTCTTTCCTTCCATTCTTTCCCTTCCTTTCTCGCTTCTTCTTTTTTCTCTTTTCCTACTTTGTCTCTCCCCCCATTTCTCTCTTCTAGAAGTTGAACACGTGTGCATCCTGGACAAGCATGACATCATTGTGTTACACCACACCCCTTCACTGTCATATTATTATGACAAGTGATGAAAAGATGCTAAATGAAACTGTAGAGGTGGCTTGGTGGCTAAGAGCACAGGCTGGTCATTCAAAGAAACCAGGTTCAGTTCCAGCACCCATAAACATCTGCAACTCCAGACCAGAAAGATTCAATACCCTGTCCTGGTATTTTAGAACATGGTTCTTCATACAGGGTACCCAGACATACATGTGGGAAACCGTGCCATCCTCCAAAAACCAAAAACCCATCCATATTCATACAGATAAAATTTTTTAAAAGGGTTGCTGGACACAAAAGTTAAGAGCACTTGTTGATTTTATAGAAGACCCAACTTTGGTTTTCAGGACCATGTAAGGCAGTCTTAAAACACTAGTTATTACAGCTTTAGAGAGCTCAGACACCTCTAGCCTTGGTGTGCACCTGCCCATAAACATTCATTTAAAAATAATAAAAATGATAATTTTCAGAAAGGTGCTGAGGGCACCAGGATCACCCTGCCCTAAGCATGGAGAGTTCTGTACTTTGACGTATGACATATGGGTCAGCACATATTCCTCCCTGCTTAGTATAGAGGTGGGTACACCATGGACCTCTGTTCAAATCAGGTAGATGACTAATCTAGTTGATGGTTTTTGCTTGCCTAAGTTGTATTTCTATTATGACTGTAAGTTATTTAAGGCACTTATTTACTATGTGCAACTGTGTATAGCCATGTGCACACAGAGATCTCAGGACAATTGGTGAGAGTCAGTTTTCTCCACCCTGGAGGTCCTGGGTATCAAACTCAGGTCATCAGATCTGGCCGCAAATGCCAATTACTCTCTAAGCTGTCTCATTGCCCTATGCTTTCCTTTGACAGAAGATGAATGGCTGACCTGGATGTGTTTTGGTTTTTGGTTTTTGGTTTTTTTTCTGACAGGCCAGCTTCAGTATGGAAGACATAATCAAAGGTGTGACTAGTTCAGATCCAATGTGCCAGGTATCGCCATGCAGAGCTCTGGCATATGCAGTTTTATAGCCCAAAGTGAGCTCTAGTAGCCTGTTGGATTTCCTGGCATTGGCAAAATGCCCATACTATGCAGCAAGGTTAGTGCATCCAAAAGCTTGAGGCAGTTACCATCATCCTTAACAGCAACTTAAGAAATGCATTCTGTGGTCAGAGATGAATTGCTTAGTTTACATTGGCCTCTGCAGGACTTTTTGGTTATAAATAATACGTGAAGGGTAAATGTTGCTTTAGGACAACTGCAGAGAGTTGCAAGAGTAACAGTAGCCCTAGCTAACTCTCTTATCTGATAGTTAAAGTTTGGGGCTTTAGCTTAGGGGTAGAGAACCCACCTAGAATCCTCCAGTGATGGCCTGGGGTATGGCTCTATGGTAAATCACTTGATTAGAATCCCCCAGTGAGAAGCTAGTAGTGTAGCTCAGTGTTTCAGAACCTGCCTAGAATTCCCCAGTGAGGGACTGGGAGTGTTTCTCAGTGGCATGCTTGTAATTCCAGCACTTAGAACACAGAAGTAAAAGGAGTATCTTGTGTCCAAGGCCAGTTTGGTATACCAAATGTGTTTTAAGCCAGTCAGGACACATAGCAAGCCCCTGTCTCAAAAAAAATAGTCTGGAAAAGTAGCATGCATGAAGCCCAGGGTTACATTGCCAACTCACATAAACTAGGAATGGTGGTTTCTGTCCAAAGGCCTAGCACTAAGGAGGTAAGGGAGGGAGCATCCGAAGTTTAGGGTCATTCTATGCAGTGAGTTTGAAGCCAACCTGGACTAAATGAGAACATGTCTCAAAAGGAAATAAAAATAAGTCTTCGGCCCTTGCAGTATGTGTTTATTTGTACTTAATCCAGGACCTTAGAAACCTGTAGCTCCAAGGAAAAGCAGTAAGATTCTGTGTGTGTGTGTGTGTGTGTGTGTGTGTGTGTGTGTGTGCGCGCGCGCGCGCGTACACAAATAGAAGATATAGATGGGGAGAGATGGAGATAGAGAGCCAGAGCCAGAGCCAGAGCCAGAGTTTCCTGAGCTTAGAATGAGATGTTTTCATTGAAAAGCCCAGTGTGGTCTGGGAGGTTAATGCTTTATGCCCTGTATGGTATGGGAAAACCCAAGAAAGGGAGTTAGCTCTGAAGACTTGAGCTCCGTGTTTCTGGCTGAAATGAATACAATAGTTATCTTGGGGGAGGGCTCAATTGGGTCCCTCAGGATTTTGACAAATTAAAACCCACCTAGTTCAGAGAAGCTGTAATGTGCTGAGTCAGCACTCCAATCTCTAGGGACTACAGAGCCTCAGTGCTCCAGGGGAATACAAAACAACCACTCTGATGCTTTTCTCCTCCTCCTCCTCCTCCTCTTCCTCCTCCTCCTCGTTTGTCTTTGAGACAAAGTTTCTCTATGTAGTCCTGGATGTTCTAGAACTTGCTCTGTAGGTCAGGCTAATCTCAAACTCAGAGCATGCCTGAGTCTGCCTCCCAAGTGCTGGGATTAAAGGCAGGCATCACCACTTCCAGGGAAAACAACCGCCTTGAAAATGCTTCAGTAAGGCTTGCCTCTATGACTATGGTTGGGTTTATTTCACTTGGATCAGTAGGAAACTAACAAGACCGTGACTTAGGCTTTGTCTTGATAGCTAATGGAACAAACCAAGACTTCTTGAGTGTCACAGTCAGGTACTGGGCCTGGAAATATAGCTTTGTTGGTAGAGTCTTTGCTTGGCATGAAGGAGACACTGGATTTCATCCCTCAGGACTATGTAAAACTGGGCATGACAGTGCATACCTTTGATCCCAGCACTTGGAAGGCAGAGGCAGGAGAATAAGGAGTTCAAGGACACCCTTGGCTACATACTGAATTTGAAGCCAACTTGAGATACATGGCAAGTTCTAGACCAGCCGGAGATACACTGTTAAATCCTGTCTAAAAAGCTGGGGCATGGAGGGTGGAGGGGGCGCACACCTGTGATCCCAGTGAAAGACCCCTGCCTACTTTGACTTAGCTAAGGCAGCGCCATCTACAGAGAACCAAACCGGAGACTGGAAAATTACTGAGAAACCCAGATGTCCAACAACAGGATATCTGCAGTTGGGCGCCTAAAACACCCTGGGTACCCAAGATAAGAACCGGGTACGTGACTCGGCTCACATCTGCCTTCCCGCCCTCTCTGTTCCGGTGGCTTTGTTCAAACCGCCCAATCAGCTCCCTGTAACTACGCTTCTCGCTTCTGTAACCATGCCTTCTGCTCCCAAATCCTATATAAACCCGCCGCCCCAGCCGGAAGGCGCGCAAGTCCTCCGAAAGGCTTTGTCGCCCCGGGTACCTGTGTATCGAAATAAACCTCTTGCTGTTTGCATCCGAAAAGACTGGTCTCGCTGATCCTTGGGAAGGGGTCTCCCTGATGGAAGACACCCTCCGGGGTGGTCTTTCACCAGCACTCGGGAGGCAAAAGCAGGCGCAACCATGTGAGTTTGAGGCCAGCCTGGTCTACAAGGAGAGTTCAGGACAGCCAAGGCTACACAGAGAAACTCTGTCTCAAAAAAAAAAAAAACTAACTAACAAAAAATCCTATCTAAAAATAAAAAATAACAACAAAAATTGGGTAGGCATGACATCATTTGCCTTTTATCCCAACACTCAGGAGGCAGAAGGCAGATGGATCTCTGAGTTGAGACCAGTGAGCCACAACATATAATACCCCATCTAAAAAAAATAATATACAGGGCAAATTTTCTTATGGCTGATCTGCCCCCTCTGTGTACCCCAGAATTTGTTCTGAATTGCATTTGGAAATGAATGCTCCTACCAATATTCCTTGGGGAACTGCTGTGTTCTCTACCAACCTCAGTCTTTCTGGGGGCTGTGGTACGATGTGAAGCTGGTGTTTATAATCACCTATGACCACCTTGGCAAAGCTTACTGTCTTTATTCTGTTTCCACGACCTCTGCTCTGAACACCCGCAGCTGTGCAAGGCCTCCTTGTGGCACGGGGCATGTGCACTGTTTTTTAAAAAAGACTTATTTACTTTTATATGCATTGGTATATTGCCTGCATGTCTACGCAAGGGTGCCAGATCCTCTGGAATTGGAGTTACAGACAGCTGTGAGGTACCATGTGGGTGCTGGGAATTGAACTCTGGTCCTCTGGAAGAACAACCAATGCTCTCAACCACTGAGCCATCTCTCCAGCCCTGGGCATGTGCACTTACCCGATACCTAGGAAAACCAGGATCTGTTATTCAGCCATTCTAAACTACATGCCAAATACCCCAAACTCAGTTTTAGTCTCTCACCCTTTGTATAAACTTTTAAATTTACATTTTACTTCTTTGAGGTGGGGTGGGGATTGTACACAGCTCATCTGTGTCAGAAGATAAGAGGATAACTTTCAAGAGCTGATTCTCCTTTCCAACATGTGAGTCCAGGGAACTGAACGCAGGTCATCAGGCTTAGCTGCAAGGTCCTATATCCACTAAGCCATCTAACTAAAGTGTGTGTGTGTGTGTATGTGTGTGTGTGTGTGTGTGTGTGTGTGTGATATCTGTATATTGGTATGTGCCTGTGAGTACAGGTACCCACTGAGGCCAGAAGAAAGATCTCTCTGGAGTTGGAGTTACAGACAGTTGGAGTTGCTGATGTGGGTGCTGGGAACGGATCTCAGAGATACTGCAAGTACAGTATGTAGCCTTAACCACCAAGCCATCTCTCCAGCACCATTATGTATAAACTTTAAAATTGACAGCCAATTTGAGTTTCTTCTTGTTCACTTTTTGAAGAGGGGAGATTGAGATGAATCCCAGGCTGACCTCGAACACACAGACAAGCTTGCCTCTGTTTCCTGAATGTTGGACTCAAAGGTGTGTGCCTGCATCTTTGTTCTCATGCTCTCTTCCACTTGTAGGTGACTATGCAGAATTCAGACAATATCATTTCCGGCAATGCTGTCCCACACCTGCTCAACCTTATTTCAACAAACATACCAGTTGAGATTTCATTTTTATTGCATTTTATTTAGTGTGTGTATATTTCCATACCTGTGTGTGTGTGCGTGCACGCATGTGAATGTCTTTGCATGCACATACATGTGTGCTTATACTGATAGTTTTCCTTTTCCACTATAAGAACCAAGGAATTGAACTCAGGTAGTCACGCTTAACAACAAGTGTCTTTGCCTGCTGAGCCATCTTGCTGGGTGTTGTTGTTCTCTCCTCCTCGTCCTCCTCCTCCTTCTCCTCCTCCTCCTCATTCTCCTCCTTCTGAGACAGTCTCACAGATTCATGTCAGGACTCAAACTTACTATGTAGTCAAGGGTGGCCTTGAACTTCTGATTTCCCTACTTCTATCTCATCTTACCAGTGGTAGGATTATAGTTGTACACTACCAGATTTACACCACCCAAACCAGGATGGGACCCAGGGATTCATTCAAGCAAACACTTTACCAACTACACCATGGTCCGGCCCAAGAGGATGCATTTGAACATTCACAGAAGAACCATGTGAGATAAGAGGCTAACAGTTGCCATTGTTCCTCTTTGTGGAAAGCATTGCCAACCCTAACCGAGAAAGGGCGCCTGAGACCAGGCCCTTGGGCCTCTGATGTTCAGACATAAAGTGGAAAGCTTGCCATAGAGGTGTTCACACGTGATCTCAGCACCTGAGAAGCTTCTGCAGGATGGCAAGTTCATGGTCAGCCTGGGCTGCAGAGTGAACCTGAAGGTCAGGCTTAAGATGCATAGGAGGACCCTGCCTCATCATCTACTCTGAAAAGCACAAGTGGGGTAGTGGCTGGAGAATTGACAGGGGGTAGGATTGATGATCTCAGATTCTGTTTCCACTCTAGTCACAGGGATCCGCTGTGTAGTCCACCTTCTGCTGTCTCCCAAGTGCTGGGATTAAAGGTGTTCACCACCACTGCCTGGCCAGAAGAATGATCTTAAAGGATCAGAAAGGCTTAGACTTGGGATCAGGAGGCTTAGGTAGGAGGATTATCAAGAGTTTGAGGCCTAAACTGACAAGATGTCTCAGTAAGCAAAGGTGCTTGCTGCAGAGCCTGAGGGCCTGAGTTCAACCTCAGAATCCACAGAGTAAGACAGAACTGACTCCTGCAGGACATCATGGTGCAAACACCCACGTACCTAAATGTAATTTTAAAAAATTTTGAAGCTGCCTGAGCTATATGATAAATCCTTGTCTCAAACAATGGAAAAGAGGAGGGAGGGAAAGGAAATGGGTGTGGCCGGGCTTAATATAGCTGGCCTGCAATCCCTGCTACTTGGGAGGCAGAAAGACCTCATGTTCAAGTCCTGCTTGGGCAACTTAGCAGCACCATGTCTCAAAATAAAAATTTGAAAGGACTAGAGATGGAACATGAAAGATGTTTCAGAAGTCACAAATACTTCCTGCTCTTCCAGAGGACCTGAGTTCAGTTCCCAGCAGCCTCATTAGGTAGCTCACAACAGTCTGTTGTGACTGTTGTGAGGAATCTAGCGCTGAGGAATCTGATACCCTCTTCTGGCCTCCACAGGTACCAATACTTACATGTCATATATACACACATAGCCACACAAGAAAAATAAATTATTTTTTTTAAAAAGAGATAGAAATGTAGCTCAGTGGTAGCATGCTTGTTTAGCAGACACAAGCACCTGGGATATAGTTTTTAAATATTATAACTAAAATTGATATATATAAACTATAATAAATTTAATATATAATAAAATATATAGATAATTTAATATATAATATAAAAATAATAATCATTATATTATGTATTTAATAGAACTTATGTACATTTATCATATACATATATGTATATATATATCAATATGTATGTATATAAAGAATTATAGCAGGCCAGTAGAGTTATAGATGGCGAGAAGAAGAAGCAATTCTTGATTTTGCTTTTAACAGAGTTACATGTGTCCCAGACTGGCTTTAAACTCAATATGCACACTCAGCATCCCTCTTCTTCCACCATGACTGGGGTTATATATGTGCTTCTGCACTCAGCTGTTTGATTGTTGGTTTTGGTTTGTGTGTGTGTGTGTGTGTGTGTGTGTGTGTGTGTGTGTGTTTGTCAGTGGAAAAATAGAATCAAGGGCTGGGGAGATGGTTTCATGGGTAAAGTGTTTGAATTGCAAGTGTGAGGACCTGGGTTCAGATCCCAAGAGCCCACATGACACCAGGTTCAGTAGCACACAGCTGTAACCCCAGTTTAGACAGTGAGGTGAGAGGCAAAAAGAGCAGAGTCCCTGGAATCTTGCTGGCTAGCGAGCCTGGTACACACAAATCCAGAACATAACACAAAGAGAGAGACCCTGCTGAGACATGGAAGGGGACGGTGAGGACTGACACCTGAGATTGTCATGACACACACATGCATGGTAACATTTTTAAACCATTATGCTCTGGAATAAGACCAGAGCTTGGTTCCCAGCACCTATGTCAGGTGGATCTCCAGCGACAGGGGAGCCATCCCATCCATGAGCATGTGTACATGGAAGCACATACTCAAACACAGACAGTTGACTGTACACATATTTAAAAATAGAATCTTAAAATAATTAAGTCATTCATTGAGTAAAGTGGAGAAAGGCATTGTGAAGAATACCTAGAAACCTTCCTATGACATTTACATATTTAAATATAAGGCTCATTGTATTTGTCCCTGACACATATCACTGTCTGAAAGAACTTCTTTTGATGCTCAAAAGCTTTGGTCTACGCTAATCAATAGTATCGACATGGGAAGGTTTGGGAGGGCCACAATTTCCATGCTGTCTCCTTTGCACCCTGTCACAAATCATATTTCTTTGTAACAACATCACATGGACTTGGTCCAACTTATGCCGAAACAAAAGTCAATAGCCTTGTTAGGAGCTGGTGAAGCAGATGTTACCCAACCTCTCTCAGCTCTGGCTGGGCTCTGTCCTACCTCACTATATGCTGCAAAGAGTAAATCCATCATGGGGTGACCACAGGGTTCCTGCCCAGGCTCATAGAGCTTGTGACCAGCTCAGAACTCAATGACTTGGTAAATGTCATCCTGGTTCCCACCTGTCTTTGCAAGAGCCTTCAGGTCAGAGTGTGTGGGTGCTGTAATTGTAGGACAGTTTGGGATATGTTTGCCTAGCATGCATGAAGCCCTGGCTGCATCCCCAATATGGCATAATCTGGGCACAGTGGATCATGCCTATAATCCCAGCACTGGGAAGATGGGGGCAAGATCATAGTTCAAGATCATGCTTGGCTGCCTAGTGTGTTCAAGACTAGCCTTGAGGATTGGACATCAGAATACAAAAACAGATTAGATCATGTGTGTCAGATTAACTGTATCAGATTGTCACCTTCACCTGCCATCCCAGATCTTCCTGTCAGCTCTAATCCTTTACTTTCAGCCTGTCTTCCCTGAGCCTCTGTTCTTCGAGACTTTCTAGACTAACTCTTAGATCCACTTCCATCTCAGATCCTAGTAGGTGTCAAAATCTTAGATTTCTCCCTATATGATAACTAGAAAAGCAGTCAGTGAAGTGCTTAAAATCCCACCACCCACGGACTTTTCTTACATATTTTCCTACTGTTCAACAGAGTTTAACTTGACCAAGTAGGTTTATTCTCTCTCTCCTCCACCCTGTGCATGCCAGCATGCATGCCTCTGTGAGCACATTTATATGTATGTATGTATGTATGTATGTATGTATGTATGTATGTATGTAACTGTGTAGACCCACTGTGTACAAATGAGAAACAGACAGGGAGAGAGATGGAAAGGCAAAGAGACAGAGACACATAGAGAAACAGAAGCATGCAGACACACAGAGAGAAACAAACAGATATAGACACAGACACAGAAAGAGAAGAGACAGACAGAAAGACAGAAACAGTACAACACAGAGACAAAAACATACAGACAGAAAGAGACAGACTCAGGGACAGGCAGACACAGGGACAGACAGACATAAGGACAGACACAGAGACACACAAAGATAGACACTGATAAAGAGAGACAGTCCAACATACAGAGAGATAGAGGGCCCAACTGACAGAAAGACAAACTGAAAGAGGCAGAAAGACACAGACAGACAGAAAGAAACAAGAAACAGAAGAGGCAAAAGACAGAAAAACAGAGACAGACAGAGACACAAATATCCAGACATAGTTATAGAGACTGATAGAAACAGATATTTAGACAGAGACAGACACACAGTTGCAGAAACTGAAGACAGACAGACACTGAGGAGAAACAAAAAGACAAAGATGACAGGCAGAGGAAGACGGTAAGACAGGTAGACAGTGAGACTGACAGACTGCAGGACAGACTGACAGCCAAACAGACTGGCACTAGGACAGCTGAATTCTGGAACAGACTGACAAATGGACACCAGGACAGACAGACATTGAGACAGATGGAAGATAGACAGACAACAAGACAGAAAGACACGAGGACAAACATACACCAGGACAGGTGAATAGAAATACACAGGGAGAGACAGATACATGAACAAACTGACAGACAGACACAGGGAGTGACAGACACAGGGTGAGACAGCTAAACATAGGCACAGACAGACACAAGCACTGACAGACTGACAGATACTGACATAGAGAGACAGAGGAATAAACAGTGTGATAAAGATACAGATTGACAGACAGACACAGTGACAGACATAGTTACAAACAGAGACAGAGAAAGTCAGACAGAGACAGACAGACACAAGCAGGTGCAGACATAAATACGCAGAGACAGAAAGACAGACAAAAAGAGTCAGACAGACAAACAGACAGAGGGATAAACAGAGAGAGACTGACATACAGACATACATAGAAAAACACAGATACCAAGACAGAATCAGAGACAGATACAGACACAGAGAAAAATACAGACATAGACAGAAACAGACAGAAAGATAGAGACAGACACAGACAGACCTAAAGAGAGACAAATGCAGACATAATCGGACAGAAAATGAGACAGACACCATGAGACCCAGCAGACACAAGCAGACATATATGAACAGAAAGACAGAGACAAACAGGGAGACACTTATAGAGACAGACAAACATAAAGACGGAGAGACAGATAGACACAGAGACAGAGAGACAGGTGTAGACTCAGAGACAGACACACAGACAGATAGAAATTAAAAAGAGACAGATGACACTGTCCAACAGATAGAGAGTCAGAAACAGACAGAAAAACTGATATATAGACAGTGAGACAGACAGTGGAACTGAAAGACACAGAGACTGACACACACCCAGACAGGCAGACACAAAGACTGGAACAGACAGACTGACAGGCAGAAGGACAAACTGACAGACAGTGAGACAGACTGGAAATTAAACTGACAGAGATACAGAGAGAATAAAAAACAGGAAGAGATAGGCAGAAAGAGATGCAGAGAGACTCACAGACAGAGGGACAGAAAGACAAAGAGAGACAGACTCAAAGACAGACAGACAAATATAGAGCTAGACACAGAGACAGAGAGACAAAAGAGATAAAAAGCATCACACATACACTTAGCCATACTGACACAGAGACAAGAGACAGACAAAGGCAGAAAGACACAGACAGGCAGACACAGACACTGACAAAGAGACATACAGATACAGAAACAGGAATACACAGAGAGGTAGAGACAAAGCCAGAAATAGAGACAAAGATAGACAGACAGACACTAGACAGACAGACACAAAGACAGATAGGCATAGACACATAGGCAGAGCAGCAGACAGACACAGAGACTTATCACAAGTGTGTATCACTATACCAGGTTTATACACAGAACTTCATACGTGACAGGTTAGTACTTTTCCAACAGCTGCACACCCAGCCCCAGGGTACCATCACTTTTGATAGAAGTTTCCCTTGGCTACTCTCCTTGGCCAAGAACTTTGGGGAAGATAGCGAGCGCGTGAAAGCAGCTATGGCTGTGCTGACAGAATAAAACACCACAGTCTCCCAGACATGTCTTAGCACAGCTACTCAACTGTACTGTGACACATTTACAACTTAGCCACCTTTCTTTGTCCTTCCAGACCCCTTCTCTCAACACTATGGGCAGCATTGTGACTGGGGCAGATAAACAGAGCCAGATGGCCACCGATGTTGGCATGCTAAAGGCATTGGGTAAGCCCTGAAGCACCCAATGTCCTCTCTTCAGAAGGGTGCTGCCTGGGCCATGAACAACAGAGCTGCTGGTCCCAGAGACCACATCCATCCGTTGATTATACGTGACCCGCTGCCTCCATTGGTAGCCCTTCTACAGAATGTAAGTGGCAAGTATGGGGAGAGAGTCTGTAAAGTGTCTGTCACACAGACGTGAGGATTTGAGTTCAATCTCCAGTGTCCACATGAAAAGAGAGATAGCAGGATAGTCAAGAAGTTCAAGGTCATGTTTGACCACATAGTTGCTGTAAAGCCAGTCTGAGCTATAGAAGACCCTGTCTAAGAAAAAATAAATAGAAAAAGAAAAATCCCTGGTGGGAATCATTCTGCCTGCTTTGTGGCTTCTCTCAGACGCTGTGTTCTGATCAAGAACTGAAGGCAGGGCATTAGGGCGTTGGACATAAATTTCATGTGTAAGCTCAGCTGTAAGAGAGTGAACCAAACCAGGTCTGGTGGTGCACAACTGCAATCCCAACACTCAGGAGACCGCTGCAGGAGGAATGCAAATGAAGTCCTGCCTAGGCTACAGAGTGAGTCCTAGAGTCCCATTTTTAAAAGCCAAAACAAAATGAAAGACTGAGGGTGTGTCTTATTTTGTCAAGTGCACGTCTACCGTGTACAAAGCCCTGGGGCTGATTGACAGCACCACAAATACCAGGCATTGTGGTGCTCTTCCATAAAGATGGCATTTGGGAGTAGAGGTAGGAGAGTCAGAAGTCCTCCTCATCTCTGTAGTAAGTTGGTGGCCAGCGTAGTCTTCATTAGAGCCTATCTCAAAAACAGATAAAAACAACAACCAAAAAGTAATCAAGCAGCATCACTTTACGGTGGGCCTTAGGCTCCATGGAGACCCCAAACCTCTGTCTTTGCAGATAGAATTTAAAGTCCAAAGGAAGCTGCATGGCTAATTTTGTAACAGGGGATTCTCAGTGCAAGCTGACCATTCTTGTCCACTCAGTAATCTTGGAGCTGCTGCTGAATCTGCTCACTGCCCCAGACATGGAGGTCTTCTTCTTCTTCATCATCATCATCTTCTTCATCCTTGACATCGTTTCTCATTTCCTTCATGAGAGTTATTCTGATCAGGCAGTCTCCAGCTGAAGACACTGAGTCTGCTTCTTAGTAACATGGGGGAGTCGCTTAAAGGGACAAGAAGGTTCAGTATATAAGGTACTTGCTGCCAAGTACCCTTGTAGTGAGAGAGAACTGACCCCTGCAAGTTGTTGTCTGACACCCGCACATGTGCAAAGGTGTATGGATGCACACACAATGGGGAAGGGGATGAGAGAGAAAACGAATGTTAAAAAAGTTTAAGAAAAGTAACATAAGTAAGTTGGGCTGGGATGTAACTCATTTGGTAGCACACCACCCTAACATGCGTGAAGCTCTGGATTCCATTTACAGCACCACATAATCCAGGCTTGCTGATACGTGCCCATAATCCCAGCACTTGGGAGGTAGAAGTAGGAGGATCAGTTCAAGGTCACTCTCAGCTATATAGCATCTTAGTGCCAGTCTGGGTTACATGAGACCCTGAATATGAATGAATGAATCACTCAATCAATCAGTAGATCAATCCCCAGTATGAACCATTGCCATTCTTCCCACTCTCTCTACATCCTACAGATAACATAAAGAAAAAACATTCAAGAAAAGGACTCTAGTCCAGGCTTGGCAGTGTTCAGCTGTCATCCTAGCACATAGGAGTCAGAGGAAGGAGCTCATGAATTTGAGGAAGCCTGGACTAAGTAGCATGTTTTTCAGACTATTTTCTCATAGGAACCCTTTTGTGATAAGTGCTCAGAACCGACCTGTTCAAATTCTTGTTCTAGGGAGCTCGTGTGTGAGTGACACAGGGAGATGACAGGCATGCCACATGAAGAAAGTCAGACTGAACAGTCACTACTCACTCAGGGCAGGGAACATTCAATGAAACATTAGTGCTCAGGGAAGGGAGCTTTCGATGAAAGTGTCTCAAGCAGAGAGAGAGAAAGTGTGTGTGCCTGTGTGTGGTGGACACTTGTGGACGAACATTCTAGGCAAAGAAATAAGGACAAGAGGGAGGCATAACACATGACTGGAAAATGGAGGAGTGACCCAAAAGCTCTGGTTGGGGTAAATGGGACAAGCTGGGATGCGAGCTTGTCCTGCCTGAGGCTGAGAAAAGCACAGGAGGTTCAAAACACAACAAAAATCAAGAAACTGAGCTACGAGACAAGTTTTATTTTTATTTCCAGTTGTGTGTACATGAGTCTCTGTGTGGATATGTGCACAGGTGCCAGTGGTGGCCAGAGACATCAGATTCCACTGAAGGTGGAGCTGTAGGCAATTGTGAGCCACAATCAAAAGTCCTTTGTGGGAGCAGTTTGTGCTTTTAAGCATTCAGCCATCTCTCCATCCCCAAACTTTTTTTTTTATTCTTTTGCTTTTGACACAGGGTCTCCTTATATAGCCCGGCCATACATGGAACTCATGGTAATCCTCCTGCATCATGAGGTTGCCGAAATGCTGGTGTTATAGGCATGTACCACCATGTCCAATCCTGTATCATGTTTTTTTAAAGAATGCTTTCTTTTTTTAATTTAATATGAATGGGAATTTTACCCCTATGCATGTCTGTGCACCACATGCCTATAGGAGTTCCAGAGGTCAGAAGAGGGTATGGGATCCTCTAGACCTGGAATTAGAGATGGTTGTGAGCTTCTCTGTAGGATCTGGGAACTGAACTGGAGTCTTTGTAAAAAAAAAAAAAAATAGTCAATATTCTTGGCCAGTGAACCAAACAGTTAAGAAGGAGAGAAAGAAGATCTGGTGAACCATCAGGGATTAAGTCACAGAAGGACACAGGGCAGGTTGGAAAATACCATAAATATTTCCTGAGTGGTACCCAGATATGATAACATCATCCCCAAGGGCAGTAAGGACGTAGATGAAAAGATAAACATCATACACTGCTACCATGAATTCCTCTAATGATTGAGCTGGATGTGCTTGTCAAACCAACATCAGGGAGGTAGAGGAAGGATGATCAGGAATTGAGGTTAGTATATTCAGCTACATAGGCAAGTTCAAGGCTGGCCTGGGCTACGTGAGACCCTGTCTTAGTAGTTTCTTGAGTCCTGTAATGCTCATCTAGATTTGGTTTTTATATTAAATACCTTTTCATACTTTTTCATTTTGAATTCTTTGGTGCTTTGGATAAAATCTTTTTTTATATTTGTTACATTGGTATTCTCTAATGTTGAAAGTAGAAAAGTAAATGAACGACTGTGAACAAGCAAATTCATGGGTGAATTCATGAATGTAGTTGTGATTGAATGAATTCATGGATGATTTTGTGAATGAATGAATTCACAGATGCATTTGTGAACAAATGAATTCATGGGTGATTTTGTGAATGAATTAAGGAATTGGGTGACTTGGGAATGAATGAATCCATGGGTAATTTTGTGAATGAATGCACACAAGCACCACTAAGGAAACTAATTAATGAAATGAGAGGAAAATATTGGCATTTTCAATAGTAGTCTATGACTACTCCTCCTGGATCAGGTCTTAATCCAACTAAAAAAGCTTCGTTAGATCTGTCCAGCTAAAGCTCTATGCAATCCACCTCCCTCCTCTCCAAATATACACTGGCTCTTACTGGCTCTTTGCTGGTTTCCTACTCAGCCTCAGGAGAAGAAAGGCTGTGTTTTCAGATAAGTGAAGTTGGTGGCTTTGGAAAAAAAACTGAGTCTTACAGCACCACGAGAACTGTTATATTAGCCAGAGTGCCCTGAACATCACAGAGAAACACTTGGGCAACAAGGGCCGCATGTCTGGAGCTACCTCTTGGGAGCACTGCTTCCACTGCTCTTGCTATAGACCCTGAGATCAGACAGGCTGACTTCTCTCCATGCCCTCCTGTGATTTTTAGAGGGCTACCTCCCTGTTCCCTGTTCTACAGATGGCCACTGAGTATCAAGAAGCTTGTCTGTGAGCTTGGAGATGTCGCAGCTGGTCCAGTGCTTGCTATGCAAGTGTGAACACCTGAGTTTGAACCCATGTGAAAAATCCAGGTATGTTAATACATGTTTATAATCCCAATTCTGGATAAGTGGAGACATTTGATCCCTGGGGCTCAATGTCGAGCCAGTCCAGCCAACAGAGTGCCAATCCAGTAAGAGATCCTGTCTTACAAACAAAACAAAACAAACAAACAAAAACGATGTGGAGAGGCTGGTGAGATGGATCAATGGTATCTTAGTTAGGGTTTCTACTGCTATAACGAAACACCATGACCAAAACCAAATTGAGATGACAGGGTTAATTTGGCTTTACAGTTCACCATTGAAGGAAGTCAGGACAGGAACTCAAACACACACGAAACTGGAGGCAGGAGCTGGTGCAGAGGCTATTGGAGGAGGGTGAGTGCGGCTTACTGGCTTGGTAGTCATGGGTTACTCACTCTGCTTTCTTACAGAAGTCAGAACCACCAGCTCATGAATTGCACCACCCACAATGGGCTGGGCTATCCCCCAGCCATCATAAGAGGATATTATCCATATAATATAGGATAAACATACTAAAATCTATACTCCTAAAGAAGTTAAACAACAATGAAGACCCTAGGAAAGATGTTCAATCTTCATTCAGAAGGGCAAACGCGATAGACATCGAAAGCAGGAGAAGACAGGGAACAGGACAGGAGCCTACCATAGAGGGCCTCTGAAAGACTCATGCTTGAGGTATCGAAGCAGAGGCTGAGATTTATAGCTAAACTTTGGGCAGAGGGCATGGAATTTTATGAAAGAAGGGGGAGATAGAAAGACCTGGAAGAGACAGAAGCTCCAAAAGGAGAGCAACAGAGGAAAAAAATCTGAGCCCTGGGAGCCCTGCAGAGACTGATACCCCAACCAAGGACAATGCATGGAGAGGTCCTAAAACCCTGGCTCAGATGTAGCCCACAGACTCAGGCCTGTCTTATGGAGGCATCATCTTTTCCTTCTTCTTTTTAATGTGAGCACTGTCTGCAGGAATTCCTGCAGGCCAGAAGAGGGCATCAGATCTCTTTATAAATGTTCATGAGCCACCGTGTGGTTTCCGGAGATTGAACTCAGGACCTCTGGAAGAGCAGAGCTCTTAACTCTTGAGCCATCTCACCAGCCCCTGTAGGCATTTTCTCAATTAAAGTTCCCTCCTCTAAAATAATTTTAAAGTGTGTCAAGATGACATAAAACTACCCAGCCTAGCAGTGGCTAAAGAGAGGCAACAATGTAGGAGAGGGGCCACAGAGAGTTAAGAGAGTAGAGAAACAGAGCTGGGAAGAGGAAGGACAAGAGGTTTGTAGAGAAAAAAGAAACTGAGGGTGGGCATCTCTGTGACAAGCTGGAGACCTAAGTCAGGGTAGGCTCCTGGGAGAATATGAGGGGGACTCAAGCTGAGACTCCTAGTAGCAGAAGCCATAGAGACTGAGGAGGACATCCACTAACTAGACTAGTCTCCTAGTAGAAGGAGGGGAACACCAACCCCCCCACACAAAAATCTTTGACCCAAAATTAACCCCACCTGCAGGATGTGCAGGAATAAAGAGAGAGCAGAGAGAGCAGAGATTGAGGGAATGCCCAACCAGTGCCTGGTCCAACCAGAGACCCACCTTATTGGAGAGTGCCAACCCCTGGCACTATGAACAATGCTCTGCTAAACTTACAGACAGGAGCCTGACAGAGTTGTCCTCTGAGAGGCTTGAGACTCATTGCCAAAC
>CM053751.1:16528599-16551650 GCA_028658305.1 Pachyuromys duprasi
CACCTGCAGGATGTGCAGGAATAAAGAGAGAGCAGAGAGAGCAGAGATTGAGGGAATGCCCAACCAGTGCCTGGTCCAACCAGAGACCCACCTTATTGGAGAGTGCCAACCCCTGGCACTATGAACAATGCTCTGCTAAACTTACAGACAGGAGCCTGACAGAGTTGTCCTCTGAGAGGCTTGAGACTCATTGCCAAACGCTGGGTGATGTGTAGGGAGTCTTGTGGAAAGTGGGAGGAAAGAGAAAGGACCTGGAGGGGACAGGAGCTCCACAAGAAGACCAACAGAGCCAACTAACCAGGGTCAGAGGGGCTTGCTGAGACTGAAGCATCAACCAAGGACCATGAACTGGACCTAGGCCCCCTACTAAGATGTAGCAGATGGGCAGCTTAGGCCCCATGTGGGTCCTGTAGTAAGGAAAGTGGGGACTGCATCAGACATGGACTAGCTTGCCAGCTTTTTGATCACTTTCTCGTGGTGGGACTGTTTTGCTAAGCCACAAGGGAAGAGGACATACTCAGTCCTGGTACAACTTGATGAGCTGGGCTGGATGGGAAAGGGAATTTTATGAAAGAAAGGAGAAATAGAAAGACCTGGAGGAGACAGAAGCTCCAAAAGGAGAAAAGGGCAAACGCACAAAAAAGGGGAGAGGGAAGTGATGGGGCTACAACAAGGATGTAAAATGAATTCTTTTTTAAAGAAAAATAAATATATAATATCATAAAATAAAAATACTATCCAGCATATTTGTATAAAGGTACCTGCTTTCAAGCTCGACAACTTGAGTTTCATGCACAATGAGGCACACACACCTCTTCCCCCTTAACACACACACACAAACACACATAGACACTGTTAAACAACACAGACAGCTCCTACGGAATGACAGCTGAGGCTGACCTTTGCCTTGCTAGCATACGGGGGGGGGGAGCCAGTTTACACCTGTGGAAGTTTATCTCTTTGTTTTTTTGTTTTTGTTGTTGTTGTGTGTTTTTTGTTTTTTGGGTTTTTTTGTTTTTGTTTTTGTTTTGTTTTGCTTAAAACTGCCTTTTTCTTGTTACTTTTTTCTGGAGCAGGGGGAATAGGAAGGGAAGGGACAGGAGGGAAGGGACAGGCATTCTAAAAAATATTTTCTATCTAAGAATGCAAACAATGTAGTCTGACCAAGCTTTCAGAAAACATTTTTCAGTGATTGCATTTGCCTGTTTCTAGAATACATAGTTTGGGGATGAGTTACTCCACAAAATGTCTAAGTTGTCTGCTGCCTGGAGAAGTGGAGATCAGATAACAGTTTTTATAAAAGCCTGTTGAGTGGGGGAAAATCCCATAATGTTAAGTTTACTAGGTGACCATTTAAGTGGGGAAAATGACACAGGATTGTGACCTCAGTGCACAGGAAGTAAAGACAGGGAGGGTCACAAGTTCAAGGCCATCTTTGAGTGCATAGTGAGTTCAAGGTCATGGGGACTTTGACGATATACTTAGTTAAGCATGAGGACCTGAGCTTGTAGCCCAACGTCCACAAAGAAAGCTGGGCATGGTGCCTGCATCTGTAATCCTATTGTTTTTAAGGCAGAGACAAACCAGTGAGCTCCAGATTCAGTGAGAGACCACCTTGTCTGAAAAAACTAAGATTGTGATTGAGGAAGATACCTGAAGTCAACCTCTGGCCTCTATATACATGAGTGCATGTGAACATTTGCACACATGTGTAGGCACACATACTGCACATACCCACAGAGCCAACTGTAAAAGGACAGATCTCATTTGATTCCACTTCCATGAGAGTCCTGAGAGTGAGCAAACTCAGCAACAGTGAGTAAAAAATGCTGGGTCCCAGCGACTGTGGGTAGAGGAAGATGGGAATTAGTGTTAGGGACAAAGAGATTCAGTTTAGGAAGATGGAGATGGATAGAGGTCATGGGTTCACAGCACACATGTTCTCAATGGCAATCATGTCTGCTTAAAAATCCTTGATATGGAACTGTAAAATGGCTCAGTGTGTAAAGGTGCTTGCTGTCTAACCTGAGGATTTGAGTTCAATTATGGGGACCCACTAAGTGAGAGAGAAAAAAACCTCCCTAAGTTGTCCTTTAACTCCCAACATGCTATGGAACGTGTACAGGTATATTCTCTCTCCCTCTCTCTCTTTCTCCTTTCATCTCTGTCTCTCTTGGTGTCTCTGTCTCTGTTTGTCTCTCTCTCAAACACACACAATATTATTAGAATATTGTTAGCATGAAGCTCCACAGCCGTAATCCTAGCACTTGGGAGGCAAAGGCAGGCCTAGTAGGAATTTTAGCCTAGGCTACATGTGAATCTCTCTAACAAAGAAAAGCTAAGAGGGTCATACATGATGGTATACAACTGTAATCCCAGACTGAAGGTTAGAGGCCAGTCTGGGCTACACAAGACCCTAACTCAAAAGGAAAAAACAAAACAAAACAAAACAAAACAAAACACACTTTCGTTGTCTGTGTTTTACCACATATACAACTATGTTTAGAGCCCATGTTAACCCTCACATGTTTCAGGGACATGTGCCATGTACAGCTATTTACGTCTGAGGAGACATTCAGTCTTAGAGTGCCTACCTTTCCAGCATGAGGACCTGAGTTTAGGCTCCAGCACCCACATAAGAGCTGAGCATGATGTCATACACTTGTCATCCAGAGCTGGGAAGTAGGAAAGGTGGGGCTTGATGCCCAGCCAGCATTGTGTAACATGTGAGCACAGACCAATGAGAGCTCTGTCTCAAACTAGGCCGAGGCTGGAGGGGTGCTCCATAGCTACGCGCACACACTGCTCTTGTGGAGGACCTGAGTTCAGCTGACAGCACCCTCACTGAGCAGGTCACAGCTGCCAAGAACTCATGCTCCACACAGCCCCTCCCAAAATCCGGCCCCACAAGCCCACCCTAAGAAGTAGTGGATGACTTGTGCCTCTGCACGGCCACAAGGTCACTTGAGATGAGTTCTAGAATTCACTCGAGCAAGCTGTAGTTCCAGCTGGGATATTAGAGTCAAAGGTGCTGTGACAGCAGGCTGGTGACCTGGGGCCATAACGGAGTATGTTCTTCCTTTAAGGATGAAGAGGATGAGTTTCCCCAGTCTGGGGCTGTGAGTGTGAATACATGAAGCAACTGAAAAACACGGACACTTCTCACGGCATCGTGTAGCCAGGCAACACAGAGTTAACGTCTTTGAGGAACGCCACCCCTAACTTTTAGTTTGTCACCTGTAAAGCTTTCAAAACTTAATTTAAAAAAATCTACCACTTTTACTTCTTATATGCAGCTTCATGTTAATTTTCTTGTTATCACAAAGTACCTGACAAAAGCGACTTAAGGAGAGATTTGTTCTGGCTCACAGACTGAGGGTACAGTCCAGCATGGTGGCAGGAGCCAGAGCCCAGTGTTCAGATTGCACCTATAACTGGGAAGCAAAGGGAGATGAATGCTGTTCTTCAGCTCACTGTCTCCTTTCTATGTGTCCTGGGGCCCCCATCCTTGCGACAGTGCTACCTGAGATCAGTCCTCCCATCTCAGTCAACCTGATTTAAAAAAAAAATCGTTCACAGGGGCTGGGAAGATGGCTCAGTGGTTAGAATGTTTATGTGGGCTGGAGTTTGGATCCTGAGAAACGCATGGAAATGTCAGGTGGGTATGGCAGCCTGCCTGTAATCCCAGACTTGCAAAATGGACCTGGAATCTCTGGAGCAAGCTAGCTAGGCATATAGGTCAGCTCTGGATTTGGTTAAAAGACCTTGCTTCAATGAATAGGATGAGAGAGACATGGAGACTGATTCCTGACACCTACAGGTTTGCACACAGTGCACGCGCACGCACGCGCACACACACACATATGTTCTCACCCCACACACAAAATGTAAAGAAAAAAATTTCTCACAGACACACCTAGAGGTTTTTCTCCAAGGTGATTCTAGATAGCATCAAGGCAACAATATTAGCCATCAGAGATTTGGATTGTTTTAAAATTCTTTTACATTTTTCATTATGTATATTCATTATACATTAGGGTATTTTTTTATTTGTATTCACTTATTCACGTGCACATGTGCATGACACAGTGCGTGTGTGGAGGTCAGAGGACAACTTGTGAGAGTTGGTTCTCTCCTACTGCAATGTGGGATTCTGGGATCAAACTTCCATCATCAGCCTTGGGGCAAGTGTCCTCACCGCTAAGCCATAGTATTGGTACCAGAATATTTTCATATACTACAGTGTATGTTGAGTATATATCCCTCTCTATTCTATGGCTTCCCTTCTCACCCCTCTTCCACACTTAGTCCCTTTGCTCCCCTAGGAGCCTCACATCTCCTCTTGTGGTATGCATCCATATGTGTTTTTACATCTCTCTATGTATCCAAGAAGCACTGATGTGACAAAAGCAATCTTCTGTCTTTCTGAGGCCGATTCATTAATGTGATCATCTCTCTACATGCATTTTCCTGAGGGAAACAGGACTTTACTCTGCTTTGCGGCTGAAAAACCTCCATTGTGTATAGAACCCATGATCTCCTTTACAGTTCCTCTATCTTTGGGGACCCAGATTGGTTCCATAGCTTAGCTATTGTGAAGGTGGAAGCTACAGTCAACACTGGAGTGCAGGTGCTTCTGTGCTGTGTTGATTTACAGCCCCTGGTGTAACTTCCTAGGAGTGGCACAGCTGGGTTGTAGGGTACATCTACTCTTAGTTTGTTGAGGCATCTCCATGTTGACTTCCATAGTGAAGGACTCACTCATGGCTCCACAAACAGTGCGTAAGGTTTCCCCTTACCCTGTATCATCACCGTCATCTGTTGTTAGTGTTTTTCTTATTAAAAGGTTTTGTTTTTGTCTATGTGTCTGTCTAATAG
Source organism: Pachyuromys duprasi (assembly GCA_028658305.1). Taxonomy (NCBI): domain Eukaryota; kingdom Metazoa; phylum Chordata; class Mammalia; order Rodentia; family Muridae; genus Pachyuromys; species Pachyuromys duprasi. Next base: position 16,533,478 of record CM053751.1, read on the forward strand.
ATGACATGTAATTGCAGTTGCCCACAGATGTCAGATGAGGGAGTTTAATAGCCCAGAGCTGGAGTTACATGTGGTTGTGAGCTGCCTGTGTGGGTGCTGGGAACTGAACTTGGGTCCTCTGCAACAGCAATGCATGGTCTTAACCACCAAACATCTCTGAAACCCTCAGTCTGCTTGTGAATTCCTGAGAACCTTTGCATCTGTGTTCATCAGGGAGGCTGGGCTATAATGTTCTCTTTTGTTGTCAGTGTATCTGGTTTTATATCAGTATTGATACTTGCATCATAAAAAAGAGTTTGGGAACATCTCTTTGCTTTCTTATTTATTGAAAAACTTGGTAAGCATTGGCTAAATGTCTAGTAAAATTCAACAGCTAACCCATCTGTACCTGGACTTATACAGTTAAGCGATTTTAATTTTTTACAAAATATTTTTATGAATTATTTCAGGATCTCACATCATGAATCCAGATCATAATCCATCCCCAGTCCTTCCAGGTTTACCCCCCACCTTTGTGACCTGCCACCCTCCCCCCCAAAAAAAGGAAAAAAATTCAGTTTGTATTGCCCATGTACTCATTAGACCATGGGCAAACTCACAGTCACCAGCCCCTTAAAGAAAACTGAATCCTTCCCTGCCTGTACCCCTGACAGAAGCCATCAACTGCGAAGAGCTACCCTCGGCATCCTCATCACAATTTTAAAGAGTTCTCTTCAATCGCTTTCTGTCTAGGCTCTTACTTTTGGGGGTTGGGGGTGGGTGGGGGTTGTCACAGAAGCCTTCCAATGTCCCTCTTAGCTGTGAGTCTGCGGGAGTACAGATCATGGATTTCCACATGGTTTCTGGCCAAAGCATGGACTATGGACATCCACCTGGTGTCTGACATCTGCGCTTGTCACGGTCTTCAGCACGGTCTCCGGGGTGGCAGTACCGATCTCAGACATCAACAGGGCCCTCTGCCGCAGCAAGGCTCACGGTCAGCCTCCAAGCCCTCATTGGCAGTAGATGCTAAGCATATCAACACGGCTTCAGGGGGCAGCACAGCCAGAGACAATGGCCATCTGTGGTAACACGGGCCACAGACATTAACACAGTATCCAGCCACATCAGGACCGTGAACCCAAGCCTGACTCTGGGCAGCATCATGAACCACAGACCTAACTTGGACACCCACATGAACCTGTGGCTTCAACACAGCTTGGGGCAGCAGGCCACGGACACAGATACCAAGGTGGCCTCCAAGTGAGGGATGGACTGTAGCGGCCTTTCAAGGAGGTCCAATCCAGAAAATGAACCCTTCGTGTCGGACGTGCTGTCATTGTTGCTCAGAACCAGGGCAATTGTGTGGCTGGGCAGTGTGTTGGGGGGCGGGCGTGAGCCTGCACAAGCTCCAGGCGGCTGGGCACCATGCTGTCAGTCCCGTTCAGCGAGGACGTGTTCACCCCAGTCCGCATCATTCTCCTATCACACATGTCACCACCTTTGTGCCTCTATCCCTGTGCCTCCACCGCCCACTCACCACTCCTTTCCTCTAACTTTCTTGCCTCTCCATATTGGAAGCTGCCAAATTAGTATGTTTTTTTATGCCCAAACAGCGTAACACGCAAATCTTCATTGCAATGAGTTGCTGGTCTGGTTCAAGGTTTCTGGAGCACAGTAAATACTGGTCCATTGCCGGGACTCCTCTCGGATATCCTGCTGTTGCCCAGAGTCAGGGTGATGGTGCAGCTAGGCCAGGAGTCTGGGACAGGTTCAGTGTGAGCTCCTGGCTGCTGCACACCTCTCCATCCTTAAAGTGAAGCCCCAAGGCTCACTGAGGCTCAGCCTTTGTGCTTGCAGCCTGGAGCTCCAGGCCACTGCACACCACCCTGCCCTCGTGCTGGGCGTGACTGTTTTCCTTGTGGCTCTTTCTGTTCCTCCTGAGCTTGCATCTGTCTTTGACGGTAAGGTGCATTTCCCAGAGGTGACAGAAATGAAACCTGTTCTGAGTTAGAGTGTGGACGTGAGTGCAGGTCAGGGACAACATTCAGGACTCGCTTCTCCTCCTCCAGCTTGCTGAGCCGGGGTGCCTGCTGTTGTCTTTGCATACTCCAGATTGGCTGGCCCTTCAACTTCAGAATGGCTTGTTTTCACCTCCCATATCATCACACATTAGCTAGTATTTTAAGTGTCCACTCGCACGCACATCAGGTGTCTAAATGTGGGTTCTGGGGATTCAAATAAGGTAGTCAAATAGACATGACAAATGTTTTACTAGCTGAGGAATCTAACTGGCTTGGAACCAGGGGTTTTTTGTTTTGTTTTTGCTGTTATTGTTCCCATTTGTTAGTCTGTTTCTTTTGACTGTGGAATTGAGATCATTAATATGCAGTTGTTATGAAAGTATGTAATATTTCCTGTCACTATGTTGAGTTTTAGTGTTTGGTATTTTCTTTTCATTTTCTGAAAATGTGTTTTCAGCTGGCGTCAAACTCCCTATGTAGGCAAAGCTGGCCCTGAACAGTTCCTTCTGCCTCTGTCTTCCCAGTGCTAAGATTGCAGGAGAGCACCACCGAGTCTATCTCTAGTTCAGACACTTGTAACAATAATAAAGGCATATGATTTCAGTTTCAAAATTGACTTGTTTTTATGTATATGACTGTTTGTTTGCAAGTGTGTAAATGTGCCATGTGCATGCCGAGCCCAGAGAGGCCAGAAGAGGATATTGGATACCCTGGAATTGGAGTTACAGATGGTTGTGAGTCTCCATATGGTGGATGGAACTGAACCCAGGTCTTCTGCAAGAGCAGCCAGTGCTTTTAGCCACCAAGCCATCTCTCTAGTCTCTTTCCCCCATCTTGAAGTAGGAACTCGGGAATTAGAGACACACACACTTTCTCCAGCTGTATGGGACCTAGTTCTCTGAACTCAAATCCTCACACTTTGATAGTAGTGACACTTTTGACAGCAAAAGGTGTGTGTGTGGCACGTTCACATGAGTGCCCAGGTGTGTCCAGCGTTGTGTGTTGCACGAGGAGCTCAGACCAGGTGTCAGCCTGGCTGCCTAGAGACAAGAGTTCTTGGTGAGTCAGAATTTGTCATTTCAGCCATGCTGGCCAGCCAATGGACGGTCGGGGCTGCCTGTCTTTGCTCCACAATGCTGGGGTTGCAGGCACGGACAACATAAAGGCCTTTTCATGTGGTGCTGGGGATTTGACCTTACATCTCCATTCTTGCAAAGCAAGCACTCTTGCCCATTTATGCCGTCTCTCCAGCCCCTTCTCTCCAGTGTTTTTAAGTGAGTGGTAGTGCTTATATAGAAAACTAGCATCTATATCTCTAAGCACCAGCCTGGAAGCCTAGAATCCTGTTCGTCAACACTTTAAAAATACACACTCATGTGTACAGCTTGCCACCCCAGCACATACACACACAAACACACAATTAAGAAAAATAAATCTTTGGTAAGAAGAGCGCTAGCTGGCATGGTGGCCCACACCTTTAACACCAGCACTCGGGAGGCAGACACAGGTGGCTCTCTGAGTATAAGGCTAGGGCTGGTCTACAGAAGGAGTTTTAGGACAGCCAGGGCTGACCCTGTCTCAAAATATAAAAAAGGGAGTGGGAGAATGAGATAGGGCAGCAAGACAGTTCTGTGGGTAGAGTTACTGCCTATCAGCCTGAAGACCTGAGTTCTGACCTCAGAACCCACATGATGAAAGAAGAAAACCAATTGCTCAAGTTGTCCTCTGACCTTCATACAACAGACACACACACATACACACTGTCTTAGTTAGGGTTACTACTGCTGTTATGAAACACCATGACCAAAGCCGCTTGGGGAGGAAAGGGTTTCTTTCCCTTATGCGGCATCACTGTTCATCACTGAAGTCAGGACAGGAACTCAAAACACGGCGGGAACCTGGAGGCAGGAGCTGATGCAGAGGCCGTGGAGCAGTGCTGTGTTCTGGCTTGTCCTCATGGCTTGCTCAGCCTGCCTGCCTTTTAGTGTGCAGGAGTGAACCACCCACTACAGGCTTAGCCCTTTCTCATCTATCGCTAAAAAAGAAAATGCCTTGTAGCATTATATTATGGAGGCATTTGGCATTTTCTCAATTGAGGGTCCTTCCTTTCCTAAGACTCTAGCTTGTGTTATGTTATGCGCGCATACACACACACACACACACACACTTTCTCCTTTGGAATTCTAGTGTGAGCATTCCAGAAGTTGTGGTTCTAATTTTTCTATTTGCTATTATTGAATTTTCTGCCCTGGGCTGTTTCTTCCACTTTCCCTTATCATTCCTCCCAGAAGGCTTTTCTTTTCTGCAGCCACTTAATTTGAGGAATTTGTTTATATGGATTTCCCTTTTCAAGATTACTCTCTCATTAATCTGAGATCCTATTCTCACAGCTGTGGAATTGGCTTCCTCCTTTGAAGTGTGTGTGCATGGGGGGGGGGCTTGTATTAATTTTTAATTTGATGTGCTCAAGTCCAAGGATTCCATGAAAGATCTGTTGGCCTTGCCTTCTCTGCTCAAAATTGAAAGGTCCTTAGGGCATTGGGGTGTGGTTCAGCAGTAGAGCACTTGCCTAGAATTCCCCAGTCAGGGACTGGGGTTGTGGTCCAACATAGAACACCTGCACAGAGTTCCCAGTAAGGAACTGTGGCTGTGGCTCAGAGTTATAGCACTTCCCTGGCAGTGCACACCCCAAATCCATCCAAAGAAAAAAATTATATATATATATATATATATATATATATATATATATATATAATTTAAGAAAAAATATATATAAGAAAAAAATATTTAAGAAAAAACATCTATATAATAAAAAGCCTTCATACTGATTGGAGATGCACGACGGAGAGCCACTGGGTGACTTCAGGCTCCTGGGCCATTCAAGTGGATGATCATAGCTGTGCAAGCTGGAAATTTGGGCCTGGTGTGTAGTACAGGGGCAGAGTGTGCTTAGCAAGCACAGAGAGAGAGATGAGTCTCTCAAATTTGGCAAGTGTAGACTTCTCTTTCCATTCTCCCATCCTCTGGGCCATGTACACTCTCCAGGTCAAGTCATTCATTTTCAGAAATATTTTCTTTTTCTTTCTTCCTTCCTTCCTTCCTTCCTTTCTTTTGTTTCTTGACCTGGAGACCATGCTTATAATATTTACATGTTATATATAACAGGACCATCTTAATGGAAGGAAATGAGCCTAGTAGTCCAAAACTTCTATGTTTACATTTTCATTGTTCTTCTACCCTGGGTCCAGCTACAGGTATATTTTCACAGGTGACATTACACCAAAGACCAAGAAGTAACACTCATACAGTTTCAATCAGACTAGGGTCAGATCATTTTCAATTTTTTTTTTTTTAAACATTGTCTTCCAGGCTGAGGGTGATAGTACATGCCTTTAATCCCAGCACTTGGGAAGCAGAGCAGGAGGATCTCTGTGAGTTCAACATAGTGAGTTCCAGGACAGCCAAGGCTACACAATGAGACCCAGTCTCAAACAAACAAACAAAAATTGCCTCCCTTCACTCCTATTACTAGACCGAAGTTGAGAGAAGGAAGGGGGTTTGTAAAAATACATTGACCACACTCAGGAGGCAGGGGCAGCAGGCAAAGCTCTAAGTTCGAGGCCAGCCTGGTCTACAAAGCAAGTTTCAAGACAGCCAGGGCCACACAGAGAAACCCTGTCTTGAAACACCCCCACCCAAACAAAACAAAACAAAGTAAACAACAACAAAAAAAAAAAAAAAAACCATTTCTAGGCAGGCATATCTTTAGTCCCAGCACTTTGGGATGCAGACACAGCCGTTTCTCTGAATTCTAGGCCAGCTCAGGCTATCTAGTGAGACCCTGTCTCAAAAATAACAAAACCTGTCTGTAAAAACCTGGCATGGTCCTGTACACCTTTAACCCTAGTACTTAAAGTATGAGGACAGGAGGGTCAGAAGTTCAGGTTTGTGCTGGGGATACGATTCGGTTGGTAGAGTCCCTTGCTTGCTTAGCGTGGAGGAAGCCCTGGGTTCCACTGCCTGCACCCTATGAGCCAGGAATTGTGGTGTCATACAAACCCAACACTCAAGCAGTAGGGGCAGGAGGGCCAGAAACTCCAAGTCATCTTTGGCTACATAATTTGAGGCTAGCCTGGGCTATATGAGAACCTACCTGAAAGAAAATACTAGAGACCTTGCTAAGATTGTTCCTCTGGGGGCTGGAGAGACTGCTCAGTGGTTAAGAGCATTGGGCGCTCTTCCAGAGGACCCAGGTTCAATTCCCAGCACCCATATGGCAGCCTACACCTGTCTGTAACTTCAGTTTCAGAGGATCTGACACAGACATATATGAAGGCAAAACACCAATGCACTTAAATAAATAAATAAATAAATAAATAAATAAATAAATAAATAAATATATACACACACATACATATATACATGTATGTATGTATATAAATATATTTTTAAAAAGCCAGGAAGTTGTGGGCATGCCTTTAATCCAAGTACTCAAGGAGACAGAGGCAGACAGATTTTTGTGAGTTCGAGGCTAGCCTGGACTACAGAGTGAGTTCCAGGGCAGCCAGAGCTGCACAGAGAAACCCTGTCTTGGAAAAAGAAAAAATGTTCCCTTTGCACAGAGTTCACCTCTTTTCCGTCTCTCAGTCTATGCTTAGATTACAAGACAAAGAAGCATTTGTGGCTGAGAGTTACAGATGCAAACTGGTTTAGCAGGGTCCTTTGAAAAGATGCTGTTTACCTACAGGATCTAGGTGCAAGTGTTAGTCACGTCAGGCTGAGTGGCCATGCACTTGGACTCAAGCCGCTGGGGTGACTGGTAGGGCTAACAAAGACAGGAAGGAAGGGGAGGCTGGCAGCGGGCTAGCTTACAGTGTGAAAACTGAAATGGGACAGCTTTGACCTTGCATTTGCCCCCAAATTTGTCATAGCACATGGTAGAAATGTCATTCTTAAAGTTAGCCATGGGCGATAACAGCCGGCTCTGTATGGCAGTGTGTGATATTCAAGGAACAGTAGGGAAAGCAGCCTGACTTGAAACACTGAGTTTCCATTCTGGCTTTTTCTCCAAGTAGCTTAAACCCAGTGAATTTTTGGCATTCCTGTATCCACTAATTACCTCACTGGTCAGCTCTTTCTGTATTTCCACTGAGGCTTCTGATTTTCACCTGTAGAATAAGAGGCAAGGATGATAAACTTGAAAATATTTATTCTTGGACTGGGCCTGCCTAATCCAAGAACCTAGGGAGACTGAAGATATCCCATTTGAAAAACAGGCTGAACTACATTGTGAGAGCCATCTCAAACCAACTAAAACAAACAAAACTTAATAACAAAATAATTTAAGACACAGGAATCTGAACAACAAAGTTGGTGGCATATTGCTATAATCCCAGCCCTCAGGGGGAGGAGACAGGAGGAGCAGGACAAGTTTAACTGTAGTCTTGGAGACCAAGTGAGTTTGAGGTACTGTCTCAAAAAAGAAAAAAAAACAGTGTAGCAATTTTAGGCAGTGTTGTACTATAACAAAATCCTCAAAGCTGGATAACTTTATAAAGAAAAGGGACTTAGTTAGCCTGTAAGTCTGAATGAAGGTCATGGACCCACACCTGGTGAGGGCCTTCTTGATGTCGAAATCCCAAAGTGACAGAGGGTGTCATGTGGCAAGAGACATAGGCATTAGTTCCAGCCTCCGTATAGAGCCACCAGGATTCGACGTCGGGCGCTCCACCCAGTGATCTAATCTTACCTTAGTCACTTTCTCCAAAGTCCCACCTTTAACCATTCGGCTTAACTTTCCATTCTCTGAACACTTTACAGTGGTAGTAAATTCCATCACAGGAACTCCCAGACCGTAGCCACTAACCACCTTTCCTACATCTTGTAATGGCTGGAGCTGGAAACAGAGCCCAGCTGGCAGAGCGCTCGCCTTGCATGGATGCAGCCTTGGATGCCCAGCACCACATAAATTTGGTGTGGTAGCACACCAAACCAAGGAGACGGACTTGTGAGGATCAGGAGTTCAAGGTCAACCTCAGCTACACAGGGAGACCCAGGCTGCCTAGGGTAGAGACTCTGGCTCAGAAGTCCAAAAACCAGGGGCTAGGGAGATTCAGAAAAGTTATTGGGAGTGATTCCGGCATCAACACTGGACCTCCCCATGAATGCACACGTGTGCGTTATAAAACTGAGGGTGGCCTTCAGTTCCTGATTCTTCTGCCTCCACTTTCCAAGTGCTGGTATTTCAGATATGAGTCTCCATATCTGGCTTATTGTTTCTCTGTGTGTGCATCTGTATATAATATACACTTGTGTGCATTTGTGTATGTGGATGCAGTGCCCTGTGCTGTGGAGCTTAGAGGTGGTTGTGTCTTCTGTTTTCACTCTTTAGTTTGGGGGACAGAGACTGTTGGTGAACCTGGAGCTTAGTGATTCAGCTTCTGGCTGGCCATCCCGCCTCAGGGGCCTGTGGAGTACTTGCCTAGCACGTATGAAGCATATCTATGTGTGGCTATGCATGTGTCAAGGCATGTATCTTGGAGGTCACAGGACAACTTTAGGGCGTTGGTTCTCTCCCTCCACCATGTGGATCCTGGGGATTGAATTTAGGTCATCTTAGTGAACTTGGTGTCAGACACCTTTACCTGCTTAACCATCTTGTTGGCCCCCAAACAAACCTTAAAACCACATAGAGACTGAGACCCATTCACTTAGACCAGTGGTTCTCAACCTTCCTAATGCTGTGACCCTTTGGTACAGTCCCTCATGTTGTGGTGACCCCCAACCATAACATTATTTTCCTAGCTACTTCATAACTGTAATTTTGCTACTGTTGTGAATATCTGTGTTTTCTGATGGCCTTATGCAACCATAAGGCTTTCGTAGGGAGATCGTAGGATAGAAGGCAGAGATTAGAGGGACCGAGAGAGGACCAGAGTCAGTTCGCACACTATCTTGCATCAGCACAAGTAGATGAAACTAGATTAGACGTATCTAGCCTTAAAAGATCATGCTCGCTAGGCAGAAAGAGCAGCAGTAATTAGATCGAATCCTGCCCTCACACACACTAGATGCTATTAAACCCCAAGTTGACTTAATTTGTTTATATTCATGCCTTTAGGTAAGGAGGCACAGGTCCCACTTTTTCTGGGGACTGGGGGGATATTCATCACATTAGTCTATACTTATTTCTACTTTGGGACAATTGGAGTAAGATTAGAGCTTCAGATCTTAGTAGGAACATGGGGTGTTGGAACTTGGGGTTGCATTCTTGTCATCCTGGAGGCTAGAGGATCAAGATTTGAGGTCACCCTTGGCTACATAGCAAACTCAATGGCAGCCTGTGTTATCTGGAGCTGTCTCTGAAACACACACATAAGTGAAAGCTCATATAATGCTAATGCTTAGTTTAAGGGGTAACTTAGAGGGAGATCACAAAGGCCTATTGGAATAACAGGATAAATGAACGAAGGTCAGGATATTAGCCCAGCAGTAGGACGGTAGCAGTAGCTGAGAGGACAGCTTGTGAGAATCAGTTCTTTCATTCCACAGTGTGGGTTCCAGGGATCAAACTTGAATGGTCAGGATCATTTTTACTGGTCGAGGCAGCTTGCAGGGTCCTGCCTTGTATTTTGAGGCAGGGTCTCTCATTGAACTGGCCCTCACTGACCGAGCTAGACTGGCTGGCCAGCTGTGTCCGGCTTTGGGCCCTCGTGGTTCTTTGGCAAGCACTTTCCCAACTGAGCCAGCTCCCAAACCTCCTTTTCGTTTTCCAATAGGATCTCTCATGTAGCCTAGTCTGGCCTCAAACTGTTATCTCAGTTAACTAGATGAAGGGCTGACAATGTTCTTGTGATGGGAGTTTAGAATATATATTTTAGAGCTACTTTGCCTAATAAGAAAGGAAGGGCTGGCATGAAGGCACACACCTTTAACCCCAGCACTCGAAAGGCAGAGGCAGGAGGATCTCTGTGAGTTTGAGGCCAGTCTGGTCTACAAAGAGAGTTCCAGAACAGCCAGGGTTGTTACACAGAGAAATGTAGTTTTGAAAAAACAAGAAGACAAAACAAAACGCAAATGAATTAAGAGTCATAGAAGACCTTGGTCTAGGACTGAAAGTCCTGTTCAAGTTCAATAATCAAAAGGTGGGGAAGGGGCCTGAGGATGTGGCTCAGTTGGTAGGGGACTTGCCTAACATTCAGGAACTCCAGATCTGATGATTCATTCTTGTATTTCTCACACTCAAGAGGTAGAGGCAGGAGGATTAATAGTTTAGGGCCATCCTCAGCTACATACTGAGTTCTACACCAGTCTGGCTATATGAAGTCTTTGTCTCAAACAACACCACCAAACGAGCCGGGGGAGATACTTCTGTCAATTAAGTGCTTTGCCTTGCAACTCTGAGGATCTGAGCTGGATTCCAAGCACCTGTAGTCAATACTGGGTGTGGTACCCCGCACCTGTAATCCCAGGATTGGCAGAGTGGAGATAAGGATGTTCCGGGCTTGCTGCCAGCCAGGCCAGGTGAATCACTAATGTTCAGTGAGAGGCTGTCTCAGAATCCAGCTGGGGAGTGATTGGGAATCACCCAGTGAATGTCTGTCTGATCCTGTCTGCCAGGTTCATGTGTACAGATGTGTTATGCAGCAGCACACAGAAACGCATGCACAACAAAGATGTTTACTATCTTCCATGGAGGACAGTCCTCTCTGCAGAGTAGGGCAGAACACTTCTATGGAAGGCAGCACTGGCTCTGAGTTAATGGGCAGAGGAAATGACTTTCAGTAGCCTCCAGGAGGCAAGCTTGTGACTCAGGGGTTGGGATAATCAGGCAAAGAAGGGTCCAGACGTCTAGGCAGGTAAGAAAACAAGGAGGTGCAGCAATCCAAGATTCCTGGGTGAGGAAACCCAGGGGAGGGACAGCAGGGGGATGGGCCCTGGAGGAAGGAAAAGCTTCTGGGAGCTAGGAGGGGAGGGGGTGGGGATGGGGGGGGAGAAAGGTGCTGTGGGGGAGGGGAAAGGCTGAGAAAGGAAGGAAGGCGGAGGGGAGGGATAAAGATGGGAAAAGAGAGCAGAGGAAGGAGAGAGGTATGGTTGAGGATACAGAAAGAGTGACAGAGGCAAGGAGGACAGGAGAGAGGTCCAGGGGGGTTGGGAAGGGAGAGAGAGCCACAAAGAGGAAACGAGGGAGGCTTGTGGGGAGGGGAGCTAGAGAAAGAAATTGAGGTTTGCGTGTGTGAAGGGGGGGCTAACCTCAGTTTATCCCCTCCTCCCCCTTTCCTCAAGACATGAAGTCCTCACTGGCATGGGCTAGCACAGCACTCCACAACACCTGGGCCCTGGCCTGCAAGCCCCGGGGATCCTCCTGTCTTTGCCTCTCCAGGGCTGGAGTCAGTCAAGCTCACCAGCACTCCTGGTCCCTGGGGACGGAGAGATGCTGAACACCTAGAGCACTTGTTGCTCTTCCAGAGGACCTGCACTCAGTTCTCAGCACCCACAGGATGGCTCACGACCACCTGTTCCAGACTCAGCACCTTCTGATGCACAGCTACAAACACGCACGCAAAACACTCATATATAGATCAAAGAAATCTCTAAAAAGCCCCATGAAACTCAGGTTCTCATGCTTGCACAACGAACACCTTCCCGATGGAGCCATCCTCCCAACCCCCATCAAAGACTCTAGTCTTGCTGTCAGTGCTTAGAAATAGAGACAGAGCCAGAGACTGGATTAACTGATCCTACCCTTAAAATATTTTCCTACCGATATTCAAAAGTCTGGGCTGCACAGGATCATAGAAACCAAATCACCTAGGACAGAGCCAGGTGGGCTGAGGTACAGGTCCGTAATCCCTACACTCAGGAGGCTGAGGCAAGGGGAACCACAGGTTCGAGGCCAGCCTGAGCTACAGATGAGCCCCTGTCCCCAAGGAGGGTGGTCAAGTGCTGTGGGTAGCCAGGCTAAGCTACATAAAGCCACCGCAAGAATCTCTCCATGAAATGAATTAGGTTCGGGTCAGATAAGAGTTTGGTAAATTTGCCCGGCCTTTTCAAGAACGTTTTATCTCCTCTCTAGAATGCGTTACCATAGAGATGGGTTTGCTTGCTGGGGAAAGCATGGCTTTTACTTTTTAGCTGACCGTAGCTCTGTGTATATGTGTGTTCATCAGAAGGCAGGGAATCGCAAACCTGACTGCTTACTCTTCTGGACTAGTTCAATTGCATGCAGGTCCCTAACTGCCAAACCACCACCTCTCCATTTACATCCTTCTTGTTTAGCTTGTCATAGGCTGCACTTCCTGCGAGTCTAGCCACTTTGTCAATGGAATACACCAGTTGCACAGGGCACACCCGACACTCGCTCATTGCGGGAAGTCTTCCCTTAGAACTTGCAGGATCTAAACGCTACTGCCTCAAAAATGATACCGCGTGCCCGTGCGCGCACGCGCGCAAGGTGCTTGAAGGTTTTATGGAACACCCCAGTTGCCTGCAAGAGCCTTCAAAAGTCTGAAACTGGAAAAGCAACTCGGTTCCCCGAATCGTCTCACTAGCAAATCAGTTCTTTCCGAGATTGTGGCAGAGAATCAGCTCCTACTGCGACGCGAAGGAGAGAGGGGGAAGGGGGCGAAATGTCCGTTTCAAGGCTCCCCGCCGGCTGCAGGCTGCAGGAGCCTTGCAGCTCCCCGGACCCCGCGTGCGCGCCCAGGCCGAGCGCGGCCGGCGTAGCGCCGTGCTCCTCGGGCGCGCGCACGCACGCACGCACGCAAGCTCGAGGCCGCGCAGGGCCGGGCCGGCACGGCGGCGGGCGCGCGCACCTCGGGAGGCGGCGGCGGAAGCAGCGAGGGCGGCGGGCGTCCGTCTGCGAGCGCGGCGGCTCCGGGCTGGGCCGGCCAGGGGCGGCTCCGGGCGGCGGCGCGGCCGAGCGCTCGGTCCTGCGGCTCCAGCCCGCGGCCTCCGTCCCAACGCCTGCGCCGCGCACTCGGCGTCCCGGCTCGGACCCCGGCGCCCAGCCCGTGGCCGTAACCTTGAGGCGGCGGCGGGGCCGGGCCGGGCCGGGCTGGGGGGCGGCGGCTCTGGATCCGAGGCCGGCCGGCCGCTGGCGGGAGATGTCGAACCCCGGGACGCGTAGGAACGGCTCCAGCATCAAGATCCGTCTGACAGGTAGGCACTACAGGGCCGCGGCCCTCGCGCCCCCAGGCGGTCCCAGGGACCCTGCGGACTCCCGCCCCGCCCCGTCTGCACCGGCCGTTGTCCCGGGACCGCTGCACCCCCCACGGCGTGCGCCCCTAGCTCGCGCTCCCGGCCCCGCCCCCCGGTAGCTCCTTAGGCGCCGCCCCCGCCGCGCTGTCCCCTCCCTTTGCATCAGGCCACGCCCCCGATGCACTAGGCCACGCCTTCTCTGCGGCAGCCCCGCCCCCTCCGCATCGAACCACGCCCCCGCCGAGCTGCAGACTCGCCCCCTTTCCTAACCAGGTTCCGCTCTCGACTGCTCTACAGGCTCCCGCCCCCTTCCTCGTATAGGCTCCACCCCTTGACTACTTTGTAGCCTCGGTGCCCCGCCCCCTGGCTCCTCCCTCTGCATTATTCCCCGCCCTCAGCTTGCTCTGCAGGTTCAGGCAGCTCGCTTTTTCTGCATTAAGCCTGTCCTGCTGTTCATCCTGTCAGGTTCCACCCCTCTGGCTGATTCTCTCTAGGCCCCGCCTCTGGCTCCTCCTTCTCAGGTCCTACACCCATCTCCCACCCACCCTCAGTCACCCCTGTCCACACGTACCATCAGTTGAGTATGGCCCCCCCACCCCCGCTTCTCTCTAGGCCCCGCCCCTGGCTCCTCCCTCTTCTCGGTCTCTGTCCCCCTAGCTACCTCCCTCTACGCCTAACCTTAACCCTTCTGCATCAGGTCCCGCCTCTAGTTACTCCTCTCCCGGCCCTACCCTGGCTCTCCTTTCTGCCCCACACCTACCCTCAACAGCATATAGGTCCCGCCCCGTCAGGGGTTCCCTTGTGCTCCTCTAGACCCCATCCCCCGGACCCCTTAGACTCACACCTGCCCCCTCCCTGTTCTTCTCCAGGCCTTGTCCCCAGCTCCTTCAGCCCCACACCTACTTTCAACTTCATGTAGGTCCCGCCCCCTCCTTGCACCTCCATATGCTCTTTCCACCTCCACCTCACATTTTCATCATCCATCTCTTCTCCTTCACCATCCTCCTACCTGCTGCCCTCCCACCTGTCCTCTCTCATTCCCGTTTAGCCTCTCATCACTTCCCCTTCTTTCTGTCTTCCCTTCCACTTCCCTGACCTGTCGTCTGCCTTCTCACTTCTCCCTCCTGGTACCCTTGAATCAATCCCCCTACTGGTCTGCTTTGCTTCTGTCTGTTCTACCTCCTCACCCGCCGCCCCCCCCTCACCCTCCGCATCTTCATCTAGCTAGCTTCCCTCTTCCCTTCTTGGCTTTGCCCCCTTGGCAGCCCCCTCCTTAGCCCCGCCCCCTGCCTCTGCATGATCCCGCCCTCGCTTATCTTTCAGTCCCGCCCCCTCGCTTCTGTCTTAAAGCCTCCACCCTTCAGTTGCAAATTCCTCCAGCCTGTCTGGGACCGACTGTCTCTCAGCCTTGTTCTCACTTCCCCCACCTCATCAGTGGTCCAGACCTCTCCAGTCTAGTCCACTTCCGTTCTCCCTGAGGCCAGGCCATTTAGTACTCCAGAGTCTTTGGTTCCTACCTCCTCTGCGATGCCTTCACCATCACAACCCCCCTCATTTCCACATTCTTGAGTTCCCATTGTGGCGCGTTTCCCCCCTCCCACATATGCTGAGCTGTGACAGTTGCTGTAGTTCAGGCTCCGTGCTCCACTCTGAGTCTTAGGAGGAATGTGTGAGTTTCCTCTGTAGTGCCACCGTCAGAAGTGAGCATAAAGCTTGCCATGGGTCTGACAGCAACAGGGTAGTTTGCATACAGAGGAGAGTGGCAAGCCTTCGGTCATAGCTAGTTGTCCCCTTTGTGGGTCCAGAGGCTGGATCACTGTCATCAGCTTCCTCTTCCCTTCTCCCTTTTCTTTCCCTGTAGACCATACCAGTTTGAATCCACCCTAAGGCTGGATAGCAAGGTTGGCGTAGGGCCTTGGGGCTTTCCGGCTCAGAAAAGGAAATGTGTTAAGTCTGAGGCCTTGCAGGGATTTCCCTGGGTCTTTCTGTTCCAAGGAAGTGTGGTCCGACTAAAGCACTCTGCTGTCCTTTCAGACTGAGCCTTTGGATAAGGTCTGGGACCATGGCAGTATCCTTTTCCCCACGTGGAAATTCTTGTGAAATTTGTAGCTGTTGAGTGTTCTGTTTAAGACTGATACTTTTTCTCTGAAGATGTCAGATCAGATAATGATTTTTGAACCAGAACCCAGAACTCTGGTCTTGGTGGGCCATCTTTGCATCTGGGCAAACAGCAGGTGACTAGAGGAAGCTCACTTGACGATACAATGCACGCATCTCTGTGTTGGCGCTTACTTTTAGGAAGTTAGGTTCTTTAACAGTCATTCTTGTGAAAGTTTGTTCATTGATACTGACTCTGGTTTTAGTTATACTCCAGATGTGTTTTAGCCTTCGTGTTACAGTAACTGACTTGGGGACTTTAGTAGAAATGAGATTGATGGCTTAGAAATTGTAATTACGGAGTATGGCAGGTGTCTATTAACAGATCCTAGTCAGCTGGTAAAAAGGAGGTTTTCATGGGTTAATTTTTGTGTTGAAGACTTGGAAGACAGAGTTTTGGGGAGGCCTCTGATGGGGAAGGATCAGGGGACGGGATGGGTGTTACTAGTTCTTGGTTGGAGAGTAACTGTGAGTGTGATCATAGGATTGTTGGTGGATTGTGTGTTTATGTGATGACAGTTGTGTGAACATCTTGGAACCAGCCATTTTATTAAAGGTGAGGTAGGTTTTGCCTTCATCTTTATGCTGCTACAGGAAGTAAGAATGGTTGGGTGCAATCTCACTAAAGTTAAATCCCGTTACAAAGTCTCAGCATTGATTTATATGTTTGTACTTGGGGAAGAATGACTTTTTAACAGGGAGAGCTATTGGCGCTGGGAAGATGGCTCAGTCAGGAAAGTGCTTACCTAGCAAGCATGAGGACCTGAGGTGGAACCCCAGCACCCACCTAAAAGTGGATGTGGCTAGTTGGGCATGGGACACCTAAGCGGGTCCTGGTAAGAGACCTGATCTCAAAAAACAAAAACAAGGTGATGGTTCCTGAGGAACAGCCCCCGAGGTTGACCTCTGGCCTGCACGTATACAGATGTACCTGCACACACACACAAACCTTAATATGTAGAGAGAATTTTAAAAAAAGGAAAAAGAGGGCCGCTGTAACTTTGCAGTTGAGAAGCACATCACCCAGCACAAAGGTGGACACTGGAGTGGTTAGCAAACATGAGAACTTTGGGGTCTGCAGTTACTGGGCTTTGGGGGAACAGAGCCTGTCAATGCCTGGCACTTGGATTGGTCAGGCTAGTAGTTGCACGATGTACAGCCAATTAATTACCTTTCAGGGTCTCAGTTTCCTCATTTTGAACGAGAAAGCCCTGTTCTATACATCTTTGATCTATACATCTTTGATCTACACACACCATCGATTCTTCATATTACCTGTGTGTGCTTTCTATTCTCAACCCTGAGACTCAGAAATTTGTGCCACAGGGCAGCTCTTTTGTTTGATGTGTGTCAAGCCTTGATTTGGTGCATTAATTGCATTTATGCTTTCTTTTTCTTCCCATTAACCTCCCACCCCCCTTTTAAGTTGTTGGGTAATAAGTCAAAGTGCTTTGGAAAGCTCCTCTGTGCTATAGAGGAGAACAAGTTCCTGTATTTGAATTAATATAATTTTAATGACTGCCTGTGATATTTAGTATTTCCTGAAGTTTAGAGTCATCAGGGTGTGCAAAATCTAGTAATCTTGTTAGCATTATCTTGTAGACATCTTAGCGTTCACTGGAGAATGCAACCTTTTCGGAAATTTGTGTATCAAGTTCAGCAGGAGTTGTGAGCACTGTGCTCTTGTGTGGTCCGTAAATGAACCCCACGTGCTCACTTGGGACAAATGGAGTCTGGCCTCTGAGGTGCCAAGCTGCTCTTCAGAAAACTTAGATTTGTCTCTGACCAGTTGATTCAGGTTCCAAATGCCTCAACTTTTTGGGTCTGTTTTTTCTCTTTTTAAAACATTCTTTTTTTCTTTTTAGATTTAGTTATTTTATGTGTATGAGTGTTTTGCCTGCATGTGTGTATGTGTACCTAGAGCCCTTGAAGGTTGAAAGAGAATGTGGAATCCCCTGGGACGGGAGTTAACCGTTTTGAGCTGCTGTGTGGGTTCTGGGAATCCACCCTGGAGCCGCTGCCAAGAGCAGCAAGTCCCCAGACCACTGGGCCACTCTCCTGTCCTCTTTTTCTATCTTGAACTCACTTGTACCTTTTTATGTTTTCTTGCTTTGTGGAGCCAGGACTGTGTCCTATTAAGAGAAATTCCAACTGCAGGTAAAGGGAGGAAGAAGACCTAACTTACTGTCTTGGACACTCATGCCATTTTTTAAGTTGTCTTAGGTATGCCGCAAGGTCCTGCTTGCGTCGAACCATTCGGGTGATACAAGTTGAAGTGAAATGGTTGTAGTCATAGTTGCTGGTACTTTCAATTTAGCCAATTTAGTAGCCTAATTGATTCAAAGTAGTTCTTTCAAAGATTCAGAGTGCCTGTTAAGAAAGAGGAAGGGAACCATTAGAGGTGTGACTGTCCCATTGCTCCAGCAGAGAACCAGGGACCAGCAGAACTTTTATTTTAACGACTGTAATATGAGAGACAATCTTACAGCTCGAGAGACCATATGATGATGTTCAGCTGCCACCCTCACGTCCAAGTGCACTTTCCTCAGGGTCCTCCTCAAACTCAGGAAAAGTTGTGCACACAGGAAGCCTTTCATGTACTTTATTTCTATCTGTGTTTGTAAGTGGCTGTGAATCTACATTAAACTAAAGTCTTTCCTCTTGGTGAGTGGGCTCATGTGGTATGTGTGCACACAACGTGTACGTGTGTGTAGAGGGCACGAGTTAACATCTATTTTCTTCAGTCTCCACTCACTGAACCTGGAGCGTGCTGAGTCAACCGGACTTGCTGGCCATTCAGGGATTTCCCCCCCC
>CM053751.1:16551750-16580183 GCA_028658305.1 Pachyuromys duprasi
AGCACAAGTCGCTTGTTAACGCTCAGCTAACTCGGCCGCTGTGTGAAACGCACGTGTGCCACTGGTTGAAAGTTAAAATAGCCAAAATGTGGCTCCGCCCCCACCCCAAGCAAAACCTTCTCGATACTCTTGCTTTTCTGAAGGAGAAAGCCTAACTTTCAGGATTCTTTCATTTATGGGTCAAATATTTTGTTATTTCAAAACAATGTTGAAACTTACATTTTTAAAATTTTGTTTTATTTTAGTTTTTTTTGAGACAGGTTAGTCTTGTGGAGCCCTGGCTGACCTAGAATTCTCTCTGTAGACCAGCCTGGCCTCAAACTCAGAGATCTACTTGTCGTTGTTGGGATTAAAGGTGTGAGCCACCACTGCCTGGCTGAAGTTGAATTCTTTTTTAAAAATGTAGACTTTAAAAAATAAAGCCAAACTTTTCATCACTACACCGTTTAAGCACTGGCTAGTTGGTGGTTTGTCGGTGAGTTTTATTTAGAGAAAGCGCGGCTTACACTTGCTTGTAGCCCCAGTGATCTTCCTAGCTCTCTCCCTGACTAAAGGGCTTAAAGGAGAGCCTGAAGGAAGAGTTTAAAAAACCAGACAAAGCGCAGCCCCTTAGATTGGGGCATCTACTTCCTCAAATGTTAGAATTGCTATTTCACTCCAGACCAGATCTCATCATTTAGATACTTAAATGAAGGGAAACATTTCTCCATCTCTGGGTTAATGAGGGTGGGTGGGTATGTGGGTGAGGTCTGTTTATTGTTTTAAAACAAGGCTTAATTAATGGAAGTTTGGAGCTGTGCTACACCCCCTCTGTAATTCCAGCTGCAGGCACACCTCCACTGCAGCTGGAAGGAATTCTAACTGGCTGAGGAATGTCGCTGCATCAAGTATCACCAGGCAGGCGGGAACCCAGGCTGCTGGCTGATGCAATTCAGATGTTTTAAGCTCTCAAGTCAAACTTGGATGCCACCTTAGCTGCATCCTCGGGTCGTTTTTGGTTGGAGCTGGCAGCCGGTGTCTTTGTCTATGTCTCTGGAGGCAATGGCACTCTATGGTGCGAATCAGTTTTCCCACAAGTACCGCAGTGAAGGAGGGAGATGTGTAGAATTAGCGTCTTTCCCATGACTCCAGTTTTCATGTCTGGCATGGGGGCTGTCTTCCCTTTCAGACCACTCAGAGCCTGACCAGAGTGGGTTAAACAACTCAGTGAATAGCTATGGTTTATTTATAGTATTAAAGTCGTGAGTGTAGAAACACAGGGCTATGGGCGGCTGTTCCATCTCTTCTCCTCTCCCTTTCTTTCCTCCCTTCCTTCCTGTGTCCCATAGGCCAGTAGGGTGGAACAATTACCTTTCAAGCATGACAGCTTTTATTTTCATCAGAGCAGCTGTGACTTACCTGCCAGAGTCCACCAGGCCTGGCCTGTTGACCTTCCCTCACTGGACCGTCACTTGATCTCAGCCATCCCCTCCTGCACCTGGTAGCTCGCTGTTTAGAACTCTGTCCTCATTGCTTGTGGTGTTGCAGTCTGGGGAGGACTAACTGAAGGAGGGTGTCCATCTGGGGTGAGACTTGTTGGTGTGGCTGCTTGGGGTCACCTTTGGGGGTAAGTAACCGGCACCCATGCTCTGTAAGTAAGCCCAGTAAATTCATTGATTCCCAAATTGGACTTTGGTGGAATTGTACTTTGGTTTGTCATGGGTCCTCTGTCAGGGGTGGGGATGTTTGTTTTTGTCTCTGCAAGGAAAGAGTTCTCTGACTGGCCCCAAACTCATTATGCAGTGGAGAATGGCTTTAAAGTCTCAGTCTCTCAGTGCTGCTTCTTCTCCTTTACTTCATGAATGCCTTGATGGCATGTGCTACCATTTTGATCTATCCAGAGCTGGGAATTGGACCCTGGGCTTCATGTGCTGGTAGTGAGGCAGGCCCACTACCAGATGAGCTATATTCCTGGTTCTCTTTTCATTTTTCTGTAGTTCTGGAAGTTGGACCCAGGACCTTGGCCACCGAGGCAGGTGCTCTGGTACCACTAAGCTGCCTCTCTAGCCAGCTGTTGTCTCTTACACCTTCATAACTAAATACTCCAGTGGTTCTCAACCTTCCTAATGCTGTGATCCTTTAGTACAGTGCCTCATGTTGTGGTCCCCCAATCATAAAATTACTTTCATTGCTACTTCATAACTCTAAGTTTGTTACTGTTATGAATCATAATGTAAATATCTGATATGCAGGGTATCTGATATATGACCTCTGTGAAAGGGTCAGTTGACTCTCAAGTTGAGAAACACTGAAATAGATGATAAAGGTAATGCTGAACTTTGAAGACACTCTGTAGAACAGATTGGTAAACATGGAAAATACTACTCAGAAATGAACATTTGAATCTTTTTCTATATATTCAGAAAGTTTGCCAGCACAATAGTGCTAATGAGCCCAAATGAACGTGTGTGTGCGTGTGTGTGAAGAGAGACAGAGACACACAGAGTGGAGGGTGATGACATGGCCAGAGGACGTTATGTCCTGTTCTATCAACGTCCGCTCTATTCTCTTGAGACAAGGTCTCCCCATTGGGCCAGGGGCTTGGCTGGTGGCTTGCAAATGCGTTGGTCCTCCTGTCCTCACTTCCACAGCCCTGAGGTCACACGTGCCTGTGTGGCCATGCCTCGCTTTTTATGTCTGTCCTGGGTTCTCATGCTTGCACACCGAGTACTCTTACTCACTGAGCCATGTCCCCAGCCCTGTCGTCATCTATAGTGTGTGATGCCTTTGACACAGGATCAGGACCAGTTAGTTCAGTAGTGGATATGATCATGATTTAACGTTATTAGCTGGAGAATGATGTCAGATCGCTATAACTCGTAGATTGAGTATATGTTGTGTTTGGAGACAGAGTTTCATGTAGCCAAGGTTGACCTTGAACTCTTGATCATCCTGCTGGGATTTTACAAGCATGATGGGTTTATGTTTTTTTTTAAAATCTAAAAATCAGTTTTCAGTAGTAAAGACTGTTAGTAAAGTAGCTGGGTGGACAGTTTCTCCATCGTAAAAAAGAAAAAAAACTGAGGTGAATATGCAAAATAGAAAAGGAACTTTGGCCTTGGTTTTCTTAGTGTGTGAGGCGATTTCAGAAGTCAGTCAAAAAAAGGGGCAGGAACAGCCATGTGGGGACATGTATGGACAGACCACGAGAAAGACAAGGGAGGTAGATTTCAAACCCCATGAAAAGTTACTTTGCTTTATTGCTCTTATACCTATTTTCTAGCCTCTTGTCTTCCACTTCCGTATTCCTCATCTTCCTCCTCCATCCTCTTCCCCCCCTTTCCCTTCCTTCTCTGTGTTCCCCCATTCTTTTTCTTTAGGGTCTTACTGTGTAGCTCTGGCTGTCCTGGAACTCACTCTGTAGACAAGGCTGACCTCAGTCTTATGGAGATCCCCCGGCCTCTGCCTCCTGAGCACACCATGCCTGGCTAAATAACATCCCAGAGTGTGCCTGCATTTTGGGATGTTTCCTCACCAACTGTGCAGAACAGGGAGCTTGGAGCACCTGTCCTTTGCTTGGGATAAATTTCTCTTTTTGAATGTTTATTCTGACACTGAGGCATCCTGCCTCTGCTCTTGCTCTGGCTTGCTAGAGTATATTTCATTTGTTCTCTACATACTCCGACACAGCTCATGTAGCTCACGAATGATTTGAGAACCTGAGATCTTAATTCTGAATTCTTCCTCTATCATTTATTTATTTATTCAGGAATATCTCTGACTTATTTTTGAAATGCTCTGCATTGTCGCCTCAGGTGCAAGGTGTGAAGTGTTAAATGGTATTTACAAATCAGTGTATGCCTGCACTGAACTTGAAAAATTTGTTTGTTTGACATAAATTTAATGTGTGAGGAGAATGGACACACATGAAGGTGACAGAGTACCTTTGGGAGTCAGCTCTCTCCACACGAGGGTCCTGGGGATTGAACTCGGAGCCTCAGGCCTGAAGGCAGGTGTCCTTAAAAGCAGAGAATGTGGCAGCTTCCATAGAAGATCTGAATTTGTTTTTACTTCTTAGATCTTTGCGATAAAATCCAAAGTTGCACTTGGTTGAACTTCTGCGTCTGTTACAGTCCAGATACAGATTGCAAGTTGGCATTTGTTGGGACACTTTAGGTCCGCTCCAGCACTTCACAGTGTCCCATAGCTTCTAGGAGCTCTAGACAGCATGACGCTGGGGCAGGACAAGAGGCCTAGCTTTGACAGAGCCTTTTTCAGTGTGCACTTTTATTTCTAGGTTAAAAAATAGCATAGGAATTATTTTGCTCTCCAGTAACACATTGTACCAGAGAGAATAAGTGTGTTCTCTCATCCTAAGCAAGGAGCGGCCTTCTGCAAGGATGCAGAATACAGGGAGATGCACTTAAGCGCAACGCTCTGCTCTGAATAATCAGTGGCACTTAAGCGCAACGCTCTGCTCTGAATAATCAGTGGTCCTGTATAGAAAAAGGGGCATCAGTGTAACTCTTCTGAGGTCTTAGAGAAGATAACATAAAACATACCTTTAGAAATTCATTGCATTTATTCATATTTGTATGTTTGTGTGCATGCAGGCATGTGTGTTGAGGTCAAAGGACACTTAGGGCTGTCACTTCTTTATTCCCAGCATGTATGTTCTGGAGCTTGAACTCACACTGTCAGGTTTATTGGCTGAGCCATCTTGTCAACCCAATACATATAAATTCAAACAGTCTTTGTTTTGTTTAAAAGGCCTTTTTCATCCCCACACTTAATATGATTGGAAATTTGATGTAGATGTTTGTTACTTGTTTGTTTGCTTTTGGCTTTTGGACAGAGTTTCACTATTTAGACTAGGCTAGCCTTGAACTTAAAGTCCTCTTGCTTCAACTACCAGAGTGCTTAGATTACAGTGTGTGCCATTATTTGTGACTCCTACTAGATGTTTTAAGCATAACAATTCTGTCTTGAAGGTATTTATTTATTTGCCTGTTTATTTATTTTGTGTTTGGAATCTAACCTAGAGCTTTATACATGTTAGACAAGCAGTCTACTACTAAGCCACACTCCAGCCTCTCAAGGGAGATTCTAGGCAGGTGCTCTATAATTGAGCCACACTCCTAGCCTCTCACTGGGGGATTCTAGACAGGTGCTCTACCACTGAGCCTCATCCTCAGCCCCTCACTGGGGGATTCTAGACATGTGTTCTACCACTGAGCCTCATCCCCAGCCCCTCACTGGGGGATTCTAGGCAGGTGCTCTACTACTGGAACCACACTCCTAGCCTCTCACTGGGAGGATTCTAGGCAAGCATTCTGCTATCAAGCTGTATCTGTAGCTCTCAAAGGGTCTTTTTTTGGCTCACAAAGGTAATCAAGCCTTCTTCTACATTCTTTACCTTATTAAATTTTCCCGGTTGCTCAGATAAAAAAAAAATCTGAATCGTTTCTTGTAGCTGAGTTATCCTTGGAGCCTCTATCTCTGGCACTGGCATTTATCTGGATTGTATCCTCTCCTTGCACCCCCATCATGGCTGAAATCTGATCACCTCCTCGTTGCGCAGCCACATCCTGTCCTCTTTTATTTAGATACACTCCTGCCACTAAAACCGTCAGTTGCTGTATAACTTACCCTCATTGAGTCACATACTCAGAGTGGTTTTATTAGAAGTTTTGGTTTCTTTAAAAACTCAGTTATGTTCCATAAATATGTTTTTGTTTTAATCCGAAGTTTGGGATATGGGGCTGCTTTTAGTTTGTCCATAGCTGTTAACTATGATTGCCTGGTGTGGGCTCGGAGAGGGTCGTGATTTTTGCCAACTACAGATAGTTTAATTCTGAAGACTCTGAGAGGGTATAAATGCCAGAGCACTGAGAGGAAAGAGTCCAAGGAGGAAGAGGCTGCTGCTGGTTCCTCCTGCTGCTGCATTTGCTATAAGCTGCACTGCTGGATATGCTGACTCTAAGGATTGGAATTGCCCCTCGGGACTAAGTCTGAAGAGGTCTGCGTCCCATCCCCTTTACTTTCTACCCTCCTTTCTCTCCTACCCAGGGTTGCGGGTTTGGAAGTAGAGGTATAAGAAATAAAGCAGATAAAAAGTAGGCCTGCAGTGGTTACAGCTGCGTGTGGCAGTGCATGCCTGTGATCCCAGCACACGGGACACAAAGGCAGGAGAACCACCAGTTTCAGACCAGTTGGGCCACACATAGTAAGACATTTTAAAATAAAGCCCAGGAGGGGAAAAGGAGGTTATAAACATTCTTGATCCTGCTGGTTTAGTGTGGAGCTGGATGGAGACTGGTTGTTGACTTCGCCTGATCTCTTGGCTGCTTTGGCCCCTGTTCCTTCCTATAGCAGGTCTGCTGAGGCTGGTCAATGGCCTGTGTCAATGTGAAGTGGAACTCTCCAAAGGCTGATGACCTAGCAATGGCCAGGGACAAGTTTGAACCACCTCCAGGACAGTCCGGTGAGATGATACATCCCACACCCAGGAAACCAGACTGAACCCTTTCCTTTGAGACTCGAGTGTCAAGTAGACACTGCATGCAGAAGTCTCCTGAGTTGGGCTCTTGCTTCTGCATGTTGAACTGGCCCCTTCCTAGAGAAAAGGACAGCTCCTGTATGTTGATGTGGGTATTTTATTTATTTAGTGTGTTTAGTATGCTTATGTGTCTATGTGTGCATGTGTGTGTCTGTATGTGTGTAAGTCTTCCTCCATGTCTCTTCACCTTCATGTATTGTGGTGTGCAGAGTCCTTTACGGAACCCAGAGCTCACCAATATCAGCCAGCTTGTCTAGAGATCCCCTGTCTCAGCCTCCTAAGCACCAGGATTATAGGCAACAGTCCCTTCTGCCCACCTGTGTAGGTGCTTTCTGGGAATCCAAACTGTTGTCAATGCTTTATCCATTGAGCCACCTCCAGTCCTGTGTGTGTTGGTGTGTTACAGTCTGAACATGGCTGTGCATCGAGCGAGTGAGCGAGCACCTAGGTCTGTGGTTCTCAAGCAAGGGTGCTCTGCCTTCCCAAGAGCCCACCTAGTGGGTGCTTGTACATATTTTCATCTGTCTTGACTTTGTGCGTGCTTTTGGTATGTCATGGGTGAAAGCCAATGGCTGCTGAATGGCCCCCATTGAAGACCCCACACATGGAAAATTCAGTTCAGATTGTGAACAGCAATAGAGAAGCCTGGGACTCAGTTGAGAAACAGAATGCTTGCATGTAGTGTAGAAACTTGTTTCAAATCTTTATTTTCAAGCATAGACATAATAAAAAAATAAACATTGTAATGAAATCTGTGGTCCAAATTGTGGTTGGATTTATTAAACAAGTAAAGGAAAGGAAGGAAGCCGTTAGCCTGCTGCAGCAGCTCCATACTGCATTTTTCCACGTCTGTTCCCTCAGCCCCTTAGATTATCGATGTCTGGAGAAGCAGCCTAGCTTTGAATTCTGTGTCGGTGGGCTGTCATTGTACAGTCTTGTCACGGGCTTCTTCAGGCTATGTTTGTGAGATTTGTGCACACTGTGTCCTTGTGGATCATCTGTCTTCTTCACCTGCTGCTCTGTGACATCACTGTACCACAGGCGAGGCTTTCCTTTACCTCTTGGCAGGTGACTGGCTTTCTAGTTGGGGTGCTTGTGCCTTGTGTCTTTGGATGGACATCTGTGGATTTCTGTTGGGCAGGGAGTTGCTAGATAAGAATCCAGTGAGCATATGTTCAGCCAAGACAAAATTTGCCAAACATTTCCTTGGTGTGGTGACCCCTTCCCAGAATGCACTGAGAGAGTTCCAGCTGGCCATCCCTGTTCTTCCTGCCTGTAGATGTGGTTTGGATCATCATTTGGCAGTTCTCTGTGACTTTCAATCCCCCTTGGATCTCTACCTTAAACAGCCTCAGAGCTCAGCCTTAAATAGCAGGCTTAGAAAGCAGCTTCTTTCAAAGTCTTAATTTTTAAATAATTATAGTTTCATGGGAGGTTAGAACAAACTGCAGGGAAGTCCTATGTGTCCTTCCTCCAGATTTACTCATTTTTTTAAATTTCAACTTTTTTATTGCTTTATTTTTGTGTGTGTCTGTGTTCTGCAAATAACGACAGCATACATGTGGAGGTCAGAGGGAAATTTAGTTTTCTTCTTCAACCATGTGGGCACTTGGGTAAAGTGCCCAAGTGCCTTTACCCACTAAACCATTTTATAAGCCCTCATTTGTTGAAATTTATCTCTCCCAACTACTCTCTCTTCAAACTTAAAACATAGCTGGAGGTGACCTTGGAACTCCTGATTCTCCCGCCTCCACCTTCAAGTGCTGGAAGGATAGGCATATGCCATCACACCCAGTGCTGGAGTTGGAACCTAGGCACCGTGCATGCTTGGCAAGCACCCAGACATCTTTCTTCTTCATTTTTCATGTATAACGCATCATATAAAAGTCAGGAGATCGATGGTTACCATGGGTACAAACCAACTATGTATTCTGGTTGGGATTTTCCAGGTGTGTGTGTGTGTGTGTGTGTGTGTGTGTGTGTGTGTGTGTGTGTGTGCGTGCGCGCACGTGCTTGTGTGAGACTTTTATCACATGTATAGATTTGATGAGCTATCACCACAGTTAACTTCATGGCCACCCAGCACCTTCAGCTGTGAATTTATAACTCAGTCTCCTCCAGCAACTAGTAGTCACCTGTTTCACGATCATGCTATTTCCTTCTGAAGTTCTGCAGTGGCTTCACACTAGGAATAAAATCAAGCCCCTCAGTGATCCTAACAGCCGCCCCTGCAGAGTTCTTTAGTCTGTAACCACCGCGTCCTGAAATGTGGCAAGCTGGCTCCAGTTTAGGGCTTTTGCAAGAATGTCTCTGAGGGTTGGCGTGAGGATGGGCTCCATTGCCTTCCACTTTCCCGTGGCTTCTCTTGTCCCTCATGGTTACTACCTTAGCGAGACCCCGCCTGGCATGCGGCTCCCCCCTCCCTGCCTCCTTCAGCTGTTACTGTTTATGGCTCTTGTGCTGCTCTGTTCATCTGTCACCCACATAGCCGTCAAGTCCGTTGTATTTTCTGTCTCTGCTCCTGAATGTTCCCTGAAGCTAGGGCCCTGCTCTCTTCGTTTTTTTCCTGTGTCCACACTGCACATTGCCTAGAGCCTGAGGGCGTGTGCACACACTTGCCTGTCTCCTTGCTTACTGTGTCCCGTGGCTGTGCTGCCTCAGTCAGGTAGTATTCTGTGAGGCCAATTCTGTGCCCGTATGCATGTGTGGATATGTATTTGTGTGTATAGGTGCATATCTGTGTGCTTGCATGTGCGTGGTGGGGGCGGAGAATGATCTTGAGTGTTGTGGAGCTGACATCTTGTATTTTGAGACGGGATCTCTCGGTACATTCTGTGTTCTTCACTCTCAGCTCCCAGCCTGCCTTTGTGGCAGAAGGTGCCTCTTCCAGCAACGACACACTTCTCCCTTCTCCTCTGTCTTTCCTGATTGCTGTGAGAAGCAGGCATACCTCCAGCAGGACACCACTGCCTCACTTTGCGTGCTTCCTCCAGTGTCCCATAATACTCCTCTTCACTTTGGTGGCCACGTCAAGCCACAGTTACATTCCCTGGCAGGCTTAGAGGCCTGAGATTAGTGCTCACCTTGCCTCCATTCTTCAGCCCAGGTTTGTTTTTGTTCTGGTTTTCATTTATAAGATGATTTTTTTTTTTTCAAAAGCCAGGTACTTTTAGATTTAAGTAGAAAAACCTAGCTCAAATCGGCTCAGTAGGGAGACTTTCGGTCAGTTAATTAAAATATCCTGAAGCAATTGCAGTGGGTTGGGAGGGCCTGGCTCCTCCCCATTTCTCAGTGACCACCTCTTCTTGTGCTCAGAGGTGTCAGTTAGGGGCTAGGCTATGGGTTCAGTGGGTAGAGTGCTTGCCTGCATGCACAAACACCATCTGCAGCACCACATAAGCAAGGTGTGGTGGCACACGCCTGCAATCCCTGCGCTTGGGAGGTGGGGTCAGGAGGATCAGGAGTTTAAGGCTCTATTTGGCTATGTACAGAGTTTGAATTCAGCCTGGGCCACTGACCCTGTCTCAAAACACACAAAAGCCTCTTTTTGTAGCCTCTAAACAGCAAAAGGTGGCTGCTGGAAATTGGTTCCTAGCTTTAAATCCAACAGAAAGCTAACAGTTGGCTTTGTGACTGCTGGGCCTTGGGGTCCAGTGCTCTTGAAGTAGTGTCTTTGTGACACTGGCTTTGCTTGTGCTGCTGTAAGGACAGCAGAGGCTCCGTTTAGTGCTGGTCTGAAGAAGCAGCTTGCTTTTTTTTTTTTAGCAGTGTGAATGAAGCCAAAGTCGTGCGTTTGTAGAAGTGCCAAGAGTCTTTGCCAAGGGTTAGGAATGGTATGTGTGAATGAGCTTTGTGTCATGATTATAGCGTGTCTCTAGATTAAGCCAGGTATGGTGGAGCATGGCTGTAACCCCAGCTCTCAGAGGGCTAAGGTAGGAGGGTCTTGAGTTTGAGGCCAACATAGGCTACATAGGAGACCCTTTCTGAAAACATGTGGTTGCGTGTTACTTTATTTGGGACTACCCAGAATTCAGGTACAGATGGTAGGAATGCGTTTTGATGTTTCTTAGAGCTAGACATTTCTGTGAAAGGGCAGGACAGTACATGCTCATTGTTCAAAGCTGCATTTAGCATGTATAGAAAAAGTTGATTTAGTTTTTATGCAAAAATAATAGTTGTTTTTTGTTTTTTTTTTAAAGATAAATGATTATAACCCTGCCTGATAAGCTGAATTCAGTCTCAGGCCCACATAGGAGAGGACTGACTTCTGCAAGTTGTCCTCTGACCCCCACACAGAGGCGGTGCCACAGGCGCACACAAATACTAGAGTTACTGAGTGCGGTGGCACAGACCTTTAAACCAGCACTCAGGAGGCAAAGGTAGGCAGATCTGTGAAATCGGGACTAGTTCGGTTTACATAGTAAGTTTCAGGACAGCCAGAGCCACATAGTGAGGCTCTCTCAAAACACCAAAAAACCAAAAAAACTACAATTAATGTCCTTTTTGACAGGGCCTCGTCTATAGATTTGACCTTGAATGTGTGGCATCCTGCTACCCGGCCTCTCAAGTGCAGAGAGCGGGATGCAGGTGCCTGGCTTCTTCCTGGTGTGTATGTGTATTCATTTACTGATTGTCCGTGTGTGCGTGTGCCTGTGCTGCCACATCTGTATGGATGTTGTAGGGCAGCTTGCAGAAGTCAGTTCTCTCCTTCCATGTGAGCCTGAGATTGAACTCAGGTGAGCATGGCCTTGGAGAGCCATTTTGATCCTTTAGAACAGTGGTTCTCAACCTGTGTGTCATGACCCCTTTGGGGGGGGCTGGATGACCTTTTCACAGAAGTCACCTAAGACCATCGGAAACCACAGATATTTATTTACATTATGATTCATATCAGTAGCAAAGTTGGAACAAAAATAATTTTAGGGCTGGAGGTCAGCACAGCAGGAGGAGCTGTACAAAGGCTCGAAGTGTTTAGAAGGCTGAGAAACTTTAGACAGTGTGCCTCCGCCCTTACTGCCTTGGCCATATTTGTTTGTTTGTTTTGGGACAGGGTCTTGCTAAGAAACTCTGGCTTGGAACTCACAAAGATTCACCTGCCTTTCTCTGGGATTAACAGCTTGTACCATCATGCCCAGCGGCCTTGGCTGCATTAAACAAACAAAAACAGAAACAGGAGATGTGTGAGAGGAATAATTAGAAGCAATTGAGAGTATTAAGATGAGTGAGACATCCACTCAGGCTAGCTGGCGCCTAGACAGTTCTCCAGACGTGTCAGTTGCTGTCCTTTCATCTTTTTTCAGGGAATCCAATACGACTTTGCCTGAGAGTCACACCATTGCCTTGCGTGCCACCAAAAAAGAAACCCAATAATTACAGTACGCCATTCACTGGAAGATTTTAGACATGCCAAATTATGAATTAATGATAGATGGTGTGTAGCTCCTCTGACTTCAAGTCCTAAAAATTGTTTGCATATCACAAATTAATGCCATCTGTCCTCAGTTTAAATATAACACAGTGTGAGTGAGATTTCTTTCTTTTTATACTAGACTAACATTGGGTTTGGTCTTGTGAGCTACTGTATTGGAAATTAACACATTGAATTATCTTAGATTTAGGTGAATAGGTTGGATGACACTGCAGATAGGCATGGGCATGCCATTTACTTTAGTTTAGGGAAAAATATATATGAGCCATCTTTTCATATAAGCCGTTTTTTAGAAATGATGCAGGGATTGTTGATAGACCTGTTTGGAAGCTGAAGGAGGGGGAGAGGGTGTTGATACCCATCACCTTTTTAATGATTCAGGGTTCTTGGCAGAAAGCCTGCCCTGGAAAACACCTTAGCTACATCCAAACACTTGGAGCTT
Organism: Pachyuromys duprasi; assembly: GCA_028658305.1. Taxonomy (NCBI): domain Eukaryota; kingdom Metazoa; phylum Chordata; class Mammalia; order Rodentia; family Muridae; genus Pachyuromys; species Pachyuromys duprasi. Next base: position 16,564,159 of record CM053751.1, read on the forward strand.
TGGAAGAACAGTGTTGGTATTTGATAGCAATGTGTCAGTTGGTTTTCCACTGTGAGTTAAACATGTTCTGTATGCTGCAGGGGTTGAATGAGTCACTTTGTGTGATAGAGTTGCTATGAGGACATATTAATGGTAAATGTAGGTGATGTTCAAAAGGTAAAAAGCTATGTGATGACACATGGCCTTGATGGCAATACCCCCACCCCCACCCCATGCATGTGCACACACCCTTCTTGGTTTTTCAAGACAGGATTTCCCTGTGTAGCCCTAGCTGTCCTAGAACTCACTTTGTAGAATAGGCTGGCCCCAAACTCAGAAATCCACCTGCCTCTGCTTCCTAAGAACTGGGATTGAAGGAGTGTGCCACTACTGCCCAGCTGGCACCATTTCTCTTAAGAGCATTGTATGTTGAGGCTGTGGATGAGACCTATCTAAAACTAGCTCCTTTAGTCAGGGTTTCATTGTGTAGTTCTGGGTGGCCTGGAATTTACAGAGATCTGTCTGTCTGCCTGAGTGCCCTACCATCTTAAAAAAAATTTTGTTTTTTCTTAGTGTTAGTATCACAGTGATTCATGGAAGTTGTTTGGGGCCTGACCTACTCACTTTCTGCATTATTTGTAGTTTGCTGCATTAACTCCTAATTGCTGGATTCTACTTTTAAAGACAACCAGAAGAGGGGCAGATACCTTGCTGGGCTATGTTGTCTTGAGTACATTTGGCATGTAAAGTATTTGAATTCTTAAAAACTTTTTTTTTGAAACAGAATCTCACTATGCAGCCTGGGCTGGCCTTGAAGTCTTCATCCTCCATTCCCTTCAGGGTCCAAAGTTTGGGATTGATAGAAATGTGCCACCATGCTGAGCTCATAGTGGAGTATTATTTGGAGTGTTGATTATGGTTTTATAAATGATTCCAGTTGATGTGGTGACTTATGTCTCCTGTAGGTGGCCCTAGCCCTTAGTGTGCAGAGATCAAGGCCATCCTCAGCTATATAGCAACTTGAGGCCAGCCTGGGCTACATGAGACTTTCTCCCCAAACAAAACAAAACAACAAAAGGAAACCAAACCAATGTGTGTTTCATGTTTTAATGCATCCTGAAATAGAAATGCTCCCCCGCTTCCCCCGCCAAATAAAAAACCCAGCAGCGTGTACTTGCTGAATTTTGTATAGGGATTACCATAACAGTGTCAAAACTAGATTCACTTTAGGGAAGTTATAGAAAATTACAACTAATTTGAAATAAAGGGAAAATTATTCTCTTGTGGGGAGAGTTAACCAGCTAGAATCTTTTCTTAGTCACCTGTGGACCAGTGTGGCTCAGACTGAAGCTGGTGTAAGGCCTCCCTGCAGGCTTTGCAAGAAGCAGGATTTTGGCAGTGCTGCCCCGTGGGTTCAGCTCCAGCAGGGAGAGTCCGGGGTTCACCAGTTCTTACACTAGTCTAGACTGTGCTTTACTTAGAAAAAGAAAAAACACTCATTAATCAGAAGTGCATGCCTCATAGCATGGAATTTATATTAGTTAGTGTTTTTAAATAGACAGTGCCTTCCAGTGATAGAAAAGGGTAAGGTCTGGCATGCAGCTCAGTTGCACGGCGTTGGCTTGACATGCACAAACCCTGGCTTCAATCCCCAGACCTTGCAAACAGGTGTGCTACATATCCATCACCTTAGTGCTTGCCTTTTCAGGTAATCCAGACAAAGAAGTACATTTTCCTGCTTCTGGGTCTGCCTGAGTATCTCCGTGAGACCCGTGTCTTCTTTCCCATTTCCTGGTTGCTTTGCTGTTTGTCGGGACTAACTTGGGGCTAGCAAGCTGTGTGACAGGTGGCTTGTCACTCTTTGGGACTGAGATGTTAGACAACACCACTGTGTCATGGAGTACCCTGAAGCTGTGTGTCATGGTGGAATCTCCATCATCCTAGTTCCCTTAATGACTATCCAGAGCCAAGGGTGTTTCTTCCTCCTCATCCTTAACCAGCTGGTACTGGGCATAGGTAAGGCAGTATTAGTATTAGCCCGGGAACCAACCCATGTTATATTAATTTGTTCCTGTCATCTCAGCCCCTCCCAGTTGATACAGCCTGTTCCTTTTTGACAGCTGTGAAATGCATGGTACTTTGAATGAACCCAGTTCAGATGATCTGATAGTGTGTTAAAGAACAAGGAACATCTAATTGAAGAGTAACAATTTTAAACAAACACTAGATAAAAATCTTTCTCCCAAATGGATACTTTGTAAAAAAAAAAACAAAATCCTACATACTTGTTAAAAATATATTAAAAAGAAATAAGTATTCTTTTAATAGGGTGCAAGTTTTCATTCTTGGGCATATTTTTTAAATGAGAATATGGTGTTGTCAGATTATTTCTAAGGAAAAATAAACATGTCAACTGGCTGTGCTTCTTGCAAGCTAGACCAGCAGGACAAAGGTTATTGGGAAGGGCTTGTGTGTTCTGCCAGGATCATCTCAGGAGCAAGGTGGAAGACACTGACTAGAATGCTATGAGGCATAGAAAGTGTCGGGTTGGAAGAGAGCAGTTGGCGGGTCTGAGCTGTCTGGCTGCTCTGGAGGTGACCCTGAGTGGACAGTGGGAAAGCCTGGATGGGGAGAGCGACTATGCACAAGGGTGTCTCCATGGGAGGCAGTGGGGGTGGGGTGGGGATGCAGGAGGTAGAGGACCTAGGATTGGAGCAGGAAGAGGCTCATTCTTTTAGCAAATGGGGTGGCCGGGAGGTGGGCCTCAGCACTAGAGGCAAGTGACCTGGGTTCCAACCTTGGCCTGGCTGCCATCTGTTAACCAGGATGCACAGCGTCCTCACTCTGGCTGCTGCTTCTTTCACTTGGAAAGGAACCTAATGACAAAATGATGTCTAATAATGGAATAAATTACTCCCTCCACAAAGTAGGACTTGTCATGTTCCTCTGCTTCTGTAAGTGCAGGCTGACAGTCTCTTAGGTGTTTTACAGGAACTCCCAAGTTGGCACCAAGTTAAAGCTAAATGACTTAGTTTCTTCTGAAAGACTTTTGTTGGGGTTGGAGAGATGGTGCAGTGGTTAAGAGCGCTACTGCTTTTCCAGAAGACTGGAGTCCCATTTCCCGAGGTAGGTAATTCACAATCAGCACACAGTGCCAGTGCCAGGAGAGCCAGCGCCCTCTTCTGGTCTCCATAGACACTGCCCACACGTGTATAGCCACATAGACAAGCGCAAAATAAAAAAGAAAGTATTTAAAATTATTTTTAACTATGTGTCTGTATGTGGGTGCGTGTATGTAAGTACCGGTGCCTGTAGAGGTCCTTTGAGTTTGAAGTTTTCGTTCCCCGTGAAACTGGTATTTATAGGCAGTTGTGAGCCACTCATGCAGGTGTTAGGATTCAAGCTCAGCTCCTCTAGGAGAGCAGAATCACCGAGCAAGCGCTCCAGTACTAAAATTAAATCTTTTGAAAGACATTTGTTTAATAACTATGTGCTCCGCTGTCAGGCAAGTAGCTGACTGGGTGCAATAATGGAGTCTAAGATGGAGAAGGGAAACATAATTGTCAGTTCTATACTTTGTTACAAAGTTAACTTTCTGTTTCTGTTTGGCCCTTGAAAAAACCTTGTAGTTAGAGGAGGTTGAAAGGTGTCTGTAAGCACGTCCCAGAGTCACTGTCACTCTAGGTAAAAGGTAGTCCTGGGGCTGGGGAGATGGCTGCGTCGGGGAACAGCACATCCTGTGTTAGCATGAGGATGGGGTTGAGTCCCCAGCATCTGTGCAAAGAGAATCATCGTGAATGCCTGCAACCACAGGATCCCCTGGACTTGCTGGCTGCCAGCCTAGCTTGGGGTTCAGTGAGTGACTCTCAAAAGTGTAGAGCAGGTCTCCCAGTGTCCTCCTCTGGAGCCAAGTTGAGGCTTTGGAAATACAGTTGACCTTAACTGCAGGGCCTTCCTTGACTGTCCTGCTGGCTTACTGTCACTCGCTTTCTTAAACCCTTCTTACAAGCCCTAATTGGATCCCAACCGAGGTTCATTTAGTGGGTGGTAAGCTAGTATTTGTGTGGTGATTTCTCTCCCTCCCCTTTTGGCACGGAGCCTGGTCCACTTGCACTCACACTGCAGAGAAGGCTGGTCAAGCCTAGAGTGTGCAGGCCTGAATGCTTAGTGTGGAGAGGCTTTTCTCTGTTTCTGTTTCCTTAGGTCTGCACCAGCTCACTCAGGCTAGAGCTAGGTAGCTTTCACACCCAGTCCTTGGCGTCACCCCCCCCCCCCCCCCATGTTCTAAACAAGATACTGTGAAGGGTTGGCTTTAATGGGACATGATTCTTTGGGGGAAGTGCCTTCTTTTTCCTGCCCCCCCTTTTTATGGAAACAAGGTCAGAGTTTGAATTTTGTTTTAAAAATTATATGTATTTGTGTCTCTGTATGGGTATGTGCATTTGAATACAATGTCCATGAAGGCCAGAAGAAGGCATTGGATTCCCTGGAGCTTCAGTTACAGGCAATTGTGAGCCATCTGCTATGGGTCCTGGAAACCAAACTGGGGTCTTTTAGAATAGCAATACATGCTCTTAGGCTCTGAGCCATCTCTCTCTCCCTGATTTAGCGTATTCTAACATGAACATGCATGTTGGAAGGTAGATGCAGCCTTGGGTTCCATCTGTGGCACGTAAACCAGAGGTGTGGTGATGGATGGCCGTACTCAGGAGGGTGGAGGTGGGAGGGGCAGAAGTTGAGACTTACCCTTGGCTACAGAGAGAATTGAAGGCAGCCGAGGTCAGATCCCATCGTTAAACAAAAAAAGTGGATGTTAGAGAGTATACTGAAGTTCTGAAGTTGGGTCATGTGATAATGAAACAGATATGTCCATTTTTAAAGCTTTTGTTGTTTTCCAAGCAGGAAGTATGCCATTCACCTTCATTGAGTTTCCTCCTTTCTGTAAACTCAGGAGGAAGGTTGGATTCCTGTCTCCATTTTAGAGACATGCAGGGCAATGGAGTCAGTGGCCCAGTTCTAACCCACACTGTGGCCTTGGGCAAACTGGGAGGTTCATCTTTCAGCTCAGACAATCCCTACTTGATCCGAGTGTTGCAAGGCTCCAGTGAGGAAACCCAATACTCAGTTGGTGCTCAGTTCCCAGCAGGAGCTGGCCTTGCCAAGGCTTTACTGGAGGTGCTTTTAGTAAGTGGGTTCAAGTAGAAGTGCTGTGTGCAGCTCTTGGCTTCTCACTTTATAAACTGGAGAAGAGAATCGTGAACCTTGACCTTGAATACACTGTAGCTAAGGATGGCCATGAACCTGCTCTTCTTCCCTTGACCATGTAAATGCTGGGATTGGGAGCATGTACCACCATGCTTGGGCTATGTTCTGTGATGCTGGGTATGGAACTCAGAGTTCTACTAACTGAGCCATATCTTCAGACCCTCATCTATGCTTTTTTATTTAAATTAGACCCTTACAGTCAGTCATTTAGCTTGAAAATTCTGTGCCCTGCCCTGGAAGTGATCAGTCCAGTGATATGTGGACCAGGGAGTGTTTGTGCCTTTACTGGGTGATAGGGTAACAAGGAGAGAGAAAATATTTGTTCTTTCCACATTGTGCTGCTTTTACCAACCAAATATTTATTTAATTTTGTCGCCATTTACAGCGTGGCTGGCTGTCCACTCCTATTGATGACTTACTAAAAATAGAGTAAGCTTTTCCTTATTAGTTATTGCTTAGGTTTCTTGAAATGTTACTGAGTAATCGCAAATCCATTAAAAAAAAGTTTCAGGGCTAGAAAAAATAGAGAGAAAAAATGTGTGGTGCCATGTGCCTGTAATCATTCATAGTGCTTTGAAGGTGGAGGCAAGTGGGTCAGGAATTTAAGATCATATAACAGGATCAAGACCAGACTGGGCTACAGCAGAGCCTCTGTCAGAAAACAAAAATGAAGTTTCAGTGACTTTTCAGAGATAGAGAGTTCTTGGTGGCTCAGCCACCCTTACTGTGCTGTGACTCTTTGTTCATTTCCTTGGGTCTTGTCTCTGTCTCTTCTCCTTGGGAGAATGTCACGTTATTTCTATATAGTCTTGAGTGCTGGTTGTAGATTTGAGACACAGCAGCCTGCACCTCTGCTTTGCCAGCCTGTGAATTTGAGAACAAGGTATAGACGAGTTCTCTGAGCTGAGTGCTTGATGGATTCTAGAGCCATTTTGAATGGGGCCCAACTGTCAAAGAGAAGGGACATGAAATCATGCTTCTGGGATTGAGTTCACCTGTGTGTAGTGTATAGGTAAGGCTACTAATGTTTCCAGAATTCTAAAGACTTAAGCTAGGCCTGATGGCACACACCTGTAATTCCTGCATTTGGAGGACTATGGCGGGAGGATTGTGATTTGGTTCCAGCCTGGCTATATAGCAAGACTCTGACCATAAAACAAAAAAACAGCAACAACAAAAAAGCTCTAATCAAATGAAAACTAAAAGCAGGTCACTATAGTTCTTGTCTATCCCAGGACATTCATGGTTACCAGCATGGAGGTGTGGTACAGTGAGGAAGCTGCATAGTGGCCCCAGGTGGGGACTCTGTCTGCCAGCAACAGTATTCCCCAGAGCCGTTGGGGCTCTGAGCAGCGGTATCCAGAAGGCACTCCTCTTGGACATGGTGCTATGATTTGATTATTCGGCAGTGTTGGTGAATTATAAGTGGACATGTTAAATGGCCACCTACCCATCATAGGGGCTGTGACTTTCTGGGCAAGGGCATAGGAAGTTCTTGTGGTAGCCAGAGACCCCAAGCATTTCCTGGGCTGTTGTTTACATGGGTTCAGCTTCATTCCCAGAGCTGGAGCCCAGTCTGGGAATGTTTCCCAGCAATCTGGGGGTGGAGCGAGGAGGTTTAAGAACAGCCAAAAACCTCACTCTCTTTTCTCTTCTACAAGTTCTCTGCTAAGGTCTGTCTTGTAGACACAGTTTGCATAAAAGAAGTTGCTTTGGAGCAGGAGAGATCAACTAATTGGTAACTTAAAAATAATGTACTATTTTTGTTTTTATTTGGTAATGGGATGTGCCAAAATTAGTTTTTTAACTTAGTATTCATGGTATAGAAAATACATGAATCTTAGTCAGGCGTGCTACCACATGCCTTTAATCCCAGAGCTGAGGAGGTAGAGGCAGGCAGATCTCTGTGAATTTGAGGCTAACCTGGTCAACAAAGTGAATTCCAGGCCAGCCAGGACAACATAGTGAGATCCTGGTTTGCTTTTGTTTTTTAAAAACAGCTTTACTCTGAAGTCTTGGCAGGTTTGCCCCTTATCATTTCCAAGTTTGTCCATAAGTGACCCATCTCCCTCGCTTTCTTGACTCGGCTCTGGTGCCACTGACATCCCACTACGAAACAGTCTCCACTCTTAGTCCCCTGCAAAGCCGGCTTCCTTTAGCTCATTGTTCCCTTTGCTAAAAGATTTTGTGCGTCTTTGGACCTCTTGATCACTAATTAGGATGTCAGTGTTGCCAGGAGCCAGTGTCTTTGGTTGTGAAGCATACAGCTTTTCTTCTTTAACATCAGTGTGTTGATTTGTTTTTAAAAGTAGCGTGTCCCTCTGTGTCACACTGCTGTGCCCATGGGCTCTGAGCTACATGGCTGGCAAGGGTAGTGCAAGTCCTAAACCTAAATTTAGATTCCTTCAGAGGCTTCAGAAGTACTTCCTCAAATTCACAGGCTGTGAAGGCTGCTGCTGCGTGGGGGCTTCCAGCCATGCTGTGCACCTCCCTCGGGTAGTGAGAGCGAATATGGGGCTGGAAGGGCTGGCCTTCGTGGGCTCTATCACTGGGGGCTTCTGCAAAGAAATTTCAAGATTGGCGACATGGCTTGGAGGGTAAAGGCACTTGCTCTCCATGCTTGATGACTTTTCTAGAGCTCACATGCCCGCAGGAGAAAACTGACTCCTACAGGTTGTCCATAAGCATGCTGTACCACTGCACACCTCACCTCATATATCTGACATGTTAAAAAGAAGACTGGGAGGGGGTAGGTTATACTGAAGTTGGTAGAGTACTTATCCAGCATGAACAGGGCTCTGTCGAACTCCAGCTCTGCACAAGCCAGCCGTGTGTGCATGCCTGGGATTCCAGCACTCAAGGAGGTGGAGGCAGAAGGTAGAGAAGTTCAAGGTCATGCCCAACTTCATACTGAGCTGGAGACTGGCTTGGTGGGCTACCTCAAGAAATTGGGAGGACATGAATGACATTCTCAAGGAATAAATTAAACACACACACACACACACACTTGTTAGGAAACAGGGTTTGGTAGAAGTCCAGCAGGTGACTAAGTCCTGCCTGTAACTTCAGGAAATAATCTGAGTTTCAGGACATGTACTCACAGTGACTTATCTGGGCTTGGCTGGGTTGTCCACCTAGGTGGACTTCCTTACCTGTAATGTCCCCATCAGTGTATATATGTTGCGTTGGACCAGGACATTGAGGGTCTGGGACAGTGATGGAATTGGAAGATTTTCTGAGTGGGTTGAATGGCATGTTGAGCCAAAATCGCAGAGGTTTTGTACAATGACTTTCCCTCTTTGAGTAATAGAGATGTTATTTGAAGGTACATCTCCTGGCTAAGGTATGTAACCCTAGCACTTGACAGGCTGAGGCTGGAGGATCCTTAGTTGGTCTACATAAGGAGACCCATCTCCAACCAAACCAAATGAAAGGCAGTGGTGTTTGTTTTGTTTTGTTTTGTTTGTTTGGTTGGTTTGGTTTTTCAAGACAGGGTTTCTCTGTAGCCCTGGCTGTCCTGAAACTCACTCTGTAGACCAGGTTGACCTCACACTACTCAGAGAGACCTGCCTGCCTCTGCTGGGATTAAAGGTGTACCCCAATACCACCTGGCTAAAGCAGTGGTGTTTCACGGTTTCTTTTGGGGTGGCACACTCTGATCTCTTAGGACTTGAAGTCCAGGCAGCTACAGGAAAATTGGGGAAGGCCGATATCCCACAGGGACTTGGGTCCTTGGAGTTATCTGCAGGAAGAAGGGCTTAGAGAAGACCTGGCCTGTCAGTCCCTCACACAGCCATGAGCTCTGTGAAATGGGGGTGGGACTTGCCTAATCAGGTTTTATTTCACTTTAGTTTTTTTTTTTTTTTTTTTTTTTTTTAGAGAGGATTTTTCTGTGTAGCCTTGGCTATCTTAGAACTTACTCTGTAGACCAGGCTGGCCTCTAACTCAGATCCACCTGCCTCTGAGTGCTGGGATTAAAGTCAGCATGACTAGTGCCTAATTAGGTTCTTGAGAATTGTCCCAAGGTCCATTAAACACACGGAATCTCATTCCCAATGTTTTCCCAGCCTGGGTCAACAGCCTTCCCATGAGCCAGTCTTCATTCTGTAACTCCCCTTTACTTAAATATTTGTTCCTTCAAAAGAGGTTAATTTGTTTTGGAGGTAAGGTAATTTATCTACGGTGCAGCATTGAAGCATGGGCTGTCTGAAGTGTCTTCATGCTTACCCTTTGGCCACAAGCTGCTCTTGCCTGGGGTGGCTGCAGCTGTTTCTCTCTTCTTCCTCTGGGACCCCTTAAAAGAGGGGGGCATACTATTTAGAGTTTTTTACCTTGCTGCTTTAACTCATCATATCTTGGAAATTCTCCTGCGTCAGTAAAAGATAGTGCAATTTCATGTTTTTAAACCTTGAGGTGAGGTGCCAAAGAAATGGTTCAGCAGTTAAGGGCATCCAGGCTCAGTCCCTGCACTTGTGTTGGCCATTTACACTGCCTGTAACTTCAGGATGTACATGCTGTAGATATGCGTTCCAGCAGCACACTCATACACACAAAATAAGTGAATCTTAAAAAAAAAAAAAGCTTGAGATGAAACTGACAAACTAGAGATACTCAGCGCATTCCTTAATGCAGTTCCTCATGTGGTGACCCCCAACATAAAACGATTTTCAGTGCTACTTCATACCCAGTTTTGCTACTGTTATGAATCGTAATGTAAATATCTGTGCTTTCTGATGGTCTTAGGTAACTCCAGGGGGTAGCAACACACAGGTTGGGAGCCACTGCTCCAGAACATTCTCATTGCTGCCCTCCCACCCCCCAAAAAAACCAACAAAAATCAGGACACCTTAGGCAGAACCATTGCCCCCCCCCTCCGGCAACAACTAAAGTGCTTCTTGTTTCTAAGAACCTACCTGTCCCATATATTTCATAACTAATGGATTATGTAACGTAGTCTTTTTAACATGGTGAATGTTTTCAGATTTCATTCATCTTGGAATCTATCGTTACCAGGTTTTGCTACATAGTCCAAGACAACCTCGAATTCAGGATCTTCGGTTTTAGCCTTTTGATTACTGTGTTTATGGGCAAGAACCACCATAGCTGGCTTACTTTACTTCTTGTTATACCTGAATAGTATCCCGTTGTCCAGATAGATCACATTTATCCATGAATCAGTTTTTTGGCATTGCAGGCGTTTTGTGCTTTTGACTAGCATGTAGTAAGCATGTCTTTACTGCTTTTGGGTGACCTGGATTTGGAAATGGCTAGGTTGTATGGAATCCTCTTTTAGTTTGGAGGGAACTGCAAACTGTTCCCACTGAAGTGACATTGTCTCATCAACCCTAGGGCTGTATTTGGGTCTCAGTTTTCTATGTTCATGCTAGCACTTGATATTTCCGGTTGCTTGTTTGGGATTGGGCTTTGTTTTTCAGGTGTTGCAGCCATCATGATGGGTGTGAAGTGTTTCTTCACGGTGTTGATTTAACGACTGATGATAATTTGTGTCCTTTATGGAGTATTTGCACGTCTTATTTGAGAAATATCAATTATTAAGTTTTCTTTTTGTTGTATTATAGATGTTCTGTATCTTTATATTGTTTTTAAAAATAATTAAATTTTATTTTATGGGTGTGGGTGCTCATGTGTATGTGTGTTTATGTGTGTCAATGTTTATGTGTATATGATTTTTATTCTTTTGGATTTGCTGTTTGCTGTTGATATGTAATGCTTCTACCCTGATTGCTGTAGCTTCTTAGTAAGTTTTGAGATAGGGGACCAAAGGCCCTTCCTTCTCCTCCTCCTCCTCTATCTCTTCTACCTCCTCTTCCTCCTCTTGCTTCCTTCTTTCTTCTCCTTTATTATTTTTTCTCTTATTGTGTTTCTTTTTTCAAGATAGCTTTGGTTGTTTGGAATCCCTGTAATTACATACAGATTTTAGCAGGAGTGAACAATTTCTGTTTTAAAGAGGCAGCAGGGGTTTAGGAAAAGGTCATTTGACTCTCTAGACTGATTCAAGTGTATTACCTTTTTCCTGTTGTTAACTCAGACTGTGATGAGCATGGACTAGCTTTCTGTTCCATTGTCTTTAATTTCTTGAAGGAGTGTGTTGTGGTTTTTAGTGTTTGAGTCTTCCCTGGTTACGTTTGTTTGTTTGTATTCTACTCTTTGGTGTTACTATAGATGTCCTTGTCCTTAATTCATTTATGGATTGCCATTGTTAATGTGTAACAGCACATTTGAATTTAGTCTATTGTTATTCTGCAGTTTCACAGAGCTCTTTCCCTGGCTGGCTCTCATAGCTTTTGTGTTTTCTGTGTGTGGCATTGTCATTTTTTTTTTCATGAAGATTTCTTTCTAATCTGTATGCCTCTTGTTTGACAAGAGCAGACAGTCCAGTCTTATTCTTACTACTAGGGGAAGATGATCCAGTCTCTTACTAGTGAGTGTGATGTCATTGTGGGGTTCATATTATGTAAATGAGGAGATTCCCTTCAGTTGGTGGATTGCTGAGTGTTTTCACCAGAAGCTGTTAGAATTTGTCAGATGCCTTTTCTCTGTTACTTCCAGTCATATCATAGTTTTACTCCCCCTTTATTCTAATATGATGCATTTTACTCCTTGACTTTTGTATACTGAATGACATTCTCGTTCCTGGGATGAATGCCTTGGTGGTGCTGTATAGTGCTTTCCATGCAGCACTGTGTTCAGCTCGGTAGCGTTGCACTAAGTGTCTGTGTCTGTGTTCACGAGGATGCTAGCAGATGTAGGCGTTACAGCCATAACTGCCCCTCACTGCACCACATCTGCTGTATCTCAAGCACTTCAATAGTTCCACTGAATTTCTTTCTCTAGAGAATTTCTAATTTGCATTCGTGCCTTGGCACTCATGTGGCGGTCAGAGGATAGCCCTTGGTATCAGTCTTTGCTTTCTACTTTGTTTAAGACAAGGTCTCATCACTACTGTGTACTGAGGACTGGCTGGTCAGCCAGAGGTCTTCGCGAGAGTCTCCAGTCCCCCTTTAGTACATCTGGGATTACAGAGATGTGCTGCAGGGTCCAGCTTCTCTATGGGTGCTAGTGATCTGACCTCAGGACCTCGTGTTTGCAGAGCACGCACTTTACCCACCACACTGTCTCCCCCTCCACTCTCCTGTCATTTTCCCTTGAAAGGTGCTGCTGATTTCACACGTGCATATCTCCTGTGGTCCAAGGAACTACTTAATAATTTCACATGTGCACACACTCCAGATCTGCAGACAAGTTTTGGCTTCAGGTGTATTTGAGCTGGTGTTAATACAGCCATCTTGTGTGTTGGAGGTCACTCTGTGTAGGCTAGCTCTTTCTGGCATTTCACTTTAAACCTGTTTGTATGTTTGGTTCGAAGAGGAATCTGCTAAGCCAGATAGCATATCGTGGACCATGTGTTGTAGTCTGTCCTGCCAATTTCTACCTTGCCTTGCAGAGCTTAACTTACTTTTGTTCATGTGATCCCCTTCTTTTTGGAGGGAAGGTTGCTGGAGAGATGTCTTACTGCTGAAGAACACTGGCTGTGTTCTGTGCAGGACCTGGGTCTGTTTCTGGCACCCCCATCAGGTGGCTCACTACTACCCATAACTCCAGTCCTAGTGCATCGGACACCCTCCTCTGGCCCTCAAGGATATCTTTATGCACACGCTGCATAGAGCCTCACAGAGGCTCACACATACACATCAATTAAAAAAAAATACGACCAAACAAGAACTCGCTGTGTAGCCTAGGCTGGTCTCTAAACTCATAGCCCTCCTGCCTCTGCTCCCCAGATGCCGGCACAGGTGTGTGCCACTGTGCCCAGCGTCACTCTGCCTTCTGTTTTCATCTTACTTTTTTTTCACCACTGTATTCCTTCATTGCTGCTTTGATTATATTTGGATATTTTTCTGCAGCATTTTGATTCATGCTTATTTTATTATGAACTTCAAACTATTTTCTTAGTGTATGTTTTGTGGACCACAATTAAAACCTTAATTTATAACTATCTAATTTGACTTAATGACAGCATGCTTGGTGTATTATGTGGAAAATATGCTTCCATTTTTCTTGTTATTGTCACAAAGTCTATGTCTTCACACAGTGTGCTCATCACCAAAGATGAGCAGTTTGTATCATATTTGAAATCATATTTTAAATGAAGAAGTTATGGGCCAAAACTATAGTACTGGACTTTAGACTTAACCTCTGAATTTTCCTTCTGTTTTTTTGAGACAGGGTCTTGCTATTTAGACTTGGCTGCTCTGGAAATTGCTATGTAGACCAGGCTGGCTTTGAACTTACAGAGACCCACCTGTCTCCCTTCTCCTGCCTGGGCCTCTGATGGCGGCACCCCATGTAGAGTACTTTTATCCAGTATTCATCACTTACTGTTTCCCTGGAGATCTTGTTCTTTTTTTACTTATTTTTATGACCACATACAATTTTGGGCCAGTGTTTTCTCGCCCTATCCTGTTAGACTACTCAGTCCTCAGCGATGCAGCTGCAGACACTTGCAGACAGCATTTCTGTACATGCATCAGGTGTCTGTGGACCGTACTCCCAGAGCAAGACTGTTGGATGAAAAGGCATGGGCTGGAGGGATGCTGGCCATTGAAGGTGAAGGCTCTTAACCATGGCACGCAGATTTTGAGAACTGTCCCAGAAAGCTGGATTCCTGTGTGGCTGGCCTTGTCTGCTTGTCTGCTTTTTGTCCCAGTCTGTTTCCCCACCGTCTCTTCACAGATGGTTTCTTGACCTCGGGTTTTGCCGTCTGGTAGGTGAGAAATAGCACTGCCACAGAGGCTTAATCTGCATCTGTCCTGTGAGGTTGAATGTTTCAACAGAGTCGGGCTGGTCAGGGCTATGTTCTGTGTGCTATTTGTTGCTATCATCTCTCCCTTGGAAGAATGGGATGGCTCTTTTGCTGTGTTAGATTTCTAGGTTAATTTGGAAAGAACATGATGATGTTGACTCTTTCCCTCCACGGGTTAGATTTTCCCAGAAGTTCAGTTCTCAATTCCTATCAGTGTTACCGCTAACACTTATAGCTGGGGGGTGGGGGGTGTCTTCTCTTTTTATTTACATGTTCCTTTACAAGATATCTCCTGCCCACTCACCTTTGAACTGAGACTGTGGGTAAGCCTAGCTTTTTGACAGAGTCCCTCAGGACAGTGCTTCAACTGGTTCTTGAAGTAATCATAGTGTTTAAAACTAAGATGTTGGAGGAGCTTATGTTTGCCTCAGTGCCCTGTGAAAGTCAGCAGCAGCGGCAGGAGTGCTTGTGCTCAGGCTGCCCTTGCCTGCTCCTGACTCTGATGGAAAGAGTTCTTGTTTCCTGTGAAGCCTAGTGCTGGATTTTCAGTTGAAATATGTAGTTCTTGTTGTGTTGGGAACGTTCTTCTGTCTTTTTTTATCAGGTTTTTAAAGATGATGAAAGGATGTGAGATTTTAGCGCATGCTGTTTGGTTGGGAGACAGCCTGGAGCTCAGCCTGCAGGTTGTCTTGGAGGAGGGTGGAAGGCTGGGTAAGAGTGAGGAGAGAAGGTGGAGGCTGGAGTCACCATCTGCTGCTGCTGTAGTGATACTGACAGAAATGGGGAAACAGGAAGGAGCTTTCTCTCAGTGTCAGTCAGACTTCATCCCTCTGACAAGATACCTGAGAAGAAGCGTGGGGGAGGGAGGACTCGTTTTACTTACAGTTCTGAAAGGTTCCGTTCATCAGAGAGGGAAGGTGTGGGCAGAGCAGCTCACATCATGGTGGGCAGGAAGTAGAGCTGAACAGCACCAGGAAGAAGCCTAAATAAGAACTAGCTGGCCCTAAGGACATATCTTCAGGGCCCACACCTCAGGCCAGGTGTCTCCTTCTGCAGCATTTCCTCAGAACAGCCAGATTCCAATCTTGAATCCATCAGTGACTTGGTCATGGGTTCTCTCATGATAAGAGGCGCTTTGGGGCACCTTTTTTTTTGGGCGGGGGAGGGGGTCTTTCCTGGCACCCTGTGGGATTCTCTCAGGCCTGCATCAAGCTGGCTTACCAGCCCTGCTCGGTGCTTTCAATCAGGTGCTGAAGGACAGTCCAGATGAACCGTCGTACTTTGAGATGTCCCTTTGTAGGAACCAGGCAGATGGGTTCTAGGAGACACCAGAGTAGAGGATAGCAGAGTAGGTTTGGGGAAGAGAGCATGTGGTAACTGCATAAAGACGGGTATCTTGTCTTTCACATGCTATTTCTGGGTGTCCAGAATGCTTTTCTGTGGGGCAAGTTCACTTCCTTATAGTGTGTCAGGAAAAGCTGATGTCTTTAAGTGGCAGGTGATGTTAACCTCAGCAGAATAAAGTTGTGCATGTTATGTTAGGCAGTGGTATCTCTAGTGACTAGGTAGAAAAGATGGCTTTGCAGAGCCCTGTGCTTGTGCTGGGCAGCACTGCTGTGCCCCAGTTCTCTCTGCAGTGAGCAGGGGCTGAGCTGGTTCCTGCTTTAGCTTATTGGAAGGATGTCTTTGTCATATCATAGCGTGCCTTTGTCTGTTCTCTCAGGACATCATGCTCCATTGTGTGCTTAACAGGAGGATTATATCATAGTATGGCATCTGTGGCACGGGGAAAATTATTTGTTGGAAAAGGGAACATCTTTCCTTTCCTTTCCTTTCCTTTCCTTTCCTTTCCTTTCCTTTCCTTTCCTTTCCTTTCCTTTCCTTTCCTTTCCTTTCCTTTCCTTTCCTTTCCTTTCCTTTCCTTTCCTTTCCTTTCCTTTCCTTTCCTTTCCTTTCC
>CM053751.1:16580683-16608821 GCA_028658305.1 Pachyuromys duprasi
GTTTGGCAATGAGTCTCAAGCCTCTCAGAGGACAACTCTGTCAGGCTCCTGTCTGTAAGTTTAGCAGAGCATTGTTCATAGTGCCAGGGGTTGGCACTCTCCAATAAGGTGGGTCTCTGGTTGGACCAGGCACTGGTTGGGCATTCCCTCAATCTCTGCTCTCTCTGCTCTCTCTTTATTCCTGCACATCCTGCAGGTGAGGATA
This sequence comes from Pachyuromys duprasi, assembly GCA_028658305.1. Taxonomy (NCBI): domain Eukaryota; kingdom Metazoa; phylum Chordata; class Mammalia; order Rodentia; family Muridae; genus Pachyuromys; species Pachyuromys duprasi. Next base: position 16,580,889 of record CM053751.1, read on the forward strand.
ATTTTGGGTCAAAGATTTTTGTGTGTGTATGGGGGGGTTGGTGTTCCCCTCCTTCTACTAGGAGACTAGTCTAGTTAGTGGATGTCCTCCTCAGTCTCTATGGCTTCTGCTACTAGGAGTCTCAGCTTGAGTCCCCCTCATATTCTCCCAGGAGCCTACCCTGGCTTAGGTCTCCAGCTTGTCACAGAGATGCCCACCCTCAGTTTCTTTTTTCTCTACAGTCCTGTCCTCTTGCCCTTGCTCTTCCCAGGTCTGTTTCTCTACCCTCTTAACTCTCTGTGGCCCCTCTCCTACTTTGTTTCCTCTCTTCAAGCTACCATTTCTCTTTTTTTATTAATTGAAATTCCATTTATAATTATTATTATTTATTACCATTTATTCACCTTGTATACCAGCTGAAGATCTCTCCTGCATCTCCTCCAGGTCCCACCCTCCCCCTCTCTTTCCACTCTCTGTCCCTCCCCTAGTCCACTGATAGGGGACGGCCTCCTCCCCTACTATCTGATCGTAACCTATCAAGTCTCATCAGAACTGTCTGGATCCTCTTTCTCTGTGGCCTAGTAAGGCCACCTTGCCAGGGAGAGATGATCAAAGAGCAGGCAACCGAGTTCATGCTAGTGACTGCCTCTGTTCCCACATGGAGAATGAGCTGGCCATGGGCTACATCTGAGCAGGGAGTCTAGGTCCTCTCCATGCATGGTCATTGGTTGATTCATCAGTCTCTGCAGGGGACCCTGGGCTCATATTTTTTTTGGCTCTGTTGGTCTCCTTGTGGAGCTGCTGTAATATCTTCCATAAAATTCCTGCACGCTGTCCAAAGTTTGGCTATAAGTCTCAGCATCTGCTTCGATACCCTGACGGGTGGTCTTTCAGAGGCCCTCTGTGGTAGGCTCCTGTCCTGTCCCCTGTTTTCTCCTGCCTCCGATGTCTATCCTGTTTACCCTTCTGAATGAGAATTAAGCCTCTTCCCTAGGGTCCTCCTTGTTGTTTAGCTTCTTTAGGACTATAGATTTTAGTATGTTTATCTTATATTATATGGCTAATATCCACTTATAAGTGAGTATACACCATGTGTGTCTTTCTGCTTCTGGGTTACCTCACCCAGGATGATCTTTTCTAGTTCTATCCATTTGCTGGCAAATTTCATGATTTCCTTGTTTTTAATTGCTGAGTAGTATCCCATTGTGTAAATGTACCACAATTTCTGTATCCATTCCTCAGTTGAAGGACATCTAGGTTGTTTCTAGATTCTGGCTATTATGAATAAAGCTGCTGTGAACATGGCTGAGCAAATATCCTTGTTATATGGTTGAGCATCTTTTGGATATATGCCCAGGAGTGGTATAGCTGGATCTAGAGGAAGCACTATTCCTAATTGTCTGAGAAAGCGCCAGATTGATTTCCAAAGTGGTTGTATAAGGTTACATTCCCACCAGCAATGGAGGAGGGATCCCCTTTCCCCACATCCTCTCCAGCATGCATCTTAGCCATTCTGATGGGTATAAGGTGAAATCTCAGGGTTGTTTCGATTAGCATTTCCCTGATGACTAAGAACACTGAGCATTTAAGTGTTTCTCTGCCATTCAATATTCCTCTAATGAGAATTCTGTAACCCATTTTTTAATTGGATTACTTGGTTTGTTGGTGTTTAACTTCTTGAGTTCTTTATATATTCTGGATATAGGGTTGGTGAAGATCCTTTCCCAGTCTGTAGGCTGTCATTTTGTTCTGCTGATAGCATCCTTTGCTTTACAGAAGCTTTTCAGTTTCATGAGGTCCCATTTAGTGATTGTTGATCTTAGAGCCTGTGCTGTTGGTGTTCTGTTCAGGAAGTTGTCTCCTGTGCCAATGAGTTCAAGGCTCTTCACCCCTTTTTTTTCTTTTTTTTTTAGGAATTATTTATAGTCACCCTACTGTACAAAATATCAGAACTTGGCATGCCTGTTATCCCAGCACTCAAGGAGGCAGAGGCAGGGAGACTGCTGTCTTCCCCACTTTTTCTCCTAAGAGGTTTAGTGTGCCTGGTTTTATGTTGAGGTTTTTGATCAACTTGGACTTTACTTTTGTGCAGGGTGATAAATATGGATCTATTTGCATTTTTCTACATGTAGACATCCAGTTAGACCGCCACCACTTGTTGAGGATGCTTTCTATTTTCCATTGAATGGTTTTGGCTTCTTTGTCAAAAATCAAGTATTCGTGGGTGTGTGGGTTTATTTCTCGCTCGATCTTCGATTTGAGTCCATTGATCCACCAGTCTGTTTCTATGCTAGTACCATGCATTTTTTAATACTATTGCTCTGTAGTACAGCTTGATATCAGGGATGGAGATACCTCCAGAAGATCTTTTATTGTACAGGGTTGTTTTAGCTATTCTGGGTTTTATGTTTTTCCATAAGAAATTGAGAGTTGTTCTTTCAAGGTCTATAAAGAATTGTGTTTGTATTTTGATGGAAATTGCATTGAATCTGTAGATTGCTTTTGGCAAGATCATTCCATCTTCTAATTTCTTCTTCAATTTCTTTCTTCAGACACTTGAAGTTTTTTTTTTTTTTCATACAGGTCTTTCACTTGCTTGGTTAGAGTCACACCAAGGTACTTTATGTTATTTGTGGCTTTCATGAAGGATGCTGTTTCCCTAATTTCTTTCTCAGCCCATTTGTCTTTTGTATACAGGAGGGCTTCAGATTTTTGAGTTAATTTTGTATACAGCCACTTTGCTGAAGGTATTTATCAGCTGAAGGGGTTCTCTGGTATACTCATGTATACTATCATGTCATCTGCAAACAGTGACACTTTGACTTCTTTCTTTCTGATTTGTATGCCCTTAATCTCAGCTGCCATTTCTTAAGGCAGCATTATTGACAAGAGTTTAGCAGTAGCGAAAGAATATTCCATAGTTTAAATCTGAGACACTATTACAATAAAGGAAAAGAAATCATGCATCAAAAGGACGCAATAGAATTCCAAGGACATTTGGAACTTTTGAGAAAGTCTCATGAATGGATACAGCCATTTTCACACTTTAAGAGGTGCTCTCTATGGATGTTAGGATGCTGGATTCCAAGCAAACTCATACTTGAGCTACATGGTTTCTAAATTTTACCTTTTGCAGCACTGATGATGGAATCCAAGGTCTTGTGCATGGCAGACAAGCCTTCTACCTCTGAGCTACACCCCAGCCCCTCTCTAGGGATTCTAGGAAGGCACACTACTGCTGAGCTATACACTAACCCCTAAATGTTGCTTTTTAAATCCCCTGGATCTGGCCCTCTGAAACAGGATGGCCCCTTTCTGGGAAAAGAAGTTGTCCGCATAGGACACAATCTACAGAACTCCCGTTTTTGTTTCTGTTTTGTTCTTTTTGTTTTTGTTTTTTCTTTTCTTCTCAAATATCATGTACTGTACCCCATAGCTTTGGAAGATAAGAAACCAGTCTCAGTTAGAGCCTGTCTCAATAGAACAATTTCCATTCCTGGTGGTCTGAATGAGAATGGCACCTATGGACTCATATTTGAAACACTTGGTCTACAGTTGGTTAAACTACTTAAGAAAGATTAGGAGGTGAGTCACTGAGCAGACTTTGAGGTTTCAAAAGCCCAAGACATTTCCACTTAGCGTTTTCTTCCTCCCCTCCCTCCCTCTACTACGTGTTTTTGGATCAGATCTAAGCTCTCATCTACTTCCCCAGTGCCGCACACGCGTCTCTGTTGTCATGCTCCCTTCCATGGTGGTCACGGACCCTAGCCCCCGCAATCAGGAGCCCTAACTTAAACACTTTCTTTGTGTTCGCATGCTCACGGCATTTTGTCATAGCAACAGAAAAGAAAGACACCATTCTAGAGCTCCTCCCTCTTCCTCTCTCCCTCTCTCCCTCTCATTTTCTGTCTCCCATTTGAGTTTCAACAGGGCGCTTTTCAACTGTGGTCAACAAAATCAGGGTATTTATAGGTTAAAACAGATTTCCTTGACTTGAACTAAAGGAAAACTTGTGTTTTCTCAGTGAAAGTTTTAACTAAATACTATAACCCAGAAGTATTCAAACACCAGTTAGCTATTAAATGCTAACTGACAGTGCTTAGAAATCCCCCAAACATTACTTGTCTTCCATCTCCTAAAAAGCTCAGAGTAATTCTCCAACCAGGAGCTAATGAGCAGTTTGTAAAGCGGGTGCTTCCAACACCACCCTGGGGAACAGACTGGTTGGCCAGACAGCCATCTGACCCATCCATGCCTCGCCAGACATGCTCAACAAAATCTATCAATGGAATACGCTGGGTTGTTGGCACATCCTGTTATGTGAGAATTTAAAAATACAATCTCCTAGTCACAGGAGGTAACACAATTAGCTGCTGACAGGGTAAGTTGACACTGCCCATGCAGTACATCTACCCACCACAACGGTTTCATGAGATGGTTACTACTTGACAGTCATTTAAATGGCCACAGAAAACCAAGACTTAAGAGCTGAAACAGCTCAGGCTAGGGACGCATCTGCAGGAATGCTTGCCCAGCACACATGAAGCTGGTGTTTCACTACCAGCATCACATAAGCCAGGCCTAATGGTGCATGCCTGAAATGCCAGTACTTGGGAGGGGGAGGCTGAAGGGTCAGAAGTTCAAGGTCTATGTCTTGGCTGTGCAGTGAGTTGGAAGCTAGCCTAGGCAATGTGAAACCTTGGTGGGAGAGAGAATGAGAGAGGGCAAGAGTCGGTCCTCCCCCAATCAGTTTAATAAGCCACAGTTAGGAAGAGCCGTGGGTTCTGAACAGCAACATATTTTACATTTAACCAACAAGTTACTGATGGTGGACCACACACCAAGGTTTGAGAGGAACTCTGAGGACACTGGCAGGAACAACACAAAGGCTGTTTGTCTTTGCCAGACCCCAAGGGCTTGACTTTTAAGCAAAACAAACTAAGATTACTCTTTTTTTTGTTTGTTTGTTTTTACTTTTTACAACTGCTTACAACTGACTTCTTAGGCCTGGTCTGGCCTCTAAATAACAAAATCTTCCAGAAAAAGCAAAGAACTTTAACCCCCAGCTATCTCTCAATAAGCAAAAATAGATCTGACCATCACTCTGGAAGTTAACCAAATTAATTCTATCCCCCTGGAATGATCCCAGTGTTATTAGGGAGAAGATTCTATCTTAAATTCAAACCTTATGACCTCACTCTTACTTTTATTTTTTAAAAACAACATTCCTCACTATTTAGCCCAGGCTGCCCTATACAACTTGAAGCCCTCAGCCTCCAGAGTGCCAGGACTATAGGCATGCATGCACCCCCATACCTGGCTCCCAATGACTGTTTCTTCATCTAAGACATGGTTAGGTTTTGATTTAAAAGCAGAAGGCTGGTGATCTCACAGATATAGCTAAAGTAAATTAGTCTCTAATTCCATCATCAGACCAGACAAAGGGGAGCAGCAGTAAATAATAGCAACAAACAGAACTGTCAGAATTCTCTCTTGTGGCTGCTGGCCCATCTCACCAGCCTAAGCACTATTAATAAATTCACACGAAGAAAGCCAAGAGGCCTGCTTCTGGAGAGGGAATAGGCTCAGCAAGGTGACATGCTATGAAAGCACACATATGCCATGAAAACCCCCCAAATCCATCATCATCTAGAAATTGCCCAGGCCTCCACATAAAAAAATGTTGAGGGACTGTCCCCACAAGAGGAGCTCAAGTAGTGAAACACAACACTCAGAAAAACTAAGGAAAGCTGAACACAGCAAGGACCCAAGCCAACAATAGTGTATTAATACCGGCTCACTGATTATGACAGCTCATGTTCACTAAGAACGGGGAAAGCTCCCAGATGTGTGGAGGGGCCTCCATTATCTTCCTAGTAACTTGGAAATACTAAAGTATCCTTTAAAGTCAGTCTGTTGATTAAAACAAACAAACAGGAAAGGATAAAGGGCAAACAGGTTGTGTCAGACCGTGCTTTGGAGGACAAACTGCTCTACCAAGGAGTATTAACACACTAGAATATGGAATGATTGGATGATGGGTCACATAAATCTTGCATGGAGGCACACACTTCCAATTCCAGTGTCATACTGAAGGACAGAGGAGTAGAAGTTCAAGGTCATCCTTGGAAACACAAGCTTAAAGGGTAGCCTGTGCTATGAGATAGACAAGAAAGAAAGGAAATGAGAGAGGAAGGGAGGGAGGGAGGGAATGAGGGAGGGAGAGAGGGAGAGAGGGAGGAAGGGAAGGAGGGAGGGAGAGAGAGAGAAAAGAAAACAAAAGAAATGAAATGAAATGAAGGAAGGAAAGAAAGAAGATTGGGGGGGGGCAGTAAAATAGCTCAGCGAGTAAAGGCATCTGCCACTAAGCCTAATGACCTGAGTTCAAAACCTAAAACCTCCTCCTCATGCACACAACAGCAAGTTCAGGAGTACAAATACACACACACAGTAGTTTCTTGCTGGATGTGGTGGAACATGCCTTTAATCCCATTACTAAGGAGGCAAAGACTGGTTGTTCTCTGTGCATTGCAGGCCAGCCAAGTTCCGGGTCAGCTAGGGCTACACAGTGAGACCTTGTCTCAAAAACAAAAACAAAATCCACATCTGAACACAAGGGCACATACCTATAATCCCAGCAGAAGTAAAAGTACTGGCAGTTCAAGATTAACCTCAGCTATGTAGCGAATTCAAGGACAGCAGAAGTAAAAGTATTGGCAGTTCAAGGTTAACCTCAGCTATGTAGCAAATTCAAGGACAGCATAGGCTACATGAAGTTGTTACAAAAAAGCTGGAAATACCATTAAGTAATAAGGCATAATTTTCTTACTTTAAATCTGTAATCTTTAAATTTCCTTCAAATTGACTATGAAAAAAATTAATGAGGAGAATCTTACTTTTTAAATTATTGGGGACTTTGTAGAAGAGCTGAGGGCCAGGAGCTAGTGTTCTTGTCAGCTTCTCAGTTGCCAGCACTACGCTAGCTCACCTTACGCAGCCTCTGCTCAGGTTATTAATATGCCATTTATGATTCTCACTATCAGCCAACTCAAACAGCTGACCATGGCATTGCTCCAGGTTGGTGCATAAGTACATCAGAAGAGGACAAGGCAACTGAAAAGGGCTCAGGACAGTAAGAGCAAAGAAACATGGAGCACCCAAGAATGTCCTCAGTATATACTCTTTCAAAAACAATTCACAAAATAGTTTGCACAGGGCCCCAGGATGTCTGTTTGCTTGTTCTGCCTTTTTTCAGTTAAAAAGGCAAACAGAGGCTGAGAATGCATTTGCCTTCTGCATGCACCCCTGGTTTGATCCCAGCACCAGGGGAGCACAGTGAGGTGTGTGGCCATGTTGGCATCTCAAGTTCCCATTTCCTACTGAAGTGGGGCTCAAATGAGGAGGCGGAGGCTAACAGGCTGCCCATGTGCTGCCTTCCGCTGCCTTCCGCTGCCTCCTCGCTGTATAATAAAAGCAGCCAGCCAGAGATCCACTGTACATTCCTAGACCTCTGCTCATGGGCAACATTCCTAGCATGCCCATTTGAGTATGTGGGCAGAAGTCCGGAAGACGTCCCACGGGAGAGTGGTGAGGCTCAGGACAGTGCCCTGATTAACGGAAGGGTACAGCATCAAGAGGGCCCCTCGAAATCACATCCCCACCTCCTCCCATCTCTCATACAGTTGACTTAGAGGCAGGAGTCCCAGCTGCAGAGTGAATGCAGAACTAGGAACTGCCAAGCTCTCCCACAGAAGTCTAGGCATAGAAGAAAAACACCAACTTGATCAGCTATAATCAACCTGCACATCAGGAGATTTTTAAAGTTTTAGAACAGCTCTTGGATTAAAAAGAAAGGCAATGTGGAACTGAGAGCCGTGGAATACAATAACAAAATCCTACTTCAAATTGCAGAGGCAAATTTCATTTGTTAGAAACCAGCAAGGGAGCTGGGGAGGTGGCTCAATGGTAAAAAGCACTGCTCACAGAACCATAAGAAGCAAGGGTTCGGATCACTAAAACTGGCGTAGATGCTTGGTCAAGGCAGCCAAGTTCCTGCCTCAGAGGACGAAGGACAGGGGTCTCCAGAGCAAACAAGCCACATAAGTGAGTTCTGGGCTTGATTCATGGAGCTTGACTCAATGAATAAGGCACAAAAGACAGAGGTTAATTCTAGACATAAACCTTGAGCTTGTGCATACATGTGTGTGGGGACTGACACACACAATGACACTCTTAAACAAACATATGCAAAAATATGCCTACACACATGAAAAAAAATAGTCCAGCAGAAGCAGTGGGGAGGGGCAGGAGGCAGGAGGTGTGTATGGTACATGTCCATAATATCAACACCCAGGAGGCTGAAATAGGAGAACAGTGAGCTTAAGGACAGCCTAGGCTAAATTATAAGATACTGTCTCAAACAAACAGTCAAAACAAAACAAAACCAAGACTGCAAACAAATTAAAGCTTCTAAGTAAAGAACAACAAATAAATCCAAATAAAGCTGACAAACAGCCTACACCAATTGAAAAAAGAAAAAAAAAGAGTATAGTAGTACTAACCATCAAACTAGAGTCCAGGTCCTGATCTAAAAAGTTAGGCAAGGCAGGCATGGTGGTACAGTCCTTTAATCTCAGAACTCAGGAGGCAGAGGCAAGCAGATTTCTGAGTTTGAGGCCAGCCAGGTCTACAGAGTGAGCTCCAGGACAGCCAGAGCTACAGCTACCCAGCTGGACAGGGGATCAGCAAGTAAAGATAACTACCACCAAGCATGGTATCCTATCAGTATCTAGGATCCACATGATGGAAGGGCAGAAAACACAACTGCATATTATCATCTGACTTCTACAGGCCTTGGTACATATGCACACCTCAACACACAAAATAATAAAAATCTAACTCAACAAATAAAAGAAACAAATGCCAGTATGCCAGAGAAAAAAGAAGTCGCAAATAACATCTATAAAGACCATAGATAGATAGATAGATAGATAGATAGATAGATAGATAGATAGATAGATAGACAGACAGACAGACAGACAGACAGACAGACAGCAGTGCCCAGTTCAGGCCTCTCTGGGCATCTACACTAGTATGTGCATACTCACACAGACACACACACAAAAAGATAGAGAGGATGGCAGTGCATGTCTTTAGGCCCAGCACTCGGGAGGCAGAGGCAGGCAGATCTCTGTGAGTTCAAGGCCAGCCTGGTCTACAGAGCTACTTCCAGGTCAGCCAATGCTACACAGAGAACCCCTGTTTCAAAAAACTAAAAAAGAATAAAAGCCAAAGAAGAACTTTTCAAACAGTAAAACTACGGGGTCAGGCTGGGGAAGGACGACAGAGGTAGCCAAGGGAAGCAGGCTTGTGGCTCCGTTGGGGTGAGGAAATGTTCTTAATTGACTGTGGTGGTTCTAGGATATACTAAAAAACACCGACTTGTATACTAGGTGACATTTTATGGCATATAAGTTTTGTATCTCAATTAAACATAACCAACCAAGAAAGAGTAGTTTTCTTCTGAGTACTACGACTCAGCACACTGCTGTGCGTTTATCTCAAGAGGAATTCACGAGTCCAATGCGGAAGACACACTGTTACAACACTGGAGATTACTCTGGAACTTTTTCATTTTTTGAGACCAGGCCTTGCCTTGTCCTTTGCACAGCTCCAGGGACTTGGAACAGACTAGGACAGCGAGGGAAAACAGATGGACACAGAAAAGCTGGGACCGGTGGACTGGCCTCTAAGTAGCTGCAACACCCTAGAAGCTCAGTTTGTGTGAGGTAGACAGAGAGGCTGGATTGTTGTAAAAAGCTGGACAATGGTAGGTTAAGTATATACAGCTGAACAGGAAGCAGGTTTAGCTAATCTCAGCCGGGACAGCTCTGCAGAAGAACAATCTTCTGGAAAAAAAAAAAAAAAAAGGCCAAAAAGCCAGGGGTAGAAAGCAATGATGGACATTTTCTGGACAGACTCTCTTAACAGCCACACATGGAGCAGAAGGGAAGGCTCCTGTTTCTAGGTCTGTGGGGAGGGTCCCTGACAGGTTCATGCCCATGTCAACAGTAGAAACCCATTTATGTCTTCACATACTCAGGGCTTCCTGTGATCCCCACAGAGCCTCAAGTACCCCAGATTGGCCACAAACTCTTAGCTGAAGACCTTGAACTTCTGGTCCCCCTGCCTCCATTCCTGAGTGCTAAAATTAGAGTGCCACCATACTAGGTTTTATACTCAGAAACTGCAATTTCTGTTGAGTCAGACTATTAACAAAATTCAAAGTAAGTGACCAGCATGTTACACCACCGGAAGACGAGAGCAAGCCCCTGCTGCTTGCATTTGCCAATTATTAAATGCAATGCTGATGGAGTAAAACTTCAGACCTACAGATAAATAGCCTTCCTACTCAAGTCTTGGACAATGATTCACACTATCCCTGCTACCTATGTTGAATTATTCTTCAACATTAGCAAAATCTTCCACAATTCCCAAGAATCTCCATTGCCTAAAAGCTGCTTCCCTTGAAGTTCAAGGCCAAGACTCTCCATGGCTTTCCTAGTCTCTGGAGCCAAGTGTGATTCTTCTCTCTTAATGACTACGTCTGCTGATGTATGTACACAGAGCTTACACTCTGAGGTCAGAGATCAATCCTGAGTGTGAGTCCCAGGGGCCTTCCACCTACTGTTTGAAATAGTGTTCCACTAGCCTAGACCTTTGCCACTTAGGCCAGCCTGCCGTCTCATAGCATGGGGTCACAGGTGCTGCCCCCCTCCCCCCAGGAGGACCAATTCAAATAGAAGTCTGCTTGAGCACCTTCCAAACTGAGCCATTTCCCAAATCCATGTTCCTGAGTTTCTCAAGTTCAGGTTCAAGGAACATCTGAGTAGAGAACAGAGGAGCACAAACCATTCACATGCCCATTCATCTGATTAGGCAGAAATCAAATGTGGCAAATCCATCATAGAATATCAGAGCTGGAAAAAAAAAGCCTCTGCCATATGTGGTGGGTGACACATGGCTGTAATCCCAGCATTTAGGGGACTTAGCCCAGCCTCAGCTATACAGCTCAAGATCCTGTCTCAAAAAATAAAAACAAACAAAAACACATGGGGATACCAATATGACAAATATATGTAAAAACATGGATGCACCTTCAATATACCGTGAAAAGCATGAAAAGTCAAAAGCAGTAGTCATATATTGCGTAATTCCACTGACAGAAAATATCCTAAACAGGGAAGCAAGAACTAAGGACACATGAAGGCAATTAGTGGCTGCCAGTGATTACAAAGCATAATTGAGGGCTCTGCAGATACTTAAAAACCTGAATTGGGGGCTGGAGCGATGGCTCAGAGGCTAAGAGCACATACTGCTCTTGCAGAGAACCTGGGTTCAGTTCCCAGCTGCCCAAATGGGCAGTTCACTGCTGCCTGTAACTACAGTTCCAGGAGTCGAACCTCCCTGGACACATACCCACACATATGGTAACAACTAAGAAGTAAAAATTTAAAGAATCCTGGAAAAAATACTGAAATAACTTCAAAGTGTGAAGTTTACCTCAGTGGGGAAGCTTACGGTCTAATTATATTTCAGAAGAAATTCAGACATGGGGCTAGGGCTACAGCCTGAACAAAAGCCTGAGTCCACCCCCAGCACCACATAAACCAGGCACGGTAGAGCATGACTGTATCCCAGCATCTGGGAGGTAGGAGCAGAAGAATCAGGAGTTCAAGGTCACCCTCATCTACAATGAGTTTCAGACCAACATTGACCAAAGGAGTTCCTGTCTTAAAAACAAAAAGGAAACATAACAGTGATCTGGAAATTAGCATTCACTCCTGTAAGACTTGCCCTTCAGTTCAGAGCATTGTACTGATGAGCACTAGGCTTTGGCTAGCTGCACACAGCCCCTCACCGGGCTCCTTAATCCACCATTGTAACAGCGTTCGGTCAACCTGTCCTTCTTGGCTGCAACTGCTCAGCCCCAAGCAACTCTTCAGTCAACAAGAGTTTTGCCACAACAGGCACTGGCACCTCTTTGCTCTGATTCATTTTCAACATGAAATCATGAGTTGTTGGATAAGTGAATAAAGCACTTCATTATACAACATCCCGGGCAGCTAGGATTAGCACCACCCACAAAACAATGTAAATTAAAAAAAAAAAAAATTAACAGTACTGTAAACTGAATCTAAGTGCCTAGCACCCAGCACCCACTTCCCATGTGATCACCACCCTCCCTAAACCTTCCGCAGGCAAATGGCCAGGTGCACGCCCCTGCTCCTACTGATGCTTGCAGGTGCCTACGCACAGCATGTGCACACTGTCATGGACACACACTGCTGTGTCCATATGTCTCCGGGTCCCCAGAACTGCCACACAGCCCTCTTACATGGGCCTCCAACCACCTCCTCCTCCCTATCCAGATCTTGCCCCCGAAGCTACTTCAAGCTTCCCTTTCCCTGCCAGCTGTCTCTTTATTAGTTACCTATACAACTCTCCAAGCAGATTTTAACTACCTTGATGCAGAACGCAGCAGGCAGGGGTCTGAGGTAATGAACCCTGATGAGTGGGACGAAACTTAAATGTGAGCTATAAGCAGAAGGTAAGAATTCAGAAGATCCTGGGCTGGGGTTGTATGTAGCTCAGCCTAGCATGCATAAGGCTCACCATAAACTGGGTGAGGTGGTGTCCACCTGCAATCCCAGCATTCAGCAGGACAAGGAGAGTCAGGAGTTCCAGACCAGCCTGAGCTACATAAGGTCTCTCGCAATACAAAACAAACAGCTGCGGTAAGCATGTTGCACTGGGACCAGGAAGCCCGCTTTCATTCGGGGCTTTGTTTTTGTGGAAGTGAGACTGGCTATTTGCAGGGGTGGGTGGACTGGGAACAGACACAGAGGATGCGGTATGAGAAATCAGACATGGTGGGCAGATCCCAGCACCTGCTCATTCTCGCATACTGTGAGGTAGATGAGGTGGAGAGTTACAGAGCCTTGAAAATCTAACTAGTGAGGCTTCAGTGAGGCTCCAGCAAGAGCTCTTACCAGATACCAAAGGCTGTGAATTCAATCCCCAGCAACGCCTCCCAATAATAAAGCAATAGGACCAAAGACGCTCAGTGATAAGATGCTTGCCACCAAGCCTGGTGACCTGACTTTGATCCGCAGAACCCACATGGCAGAAGGTTATAACCAACATCCTGAAAGCTGTCTTCTGACCTCCAAATGTGTACTGTAGCACATACATGCCCTCCTCTTGCCACTACAATAAAATAAATGCATAGATATAGGGTAATAATTTTTTAAAAAGACAAGTAAGAGACAACTGATTGGTGATTTTTCTCCTGAAGCCTTTAAAAGCTTTGCTGTCAGGACCAGCCCGCTGGAAGAGAAGGAAAGTACACTCAGTTTGCCCCAGCAGTCAAACGTCAAAGTTCCCCTCTCGACCTAGGGCAAGCTTTTCTGCAAACCCAATGATGTAAATCTTTTATCTCATTGCTGCATGCACACAGCTTTTCTAAGAAGTAGGCCTCCTATTGACTGAAAACCAAATAATCACTGGTCAAACAGGTTGATCCTGGCTGAATAACTCCAAATCTGCCCCTCCCCTTCCTGACAGCTGAGGGAGGCTGAGGCTTCTTGCTGGGAGGTGGCGAGAGAACCCTTGACTTTTCTGCCACATAAACTGCTGACAGTCAACTACCAGCCCACCACAAGGACAAGAGGGGAAGGGAAAGACCAAGAAAGGGGAACATGATAGCACAGGGCGGAGGTGGGGGTGAGACGGGACTGACCATGACAACAAAGCAAGCACTCTGCTTTGCATTTTAAAATACTAATACAGTCATCTCCCAGTACTCAGTACTCAGGAGGCTGAGCCACAGGGATCACAGCAGAATCTAGGCCAGCCTGGGCTACAGAGTTAGACCATACCCCAAATAAAAAAAACAGTAAGGGGACGTGTTTCTGCACTTTTTGATGGGTGGATGGCTGGACAGACGGACAGACAGATGGCCGGACACTAGAAAATTCCGTGATATGAGAGAGAGGCAGAGCTCACTAACTTTTCACAACTACCTATTACTCCAGCTTCAGGGTGTCCAGTGCTCTCTCCTGGATTTGGCACACTCCTGCTCATATATGCACATACTCATACACTGATACCCAGTTTAAACATAATAAAAGGAAACAACGCCCAATGGCTTGAACGCTTTGGTACTAGGGTCATTTTCTCCACGTTCAGAGGAGACACTTTTCTGACACAGCCTCTGCTGCCATGTGCAGTCTCTGGAAGAGTCTGACCCTACAGAGAAACTCTGCTGCTCTGCTCGAAGCTCAGTTGGTGAACCGTCCCTGGTTTACAGAAAGTTCCGCTGGCACCCAGCCACACTCAGGGGCTTGCTTGGTATCTATGGCTACAACACCAGAATGAGCAGCTGCAACAGGGAGCATATGGCTACTGAGCACAAAATATTTACTATCTGGGCATTTCAGGAGTCTGTATGTAAACCCCAAGAATCTTACAAAAACACATTCCCAAAATATTGCACAAGCTTTCGCGTACTCACTCGCTTCTTTACATGAATTTCAAACACAATTTGAAGAAGTTCATACAATGTGTACCCACCAAACTTGGACCAGATACAGATATGATATAGTCCGGCCACAGGCAGCCCAGGAAGCATCCCTTTCGTGTTGCTTTGTTGGCATCTACTGAAAAATATTTGCAGGATAATGAGGAGGAAATGAGAGAAAGCTTGCAGGAGTCTCCCTGAGAATTTGGACTTCTACAGATTCTGCTCAGAATGTCCTTTTGAGAATGTTGGGAGGGAGAGAGGGGGTGGGTGCCTTTTTTTTTACAGATGACTAAGAAGGTTGAACATCTCTTTTAATTTTTATTTTTTATATTAATTACAGTTTATTCACTTTGTATCCCAGCTGTAGGCCCCTCCCTCCCTCCCAATCCTTCCACCCTCCCTCACCTCCACCCATGCCCCTCTCCAAGTCCAGCGGGTGCCTTTTTGAGGCCTTACACACCAAAAAAGAGTTGGGGCTACACAGGAAATGAGATGGCCCCCAATCCATTCCACATACAAATTCTAGCCATGTCAATACTCGGAACCACTCCAGGAAAGTGGTTCTGAAATGAGCCAAAGCCTACCATGGTGACACGTGCTGAGCTACACAGAAAGCCAGGTCTCAGAAGTGAAAGGCCAACAGCAGCCCCCATATCAACTGTCCACAGGAGACAAGGTTCTTACAGACTAAGAACTTACCAAGGTCAGGAACTGCCCAGGCTAATACAAACTGGTCATTGCAATTTTGGAAGCTAGGAAGATGGCCCAATTAACTGAAAATACCAAGGCGGCTCCCAGTCACAACCTCTTTCAAATACAGCATGTTCCCTGCCAGGTTCCTTTCTCAGCTACCCCCAGGCAAAGCGCCCATTGTTTTTCTACACTCCCCAGCTTGGACCCAAACTAAGTTTTCTGTCTTTGCCTCCCAGGATGGGTCACAAGTTCCCCTGTCCACCTCTGCCCTCACTGTGTGTGGAGGACCTAAAGTCAAATATGCAAGCCCCAGGCCATGCAGAATCTTCCTCCACTACCCCAGGCCAACAGGCAGGGTTTTAAAAGTACTAACTCCCAGTTCAAAATTCACACTTTAGCTCTTTATCAGATGGGTGCCACAAGGGAAATTACTAACCTTCTCCAGACCTTAATCTTCACACCTGCACCACGAGGATGCTAGCACTACATTCAGAACTGAAAAAACAAAAACAACAAACTACAGAGCCAATGGGGTGCATGTTCCCGGCTGAGGTCAGAGGAGGTGTCACTCTGCCTGACTCCCTACTTTAAACAAGCTGTCTTTCACAGTCTGCCTGGTGTCAAGTTTTTTGTTTGTTTGTTTGTTTAACAGATTCCTGCTTTGTAGGCATTTAAAACAATCCCCAAACATCATATTCAAGTGCTGGGTAGTGTTTCCAAGCATGGATACAAAGCTGAGCTGTCTCTCCAGCCCTTGACATGTATCTTTTTATCAACAGAAACAAAACAAAACACTAAAACAAGAAAACCCAACCACAACAAAAAAAACAAACTGCCAAATTTGAACTGAGACAAGAAGCCAAGTCTTCAATTTTCAACTAATTATATATGACCCCGCTAAAATAAAAGGCTTGGGGCCTGAAGATGTGGCTTGGTAAGGATGTGACTTGCCTAGCAGACACAAAGTTTTGTCTGAACCTGGTTCCTGAGTGGTTAGCTCAGAGTTCAAGCACCACAAATCAACAGCCGGAAGCAGCATATGTTTAACTAAGTGGTCTATCAGGCAGCTGGTGATGGAAGCAGGAACTGAGCTCTGTACTGCTCCAGGAGCTCAGACTTGGTGCTCACTAATTCACTGTCCTCAGTGGAACTGATCCCATCCCCCTTTCCACTGTCTGTCAGAGCTGGTTTTATCCCCATCGGGTAATATACAAGACTCTGGTGACATTCCCTCCCGGGATCACACCACATAAACCATGTGACACACAGATATCAGGCTGGGAATGTGGACGTGGGCAGGAACAAGCAAGACACAGTCAGGAGGCTGTAGACAGAGCATCCACAGTCAGCCTGTGAGGAATGACAGGGAGAACTCAGCTGCACACTCAGAACACACTGCTACTCTCTGCCCACTCATTCCAGGACATATAAGCAGCTCTGGTGTTCCTGAAATCATCATATTTAGGAAATGTTCCTATGTATGGTGTGAATTACGCATCAATCTAATTAAAGCTACCCTCAGCCTGGCTCTGTAGATACGTGTGGCTTCACTCTCCTCCATGTCAGAGCCCTTCACCCACTGTTTCCAGCATTAGTTACAGAAATCAAGTGAGAAGATGCAGAGTAATTACCACCACAGTGATGTGGTGCCCTTGAAGAAGAGCGCCAAATGTTAACAAAAATGCAACAAAGCCACTGCCCCCAAATGACAGAAATTCTGTGAGTGCTGGAGTCTTCTAAAAATGACACCCAAATCCTAAGCAATTCTGCCATTTTATGACTAAAATTTTCATACAGGTTATTTTATGCCAAGTTATATACAATTCATGAGAGCACTCTGCTCATATTAGAGAGTTCACTTAAAACCTGGCAAGAACAACTGGTCCCACTATAAAACACATACATTGAATACTTTTCTATATAGTTTTTAAAGACTAATTTTTTACTATTCCTATTATTTATGTGTATGTATGTGTTTGTGTGTGAGTGTGGACACATGTAGTCAGGTGCCAGTGGAGTCAAAGAGGGCATAGAATCCCTTGCAGCTGAAATTGGGGGGGGGGGTGTGAACCACCTAACAAAGGTGGGTGCTGGGAACCGGAATGAGGTCCTCTGGAAAAGCAGCACATGGTCTTAACAGCCATGACTTCTCTAATGCACAGGACAGCAGAAAACTACTTAGCCCAGGTTGAACAAGATAAGGGTCAAGTCTTCAATTATAAGGTGATTATGAATAAATATCAGGCATGGGGGTGATACAGCTCAGAATCTGAGAATTTCTCACATGTACTATGTCCTAGGTTTGATTTCCAGCACTGTACAATGAAATGAAATGAATGTCTTAGGCAAGGAAGAAGGAAGCCTTTTTTCCCCCTCTCTCAATAGTTTGAACTTTTAAAAATTCACTTTACATCCTTGTAGCCCCATCCCCTCTCCCATCCTCCCTCCTTTCCCCCTTCCCCTCCCCTTTTCCTCAGAAAAGGGGAGCTTCCTTTCCTATCCAGCCCAGCTCATCAAATTTCACCAGGACTGAGCATGTCCTCTTCCCCTGTGTCCTGGCAAGGCAGTCTCACCAGGGGAAAGTGATAAAAAAGCTGGCAAGTGAGTCTGTATCCAATGCAGCCCCCACTTCCCTTACTAGAGGACCCACATGAAGCCTAAGCTGCCCATCTGCTACATCTTTGTAGAGGGCCTAAGTCCAGCTGGGTGCATGGTACTTGGTTGATGAAGCAAGCCTTTTCTAACTTGGCCTCAGCATGAATCCTATACTCAGGCTGGGCTGTGATGTCACGCTGAGGGCTTGCTGAGTACTGGCTACTGTTGGTGGGCTTTAGTTACAGACAACCCCAAATACAGACTGCCCCAACTACCACCATCCATGCATCACTCAAGCACTGCCAGGATACCCACTTTGCAAGGCTGGATACTTGGCTCAGTTGGTGGAGTGCTTGTCTAGCAGGCACAAGCCGTTCAGTCTGATCCCAGCACCACATAAACCAAGCATGGTAGTGCACACCTGTAATCCCAGAACTCAGGACGTGGAAACAGGAGGTTCTGTACATTCATGGCTATATAGCAAGTTAAGAGGCCTAAGCCATATGAGACCTCATATCAAAAACATATTAATTTCTCCAACCAAGGACCATGTATGGATATGTCCTAGAACCCCCACTCAGAAGTGGCCCATAGTAGTTTGGTATCCAACTGAAGACCCTAGTAAGGGGAACAGGGACTGTTTCAGACATGAACTCGATGGCTGGCTCTTTGACTCTCCCCCATACACGCCAGGGAGTGTGTGTAGCCTAGCTAGATCCCAGGGGAGGACATTGTAGCCAGCTCTGAGGAGACAAGATGAACTGGGGTCGGATGGAAGGAGAGGAGGTCCTCCACTGTCAGTGGACTTGGAGGGGGTGGGGAGGAGATGAGGGAGGGATGGGGAGAGTGGGAGGGAAAGAAGGAGGGGGCTACGCCGGGGAAGCAAAGTACCTAACCTGTGATTGATATAAAAATAAAAATTAAAAAAAAAAACATATTAGGCCTAGACCTATAGCAGTACCTGAACCTACAGAGAACCCAGGGGTCCATACTTTGGCCCAGCATTAACCCAATGACCAGTGCCCTTTTAGAGCGTTTAGGATGTGGGCTATGGTTCTCTAACTGCTAGGGCAAGTGGTCCCTGATGAAGTTTTGGCCCTCTGGATCAGCCCTCAAAAGGACACTACCTGAGGGCAGTGTTCAGACCACAGGCCTGCCTGGGATCAGGGTGTTGCGTGACAGTAAATGGCTTTCAAATGCAAATGACCAGCTTGCTTGCACTGTGGGGGAACCACTGACCCAGGTGCCAGGTGAGCTCCAAGCAGTAAACAATCAGGGACAGACAGCACTGCAGAGGTTTTAAAAACAGCTCACCAGTGTGGAGGCACCATGCCACACCACACAGCCTAACTGCAGCATATGCCCTGAGCCCGGTGGGATCAACGAGCAGCAGCACTCCTACAGTAGCTACTCACAGGACACTGAGTCAGACTACAGAAAATTCAGAAGGGTGGGGCCAGAGGGATGGCTTCCAAAGGACCTATGTTTGATTCTCAGCAACTACATGGTAGCTCACAACCATCTGTAACCCCACTTCCAGGGCATCCAAAGCACTGTAAACACATGGTACACAGACACACATGCAGACAAAACAACCATATACATAAAAAAAAGTCTTGAAAAAAAATAGCCAATGTATGACCCTGGTAGGTACTCAGCACATGAATAAGCATGGCAATCCCAGCTCAAAGAGGAAGAAAAAGGTGTAACATATAAATAATGATCATGAAAGGGCTAGAGCAGCTACAGTCACACACACCAAGGAGACCTCAGGGCAAAGAAAATTACGAGGGATGAAGATGGACACAATGACGAAAAGAATCAGTTCACCACAGAGCCTGCAACTATCAATGTCTAAATCCTCCAAACACATACAGCAAACAGGACAGAAGGCCAAGAGAAATAGAAAAATCTACAATAGTTGCCGAAGATGCTAACACTGTCATCACTAGAACTGAAACCATGCAATGTTTGTTCTCTGGTCATGGAATTAAACTAGGAAGCAATAAGAGGAAAATCTTCAAATAGCTGGATATTAAACAGCACAGTTCTATATAATTCTTACATAGCTCATGTGTGGAGATCACAAGTCAACTTTGGGGGCTCTGTTCTCTCCTTCTACCTGTTAAGGCATGGACTCTCTTTGTTTCTGCAATCTGCATATTTCAGGCTAGCTGGCTCTTGGGCTGTAGGGCAATTCTCCTTATTCTCCTTCCCATCTCATCATAAAAATACTGGAACCACAGATGTGCACTACCACATCTGTTTTTGCACAAAGGCTCCAGGGCTTGAACTCAGGCATTCACAACACATACTTCTAAGCTGCTGAGCCATCTTGCTGTCCCCCTTATAGAAGGAAAAAAAAAAAAAAAAAGAAGAAGATTAAATGTTTTTACTGGGAAAACAAAAAAGCCATAAATCATGAGTCCAAGCTTATATCTTAAGAAACAAAAACAGAGCTGGACATGGTGGTACATGCCTTTAATCCCAGCACTCAGGAGGCAGGAGCGGATGGATTGCCAGTCTGGTCTACAGAGCAAGTTCCAGGCCAGCCAGGGCTACAAAGCAAAACCCTGTCTTAAAAAACAAACCACCAATAACAAAAAGAAACAGAAAACCATCTAAAGTCACACAGCATGAAACTCTAATTGAGCTTAAGTGAATCCCAGAAGTAGAGGAGGAAAAGGGTTAGGAGTGACACTGGAGGAACTCGTGGCTGGGAATGTTCAAGAAGTGAGAAGTCAGGGCACAGTGGCGCAGCCTGCCCGCCATCTCTGGGACAGAGATGGGGATACAGCTCAGTCTGAAAAACACTCTGCCCTGTGAGCATGAGGGCCAGTGCGCATCCGCCGCTCCCGCCGGGGAAACGCCAGCACACCCAGCGCCAGAGATACAAAAGCAGATCCCTGGACTCACTGGCTGGTTGAGCTGGGTTCTGTGAGAGACTGTTGCAAAACAAGACAGAGAATGAGAGAGGAAGACTTCCAACATTGACCTCTGACCTACAAACACACAAGTAAACACATAAACCTTAAGTCTGCATAAAAAGCCCATGCAGAAAAGGCAAAAATTAGTCTGATCTTGGCTAAGACACTGCTGACCTGCAGGTAATGAAAACCAGCAGGGTCTTAGAGGCAGCTCCCAGAAGGGGAGAGCTTCCCAAGCACCCCATGAGCATCTGAAGGCATCCTCTGCAGCTCTCAAACTCTCTACACTATGTAACAGTTTTCAAGAGTCAAGAGGACATCATAAAGACCTTTCAGCCCAACCCTAAATTAGTCCCCCTCCCTCCACAAGTCTCCATCATTACCACCAGGGGATACTTTTATCTGAAGCATAAAAACAGCTCCTAGTTGTGAGCTGTGTTGCAGGCACACACAGCAGCAGCTCCCTGGATCAGTGACAAACTGGATGGGTTGCCTCGCCACAGCCACCATTAACTAGCATCAGAGCCTGGAAATCAACAGTGGAATGCTCTACTAAAAGTCAAGCTGAGGCTCAAAATACAAGACTAGAAAGAAAAAGTTCACAGCTACAGTGAGGAAAAGAATGAGACACCTATGTCCTGGGAAGCAACAAGAACATCCAGAACCAGAGTCATCCAGAGATATCCAGACATGAACAGAGCTTCCACGACAAATACTGCACACACTGACGTGATCTTGAGGTTCTCATGTATTCACCTGTGTTTGTGTCTGTTGTACATATGTGTGCGCATGTGATCAGAGACTGCTGTGGCGGTGTCTCCGTCAATCCATCCTCCACCTTCCTTTTCTGAGATGGGATCTCTCAATGAACCCAGAGCTTTCCATTTGGGTGAGGACCCATCCACCTTTTTCCAACCACGCGGCCCTGGGATTTCAGGTGCATGCTGCCACACCCAGCCTTTTTATGTGGATGCTGGGGCCCCAGGCATAGGGCCTAATGTTCCACAGGCAGAGCGCTCCTGCTCATGTTTGGAGCACAGGCTTAAACACCATAAGACAGTATATGCTCCAAAACACATATTATACACAACAGTCCATCTTGTAAGCAGAACTCTGACATTTCAAGTACATGCTAATGGAAGAACAAACAGAAAACACACAATTCAGATTTTCTTCTTTGTATTGTCAAATATATGCACACAAATTCAAAGACCTTGAATATGATACTATAATGAATATTTGAATTTTTAAAAGAGGTGATGGAACTAGAGAAATGGCTGAGTGATTAAGCAGACTTAGTGCTCCTGCAGAGGACACAAGTTTGATTCCCAGCACCCTGTCAGGTGGCTCATAACTGTAACTCCAGCTCCAAATCTAATTAACTCTTCTGACGTCTGCAAGCACCTGAACTCAGGAGCAACACACACACACACACACACACACCCCAAAGACCCCAGACAAGAGCTCTTGATCCCTGGATCTGGAATCACAGGCAGTTGTGAGCTGCACAGCATGGGTGCTAAACCCAGGCCATCTGGAAGAGCAGCAAATGCCATCAATGTGACTTTAGATTTGATTAAGACAATGAAGAGCAAGAGAGTAGAGTTCTTGCTGTCCTCCACACTCAGCACTCATGGAACAATCTACCGTGGGCACATATGTGGACCCTTTTCCTAAGATTCCTGTGAAACTAAACTCACTCCGGTGAAACTTCCTCAAGAATGTAAAGACACAGCACAGTACGTAAAGCGCGTGCCAGCTAAATTTGTTTGCCATGAATTACCGAAGTAAAGGCATGGCCTTCATGTTGTGACATGACAAAGCAGAACTCTTCATAGGTAGGTATTATGTCAGGCACTAATTTCAATCTATGACTCAGGGTACTTTAAATATATGTATGGAAACCACAATCTTTTCAAAATCAGACTTTACAAACAAAT
The DNA here is from genome assembly GCA_028658305.1 of Pachyuromys duprasi. Classification (NCBI taxonomy): domain Eukaryota; kingdom Metazoa; phylum Chordata; class Mammalia; order Rodentia; family Muridae; genus Pachyuromys; species Pachyuromys duprasi. Next base: position 16,603,607 of record CM053751.1, read on the forward strand.
GATGCCAAGATGTGACAGACGCACATTTTCCAGAGTTGCACACATTTAAGTCCATTTAAGGCAAGGACTATCTCATCTGTGCTTTTCTGTAAATTCAAGGACATTGCCTGGCTTGATGGTAACTGCTCTCATAGCCTACCATAAAACACTAGATGGCACAAAAACTCAAAGATGAAATTCTTCTGTTAATGGAGAGGATGTTGGAGGTGGGGTTCAAGTTTCTCCCTCCCGTTTGGGACAGGGTCTCATTATGTAGCCCAGGCTAGCCTCAAACTGACAAGGATGCTCCTGCCTCAGTCTCTCAAGTGCTGGAAATCACAGGTATGAGCCCTCACACTTGGCGCACAGGATATCTTGTTACTTGTTGAAAAAAAGTTCTGGAGCAAGCAAGATAGCTCAGGAGGCAAAGGCACTTGCCACTAAGGCTGGAGACCTGAATTTCAATTTCCAGGACCCACATGGTAGGGGACAGGGCAGACTTTGCAAGTTGTCCTGCAACCGTAAATACACTTATGCATATATAATTTTTTGTTTGCTTTTCAAGACGGGGGTTTCCATGTAATAGCCCTGAGAGGCATTTCAGCTGCTCTAAAGTTGTTTGATAGCACGTCATGGGCAATGACAGGCGGAGGAGGCAATGTTCTGATGCAGAAACAGTGGGCCACAGCCCACCCTCTGATGTGCTTCCTGAACACCCAAGCCTGTCAGGGTCTTTCCTGTTCTCAATTTTGGTGTATAATCTTCTATCATTCTAGAGCCACTAAGAACCATCCAGCGTAAGTGAGCCAAAGGCAGACTGCTGCCTATAACTGGAACACCTCATGGATAGACAAGAATCCAGCAGCGCCAGCTGCACGGTGGCACACTCCCTTAATCCCAGCACTCTGAAGGCAGAGGCAGGCACATCTCTCAGCCAGCCTGGTCTACAGAGCTCCAGGACAGCCAGGGCCACACAGAGAAACCTGTCTTGGGGAGGTAGCAGGGGATCTGTTAGCACTGGTCCACAGTAGTCCCTTCATTTCGAGGCTGACTCACTAAAAACCTGTAGCATGGCACAGTTGTGTAAATGTGTAAGTGTGCACACATGTACATAAATGCACATTCATAAAGCCAACTGTGGCACTCTGTCATAGCCCAGGGACACCTGCCTTGCAAAGTAAGCCAGGGCCATGTCCCATTCCAAGGATAGTTCTTCTGCTACTCTCCACATGTGACAAGCCTGGGGGACATAATGTCATTATGCAAAACTGCACAGAATGCACAGCTACAGGAAGACCAGCTTCCCTTCAAGGAAAGAGAAAGCACATTGTGCCCATGTATGGATAAAAAACCATGAACTAACATGCACACTGCATTAAGCCATTACTACACTACTAAAGCCTGTATATTATTCCTCTGCTATATGCCATCCATTGTTGTACATATTTTTTTATCTGAACCATCTGTTTCTAGCAATTAACCTGTAATAGGTAACTATTATTATCCCCACATTAACATGAGAAGACTGAAGGACAGAAACAATGCGGAGACTGAGTAATCTACCCAAGATGGGAGTGCTAAGGAGTCTAAGTTTGTGTATTGTTTATTTATTTATTTTGCAGTACTGAGTGTGTAATCTCCATACTAGGCAAGTGCTCTACCCAAGCCACATACTCAGCCCCTCACTGGGGAATTCTAGGCAGGTGCTCTACACTGAGCCATACCCCATCCCCTCATTGGCAGAGTCTAGGCAGGTGCTCTACCTCTGAGCCATACTCCAGCCCCTTTGGGGGATTCTAGGCAGGGGCTCTATCATTGAGCCACACCTCCAGCCCCTCACTGAGGGATTATCAGCAAGTGCCCAGGCTACCAACAATCTGCAATCAAACAATTCAGCTTCATGCTGTGTTTATAACCACCAGGTGTGCTACTCTTCATGTCTGTCTTATAAAGATAGATATTTGAGTTCTAATCACATATTTTAAGCTTTCACTGCATTTACAGATGAATCATAAATGGCAAAAGGGTATTCACCACACAGTTGGGTTCCTACAAGCACCATTCTATTTTCACTATTGCTTCTCTCACAGGAATGTGACAACTCAACCAAAGGACAACCCTTCCCTCAGCATACAAATGCCAACTGCCCCCCCCCCCCGCTCTGTGCCCTTGTTCTCCTCCTTCCCTGATAGGCAGCCCTTCTAGGACCCCCTCCATACCTTGTGGTCTTCTCTACCTCCCGGACTGTCATCTGCTCCTTCCCTGAACTCCTTTAACAGTATGAAACTCTAGAAAGCAAAGACTGATAATCAAAGTCTCTCCCTTTGTAAAGGGAGTACTGCACAGAGTAGTCAATTCATCACCATCAAAGTTAGAGGTACTGGGGTGTTCAAACTTCTCTATCAAGATGTGATCCCCAAGAAACCAAGTGGGAAATATCAAAACTTTGGGAGTGTTGTACCCATCATTAAACTTCTCCAAGTCTTCTGTAAAAACCCATCATTAAAACACACTGTGTGATTTGTGGAACTTTAACATTTATCTCAATGGGTCCTTTTATGGTCTGAATGTGCAGTGTGTGAAATGAAGGGGAAAATCTGAAGGAAAGTATTTGAAGCATTTGGTAAACAGTGGGAACACAAGGTCACAAGAACCACAGAAAGTGGCCTAAACTCTGGCTGCCACTCCAGTGAACAGTGGGGTAAGCATGGGGCCCAGGCAGATAGGTGGCAGGCTCTCACTTTAAGACTTGTAAGGCCTTGAGTTGGGACTGTAGCTCAGCTGGCACATTGCTGTACCTAACATCCACAGAGCCCTAAGTTCCATCTCCAGCACCACATATAAACCAGAGGGTGGTCGTGCGTGTGATTACAGCATCCAGAAGGACCAGAAGTCCAAGGTCATTCTCAGCTGCACACGGAGTAAGAAGCCAGCCTGGGCTACACAATACCCTGCATATACAGGGGTGTGGAGGCCTTGCCTGGTATAGCGGTACACACCTACAATCCTAGCACAAAGCAAGTAGAAGATTCTTGTACTCAAGGATAACCTGAGCTAAAATAAACAGGGAATATACATTCACCATGAACCACATGGTTTACATGGATGGGGCAGTCAGAGACTATGAATGAATTTCTGATCCTTCTTCTGCCTTCTTCCCCTTTTAGCTGGCCTTCCTCCAATAACTCCAAAGTTGTCAACATTAAGAAGCATGTTCTGGCTGTCACCCACTGCTGCACTGACTCCCAGCACTCCTACCCTTTCCCAAGTGTCTCAGTCAGGGTTTCCACTACTGTGATAAAACACAGCATGGCCTAAAGCAACATGGGGAGGACAGGGTTTATCTCTGTCTAAAACTCTCTGCTCAAAATCCAGTACTGAGAGGAGTCAGGGCAGGAACATGGAGACGAGCTGGTTCAGAGACCAAGAAACAACGCTGCTTACTGGCTTGCTCCCCATGGCTTGCTCAGCCTGCTTTCTTACATACTCAGGACCTCCTGCCCAAAGGGTAGGTCCCATCACGGGACTGAACCTTCTCACATCTGTTATTAACCAAGAAGATGTACCACAGACTTGCCTACAAGCCAATCTGATGGAGGTGTTTTCTCAACTGAGCTTCCTCTTCCCAGATAACTCTAGTTTGTGTCAAGCTGACAAAATAATAGCCAGCCCACAAGTATATGTGGCAAGGTAAAAGAAACCCTAACACTGCTTTAATTACCAATCAAGGTAAAAAGTAACATTAGAACCTATGACAAGGTTTAATAATGGTACATACCTGTACCACCAGAAGAAACAAAACTGAACTGAACAAAAGAGACTGGTGGGCCATACTGCTATAGAACAAGGGAGAAAGAGATCATAGAAGAAGTAGTAGACAGGACAGCCTTCTATAAACACACACACACACACACACACACACACACATCCTCACAACGGACAGTATATTGTTTGAGGAAAACTGAAGCTTGACAATGGAAAGTAGGATCTGAACCTGAAATTGCTCCTGCCTGGGTTTTCTCGTGGCTTATGACCCAAACATGAGCTATTCATGGAAACCCCCAGGTCTCATATCCTCTATAAATGGGGACAACTTCCCTTAAACACAGAGGAGGTAAGCATTAGTGTCCAGCAGTTCCCAGCAGCAGCAAACTTCCATCCAAAAGTTTTGAAAGCAAGAAAACCAGGCTTTCCCCTCAGTTTGCTGAGGCCAACATAAGTGGCATGTTATGACTAAAGAGGTGACCTTTACTGCCTCCTGGTCTTAGTAACAAAAACCTGTTAAAGACAGTTCCTGCTCACTCACCTCAACAGCAAGCTTAATTTCATGGACAAAACTGTGCCAGAAAATGCGTGACAAGCCTCCCAAAAGGATAAAAAACAAGGCTGTTTGGGCTTGTCTAAGAATCTTCAAAACTCACTGCCTACAGACAATTACACACTCAGAGATTTGAGGAGAAAAAAAAGCATGAAAACACCCAAGAGAGCAAAACAAGTCAAATGTAAAGAGGACATACCCCGCTCGCACTTATGGGGCACAGGGCCAATGTCACAGTGTGGAACCCACAGCAGATATTCCCTGCTAACGCTCTTGCATCAAGAACTGTACCTTTGAAAGCCTAACAGGCTCCCTCATCTTAAAAGAATTGTTCCTCCCCTCCCTGTAACCCCTGGCACTGAAGCATGTAAGCCAGGGTCTCACACATACAAGGCAAGAACTCTACCACTGACTTATACCCCTGGCTCAAAGAACTGTTCCTCTATTAAACAGTAAGAGCACATAACACTGGAAACAATCTCTAGGAGCGAAGGCCCTCATCTGGGTCCACAGAGACACTGTCTCTCTTTGCATACCTGCCTCACACGGTGACCTTCAGGGAAACAGTGAAACAGAGAAGTTTTAAAGGTCTAAAATAGTGTGCTGGAGAAGCTAGCTCAGACATCAGTCAAGTAGATTTTATGGAAAGCCACCCATCCCACAAACCAGGGCACTTCTATGAAAAAGGTTACACTATAATGATATGAGGACATCCTAGACAGAAACAGAAACTGGGGCTACCCCAGAAGATGCCCACCAGGAAAAAAAGGTCACACTGTAATGACGTAAGGATATCCTAGACAGAGACAGAGACTATGGCTACCCTAGAAGATACCCACCAGGAAAAAAAAAAAAGAAGGAAAGGGAAAGGGGAAAGAAAGGAAAGGAAAGGAAAGGAAAGGAAAGGAAAGGAAAGGA
>CM053751.1:16609321-16745586 GCA_028658305.1 Pachyuromys duprasi
CACCTGCAGGATGTGCAGGAATAAAGAGAGAGCAGAGAGAGCAGAGATTGAGGGAATGCCCAACCAGTGCCTGGTCCAACCAGAGACCCACCTTATTGGAGAGTGCCAACCCCTGGCACTATGAACAATGCTCTGCTAAACTTACAGACAGGAGCCTGACAGAGTTGTCCTCTGAGAGGCTTGAGACTCATTGCCAAACACTGGGTGATGTGTAGGGAGTCTTGTGGAAAGTGGGAGGAAAGAGAAAGGACCTGGAGGGGACAGGAGCTCCACAAGAAGACCAACAGAGCCAGCTAACCAGGGTCCAGAGGGGCTCGCTGAGACTGAAGCATCAACCAAGGACCATGCATGAACTGGACCTAGGCCCCCTACTAAGATGTAACAGATGGGCAGCTTAGGCCCCATGTGGGTAAGGGAAGTGGGGGGACTGCGTTGGACATAGACTCACTTGCCAGCATTTTGATCACTTTACCCTGGCAGGACTGCCTTGCCTGGCTAGAGTTGAAGAGGGCATGCTTAGTCCTGATGCAACTTGGTGAGCTGGGCTGGATAGGAAAGGAAGCTCCCTTTTTCTGAGGAAAAGAGGAGGGGGGCTACAACAATGATGTAAAGTGAATAAAACAGTTAAAAAAAAGAAACGAAATGGCAGCTTATTCTGAAGAATAAACTTGGTTGGCTGGCAGGATGCAGGGCCACCATGCTTTGAACTCCAATCTTGGGGGAGTTGCCACAGGATCCAGTTTGTCATTGTAGAGGCTCTCACAGATCTATTGCCTTCATTCATTTAGCCAACCAAACAACTGTTTCGTTCATCTCAACATTTATTGATTACTAGGCTATGCCATGCGTGGGTGTAATGGCTCAGAAGACAGTCTCTGCTTCCCTAAGTGTCCGTGTTGCAGGATTTACACTGGGCCATGGGGACACAGCGCCAAGGAAGGTAGTCACAGCCTTCTTTCTGGTGCACTTGGATGTCTAGCAGGTTACATGGCAGCAGGAGATTTGGTTTCAGCTTCTGAAGAGAGCAGCAGTGCCTGGTAATGAGGTGGAGTGCGTGAAGTTCCTGGAGCCTGTGAGATTGGCTTCCTTGGACCAGCGTGCAGCCACCCAGTCAATCACTTTAACTCATAGAGTTAGAAAAAAAGCCTGCCCTGGGCTTGTACTGCCACATCCTCCGTGTGTGTGTGTGTGTGTGTGTGTGTGTGTGTGTGTGTGTGTGTGTGTGTGTTTAGGTCAGAGCAAGTTATGAAAGTCACTGAGTGGGACCCAGGATTTGAATTCGGGTTGTCGGGCATGCTGGCAGTCTTTTACTCAACAAGCCATCACCTTGGCCCAAAAGTGCCTATTAAATGATACAGGTGTTCACCCATGGCAGTAGTGGGTGGGTTGTGGGGACAGACGGGCAGATACCTCAGTCCCAGCAAACCATGCTGTAGAGCTCCACTTCGCCTGCAGGTACTGGGGCATGAGTGCAGCTCAGCACCCCACACTTCCATGGCAGTAATTCTATGGCGTGTCTGTTCCTTTGCCTTTATATATATATAAATAATATATACAGTGTTCTGCCTGCATGTGTGCCTGCCCGCCAGAAGAGGGCACCAGATCTCATTGTAGATGGTTGCTGGGAATTGAGCTCAGAACCTCTGAAAGAACAGCCAGTGCTCTTAACCTCGCAAGTTTTGTCAGTTTAGTGGTGTCTGACTGGCTCAAATGTTCGTGCTTGCATGGGAAGTCCCTAAGGGCTGGGGAGAGATGTTTTGGTAGGTTGAACCCCTAGAGCTAGCTAGCATTACAGTAGGCTATATGGCCTGCCTGATATCAATGCTGAAAACTGAACTCAGGTTAGAGCACCCATATGTGCCACTTCATGCACATTTAGAGATTTCCTGAGATTGTATGATAGTTTATAGGTTAGTGGCTTTAAGACAGTGGCCTTGAACACATGATGTCCCACATCCCCCAAGAACTAATTGGGCAGCAATTAGTTCTTACTGGTCCCTGTCACTTAAAGACTGTTTATTTCTAGATTTGTGAGACCGGGACATTTGAAACTCAAAATCCTCCTGCCTCCACCTCTTGAGTGTTTGGAATTATAGGCATGGGTGATTTATGTGGGGCTGGGGTGAACCTGTGTACCTGGGTATGCTCTTCTAGCAGCTAAGCCATGTCCCATGTTCTCTGACAGATGTTTTCAGTAGCAAGTTGTAAGCTTTACAGTGATAGTTTTCAGCACTGCTTTCTTTCTTTGTTTGTCTGTCTGTCCTTCTTTCCTTCCCCTCCTCTTTTTTCTTTCTTTTTCTCTCTGTCTGTCTGGCTGTCTCTCTCTCTTTCTTTCCCCTGTTTTGTCTGTGCATACCATAGCCATTGCCACTTCCAGACCATTTTTAATGGTGGAAGCCTTCTTCAGAGAAACCCACCTCATTGGAGTGGCAAGGTCACCTACATTATGACTGTTCAAGCCATATGGTTCCTTTTTTTCTTCCTTCCTTCCTTTTAGAGGCAAGATCTCAGACTAGGAGGCCTGTAACTCTTGATTCTCCTGCCTTACAGCATGCCTACACCACCATGCCCCCTCCAACCATGTATTTTTTAAATGTGATTAGAAGGGAGAGAATAGGTCACCGGTGACTGGAACAGTAGTTGCCAGGTCAGTCAAGATGCCATGTCAATGTGTCCACACAGTGTGGCCAGGGGGTTAGTGTTAAAGTCATCAGTGTTCTGTTGTTTCATTTAATTAAAGGACATTTTAACATGGAAACATGACAAAGGCTAGTGTCAGAATGTGGCATAGCAGTTTAAAAGACTAGTTAGCTTTTGTTTAAACCGTACCATTTGCCTGTTTGTGCTCATTGTTGCTGGTGAAAGTGCTACCTGAGGGATGCTGTGGAAATCCTAGTCTGAGTGAGGCTTCACAGGGGAAGTGCCTAGCAACTGATAAGACTAGCCAGACTTGGTTCTGGAGTGTCCAGGAGTAGAGAATAAGGAATAGTGGGAAAGGCAATGTAACATGAGGGATGGGGAACCTCAGAACAGAAGGAGAAATTTAATATGCAGTGTCACATAATACAGACTTCTAGCTCTTGAGTTGATGAATATGGAAGTGATGTTTCAAAAAATGGACCTGTGGCCAGGCATGGTGATGCATGCGTATAATCCTAGCAGCTGGAGGCCGAGACAGGAGAATGACAAGTTCATGATGAATCTGCCTATGATACACAGGAAAAGCTTGGTGCAGTGGTACACACAGGAAATCCTAAGGCTGGGGATATGGAAACATGTTGGCAGGTCTTTGGGCTCCTGCTAGCTGATCTAGCCAATGTGCTCAACTGTAGATGAACAAAAAATCAGGAGCCCAGTGAGATGGCTCGGCTGGTAGAGGCCCTTGCAAGTTCGGATGACCTAAGTTTGATTACAGCATCTCACAGAAGGGTGGAAGGAGGAATTCCACAGAACTTTTCTCTGACCTCCACACACTTGCTGTGACTTGCACACCATGTGTAAACACACACACTGATAAGTAATTTAAAAATTAGTAAGAGATCGAGAAAACACTGACGTCAGTCCCTGGACTCTGCATGTGTCTTGCTTTGCACCCACAGCACATACAAAAATGTACACACATATAACAGATGTCACATTGAGGAGACACAGAGAACTCGGGAATTTAAGAGGAAGAGAGGAGTTACAGAGAATAAAGTAGAAAAACATCACAGTGCCTGTAATTCCAGTGTTTGGGAGGCTGAGGCAGGAGGATTGCTGCCTTGAGTTTGAGGGCGATGTGAACTGTGTAGTGAGACTTGATCCCCAAAACAAAACAAAATTTGAGGTTATAGCAACAGTTTCTAGAAGATGAGAATAGGGAACTGGTAAAATATGGACACAAGTTGGAGCCTTTCTTAGGCCAGAATAAAACTCTCAACTTCTGATGTTGATGGTGTGTGTCGTAAATAGCATGTTTATGAGCAAAACTCCTCTCACATGTAGTGACATGTGCTTAGGAAACCATAGAATGCAGGAGAGGGGACCAAGGTCAAGGGCCACTTCACAGGTGGAGGTAAGCCTTGCCTGGTGGCACACACCTGTATGGGATTAGAGAATAAGCAATAGTGGGAATATGGAATAATAATCCCAGCACTTGGGAGGTAGAAGCAGGAGAATCAGGAGTCCAAAGCCCATCCCCAGCTATTTGATGGGTTCAAGGTTAGCATGGACTGCCTGATACCCAGTCTCCATGAAAAACGAAACAAAGAGGTAAAATGGCAGTAGCTGCACAGTGCTCTATTTTGGAAAATAAGTCGAGTTTTCCGTAAATTGCTTTCCCTTTCTTTGTCTTTTTACTTTTTCTTTTTAAAGTTAAGGAAGACCTTGAACTCCTGACTCCACCTCTACCCCACCCCCCACACCTCCTGGTGCTGCATTACAGGCCCAGACCACCACATGGGCCTTATGAAGTGCTAAGAATCAAACCCATGGCTTTGTGCATGCTAAGCAAGAACTCTACCGAGTCCCAGCCCCAGCTTGAGTAAATGTCTTTTATTCCTTGCTGAGTCCCCAGAACCCCACATGTAATTAGGGCATAAGTGGATTTGTTTAAAAACAAGAGAGCCAGCTAGCATGGAGGTGGACACATTTAATTCCAGCACTTGGTGTGGAAGGTGGGGCAAAAGGTCTCTGTGAGTTGGGGCCAGCCTGGACTACATAGTGAGCTCTACCAGCTGGGGCAGCATAGTGGCCCTGTGGTAAAGGGGCCACTCTGTACAGTAGCATTTTGCAGTGTAGGAATAGTGAGCTTCTGTTATCCTGTATCCCTCCTGTGGAGGGAGAGAGGCTGGATATTGCAAATTAGCAACTATTATATTAGCAGGAGGAGAAATTCTGTCTTTAATGTAGACTTGGTGACCTTCAGTGATCTGTACACAAACTGAGGCAAGGTTTTTTTGACCTTAACATCATTACCAAGACCATCTCCATTTTATGATGTAACTAAATTCCACTGGAATGAGCTCTAAATGAAACCATCAGCAGCTTTGTAAATATGAATGATGATTCTTATTTTTGAAAAGTGAGATCAGAATTACTCCATTCAGGAGTCATCTGTCTCCAGTGTCTCAGAAAACTGGGGCCCAGCCTTGATGAGTATGGTGGAGACAGAGGTCAAAGTGTGCTGGACTCAGAGTTTGAAATGGGAAGCCAACGTAGTATATTTATTTACTGACAAGATCTTATGTAGCTCAGGCTGGCCTTGAATTTACTCTGTAGCTGAGGATGACTGACATCCTGCCCCTCCCTCCCCAGTGCTGGATTACAGGTGTACACGTTTGCACCTGGTTTATGCAGTGCTGGCACCAGACCCAGGGCCTTCTCTGTGCTGAGTGCACGCTTGCTCCCACCTCCCTGGGAAAAGTTAGTGCACAGCCTGTGCTTCCAAGCATATTTATGTGGGGTATAGTGAAAGGGGAACTCATATGACTTGCAGGAGTCTGTTTCTGCCTTCCACCTGTGGACTTTGGGGATTGAACTCAGGTCATCAGGCTTGGTAGGAAGCACCTTTACCTGCTGAGCCACCTTCTTGCCAGCCCTATCCAGCTGCCTCCCCCTCCTATCATCATCATCATCATCATCATCATCATCATGTTTTGGAGACAAGGATTTTCTGTATAGCCTGGGCTTTTCTGGAATTTACCCTGTAGACCAGGCAGGGATTCCCTCCGCCTCTGCCTTTTACAGGTGTGCACTACCACTGTCTGGCTCCTGTACAACCTTTGGAACGTGCAGCCTGTGATTTTTCCCACAATATTCTGTTAATAGGCTTGGATATATGCTCAGCGGCACGGCAGAATGTGTGCCTAGTGGATGAAAAGCTCCCTCCCCCTTACACACACACACACACACACATAGTGTTATTTATCAGAATACCCAGAATGCATAGCTCCCTTTGTTGTTAGCAGCTCTGTAAAGGTAAATGCACCAGCTCTTTTTAAAAAATTGGTGTTTATGTAAGCTTTAAAACACACCAGTAATTCCATCTCTGTGTTTGTGCATTTAATGTTTTAAGCTTAAATTACAGTGTTTAAATTTGTTGATTTTCCAATTTGAGGAAAGATACTTTTTAGAAGTTGCAGTTTGTCTAATGTTGACACAAAGCTTGAGAGATCAATGTCTGCTCCATCTCAGTGCTAACTCCAGTGTTTGCTTGTTTTCAGTATTATGTGCCAAGAACCTTGCAAAGAAAGACTTCTTCAGTAAGTACCACCAGCTTTGCTCTTATGTACTGTGATTTATATACTTCTGGAAATTAGTTTTTATGTTTGGGTCTTTGTATATACGTGTGTGTGTGTGTATTTCTCACAGCATGTGTGTGGAGGTCCGAAGACAACTTGCAGGTGTCAGTTCTCTCCTTCCACCATATTGACACCAGGAATTGAACTTAGATCATGTTGGCCCCTGACATTTAATTTATTTTAAACAGTGGGTGTAGTCTTCTAAAAGTCTAGGGGTCCGGAGCTCGACAAGCATCCCCCAGCTGCACACAGCATCCATCTTATCCCCCATTCCAGCCATGCCCATGTCCCCTGCTTCCTGACCTGGTGCTGGTAAGACCCTCGCTCTGCAGAGTGGGGTGGTGTTCTCTGCTCGAATGCAGATGGGGCGTTTATGATGTAAGTGGCTTCACTAAAATTGCCAATCCAATTTTGCAAATTAAATCCCACTTTAAAATGTCTAATGGGAGGAACTATGAAGCAGCGAGGGCCAGGCCCCCGAGCGTGCCTCAGCCGTGGTGAAGTCAGCCTGCAGCCCTGAGAACTCCTCTTTCCCAGTCCTGAGGGTGCAGTGCTTCAGTGGCATCGTCCGCACTTTCAGGATGTAGAGACTTCGGCTCAGAGGCTTTTTATACAAGTGGTGGCTCACAGCCCAGTCTCTTTCCAGAACTGTCGCCTGGCCTTGCCACTTGTCTGCTGTCATAAACTGGGAACTCCGTGATGCCACAGCTAACACAGGCAAAAGATCAACAACAAAGTTTGTGGGAACTGTGATAGTCTAGAAATTTAGTTCACCATAGATCCCATTCCTGTGTTTAGTTTCTTTAATGACCATCAGAGATGGGGCTGGCTGGAGAGAAATGGCTCAGAGTGTATATGCCCTGGCACCCTCACTGGCAGCTCACTGTGTACAACTCTAGCCTCTGTAGCACATGTGCATACACATATGCACAAATAAAAGCAGTTTTTGAAATGTGAAATTCAGCAGAGATGGACATTTGAATTTGAGCCTGTTCTCGTGCTTTTCTGATAATGTACGTGTGAAGATGTGTGGCGGCAGCCTGTCTAATGGAGGCTGACTAACCTTCAGAGCGAGGCTAGTGAGCGCCAGGTGCTGTGCCTTGACCCCTCAGGTGACCTTGCTGGTCTGTCTGCAGGGTGACTGCCACCAGGTAGACTGTCCTCTGGGTCTGTCTGCTCTCTCCCCCAGGACTCCCTGACCCCTTTGCCAAGATTGTAGTGGACGGCTCTGGGCAGTGCCACTCAACCGACACTGTGAAAAACACCTTGGACCCAAAGTGGAACCAGCACTATGACCTGTGAGTCAAAACTCCCGGAAGGGTCTGGGGCTGCGGAAAGGCAGGTGTCAAGCTTTCAGAGACACAGCACACTTAGAAAGATGACTGACTTTATGATAACCAAAGGGGCAGCCATGCAGATGCATGCTGCTGGCTTTATAGTTAATATTCTCTGATGTTCTTGGCATTTTCCTCACGAGTTTTCATGATTTGGCTGTTAACAGAGTGATTCTGTGATCTTGGACATTTCAACCCCCTTGATGTTTTTAGCAGAAAAACAAACAAACAAAGAGCCATGATTCATCCCCCAGTGTGCTACTTTTTTTTCAGTGAAATGATGTTTTTTGGTGCTAATGTTCTTTCCACAACCCATCATACAGTTTATGCATTTATTCCAAATTCAGGATTATATTTTTATATGAACCCATATCCCTGCAGAATGATTAACATAAATTGTCCTGTATGTGCATGCATGGTGTGGGTGCTTTTTAGTAGCATTTACATTTTGTGATTCTCTTCACATGACTTGGAATGTGACTACATTTGTCTTGATAGTCCTCTCTGTGGACTCGCCCTAGGACTGAGTAGCTTATTATCTTGTTCACGCACCTTTGTGCATTTTGGATGGACCATGGCATTGTAAGGGGTCCCCAGTGTTCTTTGCTAAGCTTGGGCCACTGACTTACAGAAGTGCTAGAGGGTATTCACCCTCTTTACAAGACCTCATGTGCTGGGCTTGTTGGTACAGGCCTTTAGTCCTGGCACTTTGGGAGGCTGAGGTAGGAACATTGCAAGTTGAAAGCCCGCCAGGTTTACAGAGCCAGTTCAGTCTAGCTGTTGTTACATGGGGAGATATAAACACATACAAGGTAATGACTCCACTGGAGTCTGGCTTGGTGACTTGCTTAGCGCACTGGGGTACTGACAGGAGGGTGGGTGAGGGGTGGCTTAGAGAAGCAGTGGCAGTTCTGAAAGCCCACCCCTGTATCAGTGATAACCTCTGGGAGCTGGGCCCTGTTGTTCTCTGCAGGATTGCAGGCAGCTCAGCCGCTTGGAGAGTGTCCTCTCCTCAGCAGTCTTTACCATGTCACCCTGGGAGGGGAGGGAGGGACCTTGTGAATCTGCTAAGTTCCAGGACTTCCTGAGACTTGTGAGTTGCTTATTTCCTGTGTTTTAATGAGATTTCTTTAGAATTTCTTGAGTCTCAGTAAGTCTCCTTCTGGTGTAGAATATTTCAGTTCCTAGGATACTGCTTCACAACAGCAGCCTGGCTAACTTAGACTCCATCTCAAAATTAAAAAAAAAAATTTTTTTTGGTTGTTGTTGTTGATGGGTTTTTTTTTGTTTTTTTTTTTTTTTTTTTAATTTTTAAGTGGGGTGGAATGGGATTGGGCATGTGGCTCAGGTAGAACCCTTACCACTGAGGGGTCAGGCAGGGCCTGGCTCAATAGTAGAGGGCTTGCTTTGGCCTGTGGGAAGCCGTCAGTTCAATCTTAGGACAAGAAATGAATGACTAAAGGAAAAGCAAATTTAAAAACACTTATTACAACATGGTTACCTGCCCTCACTTTTGTGTACCTGGTCCTACGCCTTGTGGGGCACAGCCAGTTGTACCCAAAATGCAAGAATTCTGAGTTAGTCAGATGCATGTATACGAGGGCGTCACAGTCGAGAAGTGTACCTGAATGAATCCGTGTGCTCTTGCAGGTATGTTGGGAAAACTGACTCCATAACCATCAGTGTGTGGAACCACAAGAAGATCCACAAGAAGCAGGGGGCTGGCTTCCTGGGCTGCGTGCGGCTGCTCTCCAATGCCATCAGCAGGTTGAAAGACACTGGCTGTAAGAACTACATGCTCTGTGCCTCTCAGACAGCTGCAGAAAGCCTAGGAGGCATCCTTTTCTTTCTTTTGTTTGTTTTGAATGCTGAATTCCTGCCTTCCTCCCTAGTTAATGTTCCTTGGGTTAAGTTTTGAATTGTTTGTTTGCAGACCAGCGTTTGGATCTGTGCAAACTAAATCCCTCAGATACTGATGCTGTTCGTGGCCAAATAGTGGGTAAGAATTTTCTCATCTGCATAAAGGGCTCTTTGACAGAATCTGCCATCCTGCTCCTAGCGCTGGTGGGGGCCAGGCTTCTAGGGTAGACTGCATCGGGCCATCTCTCTAGTACTAAGCTTTGCCTCTTGTGCGGTTTTCATTCTTTTCTTTTGTTCCCTTTATCCTGTCATTGAAACTGAGTTAATATGATTCCAGTTGCGATGGGAGGTTGTGATATAACATGCTAATCACCACAAGCATGGACAGTTGGCTGTTATTTTGTCCATGGGTAATAAGAGCTGAGGGCACTTGTTGAAGAGTTGGCTTGGGATGGCCACATATGCAAAAGCTGGAATATATGGCTTCTCTGGGAAGCCCCATCCTGTATGGCAAAGGCAAAGATGATGTATGACAAATCCATGTAATGTGATTTCTAAGCAGAGGATTCCATTGTGTGGAGAGAAAGATTAAAATGTGCTTACAGTGTTGACTGAAGGCATTCCGATGGAGTGACCGCTCTGAGTTGCCTGTCCCCTTGCCCACCCTTTTCTTGGCAGTGTTTTAGGGGAAAGCACATGTTGGCTGTGTGTGCTGCACAGAGTCAGTGGAGCGGCAGCTAGGCTGAGTCACTCTGCGACTCCACATACCTCAGGTCCCAAGACAGTGAGCAGTGCATCCGCCCTGGAAGCAACTTACGGATCAAGTTCTCACGCACTACATTCCTACTTGGAATTTCTTCTTTTCTCTGTGTAGGGATGTCTCAGGGCAGAAACCAAACAACTGAAAACCTAGTAGCAAATCGCCTTTCTTGTCCACAACAGTAAGGCTAGAACATAAATGTGTTTTTAGCTTGAAGGTGTTTGTTTGTACCTTCACTAAACATAAATCAGACCTTCTTAAGATGGAATAACTTAATGGAATTAAATATTGTATTTTATAGCTTTATGGAGGGGGGCATGAGAAGCTCAGCATCTTTTCTGCTCTCTGCTTTCAAATAGTATTCAAATGGTATGAGGTATGTGCAGCTGTTGGCCTGAGATGCTTCACACTGAAAGCGATAAGGTGGGGGCAAGTAAACTCACTTCTTTTTTGATGCTGGACATATGCTGTAGTGGCTCACTGTGCCGCAGGGGTGCAGAGCAGCCTAGGTTTTAATGCAAGCTTTTCTTTTGTGTTGTAGTCAGTTTACAGACCCGAGACAGAATAGGCAGTGGCGGGTCAGTGGTGGACTGCAGAGGACTGCTAGAGAATGAAGGGTATGTATGCCTACCATGATGCCAGCCATTTTCTCTTTCTCTGTAGAAAGAAGCACCAAACTATATACTCCTGTGTAGGATAAAACTGTGCTCCAGGCTACTATTTTATGAGGGAAGTTTTAACTAGCTCAGAAATTGTATCCCAAAGATTCAAGAATCAACTCAGAGCATCTCCTACCAGCTAGAGAGGACAGTTTAGCTGGGCATGATGGAATATATCTGTAATCTGAACACTAAGGGAGGATCCAAGTTCCAGGTGACCATGAGCTATCAAGAAGGGCGAGGAGGAGAAAGAAGAAGCCGCTGCCGCCACCACCGCCACTCAAGAAACAACTAGTTTTTGTATGAGTTAACCCTGATGTCATTCCCTAGGAGTCACTCACCTTGGCTTTTGCAGCAGTCTTTGATTGGCTTGGGACTCGCCAGGGAGCCCCAGGGCTACACGTGTCTTCTCCCCAGTGCTGGGGTTACAAGCATGCACTACCACATTCGCTGAGCTTTGGGTGAGGTTCTCACTGCTTACACAGCCGAGCCATTTACCAGCTGAGCCATTTCCCCAGGCCCTGGACTTTGTTTTAATCATGATTTATAGGACAATTAGAGAAATTTGAATATTGACTTGTGTTTGGTTTGCTGTTGTTGTTCAGCTGCAGTGGTGGAGAAGTCATTGTTTTTAAAAAAGTGGTTCATGCTAGAATGTGTGTGGATAGAATGTTAAAATGCAGGGATTGGACTGACAGAAACCCAGTGGTAGGAGGAACAAAGAGCAGCCTGGAGACACCCATATGACCAGCTGCTGGTTTCAGGTAGAGGCCATTGTTCTGGCCTTTCATATATTTGAAATTTTTCAATATGAGGTTTTTGTTTTTTAAAGTATTTGATTGTAAGGGGGAGTGAATCATTAAAACATATTGTTTTTGAAACTGCTTGGAGGGGTTATATTTAAAAAGCGCTTAGAGTCATAGTATTTTATATAACCAAGAATTCCATCCTTGAGTAAAATAACAAAGAAAATGGAGTGTTTGGGTAAAATCAAGAAAAAGAAAATATCAGGCACACCTTCTGCTCCAGCTTCCCCCATCATTTGGCTGCACCCTGGCGTGGCTCTGTGAGCACTCTAAATCATGGCTTACTCTGACTTCCCGTTCCTCTTGAGAGTCAAGGATGTAGAATAAATGCATATGGCCTTTGAGTGTGTGTCTTGTGACCCTTCCATGGTGGTTCTATTCCTGCTCTGCCCTGTCCCTTCCAGGACGGTGTATGAAGACTCGGGCCCTGGAAGGCCGCTCAGCTGCCTCATGGAGGAACCTGCTCCATATACAGATGGAACCGGTGCAGCTGCAGGAGGTGGGAACTGCAGGTTTGTGGAGTCTCCCACCCAAGACCAGAGACTCCAGGTACAGCGTCTCCGAAATCCTGAGGTTCGAGGATCCCTACAGACGCCCCAGAATCGACCACATGGCCACCAGTCACCGGAGCTGCCTGAAGGCTATGGTGAGTGTCTTAGTTTGCTCCCTGTTGCTATGATAGACACCATGACTAACAGCAGTTTTGGGAGGAAAGGGTTATTCAGGCTTAAAGGTTATAGTCTGTCACTGAGGGGCGTCAGAGCGGGAGTTGGAGGCAGGATCTACAGCAGAAGCCATGAAGAACGCCGCTTACTGGTTGATCCTCATGGCATGTTCAGTCTGCTTGCTTGCTTTTTTGTTCTATTTTCTGAGACAGGGTCTAACTCTGGAGTCCTGGCTGGTTTGGAACTCACTATGTAGACCAGCCTGGCCTTGAACTCAGAGATCTACCTGCCTCTGTCTCCTGAGTGCTGCGACTAAAGGCCTGAGCCACCCACCATGCCTGGCCTCACCCTGCTTTCTTAAACCATCCAGGACCACCTGCCCAGTGGGCTGGCCATCCCAAATTAATCACTAACCAAGAAAATGCCCCATAGACTTGCCTACAGGCCAATCTGATGGAGGAATTTTCTCAATTAAGATTTCTCTTTTCCCAAATAACTCTAGCTTCTGTCAAGGTGACAGAAAACCAAGACAGTGAGGAACTTGCCCTTTGCTGCTGGGGTATCAACAGGTCATCCCCACCACCACCACCAAGACAGAGTTTATCTGTGTAGCCCTGGCTGTCATGGACTAACTCTGATGACCAGGCTGGCCTCAAACTCATAATGATCCACCTGCCTCTGCCTCCCTGAGTTCTGGGATTCTAGGCATGAGCCTCTGTGCTCAGCAATCAGAACTTTTTATGACAGCCTGTATTGTTAAGCCTTTTAAGTATCCTGTGCACAGCTGCTAATGGCCAAGCTGTGCCTGCCATGGCTGTGGCGTTGGATGGCCATGACCATGTATGCAGGGAAAGTTGTAAGGAACTCCAGGGCAGGCATCCTTTTCCTCTGTGCAGGGGCCACCTGGGAAAGCTAGCTTCATCCATAGCAGAAGGACAAGGCAGCGTCAAAGCAGTATGAGGAAACACATGGTGATCTGAGATTTGAGAATGGAAGAGGGACATTGTGGGGATGGAGTGAGCAGAGACATGAGGCTTCAGTGGAGAGAAGGACTAAGAGGGCTTGCCGTTCCATTAGCAGATCACCCCAACACAGGCCCATTAGGAGACAGTGGTGGAAGTGGAAGGCTGTGTCTATGGCAGAAGTGTTTGGAAGCATCTACTTCAGGGTGGCTCAGTGAGGAAAGCCTCAGGAAAAACGATTTCTCCCCAAACGTGGTAGAGTTGAGGAAGCCAGCCACAGCCTTGTAATTCTTTTCTCTGTGGTCTCTCATAAGTGTTGAAAGAAGCAAGTACGGGGTGCTCACCTGCAGTCACACTACTGAGGAGGCTGAGGCAGGAAAATCATGAGTTCAAGGCCAGTTTGGGCTACATCATAAGACCTGTGTCAAAACACCAACACAGATAGATACATGGATGGAGGGAGGGAGGGAAGGAAGATGGATGGATGGATAGAATAAATTAAAAACAAAAACTTAAGAGTCTGAAAGTAGGATTAGGATGGGGAACTGGGGCAGAGTTTACTTACACAAATCCCCTTTCTCATGCAGAGCAAAGGACGACAGTACAGGGACAAGTTTACTTTTTGCACACGCAGACTGGCGTCAGCACGTGGCATGACCCCAGGATCCCCAGGTAGGCCTCACAGGCCTGAAGAGCCAACCCCTCTCTTGGAAGCTAACAGTGCGGTGCCATGTGAAGGGAGATGGAGGCTGGGACTTGCTGGGCAGGGGCGAATGTGGGGGAGAGCAGAAACATGGTGGGCCTCAGTCACTGTTGAAGTTGGTCACATGGCCATCTACTGTGCTCTCTTTCTTTACTTTTTTATAAATGCATAATCTTTTCCATGATAAAAAGTTAAACAGGAAAGATAAAGACTCTGTCACCCTTTTTCTCTTCTGCTTTACTGCCCCTCTTGCCTCAGTCCCTTGGGGACCATTCCGGGGGGAGATGAAGCTTTTCTATACGAATTCCTTCTACAAGGCCATACCTCCGAGCCCAGGTCAGAGAGACCCCCGCCCCACCCCGTGCCAGAGTTAAGTTTCTTTCCTTTGCTATTTTCCTTTTCTCTGTTTTCCTTTAACAATAGCATTATTACCTAAGAGGCCTTGGGTAATGCTCATTTCCTTTTTACTCATAATTTGTTCCCCTCAAGAAGCAGCTTCCCATCCTTGGTGTTACAGTTCAGGGTCTGTCATTCGTGTGAGAATATTACCTGCAAATCAGTGAGGCACCTCTTGGTATGCAGCGTAAGAAATGACAGGCGACTGGGTTAAATCCCTAAAGCGTCTTGATCAGGCATGCTTGTTCCCTCTGACTGGATCACAGTGAAGTTACCAAGGGGCCAGAGTGAAAGCACTTGCTGAACATGGGATGTTGTAGGCCATCATGCCATTGAGGGCTTGCTCTGTCCTCCCCAATCGAAAAAGTGTGGGGCCCTCGGGAGCCTTTCAGCGGAGGAACCTTTGCTACACCAAGGGTCTGGTTTGTTTGATTTGTGATTCCCAAGAGCTTTCTGATAGAAGTCAGGTGCTTTCTGCTAGTCTGTCCCTCTGTTGTTTAAGAAAGGGTGTCCCTGGGGTAGTCCCATTCCTTATGGTGGACAGAGACTCTCAGGGGTGTGGTCTTACCTGCCAGGTGTGGCTGCAGGTGTGTTTGTAGGGCAGAGGCTTGGGCTTACTGGGGTTGGTACAAGTAGCAGTGTGAAGGGGATGCGGGCACCTTGCTAGGAGATCCCTGTGACTGCTGGCACTGAGGTCAGTCTTGCTCCTCGGTTCTCCGTGGGATAAAGCTCTCTGTATGTTCCGTTTTGCTAGAGACCTTAACAGTGTGAACTGTGATGAACTTGGGCCGCTGCCTCCTGGCTGGGAAGTCAGAAGTACAGTGTCGGGAAGAATCTATTTTGTAGATCACAATAATAGGACAACCCAGTTTACAGACCCACGGCTTCACCACATCATGAAGTAAGACCTTAACATCTTTGCTGGCCTCTTTATAATTGGATGCTTCCTTCACCAATATTGGGGTGCACGTGGGGTTGGAGTAAGCACTCAACAGCGGTGTGGGTGTGTACAGAGGCCATAGGTCAGGGTCGATTTCTTCATCATTCGCTACACTAATATTTTAGCAGGGTGACCTGGAATTCACCCCTTTGGCTTGTGCAGCTGTCTAGCAAATCCCTGGGGTCTGCCTGGCTCTGCCCCTAGCACTAGAGTTTTTACTTAGGTGCTGGGGCTCTGAATACAGGTCCTCATGCTCACAAGTACTTGACTCCCTGAAACCATTCACTCAGCCCCACACTAACAATTTTCTTAATGTATCTATTGTAGTATTTGCTTGATGGTGGGCACAAGCAAAATAAGGTAGATAGTCGATGAGCAGTGGCACAGTTTAAACCTGGAGATTAGCATGACCGGGGCTAAGGCTGTACATCGCTGGTGCCCATCACTACAAATAGCCTAAGTGAAAGTCACTGAGATGGTGGCAGGAAGAGGTTCTCCAGCAACACTTGCGCAGTGCGTTCTCTAAGGGGCTGCTGGTGGTGGTGGTGCTGCTGCTTGCTGGAGGCTTTTCCTGTGCCTGGCATTTCTGCCTTGGAATTGGGTGTGAGCTTTTGTGCCACCCATACTCAGTAGCCCACAGACACAGCCTCACACATAACTCTGCAGTATGGCTGGCATTAGCTACAGAACATGAAGAAAGCAAACAGCACGTTGTCCCTAGCGGCCCTGTGAGTCCTGTCACTGATGTTTGTTCTTAGTGAAAAGGACTGGGAATCTTGATCAGAAGGAGTGGGTGTCACTGGATGTCACGGGTAGTTTGCTCCTCACTTCTGGCCTGGCTTTCAGTGATCTCCTCTAATTGTCTTCTGCCAGCTTCATTGCAGACCTGCCAAGGCCCTTCCAGCAGTGGACCCGTTGGTGTCAGTGACACACACAGATGCATGACATACAGTTACAATTTCTGTTGTAGTTTTCAGTAATAATATACCAGACTGCATTAGTCAGGTTCTCTAGGAACAAAATCTACAGAATGAACACACACACACAAACACACCATATGTGTGTGTGTTTATGTGGATGTGTGTGAGAGAGAGATTTATTAGAATGACTCACAGGCTGTGGTCCAGGTATTTCAACACTGGCTGTTTACCAACAGAAAGTACAAGAATCCAGTTCAGTCTACAAGGCTGGGTGTCTCAGTATATGCCCACTATATGCTAGATCCTGAAGAAGTAGGCTTTAAAGCCTGTGAAGGAAATGGACTTGCCAGAGCCGAGAGCAAGCAGACAGAGAGCAACCTTTCTTTTTCCATGTCCTTTAACTAGGCTGCCAGCAGAAGGTGTGGCCCAGATTAAAGATGGATCTTCCCACTTCAGAGATCCAGATTAGAAATGGGTCTTTTTACTTCAAATGACCTAATTAAAACAAAACAAAACCTTACAGGTGTGCCCAGCCTTTTGGATTTTAGTTCATTCCAGGTGTAGTCAACTTTACAACCAAGAACAGCCATTGCAAAGAGAAATGACTGCTGGGAATTGGGTATCTCCTTTACTGCACCCCAGACCTGTGTTGGGCTTATGCTTGCTGTCATCATCTGCATCAGTGACTATCTGCAGCTGTCATTCATCCGAGCAGTCCTGTCAGTAGAAGAGCCTGCTGCCTGCAGTGTGTGCTGGGGTCCCCTGAAGGGGGGTACAGTCTGGCCTTCGGCTGTCTGGCTTGTCCAGTGATGGTTGTTTCTCTGTTGGCAGCCACCAGTGCCAGCTCAAGGAGCCCAGCCAGCCACTGCAGTTGCCCAGTGAAGGCTCTGTGGAGGACGAGGAGCTTCCTGCCCAGAGATACGAGAGAGATTTAGTCCAGAAGCTCAAAGTTCTCAGACATGAGCTCTCTCTTCAGCAGCCCCAAGCTGGTCATTGTCGCATAGAAGTTTCCAGAGAGGAAATATTTGAGGTAAAGATTACATCTTGCTGAATCATATAGTCCCATGGAGAAACATGCGGGAGGCGTGTATTAAATAAGCTCTGTTTATATCTTGGTGGACTCTTTGCTTTCTGCTTGGTATTTGAAGGATCAATTTTACTGATTTCTTTCTGTTGTTTAGTTTTTATTACAGCTGAATGTAGTAGCACATGCTTTTTATCCCTTTACTAGGGAGTCAAGGGCAGGTGGATCTTTATGAGTATGAGGCCAATCTGGTCTATATAGTGATTTCCAGGACAGCCAGGGCTACACAGTGTGACCCTGTCTCCAGAAAAGATTTTTTTTTCATTGTGTCTATTCATTATACAAGGTTCTGTTACACAAGGGTATTGTCGTGCTGTTCACTGTGCCTCTTTCCCACCCCTACCCTCCACTTTCCTGCCCTCCCATAGTCCTCCTGTCTTCCAGAGATATGTATATATGATTTTATAGATCTATAAAATTTAGGAATCTTGTATATGAGAAAAAACACATGGTATTTGTCTTTCTAAGACAGGCCTAATTTACTCACTATAATTATCTCCAGTTGCTTCCATTTTCCTTCAAAAGATAGAGCTTAATTTTATGGAGAAAAAAATTCCAGTGCCTATACACACCACATATTCTTTGTCATTCCCCTGTTGTTGAACACCTGGGTTGGTTCCATGACTTAGCTATTGTGAACAAGCATTGATGATTTATTATGGACTCCATTAAGTGCTCTGAAGCATATACATGGCACATTATGGTTTGGTGAGAAGCCTCCAGACTTGGCTAGATCACTTTGCCTCCCACCAGCTGTGTGTAAGGGTTCCCTCTTGTCTGCATTCTCAACAGCATTTATTTGTTTTCTTAATACCTACCATTCTGACAGGGGTGAAAATGACTCCCCGTGTAGTTGTTTTTTTTTTTTTTTTAATTTCCTGGTATAGTGTATATATGGATCCTCTGAGATTAGAATAGTTAGCAAAGACTTTTTTCCCCTGAGGGATCAATTTTACTGTTCAGTGAGATGCAGGGTTTGTCAGGACCAAGGCTCATGCTGAGGGGAATTGCGTTTGTCTCTGACAACAGTTTTCAGTGCTCAGTGGCTTCAGTGCAGAAGCTTGTCACTCAGGGCTGGGGTCCTAGCTGGCCCTGAGCAGATGTAGATCATTTCTCAGTCTCACACCCACACATTCCCACCAGAGTTTCAGGGAGGTACTTCCTTCTCACGACAGTGTGTGGCCATTTGGCCTGGTCTTGTCTCTGGCAAGAGGAAAGGAAAGTGGTTCTGTCCCCTACTAATTCCTGGAAGTTAAAATCTCAACATGGATAGAGCTTTCTGTGCAAAAAAGGTGAGTCATGAGGTAAAACCTCAGCTTTGTTTGGGCTTCCCCTACCCACTTGTATGGAGACCTGTGGGAGAAATTATCACCTGAGGCAGTTTGCCTGTTTGGAAAACTTGGTGAGAGCCTGTCTCAAAATGCAAAAGTGAAAAGAGGCTGGGATATTGCTCAGCATTCTAGTCCCTGCCTAGAATTCCCCAGTGAGGGGCTCACGTGCAACACTTGTCTAGTATGTGAAGGACCTGAGTTCCAGTCATTCCATCCTTAGCCCCTCAAATAAAATCTTCTCTCTGAACCCGTGGCTTTGATATGTAGGAATCGTATCGGCAGATCATGAAGATGCGGCCGAAAGATCTGAAAAAGCGCCTGATGGTGAAGTTCCGAGGGGAAGAAGGTTTGGACTATGGTGGAGTGGCACGGTGAGCTGCTAGTTCATCCCCTTTCCCCACATGAGTCTCAGGTCTCTGAGCTACATCTCAGAGGAGCTATTGCCCCTCACTTTCTAAGCGTCACAGTGGAGCATCTGCTGTGCCAGCATCCCCATGGGCACCCAGGCTTCTGCTGATTTGAGCTGCTGATAACACCAGTTAGGAAATGTATAGTCATCACTGTTTACTTGGCATAGTCAGAATTACACTCTTAAGCATACTCCTTCTTCACCTCATGTGTCTGAACACAAAACATCAGGGGCCACTCCTGAACTAAACATGGAGGCAGCAAGGGGGTAGAACATACATGTAAATTGAACTTGTACCCAGGGAATTTTACAAGATGCTGGCATTCTTGTAATTGTTTCATCAAAGTAAATTTAAAAAGAATAATGAAAGCCTGTCTTTCCTGTCCAGCTGTTTTCACTTTTGAGACAAGGGCTTCTTAACTCTTAGAGTTTGTTCTAAGAGGCATTTGGTATAATCCAGGTGGCCAAGTTGAGGCTGATACCTCCTGATTTAGGGATCTGGTTATGAACACGGACTCTGGGCCGTAGTAGGGGAAGGACTGAACCTCTGCTCTAACATTGGCCTCTCTCCGGTTCTCCATGTCTACCACCTGAGTTCCACTGAAACATTTTATGTTTGGGTGTTTGGACTGCATGTGTGTCTGTGCACCATGGACATGCAGTACCCACAGAGGCCAGAAGAGGGTATTATATTTCTCTGGGATTGGAACAGATGGTTGTGAGGTGCCATGTGTGTGCTGGAAATCAAAACCAGGTAAACTTCAAGAGCAGTCAGTTCTCTTAACCACTGAGCCATTTCTGCAGCCTTTCTACTTTAATTACAGAATTTAGACTTGAAATTGTCTGTGGATTCTGTGTTTTCTCTTTCCTGCATACTTCCTTCTCATTTCCCTGCCCCAGAATTTACTATATCATGTAGAGTGGTCTAAAACAAAGTAATGCTTCTGCCTGAGCCTCTTGAGTGCTGGAATTACATATGTGAACCTCCACACCTGGCTCCGTTTTAGACCAGGCTTTGCCTTCCTTGTTCCCATAAACTTGAAAATGCTCAGGACAGCACCCTGCAGGTTGCTTCCAGCCTGGGCGTCATCGTGAGCTTCCTCTGCTTCTGGGTCAGGCCCTGGATCTTGGGATTCTAGCCTCTTCTTTCTTGGCTTCTCTCTTGTGGAACAGTTGTGCCGTGTAATTGTTCTTCTTCCTGTGTCCCTAACAGCTCCATACGGGGAAGAGCTTTGTCTGGCTCTCGGTCAGACTCTAGTTCTGGGTGGCTCGGATACCAAGCTCCCACCTTTGTAAATACCTGCTGTGCACAGGAGTCTCACTTCCTCACAGCTCCTCCTCCCATCCGAGGGCTTCCCTCTTATTTCCCATCTCTTTCCTTTCTCCTTCTCTCCTTTCTGCAGGGTTTCCTTACCTTATCTTCCAGTGCTTGGTGTGTGTGGGGGTGTTTCTAAGTTACTATGTAACACACTAATTCATTGAATTCCATTGTAATCAAGTATAAAATGAATTAAATGCATTTAATGGGTAATGAAATCTTCTCTGGAGAGCTTCCCATCAGCCATCCTGTGTTCTGTAGGAACTGATTTACTTACGAGTCACCAGATCTGGGGACTCTGCAGTGACCTAGGTACTGGGTGCAAGTGCACACCATGGCATGTTCTCAGCCCCACCCTCCTGTCCTCTGAAGCCAAGGAGGGACCGAATGCGTAGAGAATCGCACAGAAAGCAGGGAAGCACACTTCTGGTACACAAGTCCAAGGAGGTCCCCTGACCCTTCCAAAGTCCAGATGGAAGAGCATCATGTCTCTATCTCTTGTATATTTTCATCACTTTCTTTGATTTTTTTTTTTTTAATCTGTGCTACCCTCCCCTAACCTGGCTCCTTTCTGTTTGAGAGTGTAAGAAGCTCCACAATAAAGTCTGAGGCTGTTGTCTATCCATTGGGAAGGTGCTTTGCCTCTGGTACCTGCAGGATTGAGCCCATGCCATTCATAGCAGGGTGCCTGACAGTTCCACCACAGCCCTTTATTCTGTTTCCAGCAGAAGTGGTTATTGTGTTTGGTTGCTTTTGGTTTGGAATTTTTTTTTAATAGTAAAGTAATTCAAGCATTAAAGGAATTCAGAAAACAAACTGACCAGTGTATTCCTGCCAGATTTCTAAAACTAATGTTTTAGATTCATCTAATTGACTTTTGTTTTGTTTTGTTTTTCACATTATATAGTGATGAATGGGCTGCAGAGATGGCTCAGTCTGTAAATTGCTTGCCCTGAAAGCGTGATGACCTGAGTTCCAGCCTCAGAGCCCCCATAAAAACCCAGCCCAGGGCACAGGCCCATAACCCTGGAGCTGGGGAGGTGAGACAGGAGTCTATCTGAGGCTCACTGGCCAGCCTGCCTCAGAAAGTAAGCTAGAGAGCAATTAAGGAAGACACACAGGTCAACCTCTGCCCTTTGCATAAACATGTATACATACAAATAGAATTTTAAAAGTGAAGGTGGTCCATGCTTATGGTCAAAGTAAGAATTCAACTTGAAACTAGAAAGGCAGAGTTATTCATAAAGTCTCTCTGCTTCCCTAGAGCTTGAAATGTTCACCTATCAAAGTCTTTACTATAGGATGCTTTGAAATTGGAATGGTGCAGGTCTTTTGATCCCAGCACTTAGGAGACAGAAGCAGACAGATCTGTTGAGTTTGAGACCAGCCTGGTCTACAAAGGGAGTTCAGTGATACACAGAGAAATCTTGTCTCAGAGAAAAGAAAACAAAAAAGAATAGAAAAACTGGCACTGGAGAGGTGGCTCAGCAGTCAGGAGTACGTGCTGCTCCTGGAAGGTTCCTAGCACCCACGTGGCACTTTACGGCCTCCTGTAACTTCAGCTCCAGAGAAATTGGTGCCCTCTCCTGGCCTCCTTAGGTATTGCATGCATTTGGCATATATTTACACATACCTTTAAAAAATTCTGAAAACAATACTGTCAGCACATGTGAGCTGTGTTATTATTGTTCCCAGGGAGTGGCTGTATTTGTTGTGCCATGAAATGTTGAATCCATATTATGGACTCTTCCAATATTCCACGGACAATATTTACACATTGCAAATCAACCCGGATTCTTCTATCAACCCTGTGAGTATTACATGAGGAGTTGAGGAATCAAGCTGGAGTTTTCAAGGCAAAACTGGTTTCCACTAGTTCTTGGTGACTTAGACATGATGCTGAGGAGAACTCAGGGTAGGGGTGGGGAGCACTGACTTGCAGGACCTGATTCCATTCTGGATTCCAGCCAAGTTTAGATCAAGGACCTGCTGTCTGTGGGGAGGGGCTGTGGATCTGAGCTGCTTTGCTCCCGGGCACTTTACCTGAGGGAACTCTGGTTTGGTGGCATATCATGTTCTTGCCAAGTCCATACTCAGATCAAAATTGGAAAAGTTCCATGATTAGCTCTTTGGGCCACAAATGTGAACATTCAGCATGAGGTAGGTATAGGGCACACCCACCGTAGACCATATCTGGTGTCGGAAGGCCACAGAGTTGAAATGAGGGACTAGCTCTACTAGAGAACTGAAATGCGAATAGACCTGTGGTTGGGAAATGGCTCAGCCATGCAAGCATGACGACCTGAGTCAGATTGCAGAACCCACATAGAAAACCAGATGTGGCCAGGTGCGGTGGCACACAGCTTTAATCCCAGCACAGGGAGGCAGTGGCGGCCGATCTCTGTGAGTTTGAGGCCAGCCTGCTCTACAGAGCCAGTTAAAGGACAGCCAGGGCTATGCAGAGAGACCCTGTCTTAAAACACCAAACAAACAAACAAAAATCCCAGAAGCCAGGCACGATAGTGCGCACTGGGGAGGTACAAGTGGAAGGTACCCCGGAGCCCAATGTGGCCAGCCTCACCTGTAGACCCAGGGGTGCTGAGAGACCCTGCCTTAAAAGTGGTGGGCAGACCAGAGTAACGAAGGTGACCTTGCACTGAGAGATGCACATACATGTGCACTTGCACATAAACTACACACACACACACACACACACAACACACCGTGTGAATAAGCCTTTACCCATCCTGGAAGGTAAATTCTGGCAAGTTTTCTGAGGTGACTGCAATTCGGAGCTGGAAGCAGAAACATGAACCTTCCCTGCTTATACACCAGAAGCACCCCAGTTGAGAAAGAGGAGACAGACCTTCTCACATTGTTGGAGAAGTCTCCACATTCTGTACCAGGCCCCTGCAAGTTAAAAGGGTTCTCAGGGAAAGATAGTGACCCATGCACAGAGTAATAGGCCAGGGTATGGTGGGACATGCCTGTCATCCCAGGACTCTGAAGGCTGAGGCAGGAGGATTGCCATTACCAATCCCACCTGAGTTAGATGTGAATGAACCTGTAGCTAAAGGACAGCCTTATTCTCTCTGGCCGTGGGTGGGCGGTGGGCAGCTGAGGATATATATGCCTTGTTACTTCCAGAGTCAGGGGAAGTCTGGGAAGTGGGCCTCCACCCTCGCAGCTCACCTTCCTAATGACTTGCTGTTCTCTGGTGCCCCTATAGGACCATCTGTCTTACTTCCACTTTGTGGGTCGTATCATGGGTCTGGCTGTGTTCCATGGACATTACATAAATGGGGGCTTCACAGTCCCGTTCTACAAGCAGCTCCTGGGGAAACCCATCCAGCTGTCGGATCTGGAGTCAGTGGACCCAGAACTGCACAAGAGCTTGGTGTGGATTCTGTAAGTGTTGTCAGCTGCTCCACAGCTCCAGAGCGCACAGTGTGTTTGTTGTATGTGCACATGCTTTTCAGGGAATAGAGTGACACTAGAGACAGTAACAAAACTAACTATAACAACAACATTGGGTTGCAATTACACAGTAACAAAACAGATGTAACAGAATTTAATTGACTTATTTATTGTGTATTAAGGTTTGATTACAAATGCCAGTAACCTCTACCAGTGTGGGGGGCCACACAAGAAAGCACCCCTATCATTTCTTAGGTGATCTGTAGAAGGCAAGAGAAAGTATCAAAAACAAAATTAATATTTAGTTATCTTTGCTTTAGAGTTAGCCAGAATGCTTTACAGGGTGGCAGGGACATGAACTGTGGGTTTGGTGTGTCCCTGTGGAAGACCCAGGCCCTGACAAGTCTGGGAAGCTGCCATGTGGAGTCTGGCCCAGGGGCTTCTCCTCTGTGCAAGGACCATGGGGGAGTGAGGGTTTCCTTGTCAGGGATTTGTCGCTTCGCTTGTCACCAAGTAGGGCAGATAAAAAGTCAGTCTGACATTTCCAGTGCTTTTTCTTTCTTTCTTTCTTTCTTTTTTTTGTGGGAGCAGACGCCTTTCAAAGGCTGCCTTGAGAAGAAAGAGGCCTTATTTTCTTGGCTTGTGTCCTTTTGAATCAGCTGTCTCTTCACAGGCCTCCTCCCAGACTTGGCCCCCAGAGTAATTAGGCCTCATGTCCCATGGTGTCACAGGATGAATGAGTGATACCCCCATGAATGGGAATCACAAAGTCAGAGGCAGAACCTGAGCTATGCCTGCCAGCTATCCACCACAGCCCTCTGCAGCCCTCCAGGACTCGCTGGCATAGGCCTAACCAGCCCTTGCCTGTGTCCACAGAGAGAATGACATCACACCAGTGCTGGACCATACCTTCTGCGTGGAGCACAATGCTTTCGGGCGGATCCTTCAGCATGAACTGAAACCCAATGGCAGAAATGTGCCCGTCACTGAGGAGAATAAGAAAGAATATGTCCGGTAATATGTTGGGCTGGCCTTAGTGGTAGCCTGGAGCAAGCAGAAGGTGCTGTCAGGAGCACCTGTTGTGGAGAGGCCATGTGACATCCTGGCTGTGGGTGCAGAGGTGGCGAGCCAGGGTCAGCAGCAGAGGTTGCCAGTGTGTCCACGGAGGCCATTACAGCACCCAGTGCCAACCTGAGGGGCAGTTAGATAGATGTATTGGCCAGGGTCAGAGCTGTGGGTACATCATATTGTCACACACACACGTGCCTTGCAGATCCAACTTAAAATCTTGGCAGTTCTGGCAGGTCTTACCAATCCCTCTTGGATTTTAGTAGAAACCCAGAATGCCAGAACTGGTTCATTTTAACTGCTTTAAATTCTAGGTGTAGCGTGGTGTGTGGTGCAGACCTGTAATTCCAGCACTTGGGAGGCTGACACAGGAGGAGTTCCAGGCCATTCTCGGCTACATACTGAGTTCAGTCCCAGCCTGGGCTACAGAGATCCTTTCTTCAGGGGATGGGGAGAGGGGAAGAGACAGATAAAGCCAGGTGGGGTGGGACAGACCTTAATCCCAAGGCTCAGAAGCTAGAAACCAGTGGGATTCCAGGCCAGCCTCTATGACATCAAGTTCAAGACCAGACTGGGTTATAGAAACCTTGTCTCCAAAGGGGCTGGAGTGGTGCCTCAGTGGTTAAGAGCACTTGGTGCTCTTTCAGAGGACCAGCACCCACATGGTGGCTCATAACTGTAACTCCAGTTTGAATGAAGCCACACCTGTTCTGGCCTCCACCAGCACCCGGCACACACATGATAGATATGCAGGGAAAACATGCATATGCTTAAAAATAATAATAATAATAGGAATTAAAGATAAGACCAGACCAGCAAACTGAGAGCTCCTGGGAGGGTGGGAGCAGGCTGGAGTCCACTCAGCAGGTTCTAACATTTACCTCACATTTGCTGTCACAGCTCTCCGGTCACTGTGGGAACAGTGCTTTCGTGGTCTTTTCCCAATTACTTCCATTGTGTGGCTTTTCCTTTCAGGTTGTATGTAAACTGGAGGTTTATGAGAGGAATTGAAGCCCAGTTCTTAGCACTTCAGAAAGGGTTTAATGAGCTTATTCCCCAACACTTACTGAAGCCGTTTGACCAGAAGGAACTGGAGGTGAGTGCTAGGAGGCCTCCGCAGGCCCCCAGACAGGCAGTCCTCAGTACAATAGGCTTGGTGGGGAGGGAGACTGAGGGCACCTGAACTGCCTTGTACAGCTCTGTCTGTGCCCTAGCCAGCAATTAGTGACTGAATCTGCAGGAATAGTTCCAGGTGTCTGTGCCTTAGGTTTCTGGGATCTCTAGCCCATGCCCTGGACTAGACCTCTCTCAGCCCAGTTCTCTGCTCCCACTCTGGCTATTAATAGACTAAGGACATGTCATTGTCAGGGACTCGGACAGTGACTCATTCATCCCTTGCCAGCTCTGCCTGGTGCCAAGTGGCCCAAGCCTTCCAGATTGTTCTCACAGCCATCTGCCCACTGTGAGACTGAGGGCTTTGGAGTGGAGGCCTCTGTGTGAGGCAGTGAATCTTCAGCTTTTAAACAAGTGGAGAGTATGTGCCATACCCCCTCACTCCACATGACCTGTGGAATTCTCTCCCGGTCAGCCATTCCCAGTCCCTCTTCCCTGGTGCAGAGCAAACTCACACCTGAAGTTTTGGGGTATTAGCCTTGTGGTAGCTGTGTGTCAGACAGTGTGCAGCCCAGAGGTGGCTGCTTGGCTTTGGGAGTCTGACTGTCAGCACTTGTTGAGGGTTAGGAGACAACGTAGGGTGGGGAGCAGTGTCTTAGGCATTTTAGATGTAACACAGCCTGATGCCATTCCCTAGCTGATAATAGGTGGGCTGGATAAGATAGACCTGAACGACTGGAAGTCAAACACGCGGCTGAAGCACTGTGTGGCAGACAGCAACATCGTCAGGTGGTTCTGGCAGGCGGTGGAGACTTTTGATGAGGAGAGGAGGGCCAGGCTCCTGCAGTTTGTGACTGGATCCACACGAGTTCCTCTCCAAGGCTTCAAGGCTCTGCAAGGTGACTGACGTGGAGTCAGGGCCATTCCCTGAGGTGTTTAACTGGTGTGTCCTGTCTTAGGCTTCAGAAACAAGAATTGTAATGTGGGCCATCCCACTAAAGAATGATGGTGGCCAGTGTTCTCAGAACAAATATGTAGACTGGGCTGCCGGGGCGGGGGGGAGGGGTGGTGGAGGGGGGAGGCTTCACACTGGCGCCCCCTGTGGGCCTATGGATCCCGTGTTCTCTTTAAAAAACCAGGAGCAGCACTCTCTCATGTTCACAACCCAAAGTGAATGCTTCCTCACCCTTCTTGAGCAGACAGCCTAACACCAACCTGTGGGGGTTGGTGGAGGAGGCTGGGGCTAGCACACTAGAACTGCTGCACGCGTAGAGCCTTCACTGTCCTTGAGGGACAGAATCCACCTTACTTTCATAGTGATGCAGGCCTGCAGGTGGCTCTGTATAAGTAACAGGGTTCCCCTCCCAGCCTCCTGAACTCTGGAGGCTCCACCTCCTCCCAGCATGGGTACTAGTAATTGACTAAGCCTGAGCTTGCTGCTTCCCAACACCCAGTGGGTGGGTGGAGCAGGAAGTGCTGTCCCTCCTACATCATGGTTCACTAAAACACACTGAAGGCGTGGGATTTATTCTCTGCCTGCTAAGGACAAAAAACAGGTGTTCAGTAGTAAGTTGTGTAGGGGGTTCCGATTTTTGTGATCCCACTCACTTCTCTCCTTACCTCACCTCTTCTTCCCTACTGCTGGCTGCTTACCGAATGTTCCCATTGAGAAAAACTCTTCTGTCACAAGGCTCTTACTAAAATTCTCTAAGACCAGACAGGGGCTTGGGTGTGACCCATGGATAGGAGAGACTCCCCATCTAGTCCTGGAGTGGCTGGTCCCATGGGTTGGGGAGCTGGGGAGGGGGAATGCTGCTTAAAGCAAGGCATTCAACTAGAGACACACAGGCCAGGTGCTGAGTGATAAGGGCCTAGCGAGGGGTTACCCTCCCCTACCCAGTGGGCCACATGGCCAAGTAGACAAGGCCCCTACACTGCCCTTCTACACAGTGCCACAGCAGCCCTTTCTCCTGCCCCAGCAGCGCCAGCCATGGCTGGCAGACCAGAGTGTTTAATATACCTGTCAGCCCAGTGCAGACACTGGCTTCTATAGCTCCAGCTGCAGCAGGCTAGGAAAAGCCCTGAGCGTCCAGGAGGGACAGCATAGAGAAAAGCCCAGTGGCTAGTGCTTCCGATAGACTAAAGTGCAGGGACAGAGCAGTCTCTGCCTCAGCTACCACAAAGAGGTTCCTGGGCAGGCCATATGTAGGGGCTCTAAGCTCCTGGGCTTTAGAAATGAGTCACCCTGCCCTAGGGCCTCCTGGCCAGGCACTCGAAGGCTGTGTCCCTGAAGTACATTAACTAGAATGTTGTCTTGTAAGGCTCTACAGGCGCGGCAGGGCCCCGACTGTTCACCATCCACCTGATAGATGCCAACACAGACAACCTACCCAAGGCCCATACCTGGTAAGCTCTGTCACTGTGGTGTCATGTGTCCTTTGTGTCGTCTCCTGGAAAGCCTCAGATCACACTCTAGGATCATGCAAGCCCACCTTGAGTCAGCAGGTCCCATTGTGTCACTGCTTTGGGAACAGGATTGCTTTGTGATGCACAGCAGTTAAAGCTCCGGTGCCTATCACCTGTACTCTAACCTGAAGGCTCATGGATGTCCCTTGGTTGCATGTTGTGGGTGGGTGTGTGCGTGTGTGCATGTGTGTGCATGAGCCCAGCAGAAAGGGGCAATCATCTTCTGATGCATGGCTCCACTTTTTCCTTCTCAGAACTTCATTGAAAATGTTCTCCACAGTGGATTAGTTTCTTGGTAGCCTAAAGATTCTGTCTCAGGATCGTGACCTCTCCTTCAGGATTTTAGTTCCCAGGGTTGTTGGGATGCTCTGTGATAGGGTAGAAAGTTCAGATGCTGGCTGTGAGCTAATGAGGTTTGAGGTGAATGGTTTAAGTATTCCAACTATTGTTCACATCTCCAAGATGTGAACATCCATTCCCAGGACCATGTAGGACAGCATGGCCGCCTCAGCATGGTATGGCATGAGTTCCTACAGAATGGGTGTGTGGCGCTGACACATGGCGCTGGTACTATGTCCCTTCATAAGGCTTCTGTCCTTCAGTAACTTAGGACATCTAGGTTGAAAAACATCTGTCATCTAGGTTGAAAAACAAACAATACACCCTTCACCCAGTTGCTAGCATTCCTGACTGCTCTGTGCCTGTGATTCAAGGCCACTGCTTTTCTGTTTATTGGTTTTTAAAATTACTGTGTGGCAATAGATGTGGCACAATACTTGGAATGAGTTTCCCCTGTATAAATCTTATGTGGGACATTTGGTATCCATCTCCTCTTTCTAGGATTTGGTGTTCTCACTTTTCAGACCCAGCATGCTCTAGTAGAGGATTGACCAACCCCTCAGTAGGTGGAAGGAGACTGATGCAGGTCACAGGCCAGCCAGGGGTTCTTCCTAGTGTGGAGAAATCACACCCAGGCACAGAACAATGCGCAGGAAGTATGCAAACTTGCATTTTGATTTTGTAGATCTTGAGATTTTGCTGCAGGTTGATTGGAAGAAACAAAAATAAAGCAAACAAGAACTTGCGTTGAAAGCTGAAGCTTTCCCAGTGGGAGATGAGACACCACATCCTGGCCTGCTGAGCTTACTTTCAGTGTGTCCCCAGCAGTGACTCTGGCTTCTTTTGTCCTTTCCCAGCTTTAACCGGATCGACATCCCACCCTATGAGTCCTATGAAAAGCTCTATGAGAAGCTGCTGACAGCAGTGGAGGAGACCTGTGGCTTTGCTGTGGAGTGACAAGTAGCCAGAGGT
The DNA here is from genome assembly GCA_028658305.1 of Pachyuromys duprasi. Lineage (NCBI taxonomy): Eukaryota > Metazoa > Chordata > Mammalia > Rodentia > Muridae > Pachyuromys > Pachyuromys duprasi. The sequence continues at coordinate 16,639,125 of CM053751.1, forward strand.
CGCAGAGTCTCGCTCACAACCACCAGACCCAAAGCATATGGCGTCTGCACGCCTCCCGCATGGCGGGCTGAGGCCTGAGATTCCAGAAACCCGAGGGAAAAGGCTCGTCTCCCTCCTCCTTTGGGGAGGGCAGGACAGGGGACTTTCATAGGTGGCTCCCACTCATTATCCCTCCTTTATTATAGTTCGCCCACCCTTCCATCACCCATCCAATAAAACGCAGCCAGGTTTCACCCTCAGCCTCCTTGGCATGGTGGGAAGGCTGTGGTGTCTCTGGAAGCATCGACCCATGATCAGGACCAAGCTGGGCCCCTGAGGGTTTGCATGGTCTCTGCACCAGCGCTTCCCTCTCCATGTAGCCTCAAGGTCAGCAGCTGCCGATAGTTTACCAAGATCAAGTTCCAGGTGTCACAGGCTAGTAGCCTGTTCTAGGTAGCAGGTGGATTTCTAAGCAGGAAATAAGCGCACAGTGTGTGCTTGCTGGAATTCCACTCTGGCAGGAAGCTGGAGGCAAAATGTGTTTTCCCTGTTGAGAGTTAAAGGAATTGGAGCCGCCTTTCCTGGAGGCCCAGGCTATCCCTTTTCAGGGTATCCTGGCTGAAAAAAAGACAGTTTTTTTGCACAGGGGGAAAAAATCTTTAAAAGTCCAGTTTGCTGTGTTTTCTACCCAGTTTGAAATTCTCATATCATGGAGCTAAGCAAAGAATGACCAAAACCAGCCTCAGACCCCTGGGTCCAGCTGCTCCTGTGCCTGGGGATCCGGAGGCCCCTGGCATCGTGAAATGTTAGTGGACTTCACATGGGTCGCTAAGAGCTAAACTAACGGCAGTTCTGTCAGCCCCGCCACGGACGGGGCAGCAGGAGAGGCCACTGACCTGGGGTCCCCTGCTGCAGCTCCCCGGGGTTGGTGCTGTGCACAAAGCAGGTGTGATGGAGGCTATAACAACAGGGTAGGGCTCCACCTGCCTACATGGCCCTCTTCCCCAGTGGCGAGGGTGATGCTAACAGTTCTACTCAATTTGCTTGCTCAGTCTTTGTCTTCTGATGAGCAAGGCCAAAGCCAGCCTAACGCTGTGTCTCTAACACCACTTCCAGTTTGCACAAGTGTTCAGAAGTGTTGACTCTCTCAACAGAGCAACTGTATTCAGGCAGCTGAACTCTGGTGGAAGGCAGAGCAGCAGCCGGTTTTCCGTGTGGTTTTGTTGTTTTTGTCTGTGGTGGGGCCGAGAACAGGGTAATTCATTAGCAAGACATTTCATTGGTACCGGGGTACAGGTGCAGCCATGAGTTCAAGTTGTGTGGGAAGTGATCAGAAAGGTCCTGTTGGGCCACTGGCTTTTGCGTTCTTTTCATTGCTTACCCTGTGGTGGGGAAGTAGCTTCCCTTCTGTTCCTGCTGCTCCTGTCCAGTGTGGCCTGGAAGCAGTTCTGAGTGACTTGGGGGGGAGGGTCCCATACACATCCTATCCCAAGGGGTTTGTCCAGCTTGGTGGCCACCAGCACTACAGAGCGTGAGTTAGCCACACTCTGGTTTGCAAGGTTTGGAGGCAGAAAGGATGCTAAGCCTCACTGCACAAGGACTGAATCCACCCCACCTCCCAGGCCACATTGGGGCCTTATTAGTCTCTCAGTTTTCTGCCTTGCCCCAGGAGGGCTTCTGTATTTCATCTACCTTAATGCTTCTGACGGTGTTCCAAAACCCAGCTCCCTCATGACTCAAAAGAGTGTTCAAAAAGCATGAGGAACCCTAAGTCGTAGCCAGTCCATGGGAAGCAGCCACACCCTCAGAGTGACACTGTCTTCGTGGAGACTGGAAACCCTGCCTGCTGCTATCGCACTGTCCCGGTCTGCAGTGATGGAGGAAACCAGGGTCCTGTGCTCTGGAGATGTGCTGCAGGAGTGCGAAGTCAGTGTTCCTGCTGCGGGAGTGATAGGGGACGGGCCTTAGGAGTCCCTTGTCAGGTGTCCTTTGAGGAAGAGCCAGAAGGTGGGCCCCCAGGGGCTGACTGGTAGGCATGCATACCACCCACTAACAGTCTTTCTGCTCACATTGCCTATGGGTTCCCCCATTGCCAGGTCCCCGTGTCCCAGCCTCCCCCTGGTGCGTCTGTTCTGCACAGCACTGTCCTCTGTTGGTACTGCTGCACTTCCTTGTCTGTCTACCATGGTTGGGCCCTTCTCAAGCTCCTCAAAGGACACTGCGTGGCCGGCCCACTGCAAAGCTCCTGGTTGCCCTGCTTTGGGTCTAGGTGAAGCCCTTTCCTGTAAGATCTCGATTGCCATCCCTCCTGGTGGCTCCAGGTGGTCACCCAGATGCTTTAGGAGCCCGGCTCTCCAGGCTCCCCTCACCAGCAGCCAGCAGCCACACTCAGGGATGCAGCAAACACCACTCTGCTCGGCAGTGCTCCGGAGAGGACGTGCCGGGCTGCGGCAGTGGGGCAGCAGCGGGTTCCAGTCTCTTGCTTTCTGTTAGGAGAATCTGCCACAAGATGGGATGTTGACCCCTACACTGGCTTGGCCACACGGTCAAGTTCAGGTTAGGTGGACCCTGGACTGACCTTCTGCGGAGAACGTGCCCACCCTACTGCAGCAGGTGGAGGGCCACATGGCAGCCTTCTGGAACGGTGTGGATTTTTAAAATGTGTTCATAGTGTATTCTAATTTATTTTGTAAGGTCCTGTTTGGAGCGCTGCTGCTGCTCTAGTCGCTCTCCCAGTTTCTATTGCCCATTTACTTGTGACAGTTGTACACTAATGTTCTGTTTTATGTCAGAATTGAAAGTATTTAAAGAAATTCTAGTTCTATTTAATGCTGTTGTGGAACCAGCTAGAAAAACACAAAAGATTGACTGTAGAGCAGGCTGGACCCGGGAGGTCAGGTTCATTTTGTTACATACGCAATAAACTCACAACTTTACTTTTTTTTTTTTCTTTTTCTTTTGTTTTTTGTTTTTGTTTTTTTTTTTTTTGGTTATCTGTTACTTTGATGTGGAAACAAGATTCTGGTGTATTTAGTTTCATAAGCAATAAAGTCCAGCCTTCAAGAAAATGAGGAAAAGGTAGAATTTTGGGGAAAACAAAAATACCAGAAACAGTAAGGATACATATCAGTCTGTTCCTATCACCTTGGATTTGAGGTGGCTGCACTGTGCCTTCCCTGGGCTCTGCCCACCACACCAGCTGGAGAGCCAACTCCCTGTATGTTCTCTGCTTTTGGTTATTTTGAACAAGGCTGCCCAGAATATACATCTACAAACCGTCAGAGTACCACAGTAGACTTGCTGGGCCAGCACACCCTGTGTTTGCTTGCTGAGGACGCTTCCAACTGCAGATGCTTCTCATAAAACTTAAGACAGTACCTGGTGGCAGACGTGTCCCAGGTCAAAACCACCGTGTCGTCACCTGTGAGATGAGGGATGGCTCTCACAGGGTCCTGATAGAGATTAACCAGGAAGTGCTGTGTGGACTGTCGCTGATTTAATTATAACACTAAGCTCCTTTTCAGAAGGGTCTTGGTCTCTTCCAACTCTGAGAAAACAGAACAGACCATGTATCAGGTGGTGACAGCTCTTGAGGCCCCAGCAAGCCCAGGCCCAATTCCCTCGGCTGTGGAAGATGGTAACAGGGTCATCTGGAATTTTCATTTCATTCGTGAGAGTCGGTAGAGTGCTCTGGAGAGAAAATTACGGCAGCGTAACACAGTTCATTCCAGCACAAGGGAAATGGAGGCAAGAGGGTCAGGAGTTCACGGTTATCCTTGGCTTCATATGGGAGTTTTCGGCTAGCCTGGGTTACATGACACTTCTGGGGGGGGGGGTAGGGGACTCAGTGTTGGACCAGTGAGACAGGCCGTGGGTGGAATTGCCTGGCTGCACAGCCTGATGACCTGAGTTCAGTCTGTTCGCAGATCCCTCGGCAAAAGGAAAACAGAACAGACTCCTAAAAACTTGTCTGACTTCCACACACACATGACAGCACATGTACGTGTGCACACATACACAACACACAATACAGTGGTAATTAAATGGCCCTGTAGCATTCACTACAGTGTCTAGTAAATATTCAGTAAGTGCTGGACTTTAAAAAAAATCAGAAATGAGGGGGCCACTAATAGAGTGCTAGCTCTGACTGGGGAGATGGGCAGAGCAGGGAAAGCAGGTGCTGAGCAAGTCTGAGGACCCATGTTCATCCCAGGAGCCCACACCGTGGAAGGAGAGAACCGACTCCCACAAGTGGTTCTCTGACCTCTGCACACTATCCACAAACACAAAGGTGGGTCACACCTTTAATCTCCTCGGCACCTAGGAGGCAGAGGCAGGCAGATCTTGATTCTGAGACCAGCCTGAACTGCATTTGTCTCAAAACAAAAAACAGAGCCATTTAGGGCTATACAGCAAAACCCTCTATGAAAAGTCAAATAAGGGATGGCAGGTGAGAGCCGTGCGATCAGATCGGCAAACAGGAGACAGCTCCTTGGGCTGGCCTGGGTGATGCCCTAGACACATCCTCTCTGATTTCTAGCAGTGGTAAGAACAGCACTTTTTGGTTTGCTACTTTAATGTGTTCTTTCTCTTAGCCTGGAAACAGCAATTTCCTGTATTTTCCTCATTTAGTTTAATGATGGCAGCTAAGTCGTTATCCAAAGGCTCAAATGGAAACTAAGCAACAATTACAATTCTTTGGGGCTCGCTTTACAAATCTACTTTACTTAAAAGGGAATTTTATGAGGCGGTTCTTTTCCTTTTACTTGCCTAGAAGGATGGGAGACCACGGTTGCCTGTCCTGGTGCCCACGCCTCCAGCTGATGCTACCACGGAGCATCTCTGTGAACCCGAACCCAAGGCCGGACTCAGTTTACTTTTATGGCAATATACTTGTTTAAATAAAATACGGTTTGTCATTTAAAAATTTACACTTTGAGGCTAGAGAGATGGCTCAGGGTTTAAGATCACTTGTTGCTCTTGCAAAAGAGTAGGGTTCAATTCCCAGCACCCACATGGTGGTTCACAAGCATATTTAACTCCAGTTCCAGGGATCCAACTACCTCTTCTGACCTCTGCAGGCAGCAGGCAAACATGGTGAGCATACATACATGCAAGCATGACATGTACATAAAATCTATTTTTTTTAAATTACACTTTTGCAAATTATAACTTCATGGAAAGAACAGTACATTAAAATTAACATGTCCAGCCTGAGGCCACAGCTTAGACAATAAAGTGGTTACCTCCCAAGCATGAGGACCTGAATTCAATCCCTGTAGCCTACATAAAAATGTAGGAATGCCATCATGTGCTTCTGCTGTCAACACAGAGGAGACTGGGACAGGTACATCTCTAGGGCTCACTGGATAGGTAGCCTAGCATACTTGGTGAACCCCAAGCCAATGAAAGCCCCTTTGATGAAGGAGGTGGTGTTGCTGAGGCTTACAGTTGGGCCCAGCATTGTCTTCTGGCCTACATATGCACATGCCCCCATACCTACATCCCTGCTCCACAAACATATTAAAACAAAATGTCTAGAGAATGACAGCAGCAGTATGGTGGATTCAGATGGCCTAGACAGGAACACAGACGACAGACTAGAGAGGACTAGAACACCTCCCCTATGGATAGCAATCAAACACACCCACAACCAAGGAGAACCCAGGCACACAGAAGCAGGAAGGGGCCAACAGGACAGTTCAGACTGCAGGAAGCCACGGCCCAGTCCTGGTTTCCTGCTGTGACATAAAACAAAGGAAACCAGATATTCATCTAACCTGTAGCAGGCCAGCCTGAGGCACACAGCTCAGCTGTTAAAACACAGAGCACGGCTTAATAACAGCTACCAAGGAGGAGGGCTGTGAACACTGGGTAGGGAGGGGTGAGGGGATGTGACCACACGAGACATTACTGATTGAAGAGAGACCCTATGGAGAGGCTGGGGGGAGAGCAAAAACACAACATTTAAAAGCAGTCATGGGGCTAGGGATCTGGCTCAGTAAACAAGAGCACGCAAGTATGGGAACCTGAGTTCAAATCCCCAGCACCCAGGGAAAAAGCCAAAAGGTGCTTAAGATGCTCAATGTGTATGTGTGTGTGACACACACAAAGAGCAAAAAATCTAAAGGAAATTGGAAAAATTCCATGAACAAAATACTGATATCAGATGGATATCACAAAAAAGAACAACAAAGATATTCTAGAACTGAAAAACGTGACTTCTGGGAATTGAACCATCGACTGATGTGGTTCAGCTGTAGTCTTAAACCAGCAGAAAACAGAGCCAGTGGGTTTTAAGGCAGTTTATCAGAAATTATTAAAAAGGGAGGCTAAAAGAAAATGACAAAAACAAAAGAGTTCAAGGGATCGAAAGGACACCATCAAGTGGATGAATACATGCATTATGGAAGCCCCAGACGAATGAAGTAATGTTAAATAACCGCCCTATTTGAGGAGAGTCATGATCAACAAACTCCAAGAAAGATTAACCCAAAGAGCCCTACACCAAGCCACACAATCATATTCTTGACAAAATCAAAGCAGAAGGATAGGGGCTAGAGATACGGCTTTCAGTTAAGAGGACTCAGGTTTCATACCTAGCACCCTCTAACAGGCCACAACTGCCTTTAACTTCAGTTCCAGGGGACCTGACATCTGATGAAGTGCACATACAGACAAGTAGGCACGAACACATAAAGATAAAATGTAAAAGGAGGAAGCATGCGTTATTGTGGTGTAAGTTTCCTCCAAGATTGAAGCATTCCATCCAAAAGGGAAGCGCCTTAAACAGAAAGGTAAACAATTTAAACTAGCTTCAGGAAGTGCCTAAAACTGACCAGAGTCATTAGGCCCCTCTACCAGAGTAAACAGTAAAAGCTGAGAGAGCATCTCTCAGATGAAGTACAGCTCAGTTGCAAGGAAGACTCTCAGGCAACCCAAGCCACAAAGGAGACTCTTGAGACCTGACCTGCTGCCTTCAAGAAATTGCAGCTACATGGAAGTTTAGACCAACCGAGTCACTGGGAAAGAAAGGACACTCCCGCAATGCTTAAGCTGCCTGCAGGCTGTGCAATGTGCTCCAGGTTCCCAGCTTTTGTAAGCTGTCACCCATGCTGGGGTGGGCTTTGGTGATGCAGATGTCTTTGAGTCATATCTGGTCCTGTCGATAACCCCCATAAAACTCATTGGTTCAAAGCGGACTTTGGTGGTATCCATACTTTGGTCTGTCATATGTTTCCTATCTGGGGTGAGTAGACACATATCTGTTGCATTTCCCCAGAAAAGTTTTGTCACATGAGAGTTATGTATGTTTGTGTGTGTGTATATATATATATATCTCAAAAGATATGAGATGGGTTCTTGCTACAATGGGTTAGCTGTGAACTTCTGGTCCTCTGGCCTCTGCCTCCTAGATGTTGGGATAGCTTACAGGCACTATAGGCAAAGAGAAAACTTTGGAAGCAGAATAAGAGCAAGCAGCCATGTACAAGGGAAGTTTGGTAAGATACGAGCAATTCCTCAATAAGCAGTGAAGAAGTGGGTCTCAGTTAAGGACTCCCAACTGAGAACTCTGTATTTGACAAAATGAAGGGAAAATTAAGACATTCCAAGATTAAAAATGATGAAGACCAAAAAACAGGGAATTCATGGCCACTGGTACTACCTTCCAAGCCCTTCCACTTGAACCAGGACAGAAGTGGGAAGCTGTGTAAAAATGCAGGTCTCCAGCCAAGACAAACCAACCCCTGCACAATTATATGAATGGTATAGTGATGGCACATTTTTTTTTCTAGAAAGATAAAGGCATAAAAGTATAGAGTAACAGGCCCCATGTTTCTGTGTGACTGGAAAAGATAATTGCATGAAAACCAGTAAGTGCAATTTTTACTTATGCATCTGGGTGGCAGCCTGTGGGGACTAAGAGAGAGAGTCTGATCCTTTGGAACTAGTCACAGGTGGTTGTGAGCTCCCTGCTATTGGTGGCAGGAACAGAACTCTGGTCCTTTAAGTAGAGCAGCAAGTGCTCCTAACACCTGAGCCACCTCTCCAGCCCCGCCGAGTTGCAACTTGATATTTACAAAATGAGATGGGGCAGAGCTGTTCATACATGTGAAGTTCTTTTATGAGGCTACACTTAGCAGAGATTCAAATCAGACTGTTCCAATTTTAGGGCATTAAAAGACGACAAATCTATACAAAAGTATTTATAAAACTTATAGGAGGGATTAAAAAAAGTGTCAATACAAAAAACAGTCAACAATGAGAGCAGATGTGAAGAAGCAGTGGGACAGCAGGAGACAGACCATGACCATGAACACAGCTTTTCTGTCTGCAACAAGTTTAAATACAAGTGGGTTAAACCCCAGCCAAAAGATCCAGACTAACAGAATGCATTAGAAACAAAAACTGCATTCTGTCTACAAGAGAATCACATTAGACCCAAGGACAGTCATACTGAAATAAAAAGAAAGCATTTAAATGGTAAACATGTGTTTTGTGTGTGTGTGTGTGCGTGCACGCGTGTTGGAGAAGTATGCCAAGACCAACAAGAATCAATGGACATATGACATCAGGTCAGTTAACCAAGAGAGACTTTACAAGCTCACACTATTATTAACCATCAGAAGCAAACATGGAAGAATGGAAGGAGAAACAGTTCTGCCAAACAAGCTGTTTTCAGCAGATACAGCAAGAAGTGGGGTGAGGGGAGAGAAGACCCGCACACCCCAGAGGCCAGTGAGACCACTGGCTCTACTGAGGAGCAGCGCAGTGTACGCGTGTGTGTCCATCTTCTTTTGAGGTACTGGAAACGGAACTCAGGGCTTCACGCAGGCTAGGCAAGAGGAAACCAACCCTCAACCACAGAAGAAAAACTGAAAAACTCACAAGAGGATGAGAATTACACAGCAAATGACTTACGGTTCGAATGTGAGAAAACAGAACAGGCTTAGATGAATGGGAAGTACAAGTTTACACACACACACACCATCAGTTGTCTGTTGATTGCCATGACCCCTTTAAACCGAATAGTCATCAGCAAATAGTATTAGAAGTACAACAAACATGCCAACAAATTAAGCTGCACACTTACCTCACACCAGATGTTAACTCAAGAAGAGCCGAAAATACAAACCACCTCAAAATTAAATACTTATTCCCAGAATGTAGAGGCTGAAGGACTGCTTCAAGTTTAAGGTCAGCCTGGATGAGCACACAGTAAGTTCCAGGCCAGCCTGAGCTGGAGCAAAACCCCATCTTAACAAAGCAATAGAGGGCTGGGGTAGGACTGGAATAGAGTACTTTCCTAGTATGCACAGTGCTCTGGGTCTGATCCCAGAGCATCATGAATAGGCCATGCTGTTACATGCATTTGGTCCTAGCACTAGGGAGGTGGAGGCAGATGATCAGAACTTAAGATTTCCCTCAGCTACCAGACACCAGCCTGGGATACACAGGACCCCATCTTTAAAAACCAAAACAAACAAAAACAGAACTCTTAAGACACACAAACTCACAAACACACAAACCCAAAGATTTAAACTTAACTCACAATGATAGTCATCTATAAATGAGCGCCTACCATCTGAAAAGGCAGCCTTGAGCATAGTCCCAGACATCACTACCACACTGGGCTGAGATCACTGTGGCTTAGGTCACCACCGCATCCTGGGTCTCCTGTCATGGGGCCCTAGCCATTCCCAGTCTGGAACACAGATGTTGGGTGTTGAGTAGGAAAAGACCCCTTCTTGTCCTGGCCACTGCTGTTAAGGTTGGTTGTTGCCAGTAAGCAGGAGCAATTCCAGAGGAATGGCATGGCTAAGCCTGGAAGGGAAACTCAGGCTCTGCCCCCACTCGGCAGCACTGACTCTACACTGGCTTGCCAAGGTGAGACTCAAGGGCTACTTTACTGCTCAAGCTTGTGCAGCAGGATGGCCTCGACATCATCGGCCAGCAACTGCCACCATTCCAGCATCTAAGGCACCTTCTCACAAAGGGAGCAATTCTCAGGACGCTGAGGAACACAGATGACTGTGAGAACCAGCAATAGCGTCAGATGGATACCACCTGGCCCCTCGGCCTCAGTCTGTAAACCGGGGTGCAGCTCAGCAGGATGGCGTTCAGCTGGTTGAAGTCCCATCCCACTTGTTCCAGGACTGGCTCTGGGGCCTCATCGCCCTCTCGGAGCAGGCAATTCCTTTCCTGTCAAGTGTAGAGCCATCACTCTCCCTCAACTGACAGCCCATGTAGGCCAAGGACTGGGGCTACACAAAGACTCCAATAAGGCTACCGGTGCCAACCAGACACGAAGGAGCTTGTAGCCAGGTCACATTCTAGCAGTATGCTAGTTGTACAGCTGGTTTCCTCTTAGGAAGGAGCCAGGAGGCTGCAATCCTCAGCCTTGACTTCTCAGACTAGGGTAAGCTTAGCTTCAGGACATGCAAGCTGGGGACAAAGGGAAGGCAGATGAGAATCCAGGGCCAACAGGGGGTTGTGGTGATCCATGCCATGTGTCAGAGGCAGCTGTGGAGAGTCCTTGTAGACAGTTGTCACCTGCCTTTAGGCTTGGATAGAGCCTATGTTTAAGTAGGAGCAGCATGTCCTATATCATGCCATGTCATAGCCAAGAGCTTAGAACTGTCTCAGGTCCGCCTGTACTTTAGATTGAGACTAAACAGATAATGAGAGCCAGCCGAGCCTCCAACAGGGTTCAAATACCTGGTTGCAGACAGTAGGGTGAAGATGGGCAGTCCAGGCACACTGCCAGTCAGCACTGGCAATCCTGCCACGACGGCTGTAAACGGGCTAGTTTGCTTCTGACCCTTGGAGACGAGACATCGCCACCTGTGGGCACTGTGTGTGCCACAGCCTGCTCTGTCCAGGAGGGGCCGCTCTGTCCAGGAGGGGCCAGCAGATGCTTAGGTAGAAGAGACACTCCATAGAAAGAGATGCTAACACAAAGAGAGGCGCAACAAATACTCTTATAAAATATTTATTCTAAAAAAAAAAAAAAAACCACACTGTACAAATTTAGCTAGAACGTTCTCAATGCTCAGATTTATAAAAATGTCAGTCAACATAACAGACTAAAGGGGACAAACTTTAACTGCTTTCTTTTCAAATTAGGAAGGAAAAACAAAATGATTTTCTTATCTTTTTTTTTTTTTTTTCCTGGTACAATGATAGTAAATTTCTAAAAGATATCCAGCAAGCCAGCAGTAGAAAGTGCAAGGTTGACCTTCTGGCCTCCACAGTTCCATTTCTGCCTAGCTGAAATGGAATCCGATGAGGCCAAGGGCAGCTTTCTCCTGCGGGCAACTCGAGCTCATTGAGCCACATGGTCAGACTTAAGATTTCCAAAGCAGTGATGGACAGCATGAAAATCTATGCACAGAGAAGAAAGCCTGTCTGCTCCTGATTCCTGTTTCTAACACTGTAGATTTCCTGGACCCCATTGAAGGTCTGTGCACAGCTGCTCTGAAGTGTAGTTTTTGGAAGTTAAGGGGAATAGGGGTATCTGCCCTTCACACCGAGGCAGGAATAGCACAAGAGGAAACCCCAGCCCAGGAGTCCCTAAGTTAAAACACATCTCAGAAGCTGCTTAGCTCTGCTCTGCCATCTGTAATGGCCTGGTTACCCTGTGTACAGGGGACCCCTCTGGGACTAATCTCACACTCTTCCACACACAAACTACTGGGAAAGTAACTGAATAAAGTGGGTAACAAGGCAGAGAGAGGTCTCAACAGCCAGGGGCTCAGCGGCTGAGAGGCACATTTCACATTCTGGGCAGGGTGAGAGCTGTGGTCACAGCCACGGGTGCCAGGCAGGGTCCATGCGACACAGATTGTCCAGGCTGTTGGCAGCAGCCACTAGGGTGTTCACCTTGCTCTCTCCACCGTCGAACTGGGCCAAGTTGTGCAGGCGGGTCATGATGGCAGTGACGGCTTTCTGAACCAGGGAGACCAGCTGCTGGCTGTCCATGTTTTCAGGCTGGCCAGCGGCTGACAGTGGAGAGGAAGTGTCCTCCTGGGTCTTTTTGTGCCAAGCAATGATCTCATCCCGGAGTACAGTTTTCAGAATGCCATCCACCTGCACAAAGGAGAAGGGGAAACGACTGTGTCCCACCAGGGGCGGACTGGGGCAGGCTGCCACCTAGTGGCTGAACAAAGCACCTGTTTTCTGACAGAATGCTGGGATAATCCGATGAGAATCCATTGAAATGTAGCCAGTGTCCTGAGCAGAGGGAGGACACCAAAATGGCAGGCTTGAATGCTGTGTCCTGACACCGTGCTCAGGGGAAAAAGCCCTGCGTTTGCCAAGGTGCTGAGAGCATCTTGGTGAGGCAGGCAAGTAGAGGACAAACAAATCAGCCCTGGCTTGGCTTGAGCTCCACACACCACTCTCCAAACAAGGCTTTGGGTCATTTGCTCTCTAGCAACCTTTAATAACCTCCATTTTGTGGTATAAACACATCCTGGAACCTATCTGAGAAGTTAGGGATACTAGGCTGATCTGGTCTAGACTGGTTTTAGGTGCATGTGCAATAGGACAAACTGTCCTCTGAATTATCTCCTGGTGGGGGGAGAATACACTATTTACTATTTATACCCATGAACGACAGCACTCATGAGCAGTCAACTAAGGCTTAAATAACTCAAGGTTATCTGTCAATCAAAACAAAAAAACACCTATATTTCACACCTTCAGGAACCAATTCTTCTTCCTCTTGTTGCTTCCAGCATCTGCTCCACACTGGTACCTTATCTTTGAATATCCCTTGCTATTTGCCTGCTTATTAATTATTTATTTTTAAATATTTTAGATTAATTATATGAATGTTTCTGCCGGCAACATTTATGTGTACTATATAAGTCAGAAGAGGGCATCAGATTCTCTAGAACTGGAGTTTCAGGTGGTTGTGAACAACCATGTGGGTGTTAGAAATTGAACCAGGGTCCTGCAAAAGCAACTAGAGCTCTTAACCACAGAACCATTTCTTGAGGACCCATCATCATCATCCCCCCCCCCCCTTTTTTTTAAAATAAGAGCCTGAAAACACCTCATCTATAGCAGCAACCACTGGCACTACCAGTACTTTGCATATCCCTAGGTGTTTGTGTCTGCTTGGGCCTCATCTAGCCCTATGGAAGGCAGGCAGCAAGCCAGAAAATACTTCGGCCTTTCATGCCAGGAAGATGTGTGAGACAGGAGCCGGAAGTTGCTATAGGGAACCAATAAGCAGTGGACTCTAGATTCCTTTTGGCAAAGTGGCTTCCCCTTCTGCATATCTTTAGCCAATGAACATTCCAAACCTCCAAATCCTCCATTCTAATACCTCCCTCCTTGTTTGCAGGCCTCAAGCACCGCTGAGATCCTGGGTGGAATTAAAGAATCAGCCCTCACTTTTCACAGGAAGATGCTGAGACCCACCTTGAAGTTTGGCTGGGCAAAGCACCGTGCAACAGCAATCATGGAGGCAGTCAACGGGCCAGAGACACCAATGGTGGTCAGGAACTCAGATATGTTGGGTGTGAGGCGGAAAGGGACTGGGCGGTTGGCATCTAAGTCCCCAGTTGCATCATTTATGTCAAACCGGAAGTAAGCAACATTCAGCTTGCCTGTGTCCTAAATTTCAGAGGGAGATATTTTTAAGGTTCACATAGGCAGGACAGAGGAGTCACAGCAGTGTCTGACTGTTGACAGCAAATTACCTGAGCGATCTGTAACATCTCAGGGTTGAGTCTATTCAGATGCAGGACGAACTCTGCAAAGCCGATGAGTGCCAGCTGGATGGTCAACATCTTCCGGAAGGTCCAGTAGTCCGTAGCATTGGGGAAGGTGTGCAGGGCCCACTCCTTCAGCATGCTGCGAGGAACCATGTTGCTCTGGACCTCTTTGAGGATGTCTCGGAGGACCTGGAACACACCACTATGTGACTCTTTGCCCACATCTCCCAGCAGATGAAAAGCTCTCATGTTGCAACTGCTGATTTACTTAGCATCTGACTAACCGCTGCAGACCACGCTTCCTGAAGGGCTTAGTACCCACCGCCAGTGTGACTATCTGAATGGAAGCCACGGTTGTGCTGTGCGGAACATGCCTGTCAAGGTCTCCACACAAACCTACTTTCACCTTGTTGCCTCCCAACACAAGAGCCAGCTAAGGAAAGAGACAAAGGAGAGCTGGCTACCAATGTCCTCTCGATCACGCACAAACAAGTGTCACCAACCCAACAGCTAACCCAAAACGAGAGCAGACACTTGCATGACCTCAGGTCTGTCCTACAAGACACCAAATCTCAGGGACTTAGAGACAGCTTTAGCCCAACCGAGGAAGAACAAAACTACTTTTTCCAGGTCTCTAGAAACTGAAGCTTCTAACAACAGCCAGATGAGTTCTCTAAGAATGGCAGGCTGAGTCCGGGCAAGTGCAGCAAGCCTGGTGGCAACCTTATATGTCTTTCTTCCTACTTCCACAGTGGCCAGGACGGCTAGCCCTCATCCCTGGAGTTGCCCCTGACCTGATCTACTTGTCAGCGTCCTACAGAAAACCCGACTGACAGGTTTGTCCCTGTCTCAGTGAAGTTCTCTCAGCGATGACAGTGCTTACTGAAATAGCTGATGGTAACTGTTAACATGCAGGTGCCAGACACCACACACCAGCTGGGGCCCTCAAGAGCCTGGCCAGACATGAAAGTGGGTGCAGGAGATGGGGTGGGAGGCCAGCAGCTTCGACAGCTCCAGCACATTCCCGGAACCTAGAAGGTCAAGTGCACTTGACTCTATGTGCCCCTAAAGCTCTGCCACAGCAGAAGTGAGGGCAAAGGCAAAGCTACAAATCATTGGGTCATGCTGCTGGCAGATAAGACACCATCAAAACAGACATGGAGCGTGGTGGTTCAAACATCTAAAAAACTGTCAAATCAAGACCTGGGGTGGTGGTTTAGTGGTGGAGTGCTTGCCTACCGTATGTAAGGCCCAATAACGACAAAATGCACGCACGCATGTATGCACTACATCTACTGACAACCACTTGACTTTACGTGTGACAGAAGAAGAGACTTCACAAAGTGAGCTCTTACTATGTCATATAAGAATGTCCAGCACTCACTATAAAAAGACAAACTGAGAGACGGTTCAACATCAGGGTACTCTCATAGAGCTGGGTGGGGTTGCCAGCACCCATGTGGCTGCTCACAACTTTATGTAACCCCAGTTCCAGGGGACCTGCCACCCTCTTCTGACCTCCATAGGCACCAGACATGCAGATAGTGCACACACATACATGGGGGCAAAACACCCATACATGTAAAAATGGATATTTAAAATAGACAAACCGTCCAAATTAAAAATGGGCAGAGAACTGAACAGGTATCTTGCAAGGAAAAAAGACAAATAGCCAGTAACAGAGAAAGACTCTCGTCATCACTGGGAGGAACTACAGTGATGTGGTATTAGCACTGCATGCCTTCCAGGGTGGCTCTAGTTAAAGTAAGTGTTGAGAAGGCCACAGAGGAACGGGGACACACACTGCAGGCACCCTGGAATACAGTTCACTAAAATTTTAAACATGGAGTTACCAATCAACCCAGGAGTTCTACATCTGGTGTAAAGATATATATACTTTCAAAAGAAATGGACACATATTCACACAGACAAGTGTGACAATGTCCACAATATCTCTCATTATATAACCAAAAAATAAACCATCCAGAAGCCCCTCAACCGACAAACCGACACTGTGTTCATACACCAGAATATAATGTGACAATGAAAAAGGAATAGAGTGCTGACACAGGCCAACAGAGTGGATTAAAATCATCACACATGAGAATTCAAAAGCTCTAGTTCCGTTCATGCTGCGCCAAGAACAGGCAAATCCAGAGACAGGAAGACCTGCGGTTCACCTGAGGCCGGGACTGGAGAGAGATGGTGAGTGGTCAGTGATGGCCATACAGAGAGATTCAGCTACAGACACTCAATGCCTTCAAGGATGGCTTTCACAGCACGGGAATTTTATCTCAATAAAAGTGTTACTAACACCACGGAAATGGAGCAAAGTTACCACAAGCCAACCGAGTGTGGGGAGGAGCCTGAGGGGCTGGGAGTCACTTAGTGTCCCTACTCAGGTGGTGCTTGTAAATCGGACCACCCCACTCCTCTGGTCACTGGTGAAGCGCACAGCTTTAGCTAATGGCTTCCTCTGTCAGACAGAATAATGGCCTCTCCCAGGAACACCTCATGTCTACCCAAGAGGGCACAGAATGACCAAGCTGGGGCCTGTGCTATAAAACACCCAATTCTCAAAGAAGACCCCAGTTCTGTCCAGAAGCCTGTGAGTTACCAGGGATTCGCTCCCTCTGCCTGAAGAGGTGGGGAGCTGCTGCAGACCCTGCAGCTAGGACCACCTTAGCTCTCCCGGCTCAGGAGGTGGAAAGGAAGCCCTGTGGGCTCTAGCCTCCTAATAAAGCCCAATGTTGCAGGACCCAGAGAAACTACAATGAGCCCCGGGCAATACAGGGCAGGTCATGGCTTCCACCCCGTGGCCTCTCCTGGTAATGCACAGAAGGACCCCGTGGCACCTGGGGAGGGGCCAAAACAGCTGCCTCTTGCCGCTCCACACAACCCTGGACAAAATCTTCCCAGCCAAGGGCAGGAATCTGCAAATAAGGAGAGGGCCCGCTGTCACTCTGGGAGCACACGCTGTCTGGGACTCCTGTGGCCCACTCGGTGCTCCTGCCCAGGAAACCCCAACAGCTGGGTCCCAAAGGTTTCGGTTGGTCACAATTTACATTTTAGAAACCCCACAGGGGCTAGCTGTGTATTACCCAGCCACTGGCTGCCGAGTGAGCATGCCAGCTACTGGTGTTTGAAGTCCGTCTCTGAGCTTTCCTTTAAGTGTGGGGCGGGGATGATGAACTCTCTGAGGTCAGGAACCTCACCACAAACCCCCTGCAGCAGATGGCCAGCAGCCATCTGACCTTGACCATCTCATGAGAAGTGAGGAGTCCCTCTCGGAACATCCCACCGCAACCAAGCAGCATGGAAGGAGGGCCCGGGCAGCAGCTGGCCTCCTGCCTGGTACCTGGTGGCTGGCCTGGGTTCCCCGTGCCTGCACTGTGGCCAGCCTGTCATAGTAACGGGAGATGGGGTTGTCGTGCTCAATGCCTTTCTTGGCACAGCGCTGCTTGTAGATCTCCACCAGAGAAAGTGAAGAGGGGTTGTCTTCCACAAGGCGCATCTGCGGCGACACGGCAACAACCCGAGGAACTGGGGAAGGAAAGGAGGCAGAGTGAGGGAGAGTGAGCAGGTTAGCACTCAGCCTCCCCTTCCCGCCACCAGCCCAGGGCACACAGATAAACTGGAAGAGCCCACACCTCATTTACTCAGCAGACGGAATAAAGCACCACCTGTAGGGTGGTGAGGGTTAAATGCTCACTGGGTGCTCCAAACATCCGTTAGCAGGGACTCTACCCACACTCACGCCTCGCCTCAGAGGCCTTCCCTAGCTGGACCCACCCTGGCTCTAAGGCACCTGTTATATTTGTCTACCTGAACTAGAAGGGCTGGCTCTGGCTCTCAGTCAGGTAGCTGACATTGCTCTGTAACCTGAGGCTCAGGGACGGACCCCACGCATACAGAAGTCCAGTGCTCTGCTCCCATGGCTAACACAGTGTGGAGCAGTGGCTTCTCTAGCAGTGTGTATTTTGGGATGGCATCTGTCATGGCCAAACTCCTGAGCTCCAGTTGGGAGCCACCTAGCAGGTGGGTATATACATACCACCTGCCACCTCTGTACCACAGCTGCCTGTGATGTCAGCTGTCGGAGTCACTTGACTTCAGGTTCTCTATTCCCACGGAGGCAGGTCATTGATTGAACAAGGTAATATTTAGAATGCCATTTTTAAGGAATAAACAGATTCTGCTAAAGTCAGTTGGAGGAAGCTGACACTGACTTTCTTGCCCTGAAAAACCTGGTGCACCCTGTTCTGGCTGCTGAACCCTCAGCATGGGGCAGTGACAGTGGATGTGCCACAGCTGCTTGGTTTCTATTGAACAGAGTAACCGGGGGAGAGCACTGCTGAACCAGGACTGCTGGCCTGCCGCGCTGGCTTCCATCCACGTGGAGTTGCCATGATTCCAAGATACAGTCCTGGACTTATTACTGACCAGGAATGGGAAGAAGCACAGACCATGGCACATGCATGCTACAGTACGCACAGCTCTCCGACACATGACGAACTTCTTCAGAGATCTTTTTTAATTCTTTCAAAAAAATTTTTTTAGCTGGGCATGATGATACATGTCTTTAATCCTAGCACTACCGAGGCAGAGGCTGTCTCTTGAGTTTGAGGCCAGCTTGGCGTACATCGTATGTTTCCAAACACACAAGGCTACATAGTGAACCCCTATCTCAAAACAAACAAAATAACTCCTAAAAAAATTTCATTTTTCTCTTACTCATTTTTAATTTTTTGCTTTGTTTTGTTTTGTTTTTTGAAGACAGGGCTTCTCTGGGTACCTTGGTTGTCCTGGATTCACTTTGTAGCCTTGAATTCACAGCAATCCACTTGCCCCTGCCTTCCTGAGTGCTGTGATTAAAGGTGTGTGCCACCATGGCCAGCTTCAGTTTTGAATTTTTAAAAAGATTTACTTTTTATATGTGTGTATTTTACGTAAATATTTATGTGTGTGCACTGTGAGAATTTCTGGTGCTCAGAGAGACTGAAGAGTGTTACCAATGGTTGTGAGCCACCACTTAGAAGCTGGGAAACAGACCCAGCCCTCTGTGAGAGCAGCCAGCACTCTTAAATGCTGAGCCATCTCTCTGGCCCCTCATGTTTATTTTTAACTATATGTATACATTGTATCTGTGTGTGTCCTTGAGTGCAGCTGCCCACAGAGGCCAGAAGAGGGAGTCATATTCTTGCAATTGGAGCAATTGGCTGTGGGTGCTGGAAACTGAGCTGCAGGAACAGTGTGTGGTCTTGCACTCTGAGCCATCTTCTCCACCCTCAACTACTGATTTTGAGATTGTAAAAGTTTGTCAAAATATGTTAGGCTAAGCTAGGCCTCTTAATCCCAGCACTTGGGAGGCAAAGGCAGGCCGATCTCTGAGTTTGAGGCCACTCTTGTCTACATAGGAGTTCCAGGCAAAAGAGACTGTCTCAAAAACAAAAACAAAAAAACCAAAAAGGATGTAGGGGGGTGTTGGTTACATCTCTACTGTCAGAAGAATGTTCCATATAGGATTTGTGAACAGGCATTGCAGGGCTTCCAACTTCAGAGAGCACACACCAAAATGCCTGCAGCCTAGGTGTGGAGTGTGCTGTCAGAGCTACCTGATAGCATCACACACTGCTCTCGGGTTACCTTCCAGTCAGGGCAACCCCACACAGAGCTACAGCCCCCAAACTAGATTGCAGAGCTAGCCACAGGAAGGAGAGCCTGAGTGTGCACTCTTAACCCACAGGGAGAAACCAGAGGGGACAGGGCATGCCAGCTGCTGCTCCTCAAAGCGTCCCATCAGCCAGTGGCCTGAGCTGCCCTGTCCCTGGGGCATGGCTCTCATACCTGTGAAGAACAAGTGCCTCTTGGTGGTCTCCTTCCTCTTCTCCAGGCAAGGGTTCAGCAGGCGGAGCAGCTGCAGCACACGCTCCTCCCGCCGCGACTCGGTGAGGCAGGCATCGTTCATGACCAGGTACGGGTAGATCTTGCCATTGTGTCCCCGGATGTAGAGCCTTCGGGCCGCTGTGTTGTGCTTCTGCACAATCTCCACTCGGGGCATAAAACTGCAAGAGCGACAGGGAGAAAAGCATGATGCGCCCTTCCTTGGGGAAAACAATGTTCAGAGCGGTCACAAACAACAGGCTGGGTGTTCAGTGGCCACAGAGGTGCTGCAGTAATCTAGGATGTGTGGCGGACTGATGGAAGACAGGGAAGAAAGGGGAGCAGGTGTGGGTGTGTGGAAAGGCAGAGCCAATTTAGAAATATGAAACAAGGTGCACGTTGGCTGCTGGAGGCAGCCCTCCCAAGGGCTGCTCACATCACAAGCTGGATTCAGCACGAGTAAATGCTACAGCTGACAGCTCTGCTTTTGCTTTTATTTACTTATTTTGGTTTTTCCAAATTACATTTCTATTTTCATTTTGCATACATGGTGTATTTATGTCAGAGTGGCTTCTCCTTCCACCATCTGGGTTCCAGGTAGAGAACTTGGATCATCAGTGGTGGTGGGCCTCTTTACTTAGTGAGCCATTCACTGGCCCCTATTCTGTTGTTCTAAATAGGGTCTTACCAGACCTGCTTGGCCTGTTACTTGCTGTGGAACCCGGAGCGGTCCTAACTCAGAACCATCATCCTGCTTTAGCACCCTGCATCCAGGACTTAATGCTGTGCACCACCACACCTGGGTCTAGTTCAGCTTTTCCTATCACTTGTTAAGAGTTAATAAATGCCTGGCATATTCAGTGTGCCAAGTTCTGTGGAGATTCAGAAAAGGTCTCTGCAAACAAGCCTGGCCTTCTCTCAGGACATTAACCCTGCAGTCAGCTAAAGTCCTAGAAGAAACCAACAACGGCCCTATATACCCCACACCAAGGAACCAGCATAGGCAGCATCCCAAGGCCAGCCCGAAGCTCCTCTGCATGCTAGGCCCCATGTGCTCACCGAGCGATCTTGATGTAGTAATGAGTTGGCTTAGGCATCAAAAACTCCCCAGGGATCTCCACTTCAGCTGTCTGAGCTGAGAAATTGCTCAAGAACCGACACTTTTCTTCTATGAGGAAGAACTTGGGAAGCTGCTTGGTTTTAGCCTCAAGGATTTTGATCCACTTTTTCAATTTAGAAATCAGATTATGAAGCTTCATGGATCCTGGGACACTGAAGTCAAAATCTGTAGAATAAAATAAACATGATTAAAACCAGCTGCAGGAGCCAAGTATAATATAGCTGGGTTGGTAAGAGTGTCTGCTGAGCATGTAGGAAGTCCTGGGTTCCATCCAGGAACAGGGCTGATGAGAAGGTGAAGAGAGATCCTGCTCCAGGCCTTTGGCTGTTCCAACTAACAGCCCCACACAAACTTCACTGCAATATAAGCAGTCAGTTTCAGGCTAGTCAATGTACTGTGCTTCTTTCAATGACACCTGTCTGGTTCCCTACTGAACTTTTTACACGATGACTGGGAGAAGCATACACTCTACCACTGAGCTGCGCTTTGTGCTATCACTGGATTCCTCAGCAGGGGCTAGGGCTGTAGCTCAGTGGTAGAGTGTCTGCCCAGCTCACAGCCCTGAGTCTAATGCTCGGCACCCTACGATGGGCTCTCTGAGGCTCATCCCAGTTGAAGTGTGTACTAGTAACTCCCTTCCATTGCTGAGTTGGTATGAATGACACTCAGCTATTCTATACTCTACCTCCTGAAAGGAAGCAGGTTTCCGGCTTGTGGGTTAGCCATGAATATTCATGCATGCCTTACTACATGAGAAGGCTGCTGGTTCTCCCTTGGTGGAGACAAGCTCGTTACCTACACCTAGGCACATCAGAAGTGGCCTTGTAGGAGCAAGTCAACGACAGGCTAGACTGTCTCATTCAACTTGGGCTGTGATCTGAGGAAACCCTGTGTTTTTTACTCTTTTTGAGCTTTGGCTTTGTAGTTTTTACATTGAAATCTGAGTGCTTCGGCCCATATCTAATTATGTTTCAGACTAAACATTTGATGGAAGGATCTGACTTTTCAGATGAAGACACCGAGCCTTCAGATAAAAACGGACTGGTTCTCCATGTCTTTAAGTAAAATGTGATGGTAAAATGCTGTCTCATATGCTTCCCACTTCACCAGGGTGATGGCATGGTAGACTGCAGAGGCGCGAACTTAGCTAACAGGAGCCAGAACTCCGGTGAAAAAAAGGGGAGAGCCCACATTTTTTTCTTTTCTTATTATTTATAGATATAAATCTACATTTATATCTATATAAATCTATACTTATAAATGTTTATATAAATCTGTACTTATATATTCATATAAATCTGTACTTACATAGATTTATACAAATCTATACTTGCAGATTTATATAAGTCTGTGGGAGTGTGATGTCTGTGTGTGACTATACCACACTGACTGCAGGGGACACCAGCACGCATGCACATCCCCAGATGTTATTCAGCATAGGTCTACCATGTGGAAGCCTCAGTAGGAGGCACGTTGTGTTGTGGTGTTACCCTCAAGCACCTTATAGTTCACGAACAGGAGGCCAAGTGTCCCCAGACCACTGGTGAGGTGACAGGGTGGAGTACAGTAGGCGGAGGTGGAGGCCATAAAGCATCTCGCATAGGTGTAGACACAACACACACTTTTAACTGCATTATTTAAGGACAGTAAGGCTTTACAAATTACTTAAGTTTTGGGGTCTGGGTATAGCTTACTTGAGTACTTAGCCACCTTGGGAGAGACAGAAGGTAATGTACCAAATGTTCCCCAAGGCTTCAATGTGTATCAGTCAATAAAGGGTGTTTTCAGACAAGTACAAAACAGCTCACTTAATTTTAGAAGCTGAGGCAGATCTTGTTTCCATGTCTACAGGTCACTCAGATGGCTAAAGACATCTGTTTGGGGTAAGTTGCTCAAATAGTATGTGAGGTACTGTGCTATATAAACATACATACATGTGAGCTGGGAATGGTGAGGTTGCCTCCCATGAGGCAGGAAGAGGCCTAGGGAGGATTTGCTGGGTAAGAAAATGCCTCCACCTGAATCAAGGAAAAATAATGGAAACAGTCCCCATCATCCCACCTCCTACCTGGCACCTACCTGTTGCTTTGAGCCCTGTACCTTAACCTTTAAAACCCTCCACCTCAACTTATAGCCTTTCCCCACTGAGGGTCAGCAAAGGCTTGGCTGAAAACCTTGCCTTTTCTAACCCCTATCTCTGAAGGCCAAACTCTAGCCCTTCAGTGGAAAATAAGACATGAAGTCAGACTCTGATGATCACGCCTTCCTTATGTTTGAGTACTGAGACAGGGTCTCACTAGGTAGCTCTGGATGTCCTAGAATTCAGAGATCTGCCTGCCTCTGCCTCCAAGTGCTGGGATAAGGGTGCACACCACATCCAGCCTGAGCTTATGTCTTATAAAAGCCTAACCGTCATGTCCAGTGTAAGACACACCTGTGGTGAACTGGCCCTTCAGCTTCTGGAAGACGGGGTCCTGGGCTGTGGCTTGTGCCCGGCGGGCCAGAGACTCAGAGGCTGCGCTGGAGAACATGGTTGAGACGTTGGACACATTCTCCAGGCCTACCCCGAAAGTGCTCACCAGCTTCTTGACAAAGTTAAGAGTGTGAGGGGTAATCTTCGCATCAGATACAGCACCACTCTTTTCAAAGGCGACAGAGTAACACTTTGCCAGGCCCTGCTGGAGTTGCCTGAGCACCTGGCAGGAGACAAAGACCATCAGCCAGAGAGCAGTGAGGGAGCCCATGCTATGCTAGGCCCACTCTCCACAGGTCATTCTGCTTTTACCAAACCTGGCACCCAGTGTTACCTACACACTCTCACAGCAACAAGGAGCTGGCCCAGAGCCCAGTAAGAACTACTACTGGGCAGGAGAGCTTGTTCTACTTTATCCTCAGCTGAAGTGACTACCCTTAAGGAGGTCGCGGAGTTGAAAGAAGGACGAAAGTAGTAACCTGTGTGTTGCTGCCTCAGCCACAGCCACAGCCCCTCCCTCACATACAGTAGCCACCAGCAGCCAGTCAAAATGTAACTGAGGCCATGGAGGTTTGTACTGCAGCAGAGAGTGGCCACCTTAATGTCATCTCCTTCTCATTATCGCACATAGCCCAGGCCGGCCCTGACCTTCCTGCCCTTACCTCTTGAGTTCCAGGATTGTATGAACGGACCATCATGGCTTCTGCGGGGCTGGGATGAAAGCCAGGGCTTTGCATATTCCCGGCAAGCACTCTCCCTCCTGAGCTACAACAACCTCAGCCCTCATGCCCTCCTCATACTTCAATGACTTGAAAGATGCACTGGTGTCCGGAGAACACCTGTTCACCTGGACCATGGTTATATTCAACTGTAAGCAGCTAGGCTGACCAGACCCCCCAGTCTGAACACAGCATGTCTACAGACACTTCCGGTACCATCCACTCCCTCTACGGGGAGGCAGCAGCTGCAGAATCGGGTCCACCTACCTCTTCGTGCCAGTTCTCTCTGAACCAGACCATCTGGTCGACGATGCCTTCCAGGGAAGACAGGAGGGTGGGGTGAAGCTCCCGCTGCATGTGCATGATTCGGCTGCAGCGCCACATAGGCGCTGTTGCTCTTATGGGCCCTGGATCTGATGCAGAATGGGACTGGTTACCCACTGAACTGGGCTGCTGCTGTCCAGAATCTGAGAGCAACACACACAACGCCAACGTCAGCGCAAGACCCACTGATGCCAAGCTCAGAGCGCTACAGGACCCACTGGCCACAAGAACACTGGTTCCTGCCATTGTGGGACAAGACCGTTCTCCCCAGGGGCAGGGTGAAGATGCTCTGATTCTAAGAACAGCTGTCCTGCTTGACTGAGGAGCAGAGAGCACAGTAAGTTCTGCCCTGACTACAGGTGGTCCAGGGAAACGCTAGTGTGTGCCAACAGACTGCCTACCATCCAAGAGTCTAATAGGCAAGTGCCATGACTCCCTGAGCCCTGTATCATCTGCTGTCTGATACCAAACATTTGGAAAACCATTTCCCAAAAGATTCCTTGCTACTAAAATTCAAAGAACCTAAAAGCAGCTAAAAAACTGGTCTACATACTTCATCCAGGAAGGCTAACCCCCACGCACATAATGACATTTTTAAAAATAGTCACTCTCTGAGAAATATGTTACAGAACACTGCATGGCCAGCCTTCTGGCTTGAGTGCACTGTATTTAGTCGGGAACTAAGAAAATAACCTTAAGTTTAAGTGACCAAGCCAGACAGTTGAAGTGCAGCATGCTCCCCATGCCGCATTTAGGGAGGCTCTGGTGCCACACGAGGAGGCCATCTGGCATATGAGGCACCCTGCTTACCAAGTACCCCACACAGAAGCCTCCACTCAGTCAGCCCCGTGAACACCTATCCCACTGAGGCAGGGAAAAACCACAAACTCTGCTCAGCTGTTAGGCTTGGTTCTCTGGCCCTGACTGAAGAGACTGAGCACAGGTAGGAGGGGGCAGAGGGCAGGGGTGCATGTGGTAGCTGTGATCTGGGATACCCCATAGACTGAGCCCTCTGGACGCCCCAGCCGAGACATACCACTCTTGTAGCGCTCCCTCTGCTCTATCTTCAGGGTCAGGTACAGAGTGCGGATGGGAAAGTACACGGCCTGGGGGTATACTCGTCCAACCTGCTTGGAGACAGCACAGGGTCACAGCATTGCTCCCCAATACACGTTCTGGGTGGTGGGCAATTTGTGGGGAGAATAACTGTGTGCAAGCAGTAAACAGGTTTCTGTTGTACACTTGGGTCAAAGAGGCCAACACCAACACATGAAATAGCCCACTTAGTTGTTTAAAATCCCAACAGAGCACATGGGTCTCGTTCTCATCGATTCTACCCGGCCACTATTCATGGAAGATACCACTCCATTCCTGTCAGTAAATCCAAGGAGAGCAAGAAACACTGACCCCAGATCTTAGCCAATGAAAGATTCCTGTGTACCTTTTAGTTGTGGTTTTAGACACAAGCATTCCAGTAATAAAGTGACGCCAATTAAACAACAACCCACCAAGGGCAACTTTGGTCTATGTAACTGCAGGACTCAAAGAAACATGTACTCAAGAAGGCAGGCACCAACTCTACCCTCCTAGCTTTCTGAGCAAGAAGAAGACACCCTATCTCTCACCCATACCCTTCCAGATGTGCCACAGAGGACCTGCACGTGGCTCATGCATGCAGCCGCTGCATGGATGATGGTAAGGGACAGACTGAGGCAAGAGCCTGGCATCTAAGCTCTAGGCTGAACGCCAGGGCTCAGGAGCATCGCCTGAATGCTCTCAAGCAAAAACAAAGTCTTCTCCAGGAATTACAGGACCATCTCCATGAGGACGGAACCAACTAGAGAGGTACTGCCTGGTCTGCTGGGCACAGCCAGTGGCTGCTCACTCAGGAGAAGCTGGGAATTTAAAGTACCAGAGGCCCCGTGCATCGAAGCCTACTAACTACACTACTACCTAAAAGCCATCATCCCTCAGACGCCTACAGACACAGAAGAGGATGGTCCAAGAGGATGGTCCATGGGGCCCAGGCCTGACCAACTCCACCTGGCTGATGAGGTTCAACAGCAGCTTGCCCTCAGAGCCCACCAGGCAGGTGAGCAGCTGTGGGATCCATGCCAGCCACTGGATGGGAGGCACACCAATGCAGTACTTGTCCACAGCATCCGCCAGTGTGTTTTTGTCATCATCAAAACTCAGAAGCCACAGCACCTAAGGCAGAGGACAAGTTTTAATTATACGAGAATTCTGAGAGCCTCAAAAAAGGCTTTTCCCCAACCTTAAATGAAGTGGTGTTACTGGCCATGAGGGACATTCAAACAAAGCTTAAAGTGCAACAATCTGAATCTAGTTTTTCTTTTGATTTAACCTGAGCGACAATTGCTAAGTGATCCAACTGGAAACCAGCAGTAGCTGCATCGAGACAACTGGCAACCTACTTGTTCCCAGGTGTGCCTCACCCAAACAAAACAGATTTTTGAGAGACTCTAATTGTCAGCAACCTGCACCAGGCAGACTACATTCTGGCGCCCGGCATCCTTCACTGTCATAAAATGGGCCTCCAGAAGCTTCTGATTGTCAACTGCACGACAAAGTGATGCCACAGCAGGAAAGGTTGGCAACTGGCTCAGCTACCACCTGTGCTGGCGTACACTCCAAAGCTCATGCTCAATCAGGGACTCGAAAGACCCCCAGGGAGTTTATTCAGACGTCTGCTGCAAACACTGATTCCAACTATGCCGAGGCACAGCAGGGACAGCATGGAAGTGGGCAGAATCCAGGTCCCTCTGGCCTAGAAGGCTTTGTCCAGGGTGTGACCCCAGAGAGCAGCAGACATAAAGGAAAGGCTGAGACACCAGGATGTTCAGCTGTCTGTTTAAGTTACCCTGTAGGGAGATGGGCCATGAGTGAGGCCAGAAAACACACCTCAGATCTCAATGTGGATCTTGACCCAATCCTGAAGGCAGCTGTTCCCTGGCAGAGACGAAATTTCCCAGTCTCACCTTGGCCAAGTACTTCCTTGATTTGCTCTCATTCTGATGGCGGCAGGCGTGCAGGTAGCAGGTGATGGCAGACACGCCCAGGTGCAGCTGCCGCTCCTTCACGAAGATGCTCTCCAAGTAGTCACCCCACATGGCCCAGGCCTTCACCAGCACATCGTGCATCTGCACGGCAGCTGAGAATGCTTTGTTGGCTTCCTCAGATCTGTGTGGAGTAAGACACCACACTGTCTCAGAGACAGATTGCAACTGGTGGTGGCACATCCCTGTCATCTAGCCTTGGGGAGGGGGAGGGGTCTGAAGCAGGCAGGGGGATCTTCAGGTCAAAGCTAGAACACATAGCAAACTACAGTCAGCCTGAGCTATGCACGATGTCAAAAATTCATAACCAAACAAACTGAACACGGAGTAATATTTAACACACTTATGGAACTGTTGTGTGGCCCTTCCCTATGCAGCCACTCAGATTCAGCACATCGCTGGCCACCAATCTGCTCTCTATCTCTGGGTCCTGAGAAACTCAACCCACTTCCTGTAAATCAATCTATACCTTCTATGATCTTGTCAGACAGACTTCACCTAGTGCAGTGTTCCTGAGGTATTTACATTGAAACATGTGGCAGACACCATCTGGTCCTGTAGCTGTGATGATTCTGCTACGCATGCAGAGATGGCTGTTTCATTTAACACTGACACTGTTTCCCCATTCTGCCTGTACTCTGTGCTGCTACACATACTCTGGAGCAAGGACCTGACTGCTTAGGTCTTTCTAGACCAGTGGTTCTCAAACTTCCTATGTTGCAACCCTTTAATTCAGTTCATGTTGTGGTGACCTCATCCATAAAACTGTCTCACTGCTACTTCCTGGAATTTTGCTTCTCTTATGAAGCATAATGTAAACATCTGATATGTAGGATGTCTGTCTCATACGTGACCCCTGTAAAAGGGTTATTTGACCCCTATAGGAGTTGCGACCCACAGGTTAAAAACCACTGTAGTAGAGCAAGGAACAAATCTCTAGGGCCTAGGGTAACTGAGTTTTAATAGTTTCTGTGCAACTGCCACTTGTCAAACTGTTTCACAAGAGTGATCTCAGATACCATTTTCTTACCATGCTACTGTTGTATGAAATGAATCAGGAAAACACAGGCCTATGTCTTTTATGAATAAAAAGGCTCAATTCCCAAACAAAAGTAGCAGCCAAATTCCAGAAGCACAGGAAAGGCTATGACCAAGTAGGAGTTGCCTAGCAAGCTATAGGTGGGGTTTCATACAATTTCATGTTTGAAACGGGGATGGATTTGGCCCACAGTCAGAGATGACAGACTTTGTGGCTCTAAAACAAAAATCACTCTCCTAAGTCAGGCAGGTGTACAGAGCTTGTATCTCCTATTTAGGAGGCCCAACCGGATGACTGAGGATTGAATCTTGAGCCTGACTGGGTAATGCTGTAAGTCCAGTTTGTATATAACAAAACACACAGAAGGAAACAACTGGACCTCCTGACAGAGGTAAGGGCCCCTTGTAAGCAGCAGGTCTGTGCTCACGCCACTGTCCTCTAAGAAGCTCTGTAGGGCTCCACATGGCTCTGCTGTGAGCTCCTCTCTTCAGTGGGCACCATATATAGAATGTCTCGCCAATCATTATGAAACAGTTTGACTTCTAGTTTGAGCAGCACACCAGCTTCACATCCTTAAGGAACAACTAGAGACTCTGCCCCCATTCAACACAGTATACGTACTTGTTGATCTGAGCCAGGAACATTCCCTTCAGAGCGTAAAATTCAGCTGTCATCTCCTTCGTGAAGTATTTTAAGTTTGTGGACTCAATAACTTCAAGGCCCTGTTCAGAAATTGAGAGAGGGGGCAAAGGCCCTTGAAATTTCTACATAATTCATCTAGCACTTACAAAGCCCTTCCTTCTGAAGCAGCATGTACATCCAGACTCGCTCTTTCACATGGTCCCTGCACACAGGGACCAGGACTGACCGTACCTCCTCCTTTATAATACTTTTCCTTAAACCCATTAGCTAAGCACATGGTAGAACAGTGAGCACAGATGCAGTTCTAATTCTGAATGGTTTCCTTTTCTTTCTTCTTTGGAAGAACAATTTTTTCACTGCCAAGGCTGTGTGATGAGGAACACTCTCATCTCCTTTGCTCTCTGCCTGGCCTAGGACCCTACCTGCATGCATTCGTTCTTGCCCATCACTCCTGCCAGTTGGAGGTAGCATTTCACTTGCTGTCGAATCTTCTGAAAGCAATCCACGATGGGAACAGTGGGGATGGTATGAATACGGCTCAGTATATCCAACGCCACATTAACTAGACCTTGCTTCCGGGCAATTTTCCCATACTGGATGATGGCAGAGGCTGAGGCATGAACTCCAAGCATGGCATTATTGGAACTTGGGTCATGGTGAGAACTATTTTCATATGCAGTTACAATAGCTAAAGAGCAAAGAAATCAACTGTCAGGCATGCCACATGCTTTCCTAAGGGCACTATAGTCAGGCTTAAAGAAAAAATGAAGAACACACATAACATGGCTCATGAAAACAGGATACCCTTGCTACTTTCTCTAGAATCCTGCATCACAGACTAGAGACAGGAGTAAGGTACTAGAATACCTGTCTAATGCAGGAAGCCCTGGGTCTGTTCCCTATCACAACAAAGATGGGGCAGAGCAAAGAATGGCTGTAGCCGCAGTACTTGGGAGGCCGAGGAGAGAGGATCAGAAGTTCAAGGTTACCCCCAGCCCTTAGGCACACAGTGAAGGAGACCAACTTGGGATAGAAGTCCTGATTCAAAAAAAAGGGGGAGAGGGGTGGCGGGGAGCCAGAGCACAGTGTGTCTGTCTTCCCTGAGGAGGTCACAGAATCACAAAGGTGGGTCCTTGAAATAAGGATTCCTGGTGGGTTTGGAGCAGGTGGACACAAAGCCACCTGAGAACAGGTGTTTCTTAAGCAGGGCTTTGAAACAGAGTGTGCCATCACTCATCACCCTGGCCTGCACCCAAGGTCTAGCAGGAATTCCTGGCTGACTAGAAAACTTATCAAGTGGGTGCAATGCAGAGCACAAAACCTCCCACTGTTTCCCACCTTCACCTCTGCCCCTCACCATTACTACCACCACCTCAAAATCTGGGGGGGAAAAAACCCAACAAAACAAAACAAAAAGACATGAAAGCAGCACAGCGGGGCGTCTGGAAAATTACATGATGAATGCATGCCGGACCAGGTCGGTTTACCCTGGTAATGGTGCTGCCGCCACATGAAGACGCTGCTCCAGTGCGACAAGTCGTCCGACACAATGGGCAGCCGGTTCCTCCAGGTCTTCACCACCGTCTTCATGTCATGGAGGCTGTTGTTCCTACCCAGGTTAGTGGGCTGCAGGCCTGCATTTATCTGTGCAGCTTCCTGGAGCTCTATGATCTGCTGGGCAGCCTGAGGAGGGCGCAGGAGAGAGGCCACAGCTGAGGGCTGGGGTGAGCGCTCAGCGGGAAAGGGCACTTGCCATCAAGCCTGACAACCTGAGTCTGAGTTTGATCTCTAGAACCCACAGGTGGAAGGACAGAACTGATCCTGGAAAATTGTCTTCTGACCTCCATAATCCAGGCCAAGACACATACAAAAATACAAAACAGAATAGCCCAAACCAATGAAAGGCTTCTTGAAAGCATTCTTATGGGTGTTGCCTGGGTTTTTACTAAGATTTCTTAGGGGCTGGTGAGATGGCTCAGTGGCTGTTCCAAGATGTCCTCTGACTTTCACACACATGCATATATAAAACAAAACAAAGACCCTGGATGTGGTGGTGTATGTCTCTGAGCATCTGGAAGAAAGAGGCAAGCAGATCTCTATGTATGAGTTTGAAGCCAGCTGAGTTCTAGGCCAATCAAGGCTACACAGTGAGACCCTGTCTCAGGAAACAAAGCAGCCCGGTGTTGGGGCACACACTGTTTAGCCCAGCACTCAGTTCTTTGTATTTCAGGCCACTCTGGTCTACAAAACAAGTTTCATTTTATAGTCAGGGTACACAACAGAAGAACCCTGTCTTGAAAAACAATAACAAAAAGATTTCTTAGCTGTGTAGAGGCAACTATCACTTGTGTTAGATCCCCTAGAACTGCCATTACAGATGGCTATGGGCCATCATGTAGGTGCTGGGAATTGGGTTCTCAAGAATAGCAGTCAGTGCTCTTAACTACAGAGCCATCTCTCTAGCCTGAGTAATCATCTCTTTAAATGCACTCCATAGCCAGACTACCAACAAATACTTCTGTTACAAACCATGACAAAAATAGACTGCTTTTCATTCACCATCCAAGACATGCAAACATCAAGATCAGGTGACATGTTGCATCTTAAACTTCATGCTTTCAATATGTAACTGCACAATAATTCCTTTGTTTTCACAATTAACTGTCATTTATGGCTGCTACTTTCATCAAATAGTTCACAAATGCAGCCATTAATCATTTCCAGGCAAAGAGAGTTTCTCAGTAGTCACAAGAGGGGGCTTCTTGCCTAGCATGAAGGCCCTGGGTTCAGTTCTTTGTGTGAAAGGCATGGCCTGGCTGGCCTGTTGTGGTATGTGTGTGTACTTAGGGAATCAGAAAAAGTGAGAAAACCCTGGAAATCCACAAGTCACAGTAGCAGCGACCGTCTCCTACACTGTAGAGGAAAAGTCTGCTCACAACTAAAAGTTTGAGAATATTTCAGTAACCTAAATTTGGACTATCGCAGATGTGTATAGTAACTCTGATTTTAGGGCACTTTCAGAAAAAAGCAGAGGTAACAGACGTATAGAAAAGCATCAAAGTGACAACAAGGCCCTGGTCAGTAAACCGTGGCTCCTGAGCCAGGGAAGTCCATAAGCTTCTGAGAAGATAGATGCACTGTCACACCCTGAATCCCTGCTCTCAGAACTCACTGGGATTTAATCTCCTTAAACCAACTATGGGGTTTTAAGAGATGCTCAGGACTCAAATAACAGTAGGGAAATGCCAGGTGAAATACTAGCAGCCCTGTAAGAAACAGCAAAGGGGACACATACACATTCTGTCTGATGTCCCAGACAATTCTTCCTAGCAAGAAGACTGTCAAAAGCTGTGGTCCTCTGACCTTCATACCTCTAGAAAGAGATACTAAATGAACCATCTCTGATGGTTCACCCTGTAGCTAACTGTAGCTAACACTGCTGTTTACAACATAAAACAGATTAATATACATACCGTGACAAACCCAACATACTGGTTTAGTGTCGAAGAATTCATTCACAAGTCACCAGAAACATGTGCTGATGTTTGATGTCCAAAGGAGGACATCAAGGCACAACTTACTTCAGTCTTTCAAGGCTAGATAGGACCTATCTGAATGGTAGTCTCACACTGGTATGCACCAAAAAAGGCTCTACGGTAAGATCAAAATCACTTGGGAGAAGATTTCAGACCCTGAAATTCCAAAATCAAAAGCCACAGTTTTCCTCCTAATGTTCTGATTCTGGCCTTCCTTTCTCGAGGATGACTTCCCATGGGAAAGGGTGAGACCAGGGCAAAGCGCTTCCCCTGCACTTGGCTCGCCGTGGACCTCAGCTGCTCGAAAGCCCTAAGGACTGCAGGCTGAGGAGCTCCAGCACCGGAGGGAGCGGTACCTACCTGAAGAAGAGGTGTGTGCACGTGCGACACCACGTGTGGCAGCCGCCGCCACTCGCGGATAGCCAGGCTGCTGGCCATCTCCACCAGGCGCTCAATGAAGCTAAGCTGCTGCTCCTCGGGGTGGCAGATGGCCAGGTATCCCCGGTACATGTTAACCTTCCAAGCCATCTCCTTTGGACAGCTGACCTCCACCTGCAGTGAGAGGCGACAGGCAAGGTGGTGACAGTTCCTTTCCGACTGCGGCCGATTACACAAAGCAGTCCACAGAAATCCAGCCCTGACATAAGACCTGACTTTCAACAGGGAAGTCAGGCATTTACATTGCTCTTCTGAGTCTCTCTCCTGAACTCCAGAGAGCAGCCAAACTCCTGGGTTGTGGAGCGCACCACAAAAGAAGAGAGAGTGGACTCCTGTCACGGCACCATGTACACCAACCCCTCAGGATCAAGTCATTTTAAACACCCCACTCCCACCGCACATCCCACAGCCATGCTAACACTCTCGAGTGCAGGGGCCTGTCCCACCATGGCTCTTCTGGGTACAGCAGGCCTGGCTGCTGTGGCTCCAATCCCTTTGTTAGTCCTGATGACTCTTCCAACAAAACCTACCAACTGCAATCCTTCTAGACCTCTTCATGGTGTTACTTTGTCCTCAGAGGTGAAGGCCTCTACACCTAATATTCAAGTAAAACTGAGTGCCAGAGGACAGATTAGCATAGTGGCTTCAACTTTCCAGACACTGGGCCCTTTTAATACAGTTCTTCATGTTGTTGTGACGCCAAATACAAATTTATTTTCCTTGCTACTTCATAACTGTAACTTTGCTCCTGTTATGAATCATAATGTAACTATCTGTATTTTCCTATCATCTTAGGCAACCCCTGTGAAAGGGTCTTTTGACCCGAAGAGTCACAACCCTCATGACCCATAGGTTTAGAAACACTGGCTCAGCAGGTCAGGAACATTTGGCACTTTTGCAGAGAACCTGAGTTTGTCTTCATATCCACAAAAGACAGCTTACTGGTACACCAGTAACCAGCTCTAGAGCTAAAGCCTTCTTCTAACCTCTGCAGCAACTAACTTTTGTATATGAACATGCATGTACACACACTCTCTCTCTTTTTCTCTCTCTCCCTCTCTCTCTGAATGTTCACCGAATAACAAACTTTCTCAGTTTAGGAGAGATCTCAGTAACAACAGGAGAGGGGTCTACCTGCACCAGTGCCTCCTTCATGGCAGTCCAGTTGGACACCCTCCACGCACACTCCAGGACGAGGTAGGGATTGATGTGGCCTTTGGATTGGCCAAACTCAGTCAGGGCTTCCCACTGGTTCAGCTCCTTGGAGCACCTATGAGAGCAGGGTTATGAACAGAAGCACAATCAGATCAACACACTGGCAGACTAAGAAAGGCAAAGAAGGGCTCTGAGACCGCATCAATACGGAAGAAAAGAACGCTGAAGTAGACTGCTATGGAAAGCTGTCAGGGTTTCCCTTCAGGAAGCTGCCTGCCCTATGACAGGCAGCAGAGCAGAGCTCTAGACCCTGAGGGAAGCAGGAGTGATCTGTCCTCACCAGCACATTTAACTGCCTAAGACATTTAATGCATTTCTTAGATTTTGGGTAGCAACCAACCCCTTTGGGAAAGACTCAGGAAGAATTCACAGACATGTTCCCTTGGTTCTTTAGTTCATAATGAATTAAACCCCTGACTGGGTCTCACTGTGCAGACCACACTGGTCTCAAACTCAGAGATCTGCCTACTTCTTCTGCCTCTAGTGTGCTGTGATTAAAGGTGTGTGTTACCACGGCCAGCCCATTCACGAACTTCTAAACCAGGGGCTGTGGTTCCACAGGGGAGTCTGATGGTGGCCAGCAACTAAAAGGGTCTTGATACACAACACACACAAGCTTAAAATCAAACACATAGCGAATCCAAGATATTTTTGGCAGCACTTGCCATGTTGAACTACATTACTTTACTACAGCCTTGTACACACTTTCAGGATGCCCATGCCCCCAAGACAGGAGATTCCCATCAGTAATGCTGGAAACAGCTCAGTTCAGATTCCAGACAAACAACTGTTTGTTGTAACTGCAGCGCTTTACTGCACATGGTTTTCTGGCCCAAGAGAATATAGCCCAATAATGAAAAAAACCAAAGACTTTAGTATTTTCTTGCTGTTAATCTTCAATCCACATATATCAAATCAATGTACCTCTCTAAACTGTACTGTGTTAGAATGCTTGATTTAAAAAACTGGTGTTTGGCCAGGCACTGGTGGCATAGACCTTTAATCCCAGAACTCAGGAGGCAGGAGCAGACAGATCTCTTGTCAGTTTGAGGCCAGCCTGCTCTACAGAGTGATTTCCAGCACAGTCACGGCTACACAAAGAAACCCTGTCTCAAAAAAAGCACAACAAACACACAAAACTGGTGTTTGATGGGCTGGCAGGATGTCTATGCAGTAAAGGTACTTGCCACCATGCCTGAGACATATGCAAATAAATAGGTGTCATCTGAATATTTAAAAAAGCCTACCAAGCCCTGGTTTAGCTCACCTAATCCAGTGGTCCTCCCATAGCTGGTACTCAGGGAAAATGGAAGGGGAGGCGTTACTCCGCTCATGTTCTTTTTTGGCTTTGTCCATTGCCTTTTCATAGGATTCTTGGGCCTAAAAGAGATAACAATACCATCAGACTCCTGAGAAACTGAGAGACAATTTCCTTGTCTGTTTGGGGAAAGCTGGACACAAACCTAGGAACTTCTATAGCCTTCTCATACAAGGCTACCTGTTCCCCACAACTCACCTTTTAGAGACAGAACAGAGAAGGAGAGGATAGCCCTTACACAGATGGCAAAGAGAGCCACAGGACATGCAAATGTGTTCAGTTCTGGGCCCAAGATTCAGTCCACAATCAGCGCCTGTGCCACACAGGAAGTACGAGGCTGAGGACTGAAGCCAAACACTGAATGCATCTACCCACTATTTCCAAAGAAGCCAGGGACGGGAGGGGAAGAGCATCCACATGAGTGTCTGACCCTAGAAGACGGAAGTAAAGATGTCTCGGCAGGTAAAGGCTTGATGACCTGAGTTAGAGCTCTACAGCTCAGGTAAAGGTGGAAGGAGAAAAAAAAAAAAAAGACTATAGAAACTTGGTCCCTGACTCTATGTGTGTGCCGCCTCACATATGCTCAAACATGCGCACACATGTGCACACACAATTTAAGTGTTTTAAACCATGTATGGCATGTACCGAGACTTCAAAGGGTCTTCCTGATCAGATAACACAGTGTGGCTTGCTGAGCCCACTGAAGTTCTGGGTTCCAAGCACTTCAACATACGACAAAAACACTTGATGAAACAGCAATCTTCCCAAGCGCAAACTTATTGTATAACTTAAGCATGTCACAGGAAGAAAGAACCAGAAGTGAACGCCTCCAGCTGTCACCCGGAGGTGTCACCACCAACTGTCACCTGCTCAAAGAAGCCATGCTGCTCATAAGCAATGGCGGTGGCCGTCTCCGAGAACTTGCATCGCTTCTGCCACAGGCCAGCCCACATGTCCTCTTCTTGTAACAGGGAGTACAGTTCAGCGAGGGAATCCAATATCTCCTGAAAGACATCACTGTTTCTGAGTGCTTGGGTCAAACACAGATGTAGCTAGCAAAACAACTTCTTGAAGCATCACTGAAAACCTCCAGGAAGGTGTACTTATTGAAAGTCATTGATAGAATAAGGAGTCACCTGCTGAGGTGGTGTTATACTCTCCTGCTCATAAAACTCAGTTGTTTGCTTTGGTTTGATTGGCAGACTTAGCCCCTTCTCAAAGGCCTGGTGCTCCAGCATCAACGTGGAGCGGAACCAGAGATTGTGAGTCTTCCCCAGGTACTTCAGCACGCAGGGCCGCATGGGGATCGGGGGCACACACTGGGACATGGCTTCCACGAAGCAGTTCAAGGCGCTTGGCTGACAGTCACGCTGCACCTGATGGCTGCCACTGCACAGGAATGGGCTGATCTCCCCTGCCAAAGCCTAGAACCAAAGAGTGAGCTGTCTCAGATCTTCACTCCAAAACTGACAAGCCTGAACCAGGTGTGCTACTGCACACCTGAAATCCCAGCACTTGAGAGGTTGAGGCAGGGGGATGGCAAGTTTAAGGCCATAGCCTGGGCTATGAGGCGAGCTTGTGGCCAACCTGGGGTATATACTAAGACCCTGTCTCAAACACAAATAAGAAAACTGGACTTTCCCTCATCACCTGGCCCTTGGTGAGAAGAATCAGAAGTTTTATCATGTTCTGGTTTATCACTTAGAACTGTGCTCACTGAGGATTAGTTATCAAAAGCTAAAACTACATTCTTCCCAAACAGGCTTTTAAGATGTGGCTCACATGCTGCTGTCTGTCGGAGAGGATTTTCCATAGCCTCGGGAAAAGCTGCACCCAGGTCTTCTCGGCCAGTGTGGTGGAAATGTGGCACAGCTGAACAAAGGCACTGAGGAGTGCTCCAGTCTGCGGGCAGAAGAAGCGGAGCTTAGATGGCATGATACGCCTCCCACATCCCCACTGCAAAGGGCACCAAGGCCACTGCTGAGTCAGCCCCGCCTACAGAAGGCCTTTGGAACAGACCCACAGCTCTCTTTCCTTTCTAGCAGCAAGGGCAGCATGAAAGGTACATGAAGACACTCTGTGTCCTTCTCCTTCAATAAGCTACACTTACCCAGAACAAGACTAGCGCCATTGATTTGAAGCACTGGAACAATAACCCAGAGTTACTGTTCACTACTAAGTCATTTTACCATCTCCACAGTAAGCAGTGGAGAAACCAACTCTATTTTCCCTGTCGAGCCCTGTATCTGCTTCCTTGATTATATTAAATGTTGACTGAAGACTCTCCCAGAAATAAATAAAAATAGAAACTATATGGTTTCGACTGGGGTGGAAAGAAAAACATAGGTAACTGGTAGTAAAAGAACAGTGTGGAAAGAGCCTGATTGAAATAAAAATAAATAAATAAAGATGGGGGCAGAATATATTCACATCCAAACTTGCCCACAGACCTTCACTTCCCGGAGAGTATCAAGAAATTTGTCGTGTCGGTTGGTCAGCATGTGCAGCTGGTTCCCAATGTCCTTCTCAGAAAGCTCTTTGGTTTTGGGTGTGCTGGTCTGATCACCAGGAGCCAGCTCAATATCAATCTCTACATCCTAAACAAAATACCCCAAAAAAAAAAAAAAAGGCAGGAGGTCAAGGAGTTCACAAGAACCCAACAAACACAGCTCCTACGAGTCACGGGCTACTTTTTTAAAAGATTTTAATTATGCATCCGTGTGAGTGTCTGTGGAGAATGTGTACCTGAGTGCGGGTGCCCATGGAAGCCAAAGGAGGGACACAGATGCCCTGGCGCTGGAGCAAGGAGAGGTTGTGCTGAGACCTGAGCTGCTGCTGGGACCTGAACATGGTGGGTCCTCTGCTGAGGCAGCAAGGGCTCCAGGTCTCCAGATCTCCATTTTTGACAAGGGCACCTTTTCCTAGTTTTCTAGAAGCTTTTCTCCAAGTACCCCTACCTAATCTTAAAGCCACCAAATATAAACAGCTTCACATGCAAAACTTCTTAAGCACCCATATGATGCTCAAATTTCAGGGTTGTAGACTTTTTTTCTCCCCTGATGCAAAACTACAGGGAAGGAAAAGAAAACAAAAAACAAAAACCTTATTTTTAAAACCCAGAAACACACAAAATGTACAATGTATGTGTTTCTAAGCATTTTTTTTAATGAAAGCCATTGCTGTATTTAAATACTCTTTAATTAAAATAAACAAGAGCTAGCTCATCCAACCCAGAACTTGCTTCTCCCCTTAGCTAGCAAATAGAATGTGTTTCCTTCTGGCATATCCATTAGTACACCATGGTACTCTGGCTCACAGTCGACCCCTCATGAGCCTCACTGCAAACTACCTCTTTTAGAGCAAAGGAAGCAAGTGTTCTCCCTTGTTGCTAAATGACTTTCTTCTAAAATTCATACCCCCAACAGGTTGTATGTCCCAAAGCCAGTAGCCTGAAGAGTGCCAGATATGCACTCCCATGAGAAGAATGGAGAGCCAGGAGAGCTGTGAAGACCAAGGCACCAGCTTCTTTCTAGATGCCCTTTCGGTTCCATGCTACCCATATCCAGGCACGTGGCGATACACAGTGCTCCCAGAAGGCTGTGGAGGTCTCAGCACTGGGTTCATGTATGATGGCTATCACATCTAGTCCAAGTGCAGCATCAAAGTATTACATTAATTTGAGGGGAAAAACCTCAAAATAAATTCCTCTGTTTTAAGGAGAACTGGTTCTGAATGACACCCCTAGGCATAGCAACTAAGCTGCTTTTCATTTTTAATGGTGAGAACGTCTAAACTCAGGCGCCACACTCAGTTTTGGGGTAGAAACAAGTTCTGTTCTTGCCAACTCAAAAATAGTGGCAACTTTGCCCAGGCAGTCAGGTCTCACCTCTTCTTTAGACTCACTGTTCTCTCGCTCCCGAGGCTCTTGCTTGACGTGAGTGACCATGGCAAAGGCAGCTCGGTCATGGCTGTCGGCCAGGTTGATGACATTGGTAATGGACGGGAGCATGGCTCCCTGGCAGCTGGTGCCAATGGCTGTGCTCTTTTCACACACGGCCAGTAGGAGCTAGAAGACCGTGGGGGGAAAGGAGCAGGTTTAAGCAATGCCTGGCACTGGAGTATGAACACCAGGAATATCCAACCATCAGAAGAGCAGTTTACATATAGGTCCACAGCTTAGAGCACAACACGACCCCACCCCACCCCAACCCCCAGTTAGCTGCAGGCCTGAACTAGCTTTCCAATCGCCCTTGGCCCAACCTCCTCTGGCTTAGCACCCTCCCTCTGACCCAGGCAGCACTGTCTAGGCAGAGGCCTCCACTTCACTTCCTTCTACTCTCCTTTTCTCTCATGATATGCGGCACAGCCCAAACCCCAGGCCAGGAACCTCCTAAGCCATCTTTAGACCCACTTTCTCAAAGTCTCTCTTCCCACACAGCTAGACTCAGGACTCCCCTCACTCCCTGAACCCCTCAAAGACTTCTCATAAGCTTAGAGATAACAATGTCCATACTTCTCCGGGGGTGAGGACACATAAGAGCTTCTGTGATGTGCCATCAGCCCTGACTGCCAGTGAAACCTCCCTGTGTTCTCGGAGCTTCCCCGAGACATTTCCACTGGTAGCTGCCCCTGGGCAATGTTACACGGCCATTGCTTATGCTGCCCCAGGCACTGATGAAAAATCAATCTTCAGAAACAGGACCCATGAAAACCAGCTGTCACTGAGGTCCAGGGCACAGTTCCCTTCCTTGCATCAGAGAGAATTTAAGAAGTATTTGCCACAGTTGTCTCAAAGGGGAAACCTGGTTTTATTCATTCCAGGTAAGCAGAGATGAATCTGCTGAGCACTAATAACCTGACAAGCTAGCACTGCCTGGTGCCTGAAGTCCATGAGTAACAGTGGTCCACGAGCTATGTCTATCCATCCATCGTCCCCCCAACCCCACCTCTAACCCCACTCCGAAATCTCACAGACCAAACCCTCTGCAGGGAACCATAATCCCAGACAAATGCTTTCTTTATAAGTTGCCATGGTCATGGTTTTATCACAACAACAGAAAAGTGACCAATTCACAGATTACCTGCTGCTGCCTTCTGTCCCTTTTAGGAAGCCCCAGGCTCTCCCAGCCATAGAGTTCACCCGCCCTACCTCAATGCACTGCTTGATCCAGAAATGGTTCCCCATGGCTTCCCAATTCTGGGAACAGGTGACATACAGCAGGCGCTCATAGACACGACGTTTCATAGAGTTGTCAAAAACCTCGAAAAATTTGGCCCTGATCAACGGCTGGGCACAACGCAGCCCAGAGAGAAAGGCAGGCTCAAGCTTGGCAGTCAGCTCACTGCCAGAAAGTGTCTCATCCCTGTAATGAGAGGAGGCAAGAGAAGAAACAAGTGATGGCCCTTCCCAGTGTTCAAGACAGCGCACAGCGGCTGCAGCCCATCAATTCCGCTGTAACACCAAGGGTACGCCCACCATGAAGGCTTAAGCAGCACTCGTACGAGGGCTAAGAAAGGCTGTTAGGGTACTAGAGACATGGAGCAGTGACTAAGACTCGTAGCTGCACTTCCAGAAAATCTGGGTTTGATTCCCAGAACCCACACGGCCACTCACAACCCCCCCATAACTCCAGTTCCACCAGATCTGACACCCTCTTCTATCCTCCGTGGGTACTGCACATATATACAAGCAGAAACAAAAACAAAAACAAACCATCCATACACATAAAATAGATCTTAAAGACAAAGAAATGTCATCAAGGTATGTTACCTTAATATCAAAGTGAGTACTCAATTTCTATGAAAGTAGATTAAAGCCATAGTGCACTGCTGAGTGGGGAACATACCATGGACCCACAGGCAATGCGACCCGTGCTGAATTACCTGTAGACATAGTTAACAAGGTCCAAAAACTGGGCATTTAATTCAAGGTCTTCTGGAAAGCGTTTCTCTATGTAAGTCATCATTTTCACGAGCAAGATTGACTTCTCCCGGAGTGTAGGTGTCTATAAAATTGGTTTCCCCAAAGAAAGTGCCAATTACTTCTACTTGAAAAACAAAAATCCAAAAGCATTTCACAGCCACCTGCCTAACTCTCCATGCTCCTGTTACTTTACCAGTAACATTATTATTTACTACAATTAAGCCACCTCACTTATAAAGAGAAAAAAAAAATCAAATGTGATTGTGATAACCACTGGGTGCTCAAAGTCAAGATATGCCAATAACCTTCCCCCAGGCTGACTCACGGGGAGTAAGTCAGAAGTCACCCTCACAAATGACAGTCCCTCACCAGCAAGTGTTTCACAGCTCCCAGAAAACACCATTAAAGAACAAACTTACAAGGGTCATGTAACATTTTAACAAAAGAAAAGCCACTGTTAGGAATCTGGCAGATCAGTTGTCTGCTTCCTTCAGCCAGGGGCCCAGGGACCTCCTCCTCACTGAGCTACTGTGGAGACTATACAACCCCCTTGTTCTTCAGAAGGGAGAGTAAGAGGGCCATGCATGCTTCAGCGTTCCTGGGTTGCAGACAGGCGCCATTCTGCCAGCTCACCTGATTGGCTGCCATTGGAGAATTATTCTTAACCCACTCCTCCACGATCTTCACCACAGCTCGGAGGATCTTGGCATCTGGAGACTTCTCAATGAGGGAGGTCAGGATGGTCTGGATGAAGTTCTTTCGCATCTCCATGCTCATCACAGCCAGACGAGTCTTCACAAGATCCAGGCTCAACATCACCAGCTCACTTGTTCCAGCTGTGCAGACCAAGAACAGACACATAGATCCGATCCCCATAGCTGCACTTAAAGGAGCCACTG
This sequence comes from Pachyuromys duprasi, assembly GCA_028658305.1. NCBI lineage: Eukaryota > Metazoa > Chordata > Mammalia > Rodentia > Muridae > Pachyuromys > Pachyuromys duprasi. Next base: position 16,681,437 of record CM053751.1, read on the forward strand.
TCTGTAGAAAACATCTGCAAATGCTTTCACGCTAAGCCTTTTCTCCAGCAGCTGGCACGCTCAGATCTGAAGCAATGACACTTCTTTATGACTGCACCTTGCAGGTCCAGCCACAAGAAAGGGGGGTGACAGAACTGATGGGACCTGAGCTGGGCACCCCAACCTCTTTCATATCCTACCTGAAGTTACTTGGTACTTGAGTCCTGGGGGAGCCCTCAGCAGCCATGGGAAACAGCACCCTGCTAGGCCCCACAAGGCACGCACACACACAGTCAGTGGGAGCCTTGGCTCAGTTCTGGAACCTGACAACTCTTCAGAAATGGCAACTCTGGCTAGGCATTCTGTCACAGAGCACTCAGGTAACTCAGTGGTAGTGATGAAGGCTCACATCATCTCTCCACATTCAACTGCTTCTCATTCTTACACTCACAATTTTTAAACTAAATTTTTGGCCTGAGACATACTTCAACTTTTAACCTCTGTCCCAAGAGCGTATCAACTGAATTTCACATTAAACCATGTTCACAGCAGTGTTCAAACACACTGCCTCTAATGGCAAGATAACCCACGAAGTCCATGGAGAAAGAACAGCAGTCCCAGGCCATCACCTGCGGTTGCTTCAGTGCTCCCTGATGCTGCCTGTGGGTTTAAATGCTCTCGGACCATCTTCTGCAGGGAGCGCATGAAGACAGAAATCAGCCTGTCGATGTAGCTCGGGTTGTTGCAACAGGCCGCCTTGAGGATCATAAGTGTCCCTGCAGAGGAGGAACGGTTACCTCATGGCTATGCTGGGAACCAGCTCAATCAGTATGCTGCTCGCCCAGCAAGCCCAAGCACCCAAGTTTGACCCCAGCAGTCAGACAGGATGTCACACAACATCTAAGTGTTGGCGTGACCTGATCTTTAACATCACCTCAACCCTGACAGAACATGAACTCTATTCCTGCATCACATGACAGACCCATCAGAGGGCATCTGCCATTTATATGTGCCAGCATCTCAGGCAAGAATAGTTCGGGCTACCCTTGTTAAAGCCTGTTCTGCATACAGCCAACCTGATTTTAAGCCAGGTAGCTGAGACCGTGATGAAAAGGTGATGTGTGCTGAGCTAAGTCCACCAGACAAGGAGCTTGCCACAGGCAGCTCCCCAGGCCCACCTCACCATCTGCTACCCTAGCCTGCTGTCACTGACAGAGGAGGCAGGCGGGACCCATGGAGGTCCGTTCTCTTCTTAGCACCTTGGAGAAGGAACAAGCAGAGCTGTTCGTTTACCCTGTGATGGGAACCAAAACACCCAGTCAGCCTCCTTGAATCAGGTGGCTCTAGAGCAGCCAGGTATAAACAGAAAGCCAGACTAATTAAACCAAACACACTCAGGTTCTGGATTTCGGAGAGCTAACAGCCAGTTTTGGAAGGCAAGGGATTTTTTTGAGAAATAATTAAAATTATTCAGAATACAGGTTCAGACAATAGCATTTTCATAACCAGGGTGACTTACCTATACTCTTATGTATAGAAAATAATGCATAGGTGCTGGAGAGATAGCTCAATGGTTAAGAGTACTTATTACTAATAAATAAAGAGGCTTACAGGTAACTTTCATTTAGATTAAATAAAAATATCGGTTTCCCAAGCTTTACACAATGATAATATAATATGGCAGGGAAAACTTTTATAGTACCAACCCAGTTCTAAGCCTAAATGTGGACCAGTGGGATAAGGAGCAAGAAGTATCTCTAGCTTGGACTTCCCGTTATCTTGGGCTGCCCTGATTATATACTTGGACAGGAATAAGTCTTGTGAACAGCTCGCTAGTGGGATAAGTCTTGTCAACAGATGACTAGTGAATGAACACAGCACAGGAGGCAGCAACTCCCTTCAAACCAAGTATGGGCTGGGGCTGAGCAAAAGACACAGTGACCTCTTTTTGGACAAGTGATGGACAGAACTCCAAAACAGCACATCAGTCCAAAGTCCCTCCCAGCCTTTACCAAGACACCTGTCCAATGAGCAGACACCACAGCCCACATGAACCACTTCTGGGAAACCACACAGGTGCTCACCAAAGAGCTGAGAGGGGTTCGCGCTGGTGGCCTTCTCATAGTTAGTGAGCCCTTCATAGATGACCTTCCCAACAGCTGCATAAAGGCATTCCAGCTCTTCATACTTGGAGGCCACACTCGAAGTGCCTGAAACAGAAGAGGGCAGAGAGCTGGGATTAGGGCCTCTAGGCAGCACAGCCCCAAAGATCAAGCTTGACCTGGGGAGTATAGAGCACAGAGCCTTCACCCCAAGACAGGATGTGCATCATCTCGGAATGGCTATTTCACACAACTCTTATCCAGACAGCTCTAAATACACTTAATCGGAACATGAACAATTTCAAGTTGTCAACTGTTCAATGTTTGTTATGGTACTTTAACCTAACTTCCTTTAAATACCTGAAAAAAGTCATCCAGCAGATAAAGAAATTAATTTCAAAACTGACATAAACAATGCACTGCCATTAAGTTTTCAAGTCAAACAACATTTTAAAAGAGACAGACTGGTCATAGTGACACACATGCCTTTAATCCCAGCACTCAGGAAGCAGAGGTAGGCAGAGCTCTGAGAGTTCAAGACCAGCCTGAGCTACATATTGAGACTCTGTCTTAAAAACAAAACAAAAACATAATGTTGACAGTAAAACAAAGTAGGAAAACAATGTACACTAGGCTCAAGGAACAGTCCCAGGGCCCAAGCGTCTCCTTTGCAGGAGGGGCCAGGGGAAGAAGGGTACTCACTTGGCTCTGTAGGGAAGATGCTCATGAGGCGAGAGAGGAGGCTGTGGACAGCTCGAAGCACTTTGGTGTTCCCGCATGTCATGCAGGCTGCGATGCCCCGCTGCAGTGGCTTGAAGCTACTGAGGATGGCCGGTGACTGCAGCACAGTTAACAAGAAGTTCAGCACTTCCAATCCTGTGCAGATATTTCCATAGTTCACCTGGTTAGGCTGCTCCTGGAAAGGGAAAACAGGCCACTCTCAGGGAAAATGAGTAGAGATTCAAATCCAGAGAGCTTTGAAACCACATGCCACCGATTAGTTGGAACTAAATAAGAAGCCACAGAAGAACGAGCACAGGACAGGGTTATAGCAGACGGCCATCACGCACAGCAGGACTTTTACAGACCGCATCCTTTAGAATGTGATGTAAAAACTCAGACCTCCTTAAAAGGTCACTAAAACTTTAGTAGTCAATGTTAAACATCACTCAATTCCTTAAAATACAATTCCTTAAAATACAAAAATGCATACCAAGAGAAATGTTTTTTCAAATTGCATCATCTAATCAATGTACTAGACGATGATATCATTTAAAATAAAAAGTTTGTAGGAAACACAGGCATGATTTCTGGAAACTTCAGTGACTGTGGTTTATCTACAGTACTGACCAGGTCCCAGCAGCCACCTGGGCGCACAGCAGCCATGGAACCTGTGCACTGAGCTCTAACAGCTACCCACTTGACAGGAAAGCCAGATACTTTTCCAACAGGACAATGAGGAAATCAGACAAGCAGCAAGAATCTGGCCTTTGGTTTGCGTCATGAGCTCCCCAACCCTGTAGCCTTTTAACCCTCTGACAACAGTGTTAATTCTTTGCAGTCCCAATCAGCAGATATCTACCCTGGGCTTTCAAGAGTGAAAGCTTTCAAATTCCATCAACAACCAGACAAGAGGAACCTGAGATGGCAACAAGAGACAAGGCTTTGCTGCCATCAGAAAACCGAAGGTAAACGAGACACGGAGAACAGCAGGAATGGCAGCAACTGCATACCATCCACCTTCACTGAGTCAATCCAGGGCTAAGTAGCTGCTCCACCGAAAACATGCTTTACAACTCCCAACTTACGGTGAGGGGTCTAACATCACAATCACAACAGTTTATACCAAGCCAGCTAGCTAAGACATGTACTTTAAAGAGAGAAATGCATCTGAAATACACACTGCTGATCTAGTCTGAGCATTCTGGGCTGACTGAGATGAAGTTCAAAGTCATGTTCAGTGAGCTGCAAGACACAGTGGAGGAGGCCAGAGCGGGCACAGATGAGCAAGCTTGACTTTCAGACTCAGGCCCAGGAGACACACACTTCTATGTCCACACCAGAGCCAGGTGGCAGCATGAGCTGCACCTACCACAGTCATCAGCAGCTTGTCAAACCACTGTAGTTTGAGCTCCGACTTGCACCACATGTCTGGCCGTAAGGCAGTCTTGAGAAGATTCACACAGCGGCGAGACAGCACCTCCCCAGGTGATCCTGCGGTGTTGGTGTTGTCATTGACCTAGGAAAAGGCCAGTCAGTTGGTGACTGAATGGCAGCTTGCGGGTGCAGAAGAGCAGAGGCGCTGTTTCCCACATACCCCCGCACACCTGAGCTTCCCAGTGCTCTAGCTCCGCGTACCTTCCCCACCCCCGCGTCTCTTCAGACACACTCCCCTGCAGCAGGTGTCTGCGGAAGCTGAGCGCAGGGTCTGTACTCCCCTAAAAGGGGTACCTGCAAAAAGACCCACACACTGCAAGGAAACAAGGGATCTTCTGGTTGGACAGCTCAGAGGAGTCTTTGAAATTCTTAGCAGTCTTTAGTATTTCACAAACATAGTTTTTTGTTTGATAGCTTTAAGGATTAAAGAACTCAACCCACTCCCAAATTAAAAAGAAAAATTAGTATTTTTCATATTTATTCTTATTTTGTTTGTCCGGGTGTTTTGTCTACACGTATGTTACTACCATGTGTGTAACTGTAAAGATCAGAAAAAGGGATGGAATCCCCTGGCTGTGGAGCTACAGATGGCGTGAGCCACAGTGTAAGAGCTGGGAAGCACACCCAGGCCCCATGGCGCAGGCAGTGCTCTTAACTGCTGCGCCAGCTCTACCGTAACCACACCCCCATTTTTTTTTTTTTTATTTCACTTATATTGGGTTTTGGAAAACAAAAATGACAGGTCTCAGCCAGGCATGGGAATGCATGCTGTTAATCCCAGCACTTGGGAGGCAACGACAGGCAGATCTCTGTGAGTTCCAGGCCAGCCTCATCTAGAGTGAGTCCAGGACAGCCAAGTCAACACACAGAGAAACTGCCTTGAGAAACACAAAAACAAAATAAAACAAAAACAAACAGAAAGTGACAGGTTTTAGAAAAAGATTCCAGAAACTCTGTGGGAACATAAATATTAATATGACTGGCGAGCCCAACCTATGGGTACTGCTACAAGCAAATGCAAGCTGCACAAATGCCTGCAGGCTGGTCAACTCAATGCCAGGAGTTAGGCACCAGCCTCAACTAGACATGGCAAAGAAATCAAGAAAGTACACTAACTGCCAAGATCCCTTAACTATAACAAGACGCTGCAAATGGTAAGATATGCTGGGCTCGGAGGGCGGCCAAGGGACTTGCTGCCAAGCCTGACAACGTGAGCTCCCACGTGATGATTAGAGAACTGATTCCCACAAGTTGTCCTGTGACTTCTATGTAACATAATAGATGTTAAAATTTCCCCTAAGTCATGCCACTATTTCATTAACGCCGAAATGAGAAACTGAGGGGCAGATATGCCTATCAATAAAAAGACATAGTCAGCCATGTCCAGTGGCACACATCTGTAATTCCAGGAAGTAGAAGAACTGTAAATTAGGGGTCAGCCTGAGCTATACAGCAAGTTCCAGAAACACAAGCCAGGCATAATTCAGAACAACCTGGCATCAAGGGAGACCTGTTCTCAGGCCTGGTCACAGACACCATGCTACAGGGTCACTAGGCAGCTGCTCTTACACATTCCCATACCTGGCAAGCCACTCGAATGAGGAAGTTCACCACGGTGTCCGTGTGCTGCTTATCAATGGGCTTGGCGAGAAGAGAGTCAGCTCCCGGCAACGACTGGCTCCTCCCGAACACCTAGGAAAGGAGCGTCCTCTAAAGTGGGGAGGGACTCCACAGCAAGCATCTCCCATCGGGTGCTGGAACCTCCCAGGTTATGGGCATGACGGACTCCAGAGATCTCTGCCTCGTGGAGCATACAGAGCTTGGCAGCAGGCACATGACTTAATGCACAAACTGGCAGCAAGGAACGATGGCTCATATGCTAGATAACCAGAGAGGATGTGGCAGTGAGAAGATGGGAGTGCCTGCGAAGCCGGGGGACAGGGAAAAACTGACCCTCGGTAGAAGTGCCAGAGCCGCCAGACAAAGGGCGGAGGCGGCCTGGAGCGCCTGCACTGTAGGCAGAGCCGTGCAGACACAGCGAAAGAATACGTGTGCCACCAGCAGAGTCTGTCAGGGACCAGCAAGGCAGGCTGACTTCATTTCTAACTTTAAATAATCAAATTATTCATTCATGATGCAGTTATATAAACAGTACAGAGGTCCAACACACCCTTTACCTTGCTTTCTCTAATTTAAGGTAGAAAAGAAAGGCTTTGGGTATTCTGCTTTGTGAAAGGCATTGTCAACAGTGATAGAAACAGAAGCAGCTGTGGGAAGAGGGAGGGAGTACAGAAACTAATTGGTGTAGATGATGGATGCGGGGGTAGAAAGATGTGGACAAAGCAGAGATGGGTCCAGGTTTCTACTTGGGAGTCCTGGGCAGCTGTGTAAACATCTGAACAGGCAGGCCAGCAAGAGCTGAGCAAGAATTTAGAAGCAGTATCAGCCAAGCCGGTGCTCAAAGGCCCAACGAAGCCAAGAACAGAGCTCAAGGCTCCCAGGGCCATCATTCTTACTACGAGGGAAGACCCAAGCACGCCCAAGCCATTCTAGGTGAGCTGTCTTTTTAAAAAGCCAATAGACACACATCTCAGCCTTTTTGCATCAGAGTGTTTTTTGTTTGTTTCCTTTCTTTCTTTCAAAGGGAAATAGGTTTGCTATGAATGGGGTCCAGGGCCTTACGCATGCTGGACAAGCTCTCTCCTGTCAGACACACCTCCAGCTCCACACTGGGGGAGTCCTAGGCAGATGCTCTACTGCTGAGCTGACCCTAGTCCCTCACTACTAGATCCTTGGTAGGCACCCCCTCCTCGGCCCCTCGCTGGTGGAATCTATGCTGCTGTGTGTGCCACACCCTAGCTTCCTCTTTTGGCCTTGTCTACAAATAACTAACAGACCCCGATGGTACTACGCTACAGAGGAGGAATGGCAGAAATGGAAAAGACTTCCATGGGTGCTGTGCCCTGGAGCCGTTCCCAGTTCCCAGCTAACTCCTGGGCAGCTGGCTCAAGAAAGCACAAAATGCATGGACTACATGCAGACTCGGAGGAAAGCGGGCACACAGCAGGAAAGCACACGCTCTTACTGCACTGATGGCTCCGGTGGCTGTCCTGAAGCGTTTCACATCCTGCGCAGAGTCTACAGACAGACCTCTCTTAATGGACACGGAGTTGATGCTTTCTCCACCAGAACTTGGGTCCATGTCAGAATCCGGCTTGAAAAACACACAGACACAACGGCTTTTACTGACTGAGTCCCAGGGGAAGTGTAAGGAGCCCAGGAGAGAGAGCAGAGGGTGGCAGGCCCACCTGCTGGTCCTTGATCCTCTGCAGTTCCCACTTGATAACAACTTCAGAGAGGTCCACAGCCAGCCTCCTCTGCTCAATGGTGACACTAGGTGTGAAGCCCAGCCTCTGCATGGCACTGACCATGTGCTGTACTAAGTGGTGCCGCACGGGGTAGTACACCTGCAGACAAGGAACCAATATCACAGTAGCTTTTACTCACAGGGGAGAGGCCACCTTCTTACAGGAAGAGCTGGGGCTTGAAGCCAGTATCTGAGGCTGCAGCACGAACACATCTGCTGTTGCTTTGCATACCTTAAAGTGCTGCACTATGAGGTGAAGAATATGCACCAGCTGTGGGACTGTGTGCCCCTCCTCCACAATGATCTTCCTGGTCCAGTGTGTCAGCATCTGGTGTCCATCCTCCATGCGAGCTGGCACCGCTGGGGTCAATATGGCCATCGCTTGTCTCACAATCGCTCGGGCTTCCATTGCATGAGCCTTGAGCAGACTGTGGAAAACCTAGAAAAAGAAAGGCCAGCTCCAGAGGATCTGATGCCCTCCCTCTACTCCTCTGCATGATGCACATGTGATGCATGCTCATATATATGTATGTGCATGTATGTACACACACCACACATACGTATACATATGCATGCATGCATACATATATCATGAAGACCAAACTCCCATATATATAAAAATTTTGAAAGCTGTTTCACAGAAAGGTCAGAATTAGAAGCCTGCAAGATGACTTGGCAATCAAGGAGCCACACAAGCCTGCTGACCCGGGTTTAACCCCTAACACCCACACAGATTTACAGGAATCAACTCTGACTGGCATGTGGGCACACCCACATTCATCTCCCTCCCCTACTCCCCAAGACACATGCTCGTACGTACGCAAAAAAACAAACAACAAATTAAACAAGAATCAGAAAGTCATATGCACTCAGTGGGATGCCTGAGGAAGAACGAGAGCAAGGCTGCAGAAGACCACGGGGCAGAGCAACAACTATCAACTAGGGAGCAGTAATCACCCGGGTGGAGTGTTCTCGCTGCCAAGTTTGTCTTTAATGCCCTGGCAGGCTCAGTGTGACAAAACACATCCTAGCAGACATTCCATGTGATAAATAGCCTCTCCAAGGATGCTCCTTTGGCTGCAAACACACGGGTGATGCTCCAGCAGACCACCCTACCACCTTGCAAATTGGTTTCTTCTCTCAGACAAAGTCCCTGTCCTACACTGGCTTCCACTTCAGGGGCTGACGCAGAAGGATCACTGCAAGTTCCAGGAGAGCCTGAGTCAGAACCTATCTCATAACCTCTCTGGTCATTGTCCTCAGCCCGTCATCCTCAATTATTTTTCTCTACAATTTTGAATATTCATTAGGAGACTCTAATAGCGACTGTTTCTTATAGTTTTTGAAAAGCAGAAATGAAGGCCCCACCACCACCGTTTTTGGTGACCCTGAGGAAAGATGACAGGACAGAGTGGATTAGGCTGTCCGGAAAGCAAAGAGTGCTCTTGAGGAAACAGATAAGAACACGGGAGGCAGGAGGCAGGCACCTGGAGGACGATTTTCTTATGTATGGCGAATTTGGCAATGATGTGTGCCAGCAGCAGATGCCCACTGTATTTGCAAGCGGGATCCACACAGGCCTTGGAGAGCAGACAGGGCCATGCGAAGGTCATCAGCCGGCGCAGCTTGCTGTTGCGGTTCTTGTTGTTGTCATGGATGTGGTGGGGGGCATGCTCCACCAGCAATGTGGCATACTGCAGAAGGTAGATGCGCAGGGAATCCAGCATATCTGCTTGTTTCTCAGGGTCCAGGACCTGAAAGGAAAGCAGGAACTCACTTTGGATTTTTATTATGATCATCTAAGTCTGGCCCTTAAAATAAATGTTAATGATATTCTTTTGGAGACTGAGGAGATGGCTAAGGAGATAAAAACACTTGCTGCCGAGGCTTACACTCTGGATTCAATTCCAGTAAACCACACGGTAGAAGGACAGAATTTCCTCATTATCCTGACCTACATACATACACACACACACACACACGATGTGGGAACCCCAAGGAAAATCTTATTCCCACAAATCCAGACCACAGGCATACACATTCAAGTGCTCCTAGGGACAGCACCTTAGTTATAAACACACTGGTGATACTCTCGGGGTTGTCTCCCTCTGGATTAGGAGGTCCTAAGAGCTGTTCTCCTTCCCCCTTCTCAAAGCTGTACAAGAAAGCAGGATTCAGGATGTGCTGCAGAACCTAGGGAAAGATCACACAGGAAGCACATCAGAGCTGTGGAGAAGAAAATGTTTGGGAGGAGGTAGGGAGTAAGTCACATCCTGCACAATCAAGGTAGGACTTAACCAAGAGAACAACTGTTCATCTTGACTTCCAGCCAAATGGCAACTGCCAGAGGAAGCCAAAAACTTCAGGAAGAGAGTGCCAACCTCAGCCTGGCTTTCTCTGCTCTCTGACAAGTTAAGAACACAAGGAAATGAATATTGGTTCACAGCAGGATCTGCCCTGTGTTACTGCACAGTTGGACCCACTACATAATCATCTGTAGAGATGCGGCTCATCAGGAATAGGCTCAGGTTCCCTAGGAAATGGCCAACACCTGCTGCCACCTCCTGCTAACAATGGGACTCACCTTTGCTTTCAGTTCATCTCCAAAGTTGGGATCATTAAACTCTACAAAGCGGAAAAAGAGTGATCGCTTTTGAGTGATGCTGTAATTTTTGGGGATCTCTTCTTCCATATACTCTTTCAAGAAGGTCATGTTGCACAAGAAGCGACCAGTGAAGGCACGGAGTAGCTGGAACAGCAGTTCTATGTCACCATAGTTCCTTCTGGAGGGTCAGAACAAGTAAGGGGTTAGCTTCTGGCCAAGTCTTTGACTATACAAAGTCCAGATTTTCAACTCTTTCCATTTCTCATCTTGTGTCATACACGTTCATATGCATGATTTTGCATGTGTGTGGGAGGCCCAAGATTGATGTCTGGAGTCATCTTAGATTGCTCTTCTACTTTATTCATGGAGACTCTCTCAATCAAACCCAGAACTCACTGATAAGGGAGAGTCTTCCGAGCCAGCTTGCCCTGGGGAACGCCATCTCTGCCATCTAACACTAGAATTAAAAGCTGAATGCAACACCAACCTGCCATTTCTGTGGGTTTCTGTAGATCCTAACTCCTCATGGGTGCAAAGCGCTGAATCATCTCCTCACATTTTAAAGACTTGAGCCCTGACTCACATTTAAGACTTGAATTATCATCTATCCTCTGTAACAAATCTGACCACAAATATCCAAGGACCGGAAGACCAGGCACATCAGGGGCAACCCCACAACCTAGGCTTTGCGCAGAGGACAGCAGGCAATGTACCCACTTGCAGTAGTTCAGCAGACAGAAGGCCAGAAGCTTGGGCTCCTTCCAGTTGGTGGCAGCCATGTTCTCTTTGCGGTGTCTTTCTTGAAAGGTCTCGCTTACCCACACTCGCCTCAGCTGGCTCACCAAAGAGTGCTGATTGGCCAGCCAGGCATCATCGTTTTTAACTATGATGCTTATGATCTATAAGGAAAGAGGCATGCATCAGGGACCTGCAGCTCAGTCTCACCAAAGGGGTTTTGGGTTCTATGAAGATGGCTACCTTGATGGCCTGGAATTGGAGGTCCAGGCGCATGTTACTGGTGCTGGGGGAGCCGGGGCGGACTGCCGTCTGTGCACCACCAGGCAGTAGCAAGGTGATAAACCTGTTGGGGTTTGCTGCCAACACGTCCCTCAGAGGCCTGGCATCTTTGTGTTTTAAGAAACTCTGAAAGCAAAAGAATGAAGAAAGCTGCTTGGATCAGATCAAACTCACAAAGATAGGAAGATACAATTCCTAAGATTCTTGGTCATTTCTTCAAGAAGGCAAACAAACAAACAAAAGCAACAAGTTGAGAGAAAAATGGCAAGCACCTTTCTAGAAAAGTTGTTGCCGCCTGGGAATGGTGGCAGGTACCTTTAATCCCACCACTTGGAGGCAGAAAATAGCCAGTCCCCGGCCAGCCAGAGCTACATAGAGAACTCCCCCTCAAAAAGTCAAAATAAATAAATAAACAAAATAAAGATGCTGGGCTGGAGAGATGACGCAGCAACTAAATGCTGTTCTTCCAGAAGAGTTGAAATCCCAGCACCAGATCGGTGGCTCACAACCAGCTAGACCTCTAGTCCCTTGAGATCTATGGCCCTCTTCTAATGTGCAGATGTACATGCAAAAAAAAAAAAAAAACCCTCCCATATACATAAAAACATACATAAATAAATCTTTCAGGACCAACAAGTCGGCCCAGTGGGTAAAGATGCTACCAGTGAGTCGGAGGACTGGAGTTCCATTCCTGGGACCCATGTGGTGGATGGAGATAATATCCAATTCCTGCAAATGGTCGTCTGACCTTTATACATGCACTGCAGCACATGTACACCCACACATATACAAGCACAGTACCAAAAAAAAAAAAAATTAACGTTTCTCAATGGTAATCCTAACTGTATTCATCTGTTACAACCACCAAAGTCCTCCCAACTAACTCTTAAGCTGTAGCTTTGCAGGCGTGATCAAACAGCAATGACGTTCCTAACATGCAGATCTCTGAGAAACAGGAGCCAAGACACTCAGTGGTGAAACATGGGTTTGTTACAGGCTGAGCACAGTGGCTGACAGCACTCAGCAGGGCCCCACTATAGTTGAATAGGCTCCTACCATGAACATTCGGCTCCACTGGGGGTCATTCAGTGTTGCTTCCATCATAAACAGCTCCACTGTCTGCGAGGGATGCCGTGTCAGGAACTTGATAAGAGGTTCTCTGAATGGACTGCCCGCCTACAAAACATGGGGCAGAGATGCAACCCACACCATCCGTCTCAAAGGCCTTCCAACTGTCACCATGAAACAATGCAACCTCCTCCAGCTATGCCATAATCAAGTATTAATACCAATATCTTTATACTGTCAGATGTTTTCATTTAAAGCTTTGTAGTAAAATGAAGCAGGCACAGCAGAACACTCCCAGTGTTTGGGAGCCTAAGTGCAGAGATGGGCCAAAAGTTTCAGACCAGCCTGGGATATTTAGCAAGATCTGAACGTTTTCCTCTGACCTCTAGAGTGCACTGGAGCATGTGTGCCCACACAACACACAAACAGGCAAGGAAAAAAAAGGGTATTTTCCAGTAACTGTTTTTTTAAAGCCACCTAAGCCGACAGCAATGCCAGTCAGATGCTATTCTCAGCCTTCACCAGAGAAGCTTCTCTTTATAACTAACAACAGCGGATGCAGACACTTGGGCTGCTCAAGGTGCTGAGAATAAGAATGGATGAGGGCTCAGTCCTAATTAGGACATTTTCACCACTCCCTCTAAAGCTTAGAGAACACTGCTGAAGGATGCAACAGAGGGGCTGGAGAGATGACTCAGAGGTTAAGAGCACTGGCTGCCTTTCCAGAGGATTCTGGTTCAATTCCCAGCACCCACATGGCAGCTCACAAGAAACTCACATGTAATTCCAATTCCAAGGGATCTGACACCCTCAGACCAATGCTCATAAAATAAAATAAAAGAATAGAAACAAAACAAAACAAACAAAAAACCATAAAAGCCAGAAACAGGGAGATGGATGTGGCATAGATGTAGAAAGAAAAGCCAGTCATGGATACAGTTGTAGCTCACAGGGTCTCAACCCTCTCTGCAGGACCTCTGATGGATTCTAGAAGACTGGGTGTCATTATCTTCATGTCTGAAATGGCTCTGAGACTACCAGGCTCCCCTGGGTCATTACTATGGTCATGAGGTTGGTCCTAGTTAAACCCAATGGGTCACAAAACAATACCAAAAAAACAAAACAAAACAAACAAACAAACAAAAACACCCCATAGAAAAGGGACTATAGGTCTAAGGAAGGATTGACAGGAGTGGGAAGGAGATAAGAAAAGATGCTGGGTGAAATTAATCATAATGCACTATACATACATGTATGAAGTCATCAAATACCAAATCTAACTGATTTTTTTTGAGTCACAAAACACAACACATATATACACTCTCGAAAACTGGAGGAAACAGGAAGGGGTCATATGATTAGAATATACTCTTCAGGTGTATAAAACTGTCAAGCGAACACATTGTAAAATAAAAATATTACAAGCAAATCAGAAGGAAGGCAAATCAGAATTAGCCCTCAGTCTGGCCATACCTCAATCAGCATGGCACGCTCTGTCTTCATTACAACCTCCAACAAAGGTTTGACCAGCGTCTGAGGTGCAGCTGGGATCAGATGGAAAAGGTTTATAATTGCTGAGCAAATCTTCATTTCCTAATAAGGAAAACCAGAAACCATAAACAGGTCAGTCAGTTTTGTGAAGAAAACAGTAATCACTACAGACCTTACTACTGTCTAGCTACATTCACAAGGCTGGCCACCAAAGCAAAGAGATAACATGGAAAAGCCACAACTTACCGGACTTACATCACAAATCTACTTTTTCCCCGAGGAAACTCACTGTCCTAGCCCTTCAGTTCACCTGTCTATGGGGGCAGGGCTCAGTGTGCCTGATATGTTTACTATGGCCTTTTGGGCCCTGTGCTAGCCCACCTCATGGAGGTAGGGACCATTAGTCACATCTGAGATGTGAGACTGCTGTCCACTACATCATGGGAACTTCAAAGACACCAAGTTCTGAAAGCACAGAATCTTTTTGCCCTCAAAACCCAGTAGTCAGGGGAGTTCCTCAAAAAAAAAAAAAAAAAAAAAAGTTGAAGTACCAATGTGAGCAATGACTGGGAATAATGCTAAGAATTTGTCAGCCAGGCTAGAGACAAAGCTGACAAATGGTTGTGCTGGGCCCTGTTAGTATGGGGACTCCTGAGCACTGCATTGTACGGTGTGCAGCCCACTCGGTGCTGGGCAGCTCGAGGTCATCCCAGCACCCCATTCTCTGGTCAGTCTTCTGCTGTTAAGGGACCTCTCTCCCTGGCTACTGGGAAGGAAGAGCCCAGAGGTTCCAGCCTGCACCATGTGTGAACTGTGTCGGAGGCTCCTGGGGGTAAAATGCGGATGACAGACACTGGCCTGCAGGAGCCTGATCCCAGGATGAGATGGTGCTTAAACACCAAAGTAGGAATCCAGATGTAAGCAAAGTGCTCAGCTTCACCTCACCCTACTTCACATTTAAGTCTTTAAAGAGAGTGATATTCTCTCCTGAAGTTACATTTTTAAAAAAATGGTAATTTATGCTAGAGATTTTTTTTTTCAAAGCAGAAATACTGAAAAATTCTCCTTTGCTTCTGTAAGAGTGCCAGACTGTGTTGTCATCCCCATTTTACAGAGGGAGACCTTAGCAAGGCTGTCCAAAGACTCAGCGCTATAACTATATCAGTGTGTATGGGTACTCTTGAGAGCAGAAAAAGTAGGGAGAAAGGGAGGGTGAGAGGTGTAAGTGTGTGTGCATGCGCGTGCACATTCATGAGCCCTAGGCAGACAGTCTCTATCTAGTTTGAATGAACTGGTGAGTCAATGTGACAGGCTACAATCACTCCATGTGGCAGGTATCCTGTGTAGACTTTCTTCTCAGGAGGCTGCTGGCGGCTTGCGCTTGTCATGAGTGCTAGGACGGGGGAGTCAGTTCAGTCTTAGCTAGCACTGAGAGACTGCAATTCTGACACACACAAAAAAACACGAGAACTTAGGGTCTGGCTTAAACATCCTAATGGAGAAGAACATGCTTGGCATCCGGACAGTTCACAGCAATGATACTAGACAGCTCCGCCACAGACAAGACAGTACAGGTCACCGCACTCAAGGGCACAAGGCACTCTGTCCACTACGGGATCACAACACAGCTAACGAAGTCACAGCAAAACCAAATGCGACAACGACCCCCTCCTGCAGCTGCACTGCGGCTCTCACCTCTACCCCTTCCATGGCAGGCTGAACCAAAACAAAAGTCACAGCATGAAAAAACGGGCAGCCAAACGGTAAGGAGAAAAGAAAAAGGAAAAATCAAAAGTGTTCTTCACATTGCAAGTCATAACTGACTTAGATAAGGTTGCTCTCACCTCAAACTGACAGAATGGAGACAAGGAGCACCTCCCGCACTCTGAAATGCTCTCCTGAGGATGGGGAGGAAAATCATCTTTTTCTATTGATGTCATTGACAGAGAAACTTCCCACATACTCAAACACAGGCAGGGTTATTGGGGTTAACAAGACAGTACAGGCACAATAATCAGAAAGCACACAGTAGTTAGACACTACAGCAGAAAGCACACCTTCCACTCTCACATGTCAACAGCCCTTGTTAGGGTCTAATAGACTGGGTTTCTTTCCTGAGTCAAATATTAAAATCACAGTTTCAGAATTCTTGTGCAAGGAAAGAAACAGTAAGACTTTGTTGTACGTAAGCACGCTTTAAAAGGACTTCTCAGAGTGAATAATTCACGATTTTATGTCAAGATTTTATGTCAAATAGTTTTTAAATAATGACAAAATTCTTCCCCAGATAGTCAGGAGAGAACCAGGTGGTACAGCCTCACTCACTAGGCATGTCTAGGCCCCCACACCAACAAGAACACTGGGCCACTAGTGTTAACAACCCCTGCCCCAGTTAGTGCTAACAGAGACAGCCCGGCATATCAGCTGAGGGACTGCCCACAGCAGCCTGGCCTGTGGGCGTATCTGTGGAGAACTGCTTTGATTAGCTGATCTGGGCGAGCCCAGCCACTGTGGGTGGTATCAGTACCGTTTCCAGGCTGTATAAAAGGGCTAGCTAAGCATACGTCTGGGAACAGAGCAGCAAGCAGTGTTCTTCCATGGTTTCTGCGTCAAGCTCCTGTCCTGACTGGGCCCCGTGATGGTCTGTAACCTGTAAACTACACACCCTTTCCTCCCTAACCTGCTTTTGGTCAGAGTTTCTTATCACAGCAGCTGAGAAAACCAGAAGGCCCTCAGACGGGGTCATGCTATGTGGTCAAGCAGTTTCTGCAAAACCACCACTGTGCACATGCGCACAGGTGTCACACATGGTTCCATATACGCTCAGTGTCAAAAAGAGAAGCCTGCCCAGATACAGAACCTGCCCAAAGCTCAACCCACAGAGAATCAAATTACAGAGCTTGTATTTATCTGTCAACTCCTTATTATGTAGTCAAATATGAGGTCTCAACTAAGAGCTGAAGAGCTGAGCTGGGCCTGGCCCTAAGTACAAATGATAAAGCCAGGGACACCCACACTGCTGTGAAAGCCAATGCTGGGGCCTGAGCTTCAGACACGGCCATCAAAGCAGAGCCTGCTCTGCTCTTCACAAAGGGCAGTTGCTGCACAAGGAGGCTGTCCCCTGCCTTCTCAGCCCACACCTTGAAATCACAGCACAAAAGTTCATAGTAACTGTTTAAATTTAATAGAAGTCGTTTACTTACACAATGGAGTTCTGGCTTTTGTTGTTCTTAAAACATTTTTCTTAGTGCACTCATTTACTAGACGCAGGCACGTGCCAGGGCACATCAGGAACATCAAAAGACAACTTTCAGGGCATCAGTCCTTTCCTTCCACTGCGTGGGTCCCAGGTACTGAATTCAGGGTATCAGGCTCAGTGACTATAGCCTTTAACTAGCTTAACCATCTCTGGGCCCTCTGATATTCTGAGAGTTCATTTAAATGTTTAGTCTCAAGCTGACTGTGTTTTAAAGATCTAGTTATGTGTTAACGTCTGTGTGGGCATCTAAGAGAAGAAATGGGAGAACAAGCAGGAAGCTGGCTGCACCTGCTGCCAGGGCGCAGGCTCCGTCCGCACTCTGTTCTCCTCTCCTCCACAACCTCATTTGATTCTTAATACACAAACAAGAAACCTTCCAATGGGCCTCACAAGAAGGAGGTTTAAAAGTCCTGGTTGACATCTGCTTAGGTGGCACTTTAGAAGCAGCAGAAACAGGACAAAGAAAAAACAAAACAAACAAAAAACACCCTGAATACAGATGTCCAAAACAAATGACACAGTAAAGTCAAAAAAGAATTCCAAGTTGGAATGAGGCAAAACATCCAACAAGGAGGCACAAGGGGACAAGAGGCACACCAAGTGGGGTTCCTGAATGGGAATGCCACTATAAAAACGTCCCACCAGATATCAAGCTTACAGAAAAGACTGAAAAATTAGCATATGCAATTTTAAAGTCAAAACAGCAAGAAGCCTGTATTTTTTAAAGGAGACAAGAGGCTGTGAGGCCAGACATCAGATACTTAAGGAGACTTAGTTCTATTAGTTTCCCTAACACTAGGTAAACTTGCTGTGTGTGCTAGCCATTTAATTTTTAATAAACGACGGAGGTGAGAGGAGACTGTTCCTAGAATACCCAGGCTGGTATTTACGGGATGCTTTATTAAGTCCCAACAAATCCTCAGTTTTACTGGACAATCATAATCAGTTAGACACCAGGAATGATTACCAACCAGTAGTGAAGAAAAGCAATGGAAACAAAAGCTGTGGAACGGAAGGGCACCACCATGTAAAGGACAATGTAGAAGATACGCTGCTTTAAAAAAAGACTAGTAAAATGGAAACGTACTGCATACTTCTGGAATGCTATCCCCAAAAGAGTCACATTACAGTGAGCCAAAGGGAGCTTGTGAAGAAACATAAAGAGGACTGCTGAGCCACTAGGAGCAACAAAGCACACTGCTCATAAACCGTGACCCCTGCTTCTGAAGTGCATGACAGCTAACTGCCAACACTAGCTGTGCAGTGTGGGCACCCCCCAGAAACAAGCCAGTCACTTACGTTTCCGTCACTCCTCTGGCCCCCTTTGTGGGTGATGACCACCACTTCCATCCACTTGCGCAGATGTTGCTGTTAAAAAAAGAAAATACAACAAAACAAAACACATCCTCAGACACAACTTTCCTCCAGCAGGAATCTGCAGTCATTTGATTTCCCCTCATCCTTGACCACAGTGTTCCCAATCTAATCAGACCCCACGGGTCTCTTGCACTGTACACGAAAAAGCTGGGCTTCAGCAAGGGAAAACACAATTTGATTTTTAATAAACAGCTGATATGGAAGACGCCACAATTCCAGGCCCAGCATTTTCCTTTCAAGTTACCACTGTTCTCGGACACTGTGGCAGACTGGGGAGGAAGCAGAAGTAAACAGAGAACTCCCATACGGGCCAGTAGCTTCTGGCCCACAGAAAAAAAAAAAACAAAACGAAATGAAGCACAAGGTGCATGCTATGTAAAGACAAAGCGTATTTATGAGAAGTGGCAAGTGGTGAATGGGGTCTCTCCAAGTGCTCTTGGAGAGACAGGGATGGCAAAGAGCACCTAGAAGGAGAAGGCCCAGTGTGCTCTAGGAAGAAGAGCACCAAGGGCTCTGGCAGCTACCATGCTGAAAGGAACCCAGGGAAAGGGCTACTAAGACAAACACTAATTCCTTTTGATCAGAGGCTGGACAAATGGCTCCTGTGGGCATCCACTAATGAGGTGCCATGAAGCCCAGTGCCATGCAGAAGCCTCTCAGCAACCATAGAAAACGACGGTGCACTAATAGGCAAAGCATGCAGACAATGAATGCTGCGTTCCTTTAAAAGAAACAGTCACATGTCCTATGATAAACACATAATACCTGGAAAGACGCATAGGCTGCCTTCAGGAAGGGGTGCCAGGGATGCAAAGGAAACTGAGAACTTTTATACCTTTTGCAAATTTTTGTTGTTGTTTTATTGCATGTAGCCCTGGCTGGCCTGGAACTTGATGGATGTGTAGACCAGGCTGGCCTCAACTCACAGCAATCCACCTCTGTTTCCCAAGAGCGGGGATTAAACAAAAGACGCAGCAACATACCCAGCCACCTTCTGCATTTAAACAGTATGAATGCTGTTTATTTCTAAAAGTCCTTTCATTTGTTTAGCGCATCATGTAATAAGTTTAAACCTGTTTAGCTTACCATCATCTGATCGCAAAACTTATCATTGAAGGAATTTGGGAAGAGGCGAGTAACAGAGGTGAGCCGATTCACGACATTCAGGGTCAAGCTCCGGTAATCTCCCAGCATCATCAGCAAAGGCCGCATGTGCGTATGAATCTGATCTACTTCTATGGTGGCACCTTCCAAAAACTAGTGAAAAAAGGGAAAGTTGCCCAGATAAACAGGCCGCAGGCCAACTAACATAATGAAACTTACAATGTCAGTCTGCCCTTGGGAAAAGGGAGTATTAACTTCAGGTTTCCCAGAAACCTGATCAGATAGCAGCTCAGCCACAGTATCAAGGCTCAATATGACACAGGCAGAGCCGCTGCAGCTCCTTGAGTGCTGACCAGACAAGGCCCCGGATTCCAGGGGCAGGACACGAGGCTCACACACTAACCTTCCTCATGCAGGCTTCTCCGGCCTCCTGCAGCTCACTGTTGGTAGAGTTGAGGGCTTTGAAGAGAGCAGCGATGATTTTCTCCCTGGACTGGGGTAGGTAATTGCAGGCAGCGAGGGCATCTTTGGAGATAAAAATGAGTAAATTTTTACATTCATCTGAGAAACAACTCAATTTTCTTCTCTAAAGAATCCTACCAATCACAAACCACTAACCCTCCCTCCTGTTATCTGCCTTGAGAAAAACAAAAGAGCTGGGCTTGGTGGCATACACCCTTAACCCCAGCACTAGGAAGGACAAGGCACTCAGATCTCTGAGTTCAAGACCAGAGTCAGTGGTCTACAGAGTCAGTGCCAGGACAGACAGAGACATAGAAAAAAATCATGTCTCAAAAAAACAAAAAATTAAAAAGGAGGGGAGGGGGAGCCTCTGAGATTGATAGAAATGGTTCTACGTGGTGAGTGCGACAGTTCTCTTACACAAGAACTTCCAATTCAAGAAATGAACAGAGTACAGACAAAACTACTTAAAGCCTACCAATGCCAGTACAACCTGACACCCAACACAATTTCTGATTCTATCCTTAAAAGGCAATACAAAACTAAACATTTTAGTTTAACTACCGTGAAGGCCCACCACCTCCTCTGTAACAATCCTATACTCGGTAACTTGATTCCCACTGGCAGAGCACTTACTTAACGCTGCAATCCGTAAAGGCACAAGTGACGGAAGGCTTTTGTAGCAAGGCAGCTTGGTCAGAGCCGACTCTTCGGCCTCACACAAATTCAGCAGCTGGTAGAAAAAAAAGCTGTAAGTTTACCCCACTTCTCCTGGGGGAACAGAAAGATTACAAGTTACACACAACATCAGTTTGTCATAAACACTTCAACAAAATTAATCCGGAAACTCAACTCAAAGCCTAAAGAAATTCAACCAACTAAAGGCCCGCTTCCCCATCCTAAAGTGAAACTCAGTTAAAGCCACAGGGTGAAATAAACTCAAGATTACACTTGACTCGCCGTCACACCGAGCTGTCTGTCAATCTCGCACTAGTCAATGTGCTGCCCTCTTGTTCAGAGCTTCCCCACGGATGAACAGACAGGCCACAGCCCATGTAGTCCTTGTAATGATTGGTTTTAATTAACAACTTGGAAAGAGAGTCTAAACAGGGCATAGTCTAGATTATGCTATGGAAGACTGCTTGATTGCACTAATTAATATGAGAAGCCCTATACTGAACAAGGCAGTACCATCCCCGGGGTGCCTGCACTACTCTCTGTTCTAAGTTCCTGCCCCGACCTCCTTGCAGGTAGACTATAACTGTTTCCTTACGCTATTTTTTGCTGGTATTATTTTCATCACAACAGTACAGGAAAGGATAATGGGGACGTCGATCGCCACTGGGCAGCCCACGAGCTACAAATCCACAGGTGGCACACCGGCACCTGTGCGTCTAGTACTTAAAACACCACATGCTTTTCCTACTACTATTTCCCCGCTGTCCCCACTCGTGTCTTGGAAAGCCAGAACTGGCTTTTAAGCCTAATCATTTCTCTTAAAGATTTATTTTTACTTTTCTGTGTGTATGACTGTTTGCCTGAATGCACGCATGTGTACCACCGTGCATGCCTGGTGCCCAAGCATACTAGCATAGAGTTATATCCCCCAAAAGGGAGTTACACACAGTTTCGAAGTGCCATGTGGCACACATACACGATAGTAAGTACATAAAATCCATTTACAAGGAACTTGCAATGTGACCTGCAGATGCTAACCAGAGCAAGGCAACACAGTGCTGAGAACTCTGGATACATATCCTGGGAACCCAGGAGCAACACATGTGCTCCAAGCGCCATGCTAGACTACAGCTGGCTATCTCTGCAGCTGCCTGACTTCCAGCACAGGCTGGCAGCCATCAGCACCAACGCCCTCACACGCCGTACCTCCGTGTAGAACACCTTGTGCTCCACCACATTGAGGTCCATTGTGAAGAGCCGAGGCTGCAGCGTGGTACAGAATGTGTTGCCCTCCATCAGACCGATCTGCGCATTGGCAGGCTGGTGACGCAGCAGATGCTTCTTTGGTGGGACCATGTCCTGAAGGACCTGTAAAAAAGCAAAGAGGGGTGCCACTTGTCAGATGCCCCTCAAAAGCAAAGACCTTTCATCGCCATACTCTACAGCAGCCAATTTGAAAAATGTGACGTGAAGTCATCACAGAGGCCTAAACTTTCATTAGGGGGAGGACATATCACATGTTGGAATGCAGTGTAGACCGTGTCAGACACTTAGCTCCTAGCACTCCAAAGCGACCTCAGAAACCACCACAGAAGTCCCACAGGCTGATACACACCCAGGAAACCAGCCTTCTTTTTATTCTTATGAACAGCTATGGACACACACTGCTATCCGTACATCAAAGGTTCCAGAGTATACATGCAACAGCCTTTCTGACACAGAATCATCAACTTAGATTTGAAGGACAAAGAGCCCTGCTGTCCATGTCAGAATCTTACCTCTTTATGTGGCTCCATAATCACTGTCACACTTTTTCCAGTGACTTGGGCCAGGACCTGCAGTGAATGCATGGCTTGCTTTCTCACAGTGGAGTTTGGAGAGGTCACCTCCCGAACCAAATCATGGGTCACGTGGTGAAACGATTTCTCCTGAGCTGCCATAATCTCTTCAGCTCTCTCCTCATCTTTCAAAGGTGTTGCACACCTCATCAGAAGCTGCTCCAGGGTGGTCTTCGCCATGGCAACTGCCCCATTGGAAACCTGGAGGTAGAGGAAGCTTTAGAAGGAACGCAGGGTGTTGCCACCCACCGGACTCCCGAGTCTCCATACATTCAGGGAGGGAGCTCATGGCCACTGTGCCAGATTCAAGGAGAAAGACCACAACATAGCATCGATTTGGCACATTAAGGTCAAAATCACCTCCTTGTAGGTACTTACTGTTTGCCCAGAGATCTTGGCAAGCCTACTAGCTTCTACCAGGATGAGTCAGATCTACACACAGGCTCATAAATAATGACATGCCTAGGGCTGCCAATGTGGCTCAGAAGGTATAGGAGCTAGCTGCCCAACCTGACCACCCAGTTTGGTCCCCAACAAGTTGTCCTCTGCCCTCCACACTCCTACTGTGGCACGTCCCATTCAATAAAGTATATGAACAAAAACTAAGAAACAAGAAAAACAATGTCACGCCTGCGGGGACCTTTGCAGTACCCAGAACTCCTTTCAGATCCACTCTGAACCAAGGTAACAGGGAAGGCACCTGGAGACAACATATGGGCATTAGGAGCTGTCCATGTATTAAAGATGCTGTCATGACACCAAGTACCAAAGTTTCTTTGCTGGGAAGAGTGTCTGAGACCAAGAGCTCTGCAGGCAGATCAGCTCTCACAAGCAGTGTCATCACTGAGAGCACCCATGACCTACCTCTCCAGTCAGGTCCATCATAACAAAGAGCAGAGCTTTGAGGAATGTCTGCTGGTTCTGGAGAACCCATGTGAGTGGAAGCCGCTCCATGAGAAACTTAATGGACACCACGCCCCCCAGCTTTGCATACCAGGCCTGCTCATAGCAGCAGGCGCACAAACGCTCCACGATGTAGGAGAAGAGGGGCAGCTGGCACGCCTAAAGAGAAACAAGGCAAGAATAAGGCAGTACTGTCATCCCGAAGCCACCAGCTTGTAGAACAATAAACCTTCAAATTATTCAGATGTCCTCACCCTCTCCTTTGAGCCCAGGATGATGCTTGCCACATCGAATATCACAGCTAGGGCCACCTCCCCAATCTTGCACAGTTCCTTTTCCTCATAAGCCATACAGATAGCTATTGCGTCAATAAGGACCAACGGATCCATTCCTTTGGAGCCGTTTTCTTCACTGTGGAACATGGCTGTGCTGGGCTGACTGCCCACCTGGTAGCAAGGCAGCAAGAAAGGACCTGGAAAGAGAGGGAGCAGGCATAAAACAAAGCTGTGGTCAATCACGGGAACACGAATGACCTCTAATTACAAGTCAGCTTCACCTACCCCTGGGGTTAAGAACTCTGAAGCTAACACTAATATTCTAATAGCATTTTATTATTCTGTACATGTGTAGATTGTATGTGGGCATGCATATGGCATGGTCCAAGAGAACAAATTGCAAGGGGACATCCTCTAACTGGACTAGTCTTCTAGTAAAGAAGGGGGACACCAACCCACCCACAAAAACTTCGACTCAAAATTTATTCTGCTATAAGATGTACAGGGATAAAGATAGAGCAGACAGGGCAGAGATTGTTGGCCCAACCATTGACCCACCCTATCAGAGAGTGCCAATCCTGACACTATGAATGATATTCTGCTAAGCTTGCAGACAGGAGCCTGACAGAGTTGTCCTGTGAGAGGTTCTATGCAGCAGTGCCTAAAAACAGATGCCAAGACTCACAGCTAAACATTGGGTGATTTGTACGAAGTCTTAGGGAATAATGGGAGGAAAGAGAAAAAGACCCGGAAGTGATAGGAGCTCCCAAGAAGGCCAACAGAGCCAACCAACCAGGGTCCAGAGTGCTTGCTGAGACTGAAGCATCAATCAAGAACCATGCACGAACTGGACCTGCGTCCCCTACACAGATGTAGCAGATAGACAGCTTAGGCTTCAAGTGGGTCCTCTAGTAAGGGAAATAGGGACTGTGTTGAACATGGACTCACTTGCTAGCTTTTACATCACTTTCCCCTGGCAGAACTGCCTTGCCAGGCCATAGGGGAAGAGGACACCTTCAGTCCTGATACAACTTGATGAGCTGGAGCTCCCCTTCTCTGAGGAAAAGGAGGCAGGGTGGAACTAGGAGGGGAGGAGAAAAGTGGCTACAAGGATGTAAAATGAATAAAGTAACAGGAAAAAATAAGAAAGAAGTGTAAAAACAAAACAAAACAAAACCAGACGGTTCTTTCTTCCACTGGATTCTCAGGACTAAACTCAGATCCTCAGGCTTGTCTGCAGGCACTCTTAATGAGCATCTCACTAGTCCCAGAACTAGTACTCCAAACCAACCTCTATTAAACAGCAGTTGTCTGAAAACCAAGTAGTCTTATTCACATTAAGGCCATTTTTCTGAATGTTTCCCACAACATGTTGCACCATTTTCCAATTATTTCAGTAGAAATTAAAAAATGAAGCTGGGCACATATCTAATTTAGTAGCATATACAGCACATACAGAGCCCTACCATTTCTAAGCCAGGCTTGGCGATACACATCTGTATGCCCAGAAGTAGAGTATGGGAAGTGCAAAGCTACACTTCTCTAAAATCATGTGTTACATTCTTTTAAAAGAAAAAAAAAGAGAGAGAGAGAAAGGTATGGGCAGGCTAATGGCTATGCAGGTAAAAGCACCAACCATACAAGCCTCATGACTTGCCTTCAATTCCCAGGGTTCTGTGGAAAGACAGAACTGACCCCAGGAAGCTTATCCTCTGACCTCACTGTGGCACTAACATGCTTGCACTCATACACAAGCACACACGGCAGTAATAAATGTTTAAAAACTCAAAGATGTGCTAGCTTAAAAAGAGAACAACTAAGTATCTTTTAGAATACTACTGACCAGCTAGAGCCTAGGAATGAAGGGTCTTTAGTCTTTCCAAACAGTAACAAAAAAAACAATGGATAGCTATTCCCAGAACACACATGGTCACAGAAGAGCTGGGCAGAGCAACTTGAAAGCAGTGTCTCTGGAGTCCCCAGCCATTGAGCACACAGAAGTTACCAAGATTAACTTTCAGGTTACCACAAAGAAACACTAGAAAACAACTGGTGTTCAACTGTCCAGTCCTGACTGTGTTAGCCAAGGAGAATGCCGAAGGGCCAGAGTTCATCAACGTCGCTGGGGACCACAGGGCTTGAGGGCTCTGAGGTGAAACAAGCAGGGGAAACGCTATGCAAGTGTGTTCTGCAATTATTACTGCTTTTGGAAAGGGATATAAAAATCTGAGGGTATCCTTTTAGAAAGTTACTGGTAGCTGTCTGGGTCATGGATATTTCTACTATGTTTTATAAAAGCATGGTTGGGGAGGCTTGGGGAACACAAAAATAGTATGGCTAACAGCCAGGGGCCAGACATGCACACTGCAAAGGGGATGGAAGGAGCTGGCTGAGGAGCATCATGGGTGATACAGGCAGAAGGCTGGCCTTCCCCACTAGAGAGGGAAAGATCAGAAACCATGTTTAATGTGAACTACACCTACTTCTTCCATGTGTGCATGTGCAGGTGTGAGGGTATACACATGGGAGACTGCACATAAGGGCAGGGGCTAACTTGTGGGAGTCAGTTGTCGCCTATCATTTGGGTTCCTAGGGACTGAATGCAGGCTTGGCAACAAGTACATTCATCACCGAGCCATCTGTCCAATATACCCAGACCCTTCCCACAAGATACAACTTGATCATAATTTCCACAGTGCTCACCACCAAAATACCATTTATTGATGAAGTCCATTAAAGAAAAGGCCTCTACCTCAGCTTCTCTCAAACAACTTGTCCTGATGGCCTTTGCTCCCACAAGCCCCAAACTCACCACACTGCTGGGCCACCGCTACCATGGTGTAGTGGCGGATCAAGCTGGCTACAAAGGGCAGGGCGCTGGGTCGCAGGTCTTTGATGACTGCCGACATGAACGCCCCAGTCAGGGCCTGTTCAAATGTCTTTCGGGCTGGAGTGTCCTGTGCTTTGTAGCGGTGTGATATGATGACATTGGGAATGGTCTTTTCTGTAAAACTGAAAGACACAATTCTACCTGTCACCACACCCAGCACCTGAGCAGAGTCTGGGGTCACAACAAGCTCTCATACACAGTGGCCTGAGTTCACCTCTGCTCTAATTCCAGCAGCATTCAGTACCAGATATGGACTTTACTTTTCAACACTTAGGGCCCGTGTTTCAAGAGGTAACAATTTATATTCTACCTAATTCAAATATAGATTTGGAAGTGAATTACAAAATGGTGGCAGTCAGCACTTCAACACTGTTTTCTACAGTATGTGTCGAGGCTGCTGTGATGGCTGAGCTAGCCAAACGCACTGGCTGCACTTTTTAAAGGTACTTTTGTCTCTGAGTGTTCTGCGTCATGCACATGCCTGTTGCCAGTGTATTTTAAAAGAGGGCTGTGGATCCCCTAGGCCTGGAGTCAGAAACTGCGAGCCGCCATGTGGATTCCAAAAGCAGAATGCATGAGCAGCAAGGGCTTTTGGTCACCGTGCCATGTTTCAGGAAGGGATATGGAGTTCAATTCTCAGGATCCATTTGGCAACTTACAACCACCAAAAAACTCTAGCCCCAGGGAATCCGATGCCTCTTCTAGCCTCTGAGGGCACCAGGCATGTAATGATGTACATACATGCATACATGCAAATATGCATACACACAAAATGAAACTATCTTTTTAAAGAGAAACAAAGGTTGCTTTCCCTGGTGCTACGAAGGCGCACGCTTTGGGAGCAGCCACTTCCCCAGTCCACTGTGTCCCCCGAGGAAGGCTCTGCTCCGGCAGGTGAAATGGATGGCAATGCTGCTTCACAGAGGTGCTACGTGTGCTATGTCCAACTGTGATGAGCCTGTATACGCTAAATTCGGGGAGGCTCTTTGTGATGATTAGAACAAGAATCAGAGGGATGGGAGGTTTCTGCAAAGCTGATCAAAAGGAGAAACCCTGCAAAGTGTATGGCTGCAGTTGACAGCAAAGGCCTCAGGGAAATATGTTACCCAAGAGTCTGGTGAACAAAATTTAAAATCTAGGGCTAAAAAAACTGTGTGTCTAGAGAGATTGCTGAGTGGCTAAGAATGTGTGTTGTACATGCCATGAAGACATCATGTCCAATCTCTAGAACCCACATGACAAGTCAAGTATGGGCCCACATGTGCCTCTAACAGCCACACCACGTGAGAGGGGAGACATCCGAGGACACTGGGGCTTGCTGACTGACAGCTTAGACACCGAAGTCCTGTGGCCTCCCTGAATAAACAGCCACTCACTTGCACACATAAGTAGGAAGAAAATATCAATTTTTTAAACAAAGTTTAAAGTTCGTGGTGGGGCCTAGAGGGTGGTCAGGAGTGGCGGCACACACCTTCATCTCAGCACTATGGAGGCAGAGGCAAGTGGCTCTCTATGGGTTGGAGATGAGCCCTGCCTACATAATAAGTTCCTGGTCTGTCAGGGGTACACAGAGAAACCCTGTCTCTAATATAAAGCCAAATTGTAAGAATTAAATCAAAAACAAGTGAGAATGAGAACAGGCCTGTCACAGGCTGCAACATGGCTCTGTCAGCAGAAACTTGTCACTTAGCACCTAGGAGCTGAAGGCAAGAGGACCCAAAGTTCAAATAATCCTCAGCTACACACTGAGTTTAGGGCTAGCCTGAGCTACATGAGACCCTGTCTCTAAACACAAAAAGAAATGTTAAAAAGCTGTGTAAAACATAGGAATATAACCCTAGACTCCTTGACAGTAAGACACAAAATGAAATGGATCTGAGACTTTTTTTTTTTTTTTGAGACAGAGTTTCTCTGTATAGCAGAGCCCCAGTTGTCCTAGGCTTGCTCTGTAGAGCAGGCTGGCCTCAAACTCACAGAGATGTGCCTGCCTCTGCCTCTGGAGTGCTGGGATTAAAGGTGCCACCACACCTGCTTCCAAGACCAGTTCTTACTGTGGCTGCCCATCTTCTCTCTCTACTTTCTGAGTAGTGGTTCTCAGCCTTCCTAAGGCTGTGATCCTTTAATACAGTTCCTCATGCTGTGGTGACCCCCAACCATAACATTATTTCATTGCTACTTCATAACTGTAATTTTGTTACTCTTATGATTTGTAATATAAAGTCTGTGTTTTCCAATGGTCTTAGGCAACCCCTGTGAAAACTGTTCATCCCCAAAAAGGTCTCGACCTGGAGGCTGGAAAGCACTGCTCTAGAGATTATATGGTGCACGCCAGGTAAGTTACACATTTCCTTGTTGAAGGGGCACACTCCTAACAGACTCCGAGGGAGTCACTTGTGTTGCTAATTTCTGCAGCAAGCTTCACAGACTAGGGCAAGCACATACTTGGGGTGTGCCAGCAGCTGGTAGAGTGCATGCTTGTTATCCTCCAGGCTCATCATGGCCACCAGGAAGCACCTGATCACCTCCCATGCCTGCCTCCGGTAGTAGGGCTCAGTGTTGGCACTTTTCAGGCAGTCCAGGGCAGTCTCAATGGCCTAGGAGAAAAAGCCACAGAATGTACAGTATGCACCAAAAGGCAGCACATGTGACCCCCCTCCCCCACCAACACACACAGCTGAGTGCTTTCTGGGAAAACCCAAGCAGGGCAACCGTCTAACAGGCAACCACAAGCAAAAGCTCTGAAAATGAAGACAGTGAAGAAAAAATAAGGAACTGTGTGGCCCCAGGGAATTAACAGTACACACTAACTCTGGCTTTAAGATTTTTCAAATTTTGTGTGTGTGTGTGTGTATAGGTTATGTATACGTTAAGTGCAAGTATCCACAGAGGTCAGAGGATGACAGATCCCCTAGAGCTAGACACAGGCAGCACCATGAATGCCGGGAGCCAGCAGCCTCTCCAAGAGGTTCATAACTGCTCAGCCAGATCTCCAGGCCCAAACTCCAAGTTTTAATGACCAATGGAAGACTATAGGAACTCAAAGAAGTCTGGAGTATCCAGGGTGGCAGCCTGGCCGCTCACACACTCATCCAGGTCTCAAGCTCATGAGCTTTCAGCGCTATACACGCTTGTCTGGCCTTCAGTTGAAACCTGAAAGTTGGCTTTCTTATGCTTTTACTTCTCTTTGAAAGAGAAGGCCATCCACCAGCTCACCCAAATCTACATATCTGTATGCGTAGATGTGCACACAGGAAAAAACAGAGTCAGAAAGGAACAGTTACAATTTTATACTCTTTTCCAAAGAGCCAGAAGGGAGAGAACACTAGTTAGAATAAAAAATGGGAGAAAGCTAGCTCCTGGGATTCCAGGGGTTAGAGACAATTATAGATCCACTTGTGTTCTGATCCAATGGTCCTTGAAATAAGGCCCAGCAAGATCACAGCAGGAGCTCAGGTGAGCTGGTCATCAAGAAGGACTCTATTTTCAAGAGTCCTAACTCCCAGATAACACCCTTCCACTGGCCTACAAGTGTTAATGCAAGCCACCTCCCCAGCCACACAGATCACCATGCAACTCCTGTCTATAGCTCCAGTTTCAAGGGATCTGACATCCTCCCTCATAGTCAGCTTACATATGTATTTTACATCGAAACCAGTCTTCTTAGAGCAAAACAAGATCTCCCCGGTAGCTCCAGACTTTACCTTCTCCATTGGAAGCTGGAGAGAAGCTTTGCAATCAGAGAACTCCACGGTAATGCTGGGACCTTGAACTTCAGTTACAACATAGTGCAGCTTCTGGGACTCCTTCAACATCTTCCTGTTGCTGCCACCAAACTTCCCAAGCACACGGTAGGCCACGTGAGAGATGCTGTCTGCAGGGTTGCGAAGTGTGCGCCACAAAGCCTAAAAAATATCAACAGGCCTTCACTGAGGACTTGGCCAAGCAGCAAGTTCGCACAGCTTACGACCACAATTCTAGCTTGTTAGGTGTGAACACTCTTCCTCTTGCTTATGCTCCCGCAAGCATGATTCCTATCTTGCTTGTCCTCCTCCAGGAGAGCTCCATGGCTTTATTAAGCAAACAATCAACCCAATTTTGGTGCCCTTTTATACAAAAGATGACACAGAATAAAAAGCAAGGGGTTGGGGCTGGAGAGATGGCTCAGTGGTTAAGGGCACGGGCTGCTCTTCCAGAGGACCTGGGTTCAACTCCCAGAACATACATGGTGGCTCAGTACTCTGGAACTCCCACCTCTCTTCTGGCTTCTTCAGGCACTGCACAAATGTGATGTAAATACACATATGCAAACACTCACACACGTAAAGTAATTCTTTAAAAATAATAAATAAAAGTCTTCAAGAGCCAGAGTGAAAAGCTGCAACTCTCAGGCATGAAGTGGGATGAGGCACAGGGTAACTTACTGGGCATTCTTGTCCTGGATTTTTTTCTTCTCCTTAGAAACATGACAAATACATAACCTCATGTATTTTAAATCTCCAATAAAGGAGGGTTAGAGAAAATAGCCACCAGGGCTAAGCACTGCCCATGGACATACATGAACTTGAACCCATCTCTCCTGCAACCCCTCCTTGCTCAGGAAGCCTTCCCTAAGGTCAGGGAGGCCTGCATGTGGTTGGTTTTGTTTCTCCAAAATGCTTATGGGAGACCTTGTTACAGCTCCCCAGTGGCCCTCCCTCCACACCTGGGCCATCTTTAGAACCTCACCTCCAGGTTTTAACACAACCAATACAGTAACACTAGCATATGTGGGAGACAACAAGCAAGGGCCATCTAAAAGCCTGGGTTTGCTGTGCTCAGCATTCACTGTTTTGACGTCTCAGTATGCTGTCTCTTTGCTCACAACAGCACGTGAAGCAGGACTGCAGGGTTAGCTAAGCTCAGGTATTTCCTGCATGGCAAACACCTGCAGTGCCTGCTGCAGAAACATATCCACTGCCCATGTGTCCCCTCACCTGAATTAACTACATCTCAAAATTACTGCTGTCCTTGTTTAAATTTATTTTCTTGTGGCTGGAAAGATGGCTCAGTGGTCAAGAGTACTTTCTACTCTGCTAAAGGACCTGGGTTTGATTCCCAGCATCCACATGGCAGCCCACAACTTCTATAGCTCCAATTCCAAGGGATCTGACACCCTCACACCAATTCACATAAAATTAAATAAATTATTTTTTTAAAAGGCTTATGCCACCACCATTTGACCCTTCTTTAAAAAAAAAAAAAAAGTCTTTTTTCTTAACTTCCATGTTAGAAGCCATCAATATTCAGGGTTAACATGAACTCTTGGTGCATCCCTTCCCCCCAGGAAAATCCCAGTTTCTCTCACATTCTTGTCCATCATGACTGCTATGAGGGTGGCCTATGAGACCCCTCTCTGCTGCACGTCCTCTTGTCCACCGGAAGGGGTCTTTTGCTTCTTAGTCAGATGAGGGCAGCTGTGATGCTCAGTGGGTGCATCAGGAGAGACCAACACTGCCACTGTGCGTTGGGGCTCACTGGCCTCCAGACACTAGCAAGGACCTTTAACTTGTAGGGCTGAGGGTTTCACGCTGAAGCAAACTGCGGCCCAGCACTCCCTGAGCCCCAGCAGCCAGCCTGCCTCCGCTTCCCTGTGCTGCTCACACACTCAAGACAAGCTCTGCTTTCCAGAACTGACAGTGTGGCTCTCAGAGCAGGCTCCGCAGTGCTGCCGTATAAACCAGCCCTGACTTCTTCTTTCAGTACACAGAGACCAAGAAATAATCTCAGGATGGGCAGGTCTGTTAGTCCTCCCTCCAGTCCAGCTTTGAGCCACGGAGTCTCCACCATGGAGGGCTGGCTGTGAACCCTATGCGAGGGAGGCAGAGTAGTAAAGAGCAACCCTGTCCCAGTGAATGCCCATCCCAAGCACAGCACAAACAAAGCACAGTGAAAATCGGATGATACTTAATGCCTGATTTCTAATGAACAAAAAACCCTAAGACTTCAAAACAACCTTTTTTTTTTTTTTTTAACCTGTTCCTTTCCTCTTGGGTGAGCTGGGGCAGAAAAGGTGCCCATCAGCTTCCCTTCAGAGTTGCACCTTTTTACTATAAAACCAAAAGTCTATATGGATACAGGAAGGACCAGAATCTGTACAGCACCGATACCATTTGCCTTCACTCTGGTTTCTGGAGACTACGATGCTGGGAAAGTTCTAAACAAGAGGCAACACTGCCACACAGCTGCTCACCACCCATATCGGTGCTAAACATGTTTAGTACATACAGGGCTCCTCAAGCAAGCATGGCTGAGTCTGCCTCTGGGTACAGTGAATTCTTAGGACAAACGAAAGGCCTGAAGGCTGATGCCTCCTGCTGGTACAGAGTGAAAGGGCACTTACCTGCATGAGCTCTGCCCGTACAGGCTGAATGTGGTCATATAGGAAATCTGGTTGCAGGTTGTCCACACACAACTCCAAGGTCCTCAGGCCTTGGCTGACCAATGTCTGAGACCCATTGAGGGCGGACACCAAGGGATCCATCAACATGGGCAGATAGGGCAGGAGAGAGCTCAGCCGCACTGGCACGGTGAGACACAGCTCTACAAAGAGGTCTTTCATGTGCTGCTTATGAAGGCCGCTCTGTAGCATGTTCAGTCCTGGAAACAGAGTTGGAGGGGCATGACACTTCCCTAATACACCCAATGTTAGCTGTAAGTCACAGGCCACTGTTCACCACTGTTAAACCTGGTAACTGCAATTATGGTCCCTTTCACAGTGACAGCACAGGCTGTGGGTAGTTCCTGTAGTTCCTAAGTTTTTATAAACATCATGTTATGCTTTTTGTGACGCATCTAAGCACCAGTTGTACAAAGCCAGGCAAAGATAAAAGCCTGGCAGAGAGAGGAAATCAGTCTAGGCAGAACTAAATAAAGCTAGAGTCCGGACTGGACATGAGGCTGAGCAGGGACAAGGGCTACCCAAGGCATACTATGGTGAGTTCAACGTATTTTACACTCCACACCATCTATCTGGAGGTAACATTGCAATAAACCAGACATTTACATGAAAAGTCCTACATGGTTTGATTGTAGAAACTAATAAAGTTACTTTCTAACTAACTTGGGGGGCCTTCCCAAAACCCACCCACCTCACAAGAGCTTTGCTGGGCAAAGGCTAAGCCCAGCAGTCAGTCACACAGATGCACCCATGCTCTTACCTTGGAGGAGATTAGGGAGGAGAGGCAGAAACTCCTGATACAGGAGGTCATGGCTGCCACCTCCTATGGAGCGGAAGAGGGCACGGAGCAGGAGGAAGTAGTTGTATGGCTCCTTGGCAGTTTGCGCCAGTTCCATGGAGCTGTTCACAATCTTGTGCAGGTGAGGCTGGGCAGAGCGAAGGCAGACAGTGAGCACCGGTGAGGAGTCACCCCACCCTCCAGACTGGAGCTCACACAGCCCACCCCTGCAATTTCATCAAATGGGAACAAAAGAACGTGGTAACCAGAGTGTACAATGGCTTCTGCCATCTAGCTGTGAAAGATGTTCTTAGTTGGGATCCAGGTTACTATGCAATAACCTGAAGGTGAAATTTTCTTTTATTAGGTTTTTGAAATGGGGGCTCATGTAGGCCAAGCTGGCCTCAAGTTTGCTAAGTAGCTGAGGCTGCTTTGATCCTACTGCTTTACCGCCTAAGAGGTAGGATTACAGGCCTGCATACTAGGCCTTGATTCTGGATTTTTCTACTGTCACCTGGCAGAGCAATTAAGCATTACAAAGCAACATCTGACTGGTTATTAGCATGTGACCCTTATTTGTAGTACACCAAAGTTAAAGAGTGTTTTACACATGTAATATGGAGTCACAGTAATTTCTATTCTAAATGAAAACAATAAAAGTCCTCAGGACCCAGTGACCTTCAGAGCAAGGTGCTCGTTACCTTCAGCATCTGCTCATTTTCAGCTGCGAACAGGGACACTGAGCCAAAGACCAGCTTGAAGAGCTTGAGGTACAGGTTGGAGAGCTCCACATTGGAGCCCATCTCTGGCAGCCGGTCCAGGAGGTACTCCACCAGGATCGTGGCGAACAGGGCAGAGGTGGTAGGGTTTGCCAAGAAGGAATTGGCAACAATCTGTTGAAACAAGGAGCGCCCACGATGGATTGGGGATTCAGCTCGGTGGTAGAGCATGTGCCTAGCAAACACAAGGCCCTGGGTTCTAGCCTCAGCTCCACAGGGCTGACAAAAATAATCTCCTTCTTTAAAGCAGCTGTGAAAGGCA
The DNA here is from genome assembly GCA_028658305.1 of Pachyuromys duprasi. Classification (NCBI taxonomy): domain Eukaryota; kingdom Metazoa; phylum Chordata; class Mammalia; order Rodentia; family Muridae; genus Pachyuromys; species Pachyuromys duprasi. The sequence continues at coordinate 16,716,264 of CM053751.1, forward strand.
AAGTACTAAGTTTCTCAGACAAAACCCACTGGTCACAGGCATGCTTAGAAGACCCTCAAACAAGCAGTGTGCTGACTCCCAGAGCAGAGCATCCAACCTACCATGGTACCTTTGATGGTGAGCCATTCCTTGTTCACCATCAAAGACTGACAACCTGCACTTAACACTCATTAGCTTCTACTCTAAGGGAGCTAGCCCAGGGCATCTGAAGAGTTGAAAATGTTCTCAAACATATTACTCAATATTCACCTATAAGCACACCCTGAGGGACAGGATATTCTTAAATCCTCAAAGTACATGAGCAAACACAAGACATTCAACACAGAATAAGAGTTACTGCTGAAGGAATATAAAGGGGCTGGCAAGATAGCAGGTAAAGGCATGTACTACCACCAGAAGACCCGAGTTCAATCCCTAAGCACCACATGCAGAAGAGAACTCCACAACTGTCCTGTGACCTCCAACCCACACCCACTTTCAATATAAAAAGGAGTTTTATACCTGGAGAGCGTAATTTTTTGAGATTCTTTCTACCATGTACGGAACAGTAGTCTGGAAGATCTCCTTGAATGTTAGCGGGTTCATCATGGTGAAGACACCGGCAAAGTGCTCCAACACCTCCTTTTCTTCCTTCATCCTGACAGTCTGGCAATTGGCTACTCGAATGTATGTCTGTCCATTTCCCGCAATCTGGACCTAGGATAGGAACCACCATGGCCATTAGAACGGAACACCTTCTACCAAACACATTTCTTTTTCATAAAAATCACAAGTTATATACTTAAAACAGGCGCTGAATTCAATAAAGGTTAAACTCTTTCTAAATTCTCTGTTCTTGCCTCAATTTTGAAAAAGAAAAAACTAGGTTAAAAAAAAACATTAAGTTAATTTAAGAGGTCAGAGACGGCTGAGAAGGTAGAGGTGTATGACAACTTCCATTTGATAAGTACGCCCCTTTCCCCTAAATTGCTTCTGTGAGAGCATTTTACCACAGTAACAAGAAAGAGGGTTAAGACGCCAACATGCATGAAGCCTGGGTTTGATCTCCAGCACCACATAAACTGGCGTGATGATGCATGTTTGTTATCCCAGCAAAACGCTGAAGCTGGGCCATGCAACAGAAACAAACCCAGGCCCATCCAAATGGCCCTGAGCTCTGAAGGTCTGTTCCATCACCAGTGCGCTACTCTACGGGTAGCGGCTCAACAGCAGGGTTTGCAGACACTTCATACCTGATAAATATCCAAGGCCTGCATCGCATACTTCACAAGTTTGATGTAAATCTGAGTTTCTTTGGGTTGTAACTGCTTGTTAGGAATAAACTGAGCTTCTAGAAGAGACAGAATACATTAAAACCTGGCAAAGTCACCAAGCAAAAATGCTGTCAGTCTAAATGATAAAAGAGTAGAATTACCACCAGGTGCTTTACATGATGTTATGCCCCACGTGATGGTCTTGACGCCACAGACCAAGGTTTTCACCAAACTCCGGCAATCTGTGACCTGGAACGTCTGCTTATCCTCCTTGTCCTTTTCTCCTTGCTTCTCAAATGGGGGCACAGGGGCGGGGGTCACTGGGGTGGCTGGGGCTGGGGCTGGGGGTGGAGGGGGGGCGGGGGCAGGCACAGGGGCTGGGGAAGGTGCTGGGCCAGGGGCGGCAGGGGCCGTGGGCACCCCAGGCAATGCAGCTTCTGCAGCTCCCAGTTCAGATTGAGGCTTGCATTTCTTAAAAATGGCTGAGAGCTGGTACCGGGCAATGGTGTGGAACTTGAGGACAAAAACCTAATGGCAAAAGAAGTGGGGGTTGAGGGAAGAGGCAAAGGCTGAGTCTGTAAAGTGCTTGTAAGCATGAGGATCTGCGTGCAGCTCACAGAGCGCATTCAGAAGAGCGGGGCACGGCAGCAGCTCTGGGGAGGCCAGCCAGCAGAGCTTACAGGGGTGAACTACAGGCCAGTAAGACCTCATCTTAAAAATACAAAATATGTATGGTGGTGGCACACACATTTCTTTAGTCCCAGCACTCAGAGGCAGAGACAGGTGGATATCTGTGAGTTCTAGGACAGCCAAGGCTACACAGAGAAACCCTGTCTCAAAAAAAAAAAAAAAAATACAAATACAAACTATGCTGGAGAGATGACTCAGCTAATAAAAGCTCATACTTCTCTTCCAGAGGACCCAAGATCCATTCCCACCACCGACCTGAAACCAGCTCCTGCGAGATCCAACTCCTGCGGCACACATGAACATATGCACAACACACATATACAGATCATTAAAATTTAAATCTAGAAAAACCAAAACATAGGTGGAAGGCCCTTCGTGGTCCCACAAACATGTGCACGATGGTCAACAGCTGCTGTTTTCTGAGCTTGGTGAGCAGGATCCAGCTTTGACTCAGGACTGCTGGAGTGGCCCTCCAGTGTCACAGAAAAAACCTTTTGTCTCTCCAACACACACCGACTAGGGTCTACCCAGAGAAGCCTTGACAACTGCTGCCCAGCAGGGAGCTCTTCCAGCTACCACCAAGAACTACACAGAGCCTAAAAGGCTGCTCTGACGCTGACTATCCTGACTGTCGAGGAACTTGCGAGCAAGGCTGTCAGAAGCAGGAGGCAGCTTTTGAACAATGTGGTCTAACTCCCAAAGCCCAACTCTGGTCTGGCTACCTCACTGACCTACACTTAACAACGCCTAAGATAAACCTAGCCAGTCAGTACCTCCAGCATCCGCATCAAGACATCTCTGCCATTGCCGCTCTCCTGCTCACTCTTGGAGCGGATGCAGTCCACCAGGTTCAGCAGGAGTTTGCAGGACATGGTTTGGATGCTGCTGGGCAGGGACTCATCATCGATGTTCTTGGCAAAGAGTTGGACAGCGAGGGAAAGGTCGCTGAGGGGTAGGTGCTGGCGAACGTGGTGCACAAGGTCGGCAAGTGTGCTGTAAGCGAGGGGCCTGCGGGAAGAAATACCATTAGCGTGTTCTCTGTCGCCAGTGCTGGGACTGCAGCGCTATGGAAGAGGATCTAGCATGTCCTTAGCCCACCTTGACCCTCACTCCTCTCCCAGCTGCCCAACTGAAAGGCCCAGCCTTTCTTATCATGTTTCACTTTTCACTTTCCATGAAAAGCTAACATTCACGCACGTCCCAAGTTTCTGTCCTAATTGGCTTTTCTGTTCCTGTGATAAAACTCTGACCAAAAGAAACCTAAGGCAGAGAGGGTTTACTTGCCTACATTTTCAGGTCACAGTCTATTACTGCAGGAGCTCAGGAAGAAATTCAAGAGCTTGAAGGCAGGAACAATGGGGAACCCCGCCTACTGGCTCACTCAGCTGGCTTTCTTATACAGCCCAAGATAACCCACCTAGGATGGTGCCACTCACAATGGGCTGGGCTCTCCTGCTAATGAGCAATCAAGAATATGCCCCACAGACATGACCACATGACAATTCTCCACTGAGGTTCCTTCTTGTCAGGTCAACTCTCTAGATCAGCTATTGAGAGTTAATGGCTTCTTGGCAAGGATGGTTTCTTGAAGGTAGCAGTTCTCAACCTGTGCGTTGTGGCACCTTCTGGGGTTGAGAACCACTGCTCTAGACTATGTCAAGCTGACAATGATAACTAACCAAGAAAAGAGCTAACAGATACTGGCAGATATACCAACCACAGCACAAGTGATCACCAGCTTGTTCATGCCCTGAGTGGGGTTTGCTGCTCAAAAATTAATAATGTGCCAGGCACGGAGGCACACAGCTTTAATCGCACCACTCAGGAGGCAGAGGCAGTTGGATCTCTGTGAGTTCCAGCCAGCCACAGGTACATAAAGAGACTGTCTAAAAAGGTTAGCTAGTTAATAATATAGTGCTCTTTATGTTATGACCACTGTATGCATATGCAACAATACTGTCTCAGCTATTTAATCATGCAGGTTGTTCACTGACCTCTACACCTTGGCATGAATACATGAGCACACATATTCCAAATAAATTCCAAAAAGGTTTTTAAAAGGTTTTTTTGGTTTGTTGTTTGTTTAACACCACCTAAGGATGTCCAAACTTGCTTAAGCCAATAGGTGAGTAGGGCCCAGTGGCCTGCACTGCTTATGGCCCTACCAATGCTAAGTGCAGGTGAGCCCGTCCCTAGCAATCACACCAAGCAGTCCTGTGCCCTGGGTCTAATAATGCTGTACCTGAGTGTCTCTCGTGCTGTGTACCCAGAGCCAATCAGGATGGACTCATCAAACAGCTTGTCCATGCAGGGGATGAACTCTAGGAAACACATGTGAACATTAAAGACTTCACAAATTTACGGAAGAAAAAAAAAAAGGCAGAGAAAAGACCAGAAAGGCACTATGAGGTGGGATGCTGGCTCTGTTGGGCCATACAAGCCACCTGTCCACAAAAACGCAGTGAAGGTAATGTTCGGTGTTAGAGAACTAACGAAAGATGGGCCGGAGAGATGGCTCAGTTGTTCTGACCATGGCAGGTCGGAGAGACGGTACAGTCATATCCAAGACAAAAGGAACTGACCTCATAAGAATATGGATGACATGCCCACAGGACACGGGATTCTGGAACAAGCCTGACACAGTGCCAGCTTAGTTCTAAAGTCAAGTACATCTCATACCTCAGGCCTTCTGCAGGCACTTGTACTCACATGTTCAGACCACCACCCCAGCACAATTAATAAATATAAATCTTTAATAAGAAGAGGGCTAGCCAGGCATAGTGGCCCACACCTTTAATGCCAGTACTCCAAAGGCAGAGGCAGGTGGATCTCTCAGTTCAAGGCCAGCCTGGTCTACAGATCAAGGTCCGAGACACCCAGGGCTACACAGAGAAACCTTGTCTCCCAAAAGACTTAAAAAGAAAGAAAACTAGAGAGTTGGCTCAGTAGAAGACATATGTTCGATTCCCAGAAGCCACATGGCAGCTCAGAACTGCTGTACTCCAGTCTCAGGGATGCAATGCCCACTTCTGACCTCTGCAGACAGCAGGCACATATGTGGTGTACAGACACACACAGACTCAAGTAAAACACCCATACATCTAAGCACAAGTAAAACAAATCAACATTTTAAAAAAATTAAAGACTCAGAACAGACATGCCGGGACCCAGCCAGCCTTACTCTACAATGGCACAGGCTGCACAGGCCTTGAAAAAAAGCAAGCCTTACGGTTTCTCAGCTCTGTGGTAAGGATGTGCTTGGCAGCGATGAGAAGCTCCTTCCTGAGGTGTGCGGTCTCTGCTGGGCAATTGGAAAGCAACTGAAGCATGCCTTTCACCATCTGCTGAGAGTACTTGGTCACTAGCTCCTGTCACAGGAAGGAAGACAACAGTCATACTGCATGCAGGAGGCTACAGGGACACCCAGGTCCTACCCTGAACCATCAGGCCAACCAAGTACCACCTAAAAGGTTTTAGTGTGTATGCACAGCTGTGCAGCCAATGTCATTCTGAAAGGAAACTATGACAACATAAACAGATGGTCTTCCATGTGGGATAAGTGTGGACACAGTGTCTGTATTGTTTTAAAAATTTCAAAAATGAATATGCATTACTTCCTTGTTAGAGAAAAAGTAAACACTAAAGCCTGTTTAAAAAACTACTCTGGGCTAGAAAGACAGCATGGCAGTCAAGGGAACCTGATGCTCTTCCAGATGACCCCATTCAATTTCCAGCACCCATGACAGGTGGTCAAGATCCAGAGGATCCAATGCACTCTTCTGCTTTTCATGGGCAAGTGTGCAACACACACATACATACATGGACGCACACATACATGCATCTTTTTAAAATAAGTAAATGTCAGGCATGACAGCTCAGGCAGGAAGATCTCTGTGAGGGCATCCTGGTCTACCTAACAAGTTCCAGGCCAGCCAAGACTACACAGTGACACCATGTCTCAAAAACAAATAAATAAATCCTTTACTTAGCTCATTAACGTGAGTTGAGAATGAAACACAGATTAACTCTGACAATTCTGAGCAGTTCTGAACAGTGTCTTCCTGACTCAAACACTCCATTTATCTGGTCATGATGCTAAATGCCCAAAACCCAGCACTCTGAAGACTGAAGATCATGGGCTGAAGGGCAGCCTGGGCTACCCAGCAAGACTGTATCGTCACTAATGACACTGCTAGAGATCAGAATTACATTCACACCGTATGTTAGAACAATCAATGACTGCCTACATGAGAATTATATTTAAAAAACTATAGAGCTCAAGCCAGGTGTGATGCTAAAACCCTGAAATTCCAGTTCTTAAGTGGCAGAAGCCAGAGGATCACTGCAAACTGGAGACCAGCCTAGTTACCACAGTGAATCATGCCAACAAAGCTGTAATGAGACCACATCAAGAAAAAAAAAAAAAGATGGGTCGAGGAGCAAGAGCTCAGTAGGTATCAGCATTTGCCATGCAAGCCTGGGGACCGTTGGTGGAGGATCGCAGTTTGAGGTTGCAGAACACCATGTCCATCAAGCCTTTCTCAACTCAGCCCAGATAGAGGATGAGTCCCTCCCACCAGCAGGGCCTCCCACTCTCTCCCTGACCTCATCTGGAGAGGGACCTTAGGCAAAGATGCCTCTAACCACATCTGGAATACGACCTTTGGCACAGTTCCCTGCTAGCACTCTTCCCCTGCACCTATAGGATAATTAGGTGCTGTGTTGATATTCCTGTGAATGGACAATCACCAAATGCAAATAACGCCTGCCTGGCACACCTATCCACATCCAGTAGTATACACACCTACCCTAGGAACCCTACCCACTCCCCAAGAGCTATATAACCCTTGCTCACCCCAAATAAAGTGGAGCAGTCTGGCTGAAGCTGATCCCAAAAGGTCACTTCCATCGCACTCACAGCCATCCAAGCCCTGCCCCCACCCCACCTCTGCTCCCCTGGGGGAGGGGAAGAGGAAGCCCCCAGAAACCGGCATTAGAGCCCCAGAATCCCACAAAGGAGAAAGCAGAGAACCAACTACACATGTACGTACAATAAAAGTTTAAAAACAAAAATGCAGCCTAAATGACAGGAGCTGAGGTCTCCTTTCCCTTTCCTTCTGATTTAAGAGAAGAACGGCTCTCATGATCAAGTGCAGCTGACATTCAGCATTCTTGTCTAGTCAAAGGTGGCAGCCGTGCTAAAGACACCACACTGGAGATGTACAACTCCACTTACAGAACAGAGAAGGGGTGGAGAGTCCGGAACAAAACTGACTACAAATGGCCGTGAGACTTTGGTATGTGTGTGGGGACAGAAACCTTCTACATGGTAATGAGTTGAATGGAAACAATGGTCAATTCAAGGACACATTCACAGAAGATGGATTTTCCTATATGCAAAATATAGCAAAAACAAGGTGGGGGGAAAACTCACAGAGGCTAAAATGCAAGTAAGAGAACCAGAGACCAGAGCTCCAGAACCTCTATAAATTCTGGGTGGGCATGGCAGTAGTGAGTCCACCCTTGGAAAGTAGAAAGAACATCCAGAGCAGGCTGCTGACAGGACTAACCACATCAGTGAGCTCTGGGTTTGACTTAAGAGACCCTGCCTCAAAACAAAAAAGGTGGAGAGCGCTGGAGGAAGAGTCCCAACATCAACTTCTGGCCTCCACATGCATACACACACACCTGCACACATGTCATTCATTTATAAACATACATACACCACATACTCACACACAGAGACACGCACATGCACTCAAAGCCCGCACATACACATGAAAGGAAAAAAAACACTGAACAAGCCAAGAAACTTACCTGGTAAATTCTGATGATATAGGCTAAAAATGACAATGTTTTGATCTGAGCAGCAATGAAGTCAGCATACAGCTCCTTGTTGTAAAGCTTATGTTGCCTGGGCGGGAATTGGATACAAGTCCAATATTAGTCCTTTAAGGTGACTTGGAGCTAAACATCGACAACAGCTACTAAGCCTTAAAGTTCACTCATTTCCATACAAACCAGAAGCACCACAGAAATAAAAATGCAACTACTTTTATGCAGTTTCAAGTCACATGAAAGACTGGAGAAGCTCAGAGCACTTGGTTAAGAGAACTCCCTGTTTACAGAGGACCCAAGTTCAGTTCCCAAAATCCATGCCAGACAGCTCACAACCTCCTGAAAGTACAGCTCCAGGGGATCCAGTGCCCTCTTCTGGCCTCCATGGACACTGTACTCATACTCACACACAGACATGCACGCATACATATAATTTTTAAAGATGAGATAAAATTACATAGCACAGAAGTTCTAAAAGGCCCAAATCACACCCTACCACAGCATTCCTAACGTGGATTCCTTATTACCCACGCTGCGTGGTCTGCATCCCTCAGAGCACCTGAGGAATACGAGCTCTGGGGACGGCTGCAGAGGGCACTCCTCAGATGCTCAAGCATCTCTCACCACAGGCGCTGCTTGTCAAGAGAGGGTGTCCTTAAGGAATGCTGTTCAGCTTAAGCTAAGGACGGATCCAGCTGGCCTGTCTTCCCCGGCAGGGAGGGACCACTGGAGGTTAAGCACACCACCAGTCTTCTCAAAAAACAGCCAGAACAAATAGCACCTAGTGACACTGGGGAACTTCCGAGATGGGAGAAAACAACCTACTACAGCATCTTCACAGCTAAGGGACTAAGAAGCCCTGACACAGCTCAGCAGGTAAGAGCAGCTGCTGCCAAGACTGACAGCCCAAGTTCAACCCTGGGACCTACAAGCTGTCCTCCGGCCTCCACAACACATGCTGTGGCCAGGCATGCGCAGGCACATGCACTCACACAGAACAGATAAAACTTAACAAAAATGTAAAAAGGAACTCAATAATCGTAGCACTACTTCAACAGAAGTTTAAAGTAAGTTAAAATGCACACTCATTGTAACACTCATAATTCTCACGTCTAAAGAATGGGAGCCATAAGCTAGCTGGAAAAGACACTGAGCCATCAGCTCCGTCAGCCTGAATAACACTTACCTGGCCTGTGCAGATACCTGAATTGCAATGGTGTTCATGATCAAAGGCACAAACTCGGCAACAACATTGTGGATGTTTAGTTTGTACAGCTGCAGGGAAATAGCTGAGGTTAGTGCTTTTACACCCACCCACCACGTGTCTGGCATGCCTCAGAGACAGCAGGATGCTCTGCACCCAAGAGCATATGGGTTTCCTGTACACCTCCTTCGCTGAAGGAAATCAGACATGAACTTTTGTACTGACAATTCTGGAATTTTGGTTTCTTTAAAACCACAGAAATGTTATAAGAATATATTTTCATTTTAATCCCAGGTGCTGCTTCAGACTGTCAGCACAGCAGCTGACTATGATCTGATTCATGCTCTAGCAGAGGCATGGTTTTGCCAGCTGTAGATAGTTTCTGCAACTGTGTGACATTTGGAATTCTGGAAAGTTTTCAATGGGTATATAAACACTAGGGTCCCAATAGGTAGGTGTTGGTGACGGGTGATCATTCAGGGTGGTTGGTTGCACTTTTTTAGTAGTTGTGCCCAAAGGAAAAACAAGAAAGAAGTTAGCGTCAAGGATCTCGATTTCCAGCCCCTTCCCCTCTAACCTTCTTTCTCTCCTATCTAGTGATAGGGGATGAAACTGGGGGGAATAAAGGGTGGGTAAAAGAAGAATGAACAAACTAGCAAAGACCAGCTATAAGCAAGGAAGAAACAAGAAGAAAGAACTTAGATTCAAGGACCTCAATCTCTCTCTCTCCCCCATGTCCTTTCCCTCCTATCTCTCCTATCTGATGATAGTGCAGGAAATCAGCATAATAAAGGGTGAGAAAAGAAGAACCCACAAAGTAGCAAAGACCAGCTACAAACTTTCACATAAAAAAAAAAAAACCCAAAGGTTATTAAGTAGTACCTTACCTGGTACATTAGTACAACAATGATAGGCAGCTCAGCCAGCACTTTCAGTGAAAGAGAACCCCGTGGGATGATGGAATGCTGTGAGAGGAGAGGCAACTATCAGCTCTGGGACACCTGCAAGTGTCCAGCCAGTCCCACTAAGCACAATAACAGAGACACTGACACGCCTTGCAAATCTGTGGAGGACCCAAACTAAGTACACACAAGTGTTTCTTTCATAGATTTTCTTAGGGGAAACCCAAACATTCATCACCTAAGAAACCTGGGGTTTACAGGTATTCTTATGAGGGTAGGAAGTCTGGTTTGGAGACATGGTCTCCCTACATACCCTTGGCTGACCTTAGACTTATAGTAATTCTCTTGCCTCTGCATCCCAAATGCTGGGAACATGCACCACAACGCCCAGGTGTCTCACTATGTAACCCAGGTTGGCCTCGAATTCACTATTAGCCAAGGTAAACTTGTAACTCATAGCAATCCTCCTGCCTCAGTCATGTACTACCACTTACCACATCCTTTTTTTTTTTTTTTTTAAGACAAGGTGTCTCATTATGTAGGCTGGCCTCAGATCCACCCACATCTGCCTCAAGAGAACTGGGAGTAAAGGTGTGTGCCACCCAGCCTGGCAACCCACCCAGCTTTTAAGCCACTATTTGACATAAAAGAACAAGAAAAACTTCAGAGTACAATTTAGTTCACTGGTTTTATTTAATAGTATTTATATGCAGTAGAAAAAATGCTTATAGTAAAGCCAGGAGAGCTGAATGAGCTTATTGAGGACTCTCAAAACATGAAAAAGGGCAGGTGCAAATTACCAGTGAGCAATGGACTGAAAAAAACAAGCAAAACAGTAAAGAAAGATGGATTGCAGCTTTGCTTAAAATTCAGTTTGGCTCTCCTGAGTATAAGCTGAAGCCTTGTCTCAAACAATACAAATGCTAAAATGGCTTTCTTTAGGTTGGAAATAGAGTCACATGTAGCCCCAGCTGGCATCCAATTTGCTATGTAGCTGAGGCTAGCCTTCAACTGATCCCATACCTCCCTAGGGCTGGGATTAAAGGGACTGGGCACAGTGCTCAGCTGACCCAATGCTGAGGACAGAACCCTGGGCCTTCCTGCGTGCAGGTAAGCATTCTTCAACAGACATATGCCCCTCGCCCCAGTAAAACATTCTTTTCTTAATTCAGCCCCAAGAGTGAGTCACGGTAAAAGGTCACCACATATTCCCTACGTGACAGGCAACACTAGAATTACCTTTGCAAAGCCCGGGACACTGATTTCCAGATAAAAACAGGAAAAACAAGGTCAGGACGAAGACTCGTGAACTCTTACACAGTCAGGAAGCCAGAGTGGGGCTGGAGCCTTCGGGATGCTCTCTGGCCCATGCCTAGCTGCTGCTCCTGCCAGTGGGCTGGCGGGGCTCAGCCAGGCATTGCTGGTGCCTGAGGGCTTACCTTTACTACCTCCAAGATACATGGCAGGACCAGGCTTATGTTTCCAGGTAAAGGAAAGAAAAGTGAAAAACCCCAAATGGCCTAAGTTTCTTATCTACCAAACAGAGAAGCCACAGATTTGGGGAGAGAAGAACCCAAACTCGACAAAGCTGCCAGCAAGAAGGGAGGAACACCCACCGTGCGGGTCTCACTGTCCTCACGCTCAGGATTGACCTTCACGGCAACTGTCGTGATCATACCAACCATTTCCGGTGGCGGCACTGTGTTCTCAGGGATCCCCTGAGGGTTCTCAAAGTATCGGTTCTAGGCAGGAAGAACACAATAATGGCAAACAGTGTGTCTTATGGTGTTCAGTATTCCCCATCCTAAAACCAGAATCGCCACCCTATCCCAACCCCCTCCCCCCAACCTCACCCTTGTTCACTTTAACTAAACTGCTCCACATTCCCTTTAGGACAGGTGGTAAACAAATAAATATAAACAGTAAATTCAGACTTAAACAAAAACATACCACTACTTTTGGAAGCTCCTTATAAATCTGTTTCACAAAATCCAAAAAGTGATGAATCTAAAAAAAAAAAAAAACAACAGAAAACGGAAACACTTTGTTTTAAGAACACACTTACAGGGCCAGTGGTGGCTCGGCTGTACAGACTAATCCCTGAAGATATGCCAGACTTGTCCTCTGACCTGCACCCATGAGCTTAGGTGCACTCACCCCCCACCTTCCAAATACTTCTCCAAAGAATATTAAAAAGTAAGGAATTATCAGGCACAACACAAATGAGCAATGAACACAAACAAACAAAAAGAAAAAAAGACAGACACTGATAAACGTGTCTTTCAGCAAAGGCTGAAAGCTAAGGAAACGCCGTATATGCTCTTCGGACTAGCGTGACCTGAGGGCTGGAGACAGCTCAGCAGGGAGAGCGCTGGCTGCTCCTAGAGGAACCGCAGCAGATCCCCAGCACCCACGTGTCTGGTAGCTCAGAGCTGCCTACTGTAATTCCAGGTCTGTGAGATCCAGCACCCTTATCTGACCTTATTGATAGTGCACACTCTAGCATGCACACACACACACAAATGCACATGCACGTGCACATGCACAGAAGATATACATATACTCACCCATGCATACACGTATACACACATGCATACACATGCACACACGATACACACACAAATAAACAAATATGATGAACAACTTACTTCTTGTGTGATTGGTGGCCTGAACTGTTTGTGCAGCTCAATAATTATTCTTAGACAAATAAGAACATTTTCTTCATTTTCCGTCTTTAAACAACAACCAAAAAAAAAAAAAATCAAGTTATATTTCTGAAGACATTTTAATCTCAATATTAAAAACAAACTGCCAATGGGTATGATGGCACACTTCAGGAGCGAAGGCAGGCAGTGCTCTTCAGTTTGAGGTTAACAGTGAGCTCCAGGTCAAACCAGAGTGCACAGTGAGACCCCATCTCAAAAGACAAAATAAACAGTCTAGGCATTTTCTGCATGTTTCTCTTCTACACACCTAAATCAACCAGCTTACATTTGATTCGATGAAAATAGCAGTTCTAAGATACAGCTGTCCTAGACAGAAAGTGCCGAAGTCTTTGTGGACCATTTGACCAGCATCCCACCAACATGTCAGAGTAACTCTGGAGCAGGTGAACTAACATCTGACACAGAGGGCAAGTCACACCATGAATTACTGTCTCCTCCCCACTTTTGACATGGGGTTTCATGTAGCCTAGGCCTGGGCTGAACTCACTACATGTCTAAGAATGACCCTGAACTCCTGAGTGCTGGCTGAGTTGCTTCACCTAACCTGGTTTCTGTGGTACCAAGGATGAAATAGCCAGGATTTGAGACGTACCAGACAAGCAGTCTACCAGCTGAGCTACACCCCTAGTCCTCAATTAATGTTTTGTGTTTAACAGGGTCTCATGATATAGTCCTGGCTGGCCTCAAACTCAATGAGCGCTGCCTTCCTCCTTCTCCCAAGTGTTGGTATTACAGAGGTGTGCCCTGACAACCTACTGATGCTTTGGTGGCTAAATGAGATCCTACCTGAAACAAACAACTGTGTCTCACTGCTTGGAAACACAGGTTGCCCATTCCTGATCCAAAAACCCAAACCCTGAACTGTTCTAAACCCTAAACCTTCGGGCACCTGCAAGATACCAGCATGAAGAAAGTCGATGCCTAACTTCATTTAATGGCTATATGTCAAAACAGACACAGATGCAGTAAAAACATTGCATTAAATTACCTTCAAGCTATCTGCACAAGGTGCCGATGATATACTAATGAGCTTCACATTTAGGCTCAGACTGCAGCCCTAAAATATCCTGTCATGTATATATGTGAACATTCCAAAACTCAAAATAAAATAAAAATCCAAACACTCCAATTCCCAAGTATGTGGGGTAAGGGATGCTCAAAAGACCAAGGGGTGTTGCCAATGACCAAGAAGGATGCAACCAGCTGCTGAGCACCCACTGTGGACTGGACAGGGTAAGCCAACGCTATGCTCTGTGAGGATAAACCAGCCATTCTACCCCTGCAGTCATGGAGCCTCAGATATCTTACGCAATGGAGCCAATGTGGTCAGCCGAGAATGGCAGAGCTGAGATAAGAACCCAAGTCTATCCCCTAACAAGCTTATTTTCCCAAGGGCCCAAGGCTCAATGGGATTCTGAACAAGTCAAGACAGGAAAAGCAAAAAGATTAACAAATGCATTCACCTAAGAATCTAAGGCCTTGCAGGGCAAGGTAGCAAATGCCTTTAATCCCACCACTCAGAAGGCAAAGGCAGTCCAAACTAGTCTACACAGAAAGTTCCAGACAAGTCAGGATTACAGCACCAGACCTTGTCCCAAAAGAAAAATGAGCCAGGTGTCTTGGTATATAGTTTAAAATTTAAATCCCAGTACTCAGGAGGCAGAGGCTGGAGGATCTCTGTGAGTTCAAAGCCAACCTGGTCTACATAGGGAGCTCCAGGCCAACCTGGGTTACATTGTGAGAGCCGATCTGGAAAAAAAGAAAAAAAGAGGGGGAGGGAGGAAAAGAGGACTAAAACTCTTCATTACAGTAGTCTTTCTTTCTGAATTAAACAAAAATGAGAGGAAAAGAGACATCAAGAAAAATTTCACTCTTTTAATCAGATCTTTGGTAAAGCATGGACTACTACTGGATTTTACCATAAGAAAAATATGACGTTTTAAATACAGTTATTAAGAGAGTTCTCAAAGATTACCTCTAAGAATCGGAACATCACAGACAGAACATTTTTCGTGTGCGGACGAAGATGCTCGTTGGTCGGTATCCTATGGAGTATCTCAAGTACTAGCTTCCGTAGTTGCTGGCAGGGAAAGGCACAAGTACAAAAGTAAAACATCGGGAGTTCCAAACTCACAGTTTAACCTTACACACATCACAAGAATGCCTGAAGCCAGCACCAGCAACCACCACCTGACAAGTGGGATCTGACCTTTGAAGACCTGCAAATTACTTACATGTAACCTATAGTATGTGTGCAAATCATCTTCAGTAACCCCCACAACTACGTTAACAAACAAACTTTTTACAACTTTGTGAGAATAAGGTGGATTGAAAACTGAAGAGCAAACAGACTTATTTTAAGAGAAAAGAGAAGGGGCTGGAGAAATGGCTCAGCAGTCAAGAGTACTTTACACTCTTGCAAAGGATAGTTTAGTCCCCAGCTCCCTTGTTAGGTGACTCACAACCTCGTGTAACTCCAACTCAAAGGACCCAATACCCTCTCCTGACTTCCAAAAAGACCCTGAACTCACATGCGCTTATGCACACATGTGCAGGTGCAAGACACACAATTAATAATAAAATATAGATTTTAGGCTAGAGAGATTGCTTAGTGGTTAAGAGAATTGGCTGCTCTTCCCTCTGCCTTCCAGAGTGCAGGGATTAAAGGTGTTCATCACCATGCCCAGCTTTAGAAGACCAGGATTCTATTCCCAGGGCACACAGTGGCTAACAACTATTTGTAAGGCCAACACTAGGGAATGCAGCGCCCTCTTCCAGGCATGCCACAGATCTCTGAATTCAAGGCCAGTCTGGTCTACAAAGCAAGTTCCAGGTCAGCCAGGGCTACAAAGAGAAACCCTGTCTTGAAAAAAGAGAGAGAAGAGAAAGCAGAAAATACAAAATAATTAACGTGCAGTCTCCCCTGACACTCCTCATCTGCTCCTGCGAGCCCAAGGGTGTGTTTCAGCCATGATGCACTAAGCTCCATCCATGATGTTCCACGGCAGCTCAGAACTAGGAGGCTGGTAACATACTTAAGCTCTTGAAACTGATACAACCTAAAAATGCTCCAGGTAGCATTAAAGCTCACCAGCATTACAGCAACTGTTTTCTTTAAGAAATAAAAGCGATATAGAGAAAACAAAGGTATAATGAGTCTACTTTAAAATATTCAAGATGGAAAAGGGGATGTGTGGAGTGGGTAGAGATAAACTGGAAAAACTGAGAAAATAATGCACAGGTGGTTAGAGGTACTGAGAAGTGATGTCAAACTGTTTTCTTTTATGCAAAACTGAATATGAATTTTAATTTTTTAAAGAATTGGGGCTGGAGAGATGGCTCAGAGATGGTTAAGAGCACTGGCTGTTCTTCCAAGGGTCCTGAGTTCAATTCCCAGCATCCGCATGGTGGCTCACAACCATCCATAATGAGATTGGTGCCGTCTTACAGCCTACAGGCACACATGAAGGCAGAATACTGCATAAATAAACAAATAAATAAATCTTAAAAAGAAAAGAATTGCTAGTGTATGTCCAGGTTTCCTAGGAGGCCAGAGATATCAGGTCTGGCTAGCACAGTTAATAGACAGCTTTGAGCCATCCGGCCTGCATGCTGGGAACTGAACTCTGACCCTCTGCATGAGTAGGAGTCATCTCTCCAGCCAAACTTAATTCTCTTGATTTATTACATATGGGTCCATGTGCATCACAGAGCAGGTAGAGACAGGCTGGAGACAATGCTGGAGACAATGCTCCTGTCTAGCCTGTGAGTCTCACCAGAATGAACCCCGGTCTTCAGGCTTGGTGCCAGTACCTCTGCCTGCTGAGCCATCTCACCAGCCCTCTTCTGTGTCCAACTGAACTATTCCGCACAGATACACACCCATAGTTGGCAGATGCAAGTAACTTAAGCCACAGAAAAGATGAATAAAGTCAAGGAGTCAATGGGCCTGGACGGTTACCCCACTGGCAGGACCTTTTCATTCTTTGGTTTTATTTCATTGTTTTGATTCATATTTGCCTCTGATCATCAGTGTGGCTTCCCCTTCCCCCCGTCCCCCACTCCTACTGTTGACACATTACCTGGGCTGGCTTCTCCTGAAGAAACTGGACTTCTCCATCTTGGAGAAAAGTAAGAAATCGCGGGATGATATGTTCCAGGAATGTAGAATACTGAGGAGATGATGTGACATTCTAGTTGGCAATTAAAAAAAGGAAAGGCACAGTAAGTTATAGGCATATTTTCATTTTAAAGTCATATAACAATCTCAACAAAACATAAGGAGTTTTTAATTTGTTTATAATTTGTGCTTGCTCCTGCTTGAGTTTTTATGTGCACCACATGCATGCAAGTTTCCAAGGACGCCACAAGAAGGCATAGGATCCCTTGGAACAGGAGCTGCAAGCCACTGAGAGCTGGAGCCAAACTCAGGTCCTCTGCAAGAGCTGTCAACACCCTTAACACCATCTCAGCATTTCCAGAGCTGACAGTAATTCTCAATCCTTTCAGATGCTTCCAAGAAAACATGATTAAGTAAATTAAGCTTTGAAATCTAATAAAGAGAATTGAGTACTAAAATTTACTGTTAAAATCGGATATGGCAGGGGTAACAGAGTTAAGCTTCCTGCCTTTCTCTTCCTCTGAGCCGAAGTCCAGCACCATGGCGGGTAGCTTACAACCGCCTGTAACTCCAGCCCAGTGGGATTCAACATCCTCTTCTGGAATCCACAGGGATCCATATACATGTGGTACACACAAAGACAGACAGACACACAGATACACACACACTCACACACACACTAAACATGCCAAGACTCACAATTCTATGGTTGAAAACTTGCCTAGCAGGTCTGAAGTTCTGGGACTCAAACCCAGAACCTCACATACAGTTGCTTGCATTCCTCCCATGTTCACAACAGCACAATTCACAAGAGCCAAGACATAGAAGCAACAGAAGTGTCCATCAAATAATGACTGATTCAACAGAATGTGGTGCATAAACACAGTGGAATACCACTCTCAACCACTAAAAAGACTGTGACCTTGTCCTGTCCTTTGGAAAAAGGTGGACAGCACACGATCACTACATGAAGTGAAAATAGCCACACATAAAGCTAAGCTCCACAGCCTCACTCATGTGTACTTTTAAAGGCTGATCTCATACAAGTTGAACAAAAACAAATGGTGTCCGAGGCTGGAGAGAATACGGGAGACAGAAAGGATGATCAGTGGGAACAAGTTCTGAAGGTACACTGCTGCAGAGTGAGGTGACTGGAAATACCAACATTCTATACCTCTGAAAGAGCTAAACCTTTTGATTTCAGCACTTGGGTGGCAAATGAGTTCAAGGCCAGCCGAGTCTACACAGTAAGTTCCAGGGCAGTGTACACACACACACATATATACAACATATATTAAAATAAAAGAGCTAGAGGATTCTGAATATTTCCTCCTTAAGAAAAGAGCGTTTGAAAAGACATGCTGAACCTGACGTAAACACTGTACAATGTGCACATGGATCAGAATACCACCTGGCACTTCATGATATATCTACATCATTTTAAAATGCATTTTGGGTTGGCAAGATAATACAGCTCTCCACCACACATGATGAGCCAAGTTCAATCCCTGGGATTTACATGTAGAGAGAACAGTCCTGCAAATTATCCTGTAATCTACTGAACATTCCCCCAAACAGCCAGTCAGCACAGAGTACACTGACACATGCATGTACCTGAGAGAAGGAGGTGATAGGGGGACCATGAGTTAGAGGCCATTCTTTGCTACAAAGCCAGTCTCAGGAAAGAAAAACAGAAACACTTAAAAGAAACACTCATAAACAAAATATAAACACTAAACACTAAAGCATTGGCTAAGAACAGTGGTAAAATCCTTTAATTCCCACACTGAAGAGGCAGAGGCAAAAGATATCAGGCCAGCCCCCTCTACATACTGAGTTATAGACCAGCTAGGGCTACAGAGTGAGACACTGTCTCCAAAAAGACTTTAAAGTAACCATTATAAAGTATGTACCACATATGATAGCAGTTGTGTAAAATACTAAAGGAGCCAAAAAAGTCCTGTCTACCACCTGATGATGTCACAGCATCAGGTGCAATAAATACACATTGCCTCTGTGGTAGTGAAGATGCCTCTCAGATAAAAGTATTGCACATGCCACTGTAGATAGTGTTTAAAACCCAAGAACAACTATGTTACGGTGTCCATAGTAATTCCATTATGCTTTCTTAGGTTTTTGGTTTTTTTGAGACAGGCCTTGATTGTCCTGGACTTGTTTTGTAGACCAGACTGGCCTTGAACTCACAGCACCTGCCTCTGCCTCCCTGAGTGCTGGGATTAAAGGCGTGCACCACCACACCTCCTTATTTTTTAAAGACATAATGGATGTGAGACTAATTACTACACATGGCTGGCTTAGTGGGGTGCAGAACTCAGGACAGTAAGTTAGAGGCCATTTGCCAGGCAACAACTATGGACATCCATAGATATATCTGAGCCAGCACCCACGGAACTAGCCACCCTGTCTTCAAGTTCCTTTGCATTAGGGTGAAGCCCCACTTTTTTGAGTTATGGGTCTTCTGTTGGCCAGAGCACTCAAGCCTGACTCTACAGCAGGTCTCATTCCCATGTTCCTTATTCTGCAGCTTGGTGCAGAGGAACATAATAGCCTGGCCAGCATGAACTCTGGACACTAAGCCCTAGGGCTTCCCAAAGGCACCCCACATATCCTCCTGGAGTCAGGCTGGAGACAGCTCTGACTTGGAGACAGGGTTATCTGCAAGAAAATTGTCTTCAAAGTCCCTTGGGGCAACCCATATAAGTATCAGGCTGCTTATACTCAAGGAGGTGGCTGTTTGCAGCCCTTGCATTCCCCATCCCTACCAGGAGAGGAACACTCTCTTTAAATGACTGCAGACTTTTGCAATTTTTTTTTAAGACAGAGTCTGATGATGTTGCCCTACTGGGGTAAATAGGCACACACGTCACCAGGCATGTCATTACTACTTGAGTGTAAACATACTTAATCAGCACGTATTGTCAAGCAGTTTGCCATGCTACACACTGGCAGTAGCCTCAAACATTTTGTGCTTACTTCAACTTGATTATGTTAAGAGGCAGGTTGGCTAGACAACTCAGCAGCAGAGGTTCTACCCACACGGTAAGAGAACCAAGTCCTTCAAGTTGTCCTCTAGCCTCTGCACAGGCCATGGAGTACATGTGTGCGCACAAACTTGAACATGCATACGCACCTTTTTAAAGGGGCTATGCTGACTAACTGACCTAGCCCATCAATATCTGTGTAAGTGCATTCAATGATGTCCAAATAACGAAATTGCCAAACGACATAATTCTCAGAATGTATCCCTGTCATTAAATGCATGGTTGTTCAAAAAGTAAAACAAACAGATGGGAAACAGGCAGAGAAATAAAATTCAAGGAACACAATGGAAAACCTAGAACTAAAAGTAACTTTAAAAGCATACAAATAAATCAACTGAAAAAAAAATGTTTGGAGATAATAGTATCCCTAAAGACAGATCCTCTAAAGAGTGGGAGGGATGGCGCAGCGGATAAGAAGGCTCACTGTTCCTGCAGGGGCCTGGACTGACCTCCTACGCCCCCACGGGCACCTTGAACTCCACTCCTTCCCGGAGCTGGCATTCTCCTCTGGTTTCCATGGGCACTGCAGGCATGTGGTGCACATACACACGCTCAGGCATTTGTACACATACACATAAAATGATATTTCCCAGTGTGAAAACAAATCAAAGACTATTTGCTGACAGAATCTGAGGGATAATATAAAATCATAGAAATAGGAGAAGTTCATAAAGGAAACAGCTGCTTTATCAAGGTCAAAGATATTTTAAGTATAAAATCAGAAATGACAGGCAACCAATGTCAGATGAACAATGTGTTCAAGCGAAAACATGAAAGAGAGACCACTTTTTTTTTTTTTTTTTTTTTTTTTTTGGTTTTTTGAGACAGGGTTTCTCTGTGTAGCCTTGGCTGTCCTGGACTCACTTTGTAGACCTCAAACTCAACAGAGATCCGCCTGCCTCTGATTCCCAGAGTGCTGGGATTTCAGGCATGCACTACCACGTCTGGGTTGAGAGCTCACACTTTAAGAATAAAAATGCCACAGCAACCAAAATAAAGCTAACATTCCTAAACACAATGCTGAGATTGTCACCAGGAAGATGAGCAACATTCTGTACAAAGTTTTGAAAATTCCCATTTTGAAATACAATTAGCTGCACTGACTCTATGGGGCATGGTAAATGTTTCATATCGCCAAGCCTGAGGAAGAACCCATACTGTGGAAGGTAAACTGTTCTCTGAGCTCTACATGCACCTCATGGCATGCATGTGTCCAAACACATAGACATACAAAACAAGAAAATGTTTAGAAATAACAGACTTCCTTCATAACACTTTCATACTACGTCCCAGGCTGGTCCTGAGCTGTACATACTGCCCACGCTGGCCTTGAATAATTACTGCCAATCTTCCTACTTCGGCTTTCCCTACAGGAGTATGCCAGGACAGGATAACCTCTATTATCTACTACCTCCGAGTCAGAAACAGAAAAAAAGAGGGAGGAGGACTTGACGGGGCTAGAGATGTGGCTCAGCAGTGAAAGTGTTTGCCACATATGCCTGAAGACCTGGGGTCAATACCTAGAGCCCAGGTAGAGGTGAAAGTGGAGGGAAAAGACAATTCCCAGATCCTCACATGTGCGCCGCGGTGCTTCTGTACTCCCCTCCCTCAACACACCAACATGTAATAATGATAAACAGAACGCTTAGGAAGCCTGCAAGAACACCGGCGAGATGACTCAGCAGGTTAAGTTGCCACCCAAATCGGCAAGTGTGACAACCCGAGTTCAAACCCCAGAACCCATGCAAAGGGAGCAGAGAACCCCTCCACCACGCTGCCCTGACCTCCACGTAAACACTGTGGTGGCATGCACACTGCCTCGCCCACGCCTCTTAGACACAGTAATAAGTAATGGAAAATTTAAAATATCGACAGTGAACATAAGGAAAAATGCAGGGCTACTGAAATGTCCAGAGTTCAATCCCCAGATCCACATCACAGAAAGAACGAACAGACTCCCTCAGATTGTCCTGTATCAACAGGCATACAGCACCATGGCATGTGCGGGCACAGACACAGACACAAAATAAGCGCAATTTAAACAAACAAACAAAAAAGCAAAGCATAAACCTCATACCTCAAAGTTTTCACTAACTTCCTGCATCATTTTCAACTTCGTCTCATCAGCTGTAAATGTCAAAACAAACCGTCAGGTCATTGAAAGTGCCGTAAGGAGGCTTTACAGCACCACTGAACTGAAGAATTGAAGAGAAGCAATCAGATCTTATCAGTTTCACTGTCACAGCCCAGAAGATGGCACACAGCTAGGTCCCTACCGCCAGTCACACACACCCATCCTACCAAACTCACATGTGCATGCACAGACAAGGATCCACATATACACACAGGCACCCGCACACACACTTGTGCCTCTTTGGGGCTCCAGGAGTATTGCTCATCATTTTGCTTCTCCATAAAACAGAGAGGAGGAGACCAAGGACAAACATTCCGGTTTCTACTCATCCCAATATGCAAAAGAGGATCAACTCACGTGTGTTTACATCTGTGAGAGCTGCCACAAACTGAAGGTATTTCTTCATCAGAGTGGTTTGATCAACCACTGTGGCCCCCTGGGTTGCAACGAACGCCATCTTTCTTCTGAATTTTTTTCTTTCTCAAAGCTGAAGTACCAAATCCATGAGTTCACCCAGCCTGTGAAAAAATGCATCCCATTAGTAGTTTTCAGGGGCCCAGGCTTGGAACCTGTGAAAGATTTTACCCAAGTACCTTCTCAAATTACATTCATGTATTTATTCTGTGGGGCGGAGACCCCTGTGCCTCGACAGATGTGTGGAGGTCAGAGGAAGAGCACAGAGGTCCAGGGAATGGAACTCATGTCATAAGGGTTGGTACCAGGCATCTTTACCTACTGAGCCATCTCACTGCTCACCCCCTAAATGACTTTGTGGAAATTCAGATTATAACACTGTTCTCTGCTGGGTGTTTCTGTTTTGGACATAGGTGTTTCAATATAAAGCTTACCCAAATTCATTGTTTAAATATCATTTTTCAATATGGAAGGTTTTCTTTCCCATTATATAGCCTTCTTTCAATAAGCCAGAAGATGGCAAACATTTTATACAAAGTGCTATAGAGAATGGAGGAAGAGCTCAGTGGAAAAGGCTTGGCTAGCATGTTTATGAAGCTTTGATCCCCAACACCACGTAAAGCAGAGGTTGTAATCCCAGCACTTGAGAAAGTACAGAGAGGAGCCTGGGATAAACGAGACACTATCTCCAAAGTGGTAGGCCGGTGGGGGTGGGGAGCCAGACAGTAATAACATCAGTCTTTGGAGCTGTGCAATGTCTACCATTGTGGCCCAGCTCTCCTGTAGTCAGGAAAGAGTCACAAATGTATAAATGAACGACAACTGCTGGGTTCAAAACACCAACCATGAAGCTTAAATATAAACTTTGTATAATGTGCACTCATCATGAAACACCCCCCTCCAACCACTTTAAGAAAACATAAAAACAGCTAAGCACTCAGAAGACAAGAGGCTAGCATGGCCTACATAGTGAGTTCTAGCCAGGGCTATTAGACATCCTGTCTCAAAAGCAAAAACACACATGCTGGGCATGGAGGCACACACCTTTGATGCCAGCATTGGGAGGCAGGCAGAATTCTGTGAGTTCGGTCTATAAAACAAGTCCAGGACAGCCAAGGTTTGTTACATAAAGAAACCCTGTCTTGAAAAAACAAAACAAAACGAAAGAAAAGAAAAAGAAAGAGAACACAGACACACTGTAGGAGAGCCCTTGTCCTGGGTTTTACCCCTAATGTTGTATAAAGAATAAGTAAACCATTCTCCTAAGCGTTAGTTCAAAGGCTGCAAAGGGCATAGGAAGCTGTTGAAGCACAAAGCACGCTCGGCGCTTCTTATTACATTTACTTATTGGGGTGGAGGGAGGTGTGCCACACTGCACACAAGGACAGTCGGGGTAACCTGTGGGAAGTCCACCCCTTCCATCCACCGTGTGGGTCTCAGCAACTGCCTCGCTGGCCCCAACGCATGTTGTAAAGGCACCTCAGTGAGACGGAAACAGGATGCTGTCTCCTAGCTCATAATGTGAAACGCTTGCTGCCAAACCGAGACCTGACTCGATGCCTGTGACCCCGAGGTGACACCCACAACTTGTCCTCTAACTCCACATGAATGCCCAACACACATACACAAACCAACAAAAGAATGTCAAAAAAATATAAATAAATAAAAAGCTGAGTGTGGTGGTGCACAAATCCCAGCATTCTGGAATGGATCTCTGGGAGTTCAGAACAGCCAGGCCTACACAGTACCAGAGAGCCTGTTTGTAGGGAGAAAAGAAAAGGTCCAAAGCTAAGGATACTATCGGCCTTGCTACTGTGACTTGGCAAACTCCTGCCTTTTCATATCACAGTACCTCCTCCAAACACCAGAGGCCCCTTCGCCTGTTAACTAGACTCAGGGTCACAGCCTTCTTAAGAACATAACAGAGGGAGGGTGGGATTGGGAGGGAAAGAAGGAGGGGGCCACACCTGGGATACAAGTGAATGACCTGTGATTAAAAAACAAAACAAAACCATAACAGAATCTCTAACCCTGGCCAAACTTTTTATCTAACTTTTCTGCTGTAGAGGTGGTGTTGTGTGGCTCGGGTAGGAGGAGCGGTTGAGAAAGAGATGGCCTTGATTCTTGAGCCTCTAGGCCCCATCACCTGTGTCCCATCACCCCAGGTTTAGGGGGTTCCGGGGAATAGAACTCAGGGTCTTTGGTGTACTAGGAGGACACTCTACCTTCTGAGCTATAGTCCAAACTGCACAAAGTTTTACAACACTTAATCTCCTTTTATATGCCACTCATTAAATGTGCCACTTCCAGGCCCCCACCCAAACCTCCCAGCGGCCTGGCCTAGCTTCTCTCGGGGCCATGATCTTGTCAGCAGGGAAAGACCCTATTCCGCTTATGGATCGTGGAAGGAGATTCTGAGCCTTTCGGGGAAGATACGGGCTCAGGCCAGAATGCCTACGAGCCCACGGAGTCCCCACCCAGGTAAGGACAAGGCAAACGGCCCCACAGCCCGCCGTCCTCCGTCGGGCCCGCCCCGCCCACGACGCTCGGCTGGCTTGACACCGCGCCTCCAGGAAGCCAGAGGGCGCTGTAGCCGTCGCTACCTTCGCTATCAGCTTCTGGCCCGGAGAGCCAGGTGCCTGCGTGGAGGCCCGCAGATGCCAGGATGGCTTTGGTGGGGCGCCGCAGCCCCCGGGACTTCTCACTCAATCCCTTCCTGTCCCAAACGGCCTTCGGGTTCCCTCCTTTTGTCGCCGGCCCTTCCTGGGACTCTCAGCGACCGCCCCAGCAGGCCGCTGAGCTACGGCGAGCGCCGAGGGCCAGTTCCTGCGGCCACTAGTGCGCGTCCCGCCGTCCACTCCCGTGCAGCCCGGCGCCGCGGAGGACTAACCGCTGCAGTGGGGCAGATCTGGCCAGGGAGGGATCCCATAGGGACTGAGGGCCCTCGACCAAGTCGGACAGCCTTCGCCTCTCCGTAAAGCCGTCTCGCTGCGCCGACCTCTCTCCCACGCCAGAGGCACGGACACACGCGCGCGTGCATCTCCCGGGGCCGTTCGCCCGCCCTCCCCGCGCTTACCGAGACCTGCCGGCTAGAACCCTGAATCCCAGCCCGAGTCCCCCAAGAACTCTCGCCGCCGACGCCGCTGCTGCTCCGCGCTCAGTCCCGCCCCTACTTAAAGCCGCGGCGTCCGCCCACCAAGAACTAAGGCCGGGCGCACCGCCCCCAAGTGGGTGCGGCCTGGGCAAGCAGCGGGGCAGGGAGGGGCAATCTGCAGCTTGGGTGGGCGCCCTGTCCTTTTAAATCATCAGCTGGGGTGACCTAGCTGCTGAGTACTTGGGCCTGTGGGGCTATGGGCTGCAGGAGCTTCAAGATTCGTGATCTCCTGTGTCCCTTTTCCTCGAAGGAGCCAGTCTGAAGTCAGGGTGATGGACACCCGAAATACCTCTCCAGTTGGTCCACAGTTAGACTGAGTGTGTATGTGTGGCTTTCAGGGCTGGACTTCCCTTCCCTGAGATTTTTTTTTTCCTCTTCCTGCAATGCTGGGTGTTGAACTTAGGGCCGTACATTCTCTAGGCCAGGGCTCTACTACTGATCTATATTCTGAGAGTCTTCGTAGTTCGTGCAAGCAGGAAGAGGCAAGGAAAGCTTTTGGGAAAGTGGCAGATACACTGACACCTTGTTAGCCTAAAGGCAAGCAAGCTTGGGTGTTATGCAACTGAAACAATCACATTTACCCTGCTGGTAGCTGATGCCCTCCATCTAAGACAAAATTGGAAGGAGGCAGGCCAGAGCAATGAAGAAACATAGTAGGGAGTCGGGGGTGGGGGGGTTGTGGAGGGGAGTGAATCCTGTGATACCCAGATGATGCAGCACAAACTGGACGAAGAGGCCTTTCTTTGCAAGGGACAAGAACTATCAGTTCTCCACTACCGAGTAGGTTCTGTGACAGCCACTAACAGCGAGGCGGCGAGCTCAGTAACCATAGTTACAGGGTTTTGATGAACAGCGTGTAAATGATGGCCTAAACCCCAATACCTCCAGGCTCCTTTTTTTTTTTTTTTCATCCTGCAACTTCCTGTTCCTATTCTGGTCCCACCAGGAGCTTTGTGTTCTGAACCTAAATTGATACATTTTCGCCATGGCAATAAACAAATCTTGCGTGACTGCAGAATAACCCCAGAGGAAAGATGGACCTTTGAAAACATGCGTCTGTATTTGTTTATTGTTGACACAAAAGAACTAGCTGTAGCTAAAACCCCGGGAATGTGGGAAATTGTTTCTAATAACATTTTTTCTCCCTCGTGCAAGAAATTGTTTACAAATAAAGCCAATGCCCCAGCATCACAACCTCCAAAAGTAGCAGGCCCAAAAGTTTGGGAAGGACTTAAAACAGGGATCAAATCAATGCCCTGGGAGTTGTTTTGTATCCTTTGGAAGAAAAACAGGGTAGGACAGGTGAGATGGCTCAGCAGATTACTCTTTATATTGTAGCTTGTCTAGCACAGAGGAAGCCCTAGGTTTCATTCTGAACCAGCTCTGGCCTAACAATCACAATACTTGGTAGGTGACCTGTTGCAAGGCAATTACTTCCCTCCAGGCATAGCATGTTTACCCCATTACTGCCCCGGAGTAGAAACTTAAGAGCTTGCTGGAAAAGCTGCAGGACCTGAATTTGATCCCAGGGAACCCATGTGAAGGAAGGAGAGAAATGACTCTACAAAGTTGTCCTCAGACTTGCACAGGGGTGGGTGCCGAAGCACATTCATGCACACAGGCATCTTGTACACACACAGTAATAATAAACAAAAAATTTTCAAAAGAAAAACATGTCAGGTGTGGTGGTACACATTCTTAAATCCAGCTCTTGGAAGGCACAGATGAGGATCTTTGAATTTGAGGCCAACCTGGTTTACCTAGCAAGAGCTTACCAAGAAAGAGAGAGAGAGAGAAAGAAGAAGGAAGGAAGGAGAAAGAAAGAGAAGAAAGAGAGAAAAGGTTTTGATAAAATTCAGCTTAATTGCACATAATGCATACCTATAATTGGTTTTAACTCTGTCATTGGCAAAACCCCTCTCCTCCCTCAAGGTAATCTATCAAGGTAATCACATTGTTAGAGTTTGCTTGTCTCCTGAATTCCAGGTTAGGGATAGGGTCAACCTCATCCCTACTAGGTAAATTAAATCAAGTCTCTGATTAGAATCTTGCAAAGACTTTGCAGCTCTGGTGTTCTGGCCCTGCTTGCCTGCCTGCCTGCCACACACAACCCTGCCAGATCACCTTGTAGCTACTAGACTACACTGTTCCTGTTTTAGGCCTTATGAAGTTCCTCTGCCTGTTGGAATGTTCTTCCATGAAGGGCACAAAGTCTTGTTCATCTGAAATATCACCTATTGCAGTCAGAAGGTAGAATGGTTGTCTAGCACATAGGAAGCCCTGGATTTCATCCCAAACTTGCTTTTGCCTGTAACCTTATTGGTTCCTCAATAGACTTTGGGTAGAATTGTAGCAGAGGACTCAGGTTCGGTTCTCAGAACCCACAGGCAGTTAACAACTGTCTGTAACTCCATTTCCAGGAGAGCCGATGTCCTCTTCTGTTCTATGTGGGCACCAGGCACACAAATAGTACACAGAATACATAAGGACAAAATATCCATACATATAAAAATAAAATAAGTTACAATGAAAAAAGGTTGATGCAACATAAAAGGTCAGGAGGATCAGAAATGATGCAATGCACTCCGTGACAGGTGCTTCATGGCTCAGCTTTGCATCACTATCACAAATACCCAAGATAACCAACTGCAGGGATGGTGCCATGGTTAAGACCATTTGCTGCTCTTGTTGAGTTGAGTGACTTACAAGAACTGTAACTCCAGCTCCAGAGGATATGACACCCTCTTCTGGCCTCTTTAGGCACATGAACTGATGTGTGCATACCCACAGATGCACATAAGTGCAGATGCCTGTGGACGCCAGAAAAGTTGTTGGATGTGTTGGTGCTGGAGTTGCTACTAGTTGTGAGCCAATCAGCGTGGGTGCTGGTAACCAAACTCAGGTCCTCTGAAAGATCAGGAAACACTCCTAGCCGCGGAGCCACCTCTCCAGCGCTGCCCACTTTCCAGTTCAGAGTATCCAGTATGGGGCCCCGGCTGGCCTTCAGTTCTCAATCCTCCTGCCTCAACCTCCTCAGTGCTAGAATAACAGACAAGGCACCACACCCAGTCTGAGCCTGTCATTTGGAAAACCACTGAGATGCCATCCTCCCTTCTCCCTGTGATGAACTTTCCACTATAGTAAAACAATATACCAGCAGCTTGTCCTCTCAAGGTCTCTAGTGGGTTTCAAGAGGGTAACTTAGTGTCCTGAAGTCTGACAAGTTAAGAGCAAGTATGCAGGCCAGGAGCCATGATAAATTCCATCCTAAATTCCATTTTGACCCCTCCAGCTTACCATAGGATTTAGAACCATACCATATGCCCACTGGTCATCATTTCCCTCTGAAATATGTCCAGTGGAGGACAATGTGTGGTAGTGTCGTTTGTGAGGAGAAAAAGACACAGCTTCACAATGCCACCTTCAAGAGCCCAGGAGTATCCCTGAAATTTTAAGGACCTAGACTCACGTTAAACCAGAATTTGTGGCTTCTACTCAAAAAAAGAATTTCAATATCAGCCAGTTTATGATGAATTAGATTTGGAGATTGTTTGTTTTGGTTTTAGTTTTTGAGACAGACTCTTACTTTGTGGCCCTGGTTGTCCTGAAACTCAAACCTGCCTTGTAGACCAAGCTTAGCCTTGAATTCAGAGGGTCTGCCTGCCTTTGTCTCCTGATTGGAGTGCTGGGATTAAAGGTGTGTGTCACAGTCCCTGGTTGGTTAACAAACAAACAAACAAAATCTATTCTGACTGGTGAGAGACCAGGGCAAGACCCCATAACCGCTAGGAGTCAGTTCTCTCCTGCCATGTAGGTGCCAGAAACT
>CM053751.1:16745686-16788470 GCA_028658305.1 Pachyuromys duprasi
ATATATATATATATATATATATATATATATATATATATATATATATATATATATATGGCATTGGAGTTTTGCCTGTATTTATGTCTGTGTGAAGGTGTTGGATCCCCTGGAACTGGAGTTACAGACAGTTGCAAGCTGCCATGTGGGTACTGGGAATTGAACCTGGGTCTTCTGGAAGAGCAGCCAGTGCTCTTAACCTCTAAGCCATCTCTCCAGCCCCTTGTTAAAGATATTTTAATATAGGCTTAATCTGAAGGGTTAAGAGAAAGAAAGGTGCTTAGAAGAAAAAAAAAATACATGTGCTGCCTAAGGAAAAGACATAGAAAGTAAGATATAACCAAGTGTGGGTATGGACTCCTTAGGGGAGAGTAAGCAATTAACCAATTAGCCATATCTCTAATGTTGGTGGTTCTCATTGCAAAAGATCACTAACAGGTGCTGGAGAAACAACTGGGTTGTTTAAACACTCACTGCCCGAGTTTGTTTCCCAGCATCCCTGCTCACAACTGCCTGTAACTCCTTTCCCAAGGGAGCCACTGCCCTCTTCTGGCCTCTATGGATGCCTGCACTCAGGTGTTCATACCCTCACACAGACATACATGGAGTACAAGTTTAGTTTCTTTAAAAACTCACTTATGTTATGTCAATATGTTTTTGTTTTAATCCCAAGTGTGGGATATGGAGTTGCTTTTAGTTTGTCCACAGCTGATAACTGCCTCTTGTGGAGCATGGTCTTTGCCAGCTGGAGTTAGTGGAATTCTGGGGACTCTGGGAGAGGACAAATAGGAGCGCCCAGAGGGATGAAGGGACTTTGAGATGCTCCAGAGACTGCTTCGAGGAGGCTGCTTGCTAGTCCTACTGTGTTTGCCATTCGCTGTTGCTGGACTTCTGGATATCCTGATAACTGAGACTGCTACTTTCCCAAGAACCCGGCAACCCTAAGCAGCTGGAGCTAAGTCTAACGAGGTCTACACCCCCTGTCCCTTCTACCCTTCTTTTTTTTCTACCTAGGATTGGGGGATTATAAGTGAAGTAGAAGTATTAAGGAACCTCAAATAAAATAGAGCTAAAAAGCAGTGCTAACACACATATAAAATTAAATTAAATTAAATCTTTTTTTTCTAAAGGTTAGTAAGAAACACCCCTCATCTATTCTCATTTATGGAATTACAGGACATGCCTAGGATGGGATTATAATCTGACAAATTAAACCAGAAGCTGCAAAAGTTCAGACAGGGTTTATTTAGTAAATGCATTTTTTTTTCTAAAAATAGATGTTCTGGTGAGAATCTTAGAAAATTGCAGATTTGTAGCTGGGAAGGGAGAAAAGCCTTAAGCAGTTGTCAACTGTGTGGAAGTTATTTTAAAGAATATCTTAGCTGGGCAATTGTGGCACACTCCTTTAATTCCAGCACTTGGGAGGTAGATCTCTGAGTTCAACACTACCCTGGTCTACAGAATGAGTTCCAGGACAGCTAGGGCTACACAGAGAAACTCTTGTCTCAAAACACCCCCCAAAAATCTTAAAATTTTTATTAGTATATATACAAATATATGTGGCATATATGCAGGTTTGCAGGAATTTTTTTCTTCTCTCCTAGCAAGAAGTTTTGACAAAGTTCTATGATGAGACAACTTGTTTCCCCTTCTCATGTTGCCAAGATTTTCCCTGACTCTTTATTTTGCCTCAGTAGGGATATGAACCCTTGGGCTTCTGCCATCTGTGCCCAAAAGGTATTCAATCATACCACCTTGCAAGGACCAATAGACAGAATAGCCTGCTTTCAAAAGGTCATAATGAACAAAAATCAGTGGAGGGGGGTCAACAAGATGGGCTGGCAGGCTTTGCTGCCCAGCCTAATAGCCTCAGTTTCATATCCTGCATCCACATGGTACGGGAGTGACTGACTCAACTCCTGCAAGTTATCTTCTGACCTCCATTCATACACTGTAGCATGCACTCAGCTACACATATATATGCACACATGTACAGAGATGGGTAGATACATAAATAAACACATGCTTTCTATTACTTAGTGTAGAGGAATTTTAATTCAGAACGTGGCTGCTCTGGCAAGAGATCATATCAAAAGACCTTCTAGGTCTGTGTGATCTGGCTAGAACACAGACATGTTTTTAACGGCGGCACTCAGGAGACAGCAGCATGCAGATCTCTGCATTCTGTTCAGTTCTGCTCAGGGAGCTCAGCTGAGTCAGTGAGCAGAGAGGCAGTGCGGTGGAGCTGAGTTCGTGGAATTCAGAGGCGCTTTTCACGGGGACAGTTGGACAGAGACAGGTTGCAGAGAAAGAACAAGCCAGACACAGGTGAAGACAGAGCAAGCCAGAGAATGAGAAGCAGCCAGAAGATTAGAGCCGATGGCTAGAGTTGGTTTGAGGCCACGCAGAACAATTCAGTGAGAAACTGAGAAAAGCCAGATTGGATCAGTCAGCTTGGAGAGGAGTTTGAGCCTGAAGATCTGAGTTGAACCAGCCACAAAGAATTCAGAAAGAACTAGAAAGAATGGGCTTATTTAACAGTACGTCTCAGAGGCTGAAAACATTCTAGGCCTATATTAGATTGTATGGAGGCTAGAAGCTTCCAGGACTAGGCCTAGGTTAGCAGTCAGGGGCAGTAAGCCTCCAAGATGACTATTACATCAGGTGAATAAAATATATTTTTAACAACCCAGAAAAATTAAATTAGCCCAAACAGGCCACTGCTAAAATGAATGAGGTTCTATTAGCCATAACTTATTGTCTATCCCTGGGTCTTCTAACCTTAACAGTCATTATCTTCATCAGAAAAGTTGCAACTGCTTGTCAGGGGCCTTCAAGACTGGGCCAATTGACTGTTGAGGTTCCCTCAAAAAGGAGAAATGTGAGGAAGGTCACTGGATCCTCACTTGCTATCTTAACTACTCCCTCTCTACCACTCAGCTAGCTCTATGCAATTCCACCCTAATTGTCTGTGGGGGTCTGGCTCTGGGAAGTACTACAGTGTACAGATTGCAGAAGCTTATGGGAACTCCCTCTATGCAAGGAAAAACTTCGGCTGGACTTTAGGAGGGAGGTAGCAGGTGCCTAGTTGCCCTCCCAAGATGGAAATTATACAACAGCTACAAAGTGAGTTCTAGGCCAGCCTAAGACAGACATCAGAAGACCTGTCTCAAAAAGCAAAAACAACAGAAGTCTGCGCACTCTTCTTCCATAGGGCTATGCCCAAGGAACTTGGCTAGTCTGAGTGGAGATGTTCTGTAAGTACAAAATGTATACCAAGTAGTGAACACTTAGGTCACCAAGAGAGATTAAGGGATAGAGAGGGGGGCTTAGTAGGTTGTTTGCTGCTCAAACGTGAGGATCTGAGTTCGGATCACCAGTGTCCATGTAAAGGCCAGGTGTGGCGAGCATCCCCCCAGCGCTGCGGGGAAACGGAAACAGGCAGCTTCCAGGGCCTCCCTAATCATCAGTCTAACCAACTGCATGAGCTAAAGGTTCAGTAAAGAGACCCTGCCTGGGGCTGGGAAAAAAAAATGGCTCTGGACCCTACAGGTGCATGATGCTGGGAGGGAGCATGCGCACCTTGTGAAGCAAGGATGGCCTCTGTGATCCCAGGAGGGGAGGGACTCTCGGGGAGGGCTGTGTGGGCGGAGGTGGCTGCAGGCGGGGACAGGCGAGCGAGCGCTGCGTCTCCACGCACAGCCAGACGGAGCCGCCACTGCGGAGCTGCAGCTCAGCTCCCTGCGCATCTCCCCGGCATCCACTCTGCGCCATGGCCAAGGCCACCGTTGCCTGGTCCGACCTCGGCCTCGTCTTCTGGCTCGCTTGCCTCCTGCCCTTGGGCCCAGCGAGGGTGGCCGCAGGTAAGCCAGAGCCTACCTAGAACTGTCCAGTACTGTCCGGAACCTGAGCCACCGAGAAGACTCGGTGCGTTCTGCCCCACCAGGCATCCAAAAGAGCCTAGGCACTTGGGTTACCTCCCCGCTTCCCCTCGGTGCCTGCCTCCATCACTCAGCCCTGGGAAGTACATCGGTCCTGGTCCTCAGTAAAGGAGGACTGGGTGCATGCAGGGAGGCTGGGAGAGGTCATCGCACCTCAGCTATCCCGAGGGAGGGAACCGCCCCCTTGCCTGCATGGGGTAGCTCTTTTGCTGTAAGATGTCATCTTTTTCTAGAGATTTTCATCGCGATTGCGTTGGCTAAGGGATGGTGGGTACTAGTCTACAGCCCAGAAGCCCACTCTGCCATTTCCTCTCTAGGAATGAATTTTTTATTTTTTTTTAATGGGTCCTTGAGCCGACAGGTTTCTCCCCAGGCTCACCAGGGGATCCATCTCTCCGTGATGAAAAAATCAAAACCAACCTTCCTACCCCATTTTAGGAGTAACAAAAGACCCAGATTCGAGAATTGTCTGAGACCGGTGGGTTGTGAGCAGCTGAGGAAAAAAAAAAAAAACCCGTCATTCTCCACAGCACATCCGCCCATTAGAAGAGCGGTGGGGGAGAGGGGAGGGGGGATGGGATGCAGATTTGTGAGAACAGCAGAGCCACGAAGCAAATTAAAAATAAAAGAACAACATGCGTTTGGGGCATGAATTAGGGGGATTTTGTGAGAATTTTGCATGTTTTAAATCACCTGCACCCTCTCCTGCTCCTAGAAATTCAACATAGAATTTATCTAGAAATGGAAATCTGATCCACTAGATTATATGTGCCTAGGAGTTATGTTATTTAAATTACAAAGAATAAATACCTAAATATTCTATCTATCTATCTATCTATCTATCTATCTATCTATCTATGTATCTATCTATCTACCTATCTATTTATCATTTATCTGTTTCTAGGCAGGGTTTCTCTGTGTAGCTCTGGCTGTCCTGGAATTCACTCTGTAGACCATCCTGGCCTCGAACCCAGAGTTTCACCTAGGTCAGGCTCTCCATCATCTGGGATTAAGGCATGTGCCACCATATTGGGCTAATATTTATTTTGAAACAAGGTTCTTGTGAATTGCCCAGCCTGGCCTCTAACTTGCACCTTTCTGCTTCATCTGCCCCAGTTCTGGGATTAAAAGCATGTATCACCACTCTAGTAACTTTCTTTCTTTCTTTTTCTTTTTCTAAGTTCTAGGGCTGGCCTAGAACTCACTATGTAGCTGAGATGGCCTTGAATGTTTGATCCTCCTGACTCCACTTCTTTAATCCTAGCTCTTGGAAGGCAGAGGCAGGCGGATTTTGTGTTATTTCAACCATCACGGGTGTGTTTGGCAAGCATTTGACTGCCTACATGAGCCATGTGAAAAGGCCACAGTAGTCATTTTCTAGAATGTTCCAGACCCCATAAGTATTATGGGAAAACAATGGAGCCCTGGAAACCAGGTAGGAGCTGGGGCCATGTTTTTGAGGCAGCTGTCCCTTTTTTTTCTATTTTTGACACATTTAGTTCTATGTCACTTGAGAGCACTTGGAAGTGCCTCCAAGCCCTTGCCTTGGTGGCTGTGCTGTGTTCCTAGGCTCTGTATTCATCCGGGCTTGCACAACATGAAAGATGAACTCGGATACCTGGAGTAGCTGGGGATGCGCTGAGCCTGGGTCCTACAGCCACATTTTGCAATGTCTTCATTGTCCACTTTAGCCTGGGTACCCAAAAGCCCAGAGAAAAAAGGGTAATGTCACCTTGACCCAGTGAAAGGGGTCCAGGTCCCACTTTTGTTAAAGACAGGGTCTCGTGTAACCTGAGAGACTGGTCTCAAGCTCATACAGCCAGGGATGACCTTGAACTTCTTAACCTCTTGCTTCCACCTCCAGAGCACTGGGATTGTGGGCAGGCACCACCACACTCCGTTTGAGGAAGTACTGGGTCATCCTGGGTTTAAGTCTGCTAACTGAGCTACACTCCCAGCCTCAGCCTCCAGTGTGTCGTTGTTTCTGGTGGTCCTGCTGTTGGTGGTGCTTTGTCTTGTTTAAGACGGGGTCTCATATGATTTTCATGCCAACTGGCGTGGAATTCATTTATATAGAACAAGCTAGCCTTGTACTCAAAGAGACCTGCATATCTCTACCTCCCAAGTGCATTAAAGATGTGCACCAGGCTGTGTGATGTGCACCAGCACTCAGGGAGGCAGAGGTGGGTGGATTCTCTGTGAGTTCGAGGCCAGCCTGCTCTACAGAGTGAATCCAGGACAGCCAAGACTACACAGAGAAACCCTGTCTCGAAAAACCAAAAAAAAAAAAAAAAAAGACATGCACCATCATGCCTGGTGGTGCAGCTTCTGTTTTTAATTTCTTTTTTAATTTTAATTTAATTCTTATTTATGTGCACGCACATTCATCTGTTCACATGTGTGTGAAGGGAGCGTTGGACCCCCAGGATCAGGTGTCACAGACAGTTGTGAGCTGTCCATAGTAGTTGCTGAAACCTGAACCCAGGTCCTCTGACAGAATAGCAAGGGCTCTCAACCACAGAGGCACTCTCTAGCCCAGCCTCTGTGTTGTAGAAGACAGTTGTGGTCTCCTCCACGGGCAGGGTGGGAGCTCCTATGAGCTGGGCAACCATTTGCAACAACACCGTCAGTGGGGCCTCCTTCTTCCCCAGCCAGCAGTTCCATTTCCATGGCAACGGATCTGCGTCAGCCGCTCACCGCAGATGCAGATGCGGGAGGGCAGTTAACAGGCAGCTTAGTGTCCCCGCCACTTCAGAGCCTCGTTCTGGTCCTCGCTCCTTCCTCCTCAGCTTGAGTGGGAGGAAGGAGGGGGCGGGTGGTGGTGGTGGAGCAGGGAGACAGGCGAGAGCCGTCAGGAAAAGGGAGATGCTGCCTGCCAACAAAAGGGAGAGAGAGAAAAAAACAGTGATCCCGGAGAATAGCAATAGTAGCCCACACCTTTTGTGTTACACACTTGCCTGGGCGCTATGACAGAACAGCCGGAAATGGGGCTATGTAGATGCACCAGAGAGTGAAGCCTTTTGCGGCCAAAGCCGAAGACCTGAATTTGAATTTGGCTTCTGGAATCCACATATTAGCTGGAGAAAACCGACGCCTGCTACATGCCCATTGTGACACCCACACACCCACACAAACACACGCACACATGCACACACGAGCCCGCACACACACGCACATGATAAATAAAAGCAACTTAAGGAAGAAAGGATTTATTTCTGCTCGAAGTTCAAAGGTACAGTACCTTAGGGAAGTGGTGGCAGCAGGAGCCATGGCAACCGATCACGTTGCATCTCTGTGAGTTCGAGGCCAGCCAGGGCTACGTAGAGAGCTCTTGTCTCAAAAACAAAACTGAACCAAACTAAATCCCACCACGTCAACAGTATTAACCGTCAAACCCACGGCATCTTGGACGGCAGTAGCAGCCCGTGACTCAACAAAAGAATGTGAAGGAAGGGGCTTCAAAATAGGAACATGGGGCAGAGTAACGGAAAGTCCTGAAGCCACAGTCCCCAGTGGGGACAGGGGGCAATGTTGTGAGGTGAATGGGGGCACATTTGCAGATGGACTCCTCTCCTGGTTTTGCTGAAGACGCCAGCCGCTGTCCTGTGAACTCTCTCGGAGGGGGAACAAGTCCTTTATTTACGGGTAACCCCAGCACCTGTGAGGGAGGGGCACACAGAAGGGGTTCAGTCAGTAACCCCCAGGTTACTGGACCTTGTGCTACGTTTTCCTCTCCAGGTGTCACGTGGCTCGGAAGTACCACTGAACGCCTACCATAGAGTTTGTGTGGGTGCGCCTGGGTATGCACAATGTAGCACGTGCATTCGTGCGCGCACACCTGTGGGTGGGGGTGAGGGGCTGGCCTGGGATGTCTCCCTCATATACTCTCCACCTCTGTTGCTGCCTCATACTGGCCACTAACAACATACGGTTGCGATTAAACAGTTAGGAATTTGCAAGCGTTGATTCTTAGTCTCAATTAAATTTAAATAGTCACAGTAGACTCTGGAGCTCCTGATTTTACTAGACTGACTGGCCAGCAAGCTCCAGAGATCTTCCTGTCCCTGCCGCCCACAGTCAGGGACAGGTGTACATCACCATACCTGGCTTTTGTTTGTTTTTTTTTCCAATTTATTTATTTATTTTATGTATCTGAGTGTTCTGTCTGCATATAGAGCCTGCATGCCAGAAGAGGCCATCGGATCCCATGGTAGATGGTTGTGAGCCACTATCTTGTTGCCGGAAATTGAACTCAGGACCTCTGGAAGTACTCTTAACCACTAAGCCATCTCTTCAGCTCTTGTTTTTATTTTTGTGTTTGTTCTTGTTGTTTTGTGTTTTTGTGTTTGTTTTTGTGACAGCATTTGTGGCTATCTTGATATCCTGGAACTCATTCTGTAGACCAGGCTGGCCTTGAACTCAGAGATCTGCCTACCTTTGCCTCTGCCTCCAAGTGCTGGGAGTGAAGGCCTGCACTGCCTGGCCATGCCTGGCTTTCTTACATGGGTCTGAGCCTCCTCATGCCTATGTAGCAAGCGCTCCTACCCACAGAGCCAGCCCCCAGCTCCTCACTACACAGTAAGCATTTTGCTGTGCACAATAGAATTCCTCAAGGAATTCAAAGTATAGTGGGAGAGAAGAAAAAACAACAACAACAGTGTGTCAGTGTGTCAGTGATGATGGTGTCCTCCATCTGTCAGGAGAGCAATGAGTGGTCAGGGCACTGGAAAGCTTCGTGAAAGACTTACTGTGGGCCAGAAGGTAGAACAGGCATTCTTTTTTATTATTAGATTTTATTTGTTTGCAGTAGAGTGCTGGCATTGGCATAACCAGGAATCAAACTCAGGTCATCAGGCGTGGCAGCAAGTGCCTTCCCACCCAGCCAGCATACACATAAGCCCCAAGGTCAAAAGGACCAAAGCATCCTGGAAACTGGATTTTTTTTTGACAGGGTTTCCCTAGGCCCTGGCTATGTAGAGCAGGCTGGCCACAAACTCACAGAGATCCACCTGCCTCAGCCTCCCAGGTCTTGGAATTAAAGGCGTACATCACTGTGCTCTTTCTAGAACTCCAAAAAAGGGGGAGAAGTGTCCCAGATGTGAATCTAGACCCCATACAAAGATTCACGATTAGATCACTGCTGGAAGCTTAAGGCAACACGAGGTGGTGCATAGAGTCAGGGCCAGGATGGAGCATGTGGGGCCCTCAAAATGGGATACGGTGGTGATGTAGAAGAGGAAGGTGTGCCCGGAAGAGAGAGTGTCAGAAGCCTGTGGCTGGTGCTTGGGACCACTGGCTTTTATTATCTTTTATTTCTTTTCTTTTCTTCCTTTTTTTTTCTTTTGTTTTGAAACAGTCTTGTATAGCACAGGCTAGCTTCAAATTCACTATTTAGCTGAGGATGGCCTTGAACTTTTGGACCTCCTGTTTCTTCCTCCTGAGTGCTAGGACTGTAGACCATAGTTTATTGAATGAAAGGGTTGGAACCCAGAGCTTCATTCACTCCAGGCAAGCATTTTACCTACTAAGCTACATCCCCAACCCTACCCCCTCTCCAGCTGGCTTTAGATAGCTTTTGTGTGTGTGTGTGTGTATAGCTGTGGCTGTCCTGGACTCACTTTGTGGACCAGGGTGGCCTCAAACTCGCAGAGATCCACCTGCCTCTGCCTCCCGAAGTGCTTGGACTGAAGGTGTGAGCCACCATGCTAGGCTTCCAGCTGGCTCTTCTTACTTTGACAAGAAGTGAAGGGAGAGCAAAAAATCGGAGGTGCCCAAACACCCACGGGAAATAGAGCTTTGAGCAAACATAGAAATATATCATGTGCCTGCCGAAGATTGACCACAAACCCCACAGCCTTGTTAAACACTCGGGGTGTAGCTGCAGCGACTAAGAAACATGTTGCTTAATTTAAGGAAAGGTGAATAATCAAGTTAGGATAATTTATATTCACATGTGGCTACAGTGCAGAGAGAATGGAAGGGGATTACACGTCAATTGCGGTATCATGCCATGAGCAGTGACTTTGGCTGGGAAAGTTTAAGTGAAATGAGTGGAGGCAAACTGGGTGTGGAGCGCTCCAGAGGGGAAGGCAGGGGGATTGCCACAGTTCAACACCAGCCTGGACTACACAGTCTTTTTTTTTTTTTTTTTTTTTTTGATAGGGTCTCTTTAGTGAGAGCTGGCCTTGACCTTGCTATAAAGTCAAGGATGAACTTAAATTTCTTATTATCCTGACTCCAACCTCCTACATACTAGGATTATGAGTGTGCGTTACCACACCTAGTTTATGAAATGCTTGGGATTAAGCCAGGAACATGCTGTGTAGCCCTGGCTGGGCTGGAACTCACTATATAGGGACCAGACTGCTTTCAGATTCACGGAGATCAACCTGCCCCTGCCTCCCTGGTTCTGGGATTAAGGGTACCTGCCACCATGCCTTGCTGGCTCACATTATTATTGCCTTAGTTGGGGTTACTATTGCTGTGATGAAATACCACGACCAAAACCAACTGGGGGGGGGGAAGGGTTTGTTTCCTTATGCTAACAAATCACTGCGCATCACTGAAGAAAGTCAGAACAGGAATGTAAACAGGGCAGGAACTTGGAGGCAGGAGCTGATGCAGAGGCCGTGGAGGGGTGCTGCTTACTGGCTGGCCCTCATGGCTTGCTTAGTTTGCTTTCTTACATGACCGGGACCACCATCCCGTAATGGACCCTCCCCCTGTCAATCATTAATTTTAAAAAAGCCTACAGCTGGATCTTACGGAGACATTTTCTCAGTTGGGGCTCCTTCCTTTCAGATGATTCTTCAGTTGTGTCAATTTGACATAAAAGAAGCTGAAACAATTATCATTACTTTGTGTGTGTGTGTGTGTTTGTGCACATGAGTGCAGTGCCAGCAGAGGCCGGAAGAGGAGCTGGAGTTCAAAGTGGTTTGTCAGCTGATAGACGATGGTGCTGGGAACTGAGCGCCACTCCTCTGCAAGAACGGTGCATGCTCTTCGCTGCCAAGCCGTCTCTCCAGCCCTGTCACCTGCCCATTTGTTTCTTGTTTTGGTTTGTTTGTTTGTTTGTTGTTTTGTTTTTTTCTGAGTCAGGATAGCTCTGTCCTGGACACCACACCTGGCCCCATTTCGTTTCTTTAGATGGAGTCTCACTATTTAGTCCAAACTGGTTTTGAACTCAGTCGCTGTGAAGCCCAGGGTGGACTCAAACATTCAGACATTCAGTCCTTTTGCTTCAGCCTTCCCAGCGCTGGAATTTCGGGCACACGCCAGCAATGTTAGCTCCACTTTATTATTTGTTACTATTGCTAATCTCTCTCTCTCTCCTTCCCTTTCTCCCTCCTTCTCCCCTCTTTATTTTTTTCTTTTATTTTGTTTCGAGACAGGGTTTCTCTGTGTAGCCTTGGCTGTCCTGGACTCTCTTTGTAGACCAAGCTGGCCTTGAACTCACAAAGATCTGACTGCCTTTGCCTCCCTGCGATCACGTGTGCCACCACACCTGGCCACTATTGTTAATCTCTTGTTGTGCCTGATTGAAAGTTTACCATGAATTTTGTGTACATATGAATGAATGAGTGAGTGAGTGAGTGAGTGAGTGAACAAGAAAAAAACACAGGCCATATTGTGTCAGGTGCTTTCTTTGATTTGACTTCAGACATCAAGTAGGGGTCTTGGTAAGGTTCCCCTTACCCCAGGGGAGCATTCTGTTATGTTACATTTATTTGGGGGCAGGGAGAAGACTTGGGGGAGCTGGTTTTCTTCTTTGACCAGGGAATCAAACTCAAGTCCTCAGGCTTGGTGTGCTAAGCCAGCTCACTGGCCCCACTGTCATAACTGGTGATTGGAAAGATAACCGAAGGATCCTTGTGGACTTCCTGACCCCGGGCCTGCGTGTGTCTCCTAGGTCTCTATAATCTCAGTCTTACTACTGATGGTCCTGCTACCATGGGCACAGAAGTGACTATCTCAGCCAGCCTGGTGGTCAAGGACAATGGCAGCCTGTCCCTGCCTGCAGACTCCCACCTCTACCGCTTCCACTGGATCCACACGCCACTGACACTCACTGCCAAGACTGAGAAGAACCTAACCTCGACCATCCGAGTGGTGGGCAGTGCACCTGGGGACTTCCCAGTCTCTGTCTGGGTCACTGCTGTCGACTGCTGGATGTGCAAGCCAGTGGCCAGGAGTGCCTTGCTTGTCCCCGTCAAAGGTGAGGCTCTCCGAAGGGCTTTTCTGTTTACCTGTTTGCTTTCGAGCTCTTTCATGTTGTACAACCCAGGGCCTCGAATGTGCAGGACAAGTGCTTCACCACTCAACTACAACACCAGGCTTGCCTTCAAATCTTGTGCATGTGTGTATGTGTGTACATGATCTCTCACGTGTGTGCATGTGTATGTGTGAGTGTGAATGTGTATGTGTGCATGTGAGCATACTTACACGGTGTTTCTATACCAGAAGACACCGCTGGGGTTGTTCTTTAGGCAGCATTCACTGGTTTGGTTTGGTTTTCTTTTTGGGACAGGACCGCTCATTGGCCTGGAGCTCACCAGTTAGACTAGGATGACTGTCCAGTAAGCCTCAGCACTGGGATTACAAATAGTAATCAGTAATCCACTACTATGTCCAGCTTTAACAAAAACCAAATGATAAAAATGTGGATTCTTGGGATCAAAATCAGGTTCTCATGCTTTAAAGGCCATCTCCCCTGTGATCAAGCTCTTTATACAGAGAAAAATATCCATCCTTGGTAGCTGACAGTAATTAGATGCAAATTATGTGCACAGATTCTTTCTTGGTCATTCATTAACTTAAAAAGAATCAGAAAATAGGGCTGGCAAGATGGCTCAGCAGGTAAAGGTGCTTGCTACAAAGCCGATGTCCTGAGTTTGATCCTACATGGTGGAAAGACAGAACCCACTCCTGCAAGTTATCCTCTGACCTTGACACCTACATCATGGCACAGGTGTATACACACACACAAATATACAATAAATAGATAATACATGTAATTAAAACATTTTCTTTAAAAAGAAGGGCTGAAAAGTTTGCTCAGTGGTAAGACCATATGTTTTCTTGAAGACAATGCTGATTCAGTTTCCAGTACCCTCTTGGAAGCTGACAACTGCTTGTTACTCTAGCCCAAGGTGATCCAATGCCCTTCTCTGACCTCCTAAGGCAGCAGGCACACACAGTGCACACACATATGAACAGACAAAACACTTGTATATAAAACAAAAAATAAAGAATCAGGGCCTGGAGAAAGGGTTC
The DNA here is from genome assembly GCA_028658305.1 of Pachyuromys duprasi. Lineage (NCBI taxonomy): Eukaryota > Metazoa > Chordata > Mammalia > Rodentia > Muridae > Pachyuromys > Pachyuromys duprasi. Next base: position 16,758,898 of record CM053751.1, read on the forward strand.
AGCAGTTAAGAGCACATGGTGCACTTGTAGTGGACCAGAGTTCAGATCCCAGGATCCACCTAATGCTTAGAGTCAAAATGAATTTATTTGTATCCAGGAAAAAAGACTTTATTTTAGGCAATACTTTATGCACAAGGTGATGATAACAGGAAAAAAAAAAGAGATATAAACAAGTGAAATACACAACCCTGATTAAAGACACTGAAGTAATTTGTGTGTTCCTTGTTTTTGTTTTTTTAATACAGGGTTTCTCTGTGTAGCCCTGACTGGACCAGGCTGGCCTCGAACTCACAGACATCCATCTGCCTCTACCTCCCACATGCTGGGATTAAAGGTATGTGCCACTACACCCAGAAATTTATGTGCTTTTTTGGTGGCCGAGGGAAGTCTTGCTGTGGAGCCCAGGTTGGCTTTGAACTTGAGGAGATCCTCCCACCTCAGCTTCCTCAGTGCTAGGATTTTAGGCATATGCTGTGACACACAGCTGATTTATGTAACCGTTTAATTTTTTCACTACATTGATTAATTAAGTAGTTACACATAATTAGTTAATTAGCTAATGTAGTGAAGGTGTATATGCATGTGGGTACCTGTGCTTGGTATCCATGTGTGCAGGAGTTGATTTTCTCTTTCTACTATGTAGGACCTGGGGATTGAACTCATATCGTCAGACTTGATGGTAGGTGCCTTACCTATTGAGATGGTAGGAGCCATCTCAATAGCCCCAGTTTATGTAACTGTTAATCACGACCCTTACAGTGAGTTTGCAATGTCCTGAGTGAAAATGCTCATGCTTGTGAAATCCTATAGAAAGTAAAGCAAGCATAGAATTGTGCAGCTAATTCCATAAACTGTCCTAATGCAAATGAATACCGTTGCCATAAAGGCCAGAAGAGGGCACCAGATTCCTCAGCCACAGATGTTCTGTGACCCATCCAATGTGCATGCTGGGATTTCGTCCTCATGATAGAGCACCAAGTGCTCTTAACCACTGAGCCATCTCTCCAGCTCAGCCTCCCACCCCCACCTCTGTGTGTGTGTGTGTGTGTGAGAGAGAGAGAGAGAGAGAGGGAGAGGGAGAGAGAGAGAGAGAGAGAGAGAGAGAGAGAGAGAGAGAGAGAGAAACTCAGAGCCTCCTGAGTATTAGGCAATTGCATCACTATTGAGACACATTCACAGCTCTTATATCCTTTAAATTACCTTCTGATGCCTTTTAGTGTCAGATACAGTATCAACACTGTTAAGCAGTTGTTAGGGTCCATTGCTTAGAGAGTAATAACAGCACAAATAGTCTGTATGTGTTCAGTTCAGATGCAAATTTATTTGTTTGTTTTGTAGCTCCAGGGTGATCTACATCTCACTCTGTAGCCAAGGATGGCCTTGAACACTTGATCCTCCTGTCCTAGCCTCCCAAGGGCTGGAATCACAAGTGTGGGCATCATGCCCCGCCTCTGTCTGTGTGCTTCTTCCCAGTGGGTATCCCTGTGAAAGGAGGTGGCAGCAGGGGCACAGGCTGAGCATTTAACACCTGCTGTGAGTCACTGCCAGCCGGGAGATGGGGGTGTCTCTGTTAAAGGATCCATGAGCTCCTCAGACTGCACATGGTTCTGTACAGCTGTCGGAGGCTGAGCCAGGGAGTAGCTGCTTTGCTCCAGCCCAACATCACACGCAGGCTCCTTCTGCCTTGTGCCTCTGTGAGCTCACTCTCCCTTTATCTTTCCCAGAGTCCCTCGTGGGAAACCTAGTCATTACCCAAAACACCTCCGTGACTTGGCCGAATTCCTACATCACCAAGAAGAGCCTTCGGCTCTCTTTTCTCCTCCACGACCCGAGAGACTTCTTCAAGTCGGCTTCCTTCTTCTACCGATGGGACTTTGGAGATGGGTATGAATTTTTTTTCTCTCCCGCCCTGTCTCTCTCCTTCCCTCCCTCCATGTCTCTCTCTCTGCAGAGTTGAAGTATGTTGCCCTGGAACTCATTGTACAGACCAGGTGCCTCTTGAGGATTAAAGGTGTGGACCACCATGACCAGCTATTTACTCTTCTTTAAAAAAAAAAAGTTTTCTAGGCTCAGAGGTTAAGAGCACTGGCTGCTCTTCCAGAGGTCCTGAGTTCAATTCCCAGCAACCATATGGTGGCTCACAACCACCTGTAATGAGATTTGGTGCCCTCTTCTGGTGTGCACGAAGACAAACCACTCATATACATTAAATAAATAAATCTTAAAAAAGAAAAGTTCCTCCTTCCTCAGCCACTCAAGTGCTGTATTTCAAGTGCCTTGCTGGATTCGCTTCTGAATTAAACAGTGACGTCTGTGTTCCTTGTCATCTTATAGGACCTTGTTGATAACTGACAACCCTGTGGTGTATTACAACTATTCGAGTGCTGGAACCTTCACAGTGAAAGTCAGGGTGGTGGCAGAATGGGGGCAGATAAAGCCGGACAACACGAAGGGCATCGTGCAGAAGACCGGTGACTTCTCAGCTTCCTTAAGGCTGCGGGGTAGGTCTCCTGCCAGACTGGCTCTACCCAAGGAGCCCCGGATTACACTCCTCCCAGATTCAAGTGACTCCAGGCCAGCATCGGCTGCTCTTGAATGGATATTCTCAGAGCCATCTCTTCTGTCATGTCTGCCTCAGGGAGTCTGCCAAAGGCCACAGACAGCCACTCTGTGGCAGAGTGGTCTTTGGACTCAGGCCACCCTGAACCTCCAGAGCCCGAGCTTGACCAGACGCCTGTCACAGGCCCTTGATGCTCCTTGTTCTCCAGCCATTTCAGTTCGGCTCAGAGCTGGCTGTGGAGGGTGAGAAGCCTTGGTCTAGCTGCCTGGCTCTGGACGGCTTTAGAGATTTATTTGTATGTGTGTGTATGTCGGGTGATGGGATGTGTGTGATGTGTGCCTGAGTCCACACTTAACGTGTGTGCATTCGTATGCAGAGGTCAGAGGGAAACCTTGAGCTTTCAAATGCCAATCCTAATAATTAATTTGTTTTGACAGTGTAACCCTGACTGGCCTGGGACTCACAGAGATTCCCCTACCTCTGCCTCCAAGTGCTAGGATAAAAGGAATGAGCCATCAGTCCTGGCTCTTTTGACACAAGTGTTTCTCACTGGCTTGGAGATCACCTGTTAGGTGACTCTGGCTGGTCAGTGACTCTCACAATCTATACACCTCCACCTCCCCAGCTCTGGGATTTTTTTTTTTTTTGAGGCGCTGAGGCTGGAATTCAGGTCTACAGTGCTCTCTGCTGCTGTGATAGAAACACTGACTGAGGGGAGGGAAAGCTTCATCCGGCTTACACTCCATCCAGGCCACAGTCCGTCACCGAGGGAAGTCAAGGGAAGAACTCAAAGGCAGGACTGCTTGCCATTACACAAATCATTACCTCACATCAGGGAAGTACAGTGGAGACCATGGAGCATGGAGATCTGCTGCATGTCGGCTCCCTCACCAGCTCATGCACAGCTAGCTTTCTTATGCAGCCCAGGACCACCTGCCTAGGGAATGGCGTTGCCCACAGTGGGCTGGGTTCCTCCCCCAACCTCCACCTCAGTTACAAATCAAGATAATCCACCACGGAGATGTTCACAAGCCAATCGGATCTGGGCAATCCCTCAGTTAAGGCTCTCTTCTCAGGTGACTGTAGGCTGTGCCAGGTTGATAGAGTTAATTAACTAGGACACCAGATGAACTGGCTCCAGCCCTTGTGAGGATTTCTTTGCCTTTGGCAATGGCTGGTGCTTTCCTTGCAGCACAGACAGTGGCTTAGTGACAGCGGGTAGGAGAGGGGCTGAAGGAGCCGGCTCTTGCTTCCTTCTCTCCTTGCCTCCCTCTGAGCCAGCACCAAGAGGTGCCATGCAGCCTAAGGGGCTGTGCACCTTGTGTCGGTCCTCAGCCACTGGGTCTAACGGACTCCTTCTTCCTTACAGAGATGCTTCAAGGCATGCAGGTTTTGGGGCCTACCCTCATGCAGACGTTCCAAAAGTTGACAATGACCATGAACTTCTTCGGGAGGTGAGTGAGCCCCCAGAGTGTTGTATGGGTGTTCTGTGGCCTCTCTGCACTTCCCGGGATGCCACAGAGCCTGCTGTCCTTTATAGTGCCTAGAGGGAGGATGGTTCCCATGGCTGTGAACTGGAGAGAACTGTGGGCATAGCTGTGTTGTCAGGATCTGCACCAGGTGTTTCCAGGTTCTTGGCCTCTTAGCCAAATAACTGAAAGTAAGGGCTGACACAGACTTCTAAAAGAAGCAAGGTGTTCAGAGCTAAGCAGCCATATAGATCACAGCAGTAGCCCTCAGCCTGAGGGTTGAGACTCTTGGGGAGATGGAATGACTGTTTCACAGGGGTCACCTATCAGGCCTCCTGCTTATCAGATATTTACATTATGACTCCTGAAAGCAGCAAAATTATATCTATGAAGTAGCAACGAAAATAACTTTATGGTTGGGGGCCACCACAGCGTGAGGAACTGTATTAAAAGGTCACAGTACTAGGAAGGCTGAGAGCCCTGGATCAGAGCGATTGGTGCACTGTGGAGATGGAGAGCAGGCTCTTGAACACACATGAGCGAGAGTGTTCAAGAGCAGGAGGGGCTGGTCACTAATAGGCATGGTTTGTGTGGGTCTCTGCTTCAACTGATAGGTAAGATCGTATATTCATTTTTCCTAACACACGTATCTCTTCCCATAATGCATCTGATTGTAATCATAAGGCCATCAAATTGTATATATTTCAATTTGTATTTATTAATCTCTCATACAATATTTTTTATCTTTAAAATTTTTTTGTTTTAGATTAATTTATTTTACTTGTATGCGTGTTTTGCCTGCATGTTTGTCTGTGCATCACATGTATGCCTGATGCCCAGGGAGATCAGAAGAGTTAGGAAGCAGAAAGCGAAGGGAGCTAGTGCTCAGCTTTTTATTTAATCCAGGACTGTTGCCCACTAGATGGTGCTGCCTAGATTCAGGGTGGGTCTTCCCACCTCAATTAACCTAAGCTAGACACCCCCCACATACAGGCCCCGCCCCCAGGTCTGTTTCTCCGGTGATTTGTTATCCTACTAAGTTGATAGTGAAGATGAACCGTCACAAGGCAGCCTAGTGTCCTGTACGGAAAGGACTCCGAAGTTTCTGCTGTAATCACCTTCCCTGGGCTTGGTCTAGGCTCCTGTTCCTTACCTAGCCTTTTCTGAAAACCGTGTATCTGTTGTTCTGTAGCCCACCTCTGCACGTGTGCTGGGGCCTCAAGCCGGAATGTCTCCCCCTGGAGGACAGAGAGTGCCACCCCGTGTTGCTGACCCGAACATCGTTTAACCTGACCCACATCTTCCAGGACCCCGGGGACTACTGCTTCATCTTCCGTGCTGAGAATGCCATCAGCAAGACTCACCAGTTCCACAGGATTCAGGTGTGGCCCTCCAGTAAGTGACGCCTTGCCTTCTGCTGCAGTGCCCCACAGGCATGAAACCCTGCCACCACCTCTGGTGAGCAGCTCCACCAGCAGCCACCAAGTGTGGTAGCTGGCCCTATGAAGGCCGTCAGGAACTGACTCCAACAGCACTAAGGTCATGAGTAGTTCTCCTGGGTAAAGAAACAACCCCCATTTCAATGACCAAAGGCTAAGGCCACCATCAACCACCTACATTAACAATCAACACCCTGCCAGCCTTAGCGCCAACCCAAAACTCCACCAATCGTTACTATCCTGAGCAATCTGCCAACGTTAGTACCTTCAACAAACCACCAATACCATCGGTGGCACTCTTCCACTCCAGTCCTACCACCAAGCCCAGCAGTGCCATCTCTAGCACCCTGTCAACTTCAGCAGCAACGCCAAACACCACTAGAATCATCCTTAACACACTACCAAACTCTACCAATGCCATCACACTCTACAGACTTTTGTACCACTACCGAACTCCGTTAATACCACCATTAACACTTTGGTGACAGGATTGAGACGGAGTTTGTCTATGTCGTCCTGGCCATCCTGGAACTCACTCTGTTCCACCTGCCCCAGCTTCCTGAGTGCTGGGATTAAAGGCGTGTGCCGCCAATGCCTGGCCCACCACCAACACTTCACCAATGCCAGTGCTACCACCAAATTCCAAGTCAATATGATCCCTGACACTACCGACTTCATCACCCCCACCAAATACCACTTACAACACTTTACCCACCCCAGCAGCACCGCCACCACGCTCTGCCGATACAGTCCTTAACACCCTACCAACACCATCAACTCCACCAAAGCCTGTATGAACACTAGCATCAGTAACATTAACAATGAAGCCCCTACCTGCTCCCAGCTCCCCACTGGTATCAGTGCTGCCCCCTCTGTTCTCTGGTCGCTTTCTGAACACTGAGAAGATGCTCTACCTCAATCCAGGCCCTGGATGGCCTCGGGGGCCTCATTGGGCACCTTGGGCTTTGCTGGCTCCTTCATGCTCTGGTGAGTGTCCAGAACCCCATGAATTCTATGGAGAAGATAGTGGTTCCTGGCTGGGGAGATGGCTCAGTGGATAAAATGCTTGCTGTGCTAGCATGAGGACCTGAGTTCTGATACCCAGAACATATAAAAGCAGGATGTAGGCCTGGCAAGATGGCTCAGTGGTTAAGAGCACTGCTTGCTCCTCCATAGGACCCCAGTTCAATTCCCAATACCCACATGGCAGTGCACAGCTGTGTCTGTGACTCCTGTTCCAGGGCAACTGATTCCTTCTTCTGGATTCTGCAGACACTGTATGGACATATTGCACAGACATACATACAGGCAAAACACCCATACACAGACACACACACGCACAGACACACACACACACACACACGCACAATAAAGGTGAGATGCACCAGCCTGTGTCTGTGATCCCAGTACAAGAGGCAGGGATATGGAGACTGGAGGATTCTTTGGGCTCCCTGGCAAGCCAGTCTAGCCAAATTAGTCCTAAAAATAATAGCAGCAACAACAATAATTATAACGTAGAAGCTGGGTGTGGTGGTGCATATTTACAATTTCAGTGTTTGGGAGGCAGAGGCAGGCAGACTTTTATGAATTCAAAGCAAGTCTAGTTTATGTTGAAGTTCCAGGCCATCCAGGGCTACCAAGTGGGACCCTCTCTTAAACAAACAACCCAAGATAAAAAAGGGGCTGACGACATGGCTCAGTGGATAAAGGTGCTTGCCATCAAGCCTGACAGTCTGAGTTCTATTTCCCCAGGAGAGACATGGTGGAAGGAGAAAACTAACTCTACAATATTGTCCTCTGATCTTTACACACACAAATAAATATGGAAATAAGTAAATAATACATAAATGCAATTTAAAAATAAATCCACCAAAACAAAAACACTGAAAAACAAGGTAGAGGCTATTCAGAGTGATGAGGAAAGACACCTGATGTCAACCTCTGGCCTCCTCAACATGCGTGCACAGTGAAGCACTTGTGTGTGTGCTCATACACACACACACACACACACACACACATGCTCCTGTACACCACCTTTTCTTGGGAAGCAGCCTCGTGATGGTGTAGGAAGAGTGAGCACCTGCTGAGCCAGCACATTTGCACCCCTCACTTACCTCATCACTTTCCTTTAACAGCCTCTCAGGTCAGCATGAGCATCACATAGTGTGGTCAGAGCTAGGATTTGAACCTGTGACCACCTAAGTACAAACATTAGCCTCTTTCCACTTCACCATGCTGTCCTTGGCAAGAGGCTTTGTGAGTAAGGGCAGAACTCATGTTGTGGGAAGCTGGAACTGAGAACCAGCAGTGATTAGAGGGGGCCGTGTTAGTTACTTCTACGTCATTGTCAACCAAATACCTGACCAAACAACTGGCTCTATGAACACGGGCAAACATCATGGCTCATGGGTCAACCTGATCTAGATTTTTCATCAACTGAGACTGTCTTTCCGGGTGATTCTGGGAGATGACAAATTGACGGTTAACCATCACATCTCCAAAGCCCCTTCCTCCTGCCATCTCCCAATAATGCCATCTGGTTATGGCTGTATCAAGAGAGTAATCCATTGATTAGACCAGAGCACTCAAGAGCTCATCACCTGTGGTCACACCCAGAGAGATGTACTTTGCATATCTTACAATCCAGTCCAGTTGACATAAGGTCTAATGGTGACAGAGACCCTTCCCTCATTCATGCTTGTAGACTTTGCAGTCATACAACTCATCCCCCTCCTTTTTTTTTTTTTGAGACAGGGTTTCTCTGTGTAGCCTTGGCTGTCCTGGAACTCTATAGACCTGGCTGGCTTCAAACGCCAGGCGTGCACCACCAAGCCCAGCTATACAATTTACTCTTCCCAGCTACTCATTGAGCCCACTCCACACACCAGGGGTGGGGAATCTTCTCAGGTGCCCCTGAGAAGATATTTTTGAATGAAAAATAAAATAAAATAAAAGGAGAAGGACATGGAGAAGATTTTTATTGTAGATGTAAAAGAGAAAACAGGCAGAGGGCAGAGTCTGGGCCGAACAGGGCCAACAGATTATATCAGATTACAGAGAGGGGGGAGGGAAGGAGGGAAAGAAAGGAGGTGCAAACCAAGAGAGGTGGCCTGCACCAAGAGACTGATGTGGCCAAAATGACTGAGTATATAGAGCTCAGACTCGGGGAAGGTTGGAGCTCAGTCCCTGGGAGGGAGAGGTTTAGGGTAGGTAAGAGGTGCTAGGAGGGGCCACAGGTACTGAGTGAAGCTAGTCCCAGGTCTTCTTGAGACCTAACACCTACCAAGTAGAGTGTGATTTTTTTTAATTTACTTATTTGGTTGTTTTTTCTTTTTTATGTGTATGAGTGCTCTGTTTTGCACACCAGAAGGGGCAATCAGATTCCATTACCGATGGCTGTGAGCTACCATGTGGTCACTGGGAAAGGGGTCTTATCCACTCTTAACTGCTGAGCCATCTCTTCACTGGAAATGTTTTTTAAACAGTCTCATAGTTCACTTCATTTATCTTTTCTTTGTGTGTTAGGGTGGGGATAGGCTGGAGGTGATGGTGGCGGCGCTAAAGGCCCAGGTAGATGCCTGAGTTTCACATTAAGAATCATTCTGTGGGGAGCCGGGGAGATGGCTCAGCAGTTAAGAGCACCCATTGGCTCTTGTAGGGGACCCAGGTTCAGCTCCCAGCACCCACAACCACCTGTAACTCCAGTTCCCAGGGATCTGATGCCCTCTTCTGACCTCCACAGGCATGAGGCATGTGTGTACATACAGGCAAAACCATTACACAAATAAAAATAAAGAGAACCACCCTCCAGCTGGAGCTCCTCAGGGGTTAAGAGTGCATGCTGCTCTTGCTGAGGACCTGAGCTGGGTTCCCAGCACCCACATTGGGAAGCTCAAAACCTTGGCAATTCTAGCTCCAGGGGATCCAGTATGTTTTCTAGCATCCGTGGACACTGTACTCACATGTACACACACACACACATACACACATACTTAAATATTAATGAAAAATAAAATCTAGGCCAGGTGGTGGTGGTACATATTTTTAATCCCAGCACTCAGGAGGCAGAGTCAGGCGAACCTCTGAGTTCGAGGCCAGCCTGGTCTACAGAGTGAGTTCCAGGACAGCCAGCGCTACACAGAGAAACCCTGTCTCAAGAAACAAAAACAAAACCCCCAAATAAATAAATAAATAAATAAATAAATAAATAAATAAATAAATAAATAAATAAATAGACCCATTCTTGATAACCCACCCTTCTTACTCAGTGAGGCAGGCTCACTCAGTGAAAGCCAGAGCTTGCCAATATGGCTAGTCTCTGGGCTGGAACTACAGGTGAATGGCCGTGTCCACCGGGATTTATGTGGGTTTTGGGGGACTCTGATTTTGGGTGCAGCAAGTGGCTAAGCCACGAACCATCTCCCCAGTCCCAGTCTCTCTATCATCAAGTCCTGGATTTCCTATGGACTTACCTAGTCAGAACACAAATGCATAAGAAATGAATTTCCCCAGTGGGGTTGACTGTGTTCTCCTCCACTGTGCTTGCTTGCACAGAATCAGGGTTTGGGGCTCAGTCAGTAAAGCGTTTGCCTTGCAAACATGAGGGTCAGAGCTGGATCCTCAGAATCCATGTAAAAAGCTGGGAATAGCTAGGAGGCAGAGACAAGTGGATTCGTGGAGGTGGCCAGCCTGGCTGGCTTGTGAAGTTCTCGATCCTGTTCCAAACAAACAGAAAAATCAAAGGAACCTGAGGAACGATCCTAGAAGTCATCCTGATATCCATATGTACACATTCCTGTGTAACAACCTGGACACACGTTTGTTTATGCACATACACCTGCCCACATAGTACAGTCACACACTCACACACACACAAAGCACTAGGAATTTAAAAAAATTTATTGTGTGTGCTTAGTTTATCTATCTATCTATCTATCTATCTATCTATCTATCTATCTATCTATCTATCTATCTATCTATCTATCTATCTATCTATCTAATCCATCTACCAACAAGGTTTCTCTGTGTAGCCCTGGCTGTCTTGGAACTCTTTTGCAGGCTGTAGACCAGGCTGGCCTCAAACTCAGAGATCCACCTGCCTCTGCCTCCTGAATGCTGGGATTAAAGGCGTGAGTCACTACTCCCTGGCTACTGTGTGTGCTTGTATGTCCCCTGTGGAGGCCAGGGGACAGCTTTGAGGAGTCAGTTATCTCCTTCAGTTATCACGGTCCCTCCTGGGAGAGAATTCAGGCCGTCTGGCGTGAAAGTACCCTCCTTTGCCCATGAACCAGATTTTAACCACAGCTGTCTAGCCCTGTAACCTCCTTCTCTCCCTCCCAGGCTTCCAGCCATTTGTCTTTGCTTTCCCTTGTGCCACACTGATCACTGTGCTGCTGGTTTTCGTCATGTACATGACGGTGCGCAACGCGACTAACCAGAAGGACATGCCAGAGGTAGGTACCCTGCGGGATGGAGCCGAGAACACCGAGCCTTGTCTGAGAGAGGGTACGGTGGACAGAGCAGGAGTCCGTGGGGGGAGTCCTGGCTAGGCTGGGTCGGATTGCCGAGTGAGCTGATCTCCGGTCCGACTCATCTCCTTTCCACTGAGCTCTCAGCCCACGAATGGGGCTGCTGGGGGAGGCTCCCAGGGGGTGGTTATTGACCCGTGGGGTTTCACTCACCAGAGGTGGCTGACTTTGACTTTTCCCCCACGTCTAACCAGAACCCGGAGACCTCTGCCTTCAGGTGCTGCTGCCAGGTGTGCTGCGGCTCCCTCTTCCTGGACTCGCCATCCGAGTACCTGGAAATCGTCCGCGAGAACCACGGGCTGCTCCCACCCCTCTACAAACCTGTGAAAACCTACAACGTGTGAACTCCCCCGCCCCGAACCTCTCAGTATTCGCTGATCACCCATTGGGAGCTTCAGGCAGGGTGGCGTATGCTACTGAGCAGGAGGGGTTTACGCAGGTGTGGCCGTTTGCCCAGACTGGTCATTGAGCTGTAGAGACCAACTGTTGCCATACGTCCTTTGTGTCACCCTCCCATCTGTACAGTCCAGTCACTGTTGTAAGCTTTTCCCAGTCACCCTCCTACCCCTCTACCGAGCAGGATTCTGATATCTGGTGTGTTGTATAAGATTCTCCCAAGTGGGGCTGCCTGACCCTCACCCGTTGCTTTCGCGTTAGCACGCATTTTGCTCCCCGGAGTTTCATGAGGCCTTCAGCCGTGTAGCTCTGCGCGAACCAGAGAGAACTAGGAGGGAGGTCACGCAAGGTAAGGATGCACAGTGAACCATAACACACGCTCAGACCGGCACGCTTACAGCAAGGAAAGGTATACACGGAGGTGATGGAGCATCTCAGATGATTTGCTGTGTGTCTGTAGAGCTTGATGCTGGGATGGACCTGCCCTAGAACGCACATTCGGCACCTGAGCACAGTCTCTGCAGTTCTGTTACCAGGCTGTTCTAGTCTGTGCCTGCTTGCTGGAAGCTAAGTGGGGGAGGGGGCCAGAATTAATACCCTGTGAGTGTAGAATGCTTTATAGGAACAAAAAGAAAGGATGGGTTAGTGAGGCCTTGGGTTTTCTCTCTCTCCCTCTCCCCCTTCTCCTTTCCTTCCCCCCCCCCCCTGTGTGACACCTTACTCAGTCAGTTGCTTTCAAGGTAGCAGAAGGTAGAAGCAGGAGGCAGAGGATGCCTTGAAAGATAAGTAGAAGCCTGGTGTGGTGGCACACACCTTTAATCCCAGCATTGAGGAGGCAAAGGCTCGAAGATCTGTGATGAGGTTCAAGGTCATGATTTCCAGGACATCCAGAGCCACATAGGGAGTTCCTGCCTCAGAAAAAAAGGGAAGAGACAAGGAAGGAAAGAAGAAAGGAAGGAGAGAAGGAAGGAAAAGGAAAGAGAAAAGAAAGATGGTAAGTAGGCACAGCTGTAAGAACCTAGGTGAGCCTGGGTACCTAGCACACTAGGGCAGCCTGTGCCTGTTGGGTGGCTTGGCACAGGTACACACATCCAGGCATGCCAGGGAAGCCTGCACCTGTTGGACAAGGATGGTCAAGACTGTAAAGATAGATCTCTGTCAGTGTAACTGTTGGCCCTTGGACATCCTGCTGAAATAGTGTTGTCGTTCCATTCATTCCCATGATGTACTGACATTGTTCCTGAATAAAAGCTTCACCAAGCACACTCGGTGTGGCAGAGTTACTCCCACACCCACACTCCATGTGCCAATGAAGCTTTGTGGCTTTGTAAGTGCTTAGGACCAGCAGGCTCTCCCTAGGGCATTCTGCAATGGTGGGGACTAGCTGGAGCCCGTTAGAGGTGGGGTGACCCAGGTGTGTTAGCGCCTTTTCTCACCACCATTAGCATACCCGACAGAGGCAGAGTACCATGGCAGAGTCCATCATGGCAGGAAGGCACAGCGGCAGGAGCACACAGCAGCTGCTCAGTAGCTGGCCACTTTGTAAACAGTTTAGTCCATGGGCCCATGGAATTGTGCCCACACTCAGAGAGACTCTCCCGTTCTTTGTTAACTCTCTGTCTCCTAGACGCTTCCAAGTTCCATCAGACCGACAGTCAAGATTAACTGTACTAACAGGGCCCTGAGGGCAGAGTTGAGCTGGGAAAGTGTTTTTCTAGAGGCCCTGAGTTTGAGTCCCAGAGCCCCGGGTTTTTTTGTTTGTTTGCCTCTTTGTTGTTATTGTTTAAAGAAGGCCAGGCACGGTGGCGCGTGTTTGTGACCCCGGGTGCTGGAGAGGCAGAAACAGAATCCTGGGGCTGGCTAGCCTATCAGCAGTCCCCAGGCCAGTGAGAAACGGTGTCTCAAAAACCCGCAAGCCGGCTCAGGCAGTGTGGCACACACCCTTAGTCACAGCACTCAGAGGCAGAGGCAGGCAGAGCTCTGAGTTTGAGGCCAGCCTGGTCTACAGAGCAGGTTTCAGAACATCTAAAACTACACACATACACAGACCTTGTCTTGAAAAAAACAAAGAAACCACCACCACCACTAAAACCAAACCAACCAAACAAACCAAAAACCACACACAAGGTGGAGAGTGACTGAAGAATGACACCTGATGTTAACCTTAGCCTCCACACATATGTACACTCATGTGCGCAAGTACTCACATAGGCAAATGTGCACATACCCGTGTGTACAAAGAAACACTAGAATTGTAATATAATCACTCTTCTTTGCAATACTATTATTTCTTTATTTGAGGCAGCGTTTCGATGTGTACCCTTGGCTGTCCTGGACTTACTTTGTAGACCAGGCTGGCCTCAAACTCACAGAGATCTGCCTGCCCCTGCCTCCCAATGCTGGGATTACAGGCGTGCGCCACGTGGCCTGGCTGCAATACTATTTTTAATGATTTTGAAAAATAACAGATCTTGAGTTATTACTTAAAGAGGCCACTGGAGACCATAGGGTGTGGTGGAGGACCTTGTTTTCTACTAGTGGACAGAAAGAACAGTTGGGTCCCGGAGAGCTGGTGCCAGACTCCATATGCTGTCTGCCTACCGTTCCCAATGTGCCCAGCAGGTGGCAGCACCCACCTGGCAGTTTCCTTCGTCCAGCCTTGGCTAAGCCCAAGAGTGAAGAGGAGTGTGGACTCTCAGTGCACTGCCCCCACAGCTGAAGTCCCTGCCTGAAGACTTAGCAAACTGCTACACACACATGCACGCCCACATTCACACAGGCGAGACAGACATCAGCTTCCAGAACATTCAGCCCCTTCTGGCACAGAACCATTTAGAACCTCTGACACCATCATAAAAGGCCAGGCATGGCTGCACACGGGCCTGTAATCCAAGTGCATGTGTTGGAAACAGGAGGATGGCTGCCAGCTGCTGGCCTGACTTCAAGTTCTCTGAGAGACCCTGCCTCAAAAGAACAAGGCAGAGAGTGATAGATAGAGCAGGACTCCTGAGGTCTTCCTCTGGCCTACACACACACACACACACCAGCAGAGTACAGGACACTGGCTCCAGGAGAGGCAAGAGTTACAGCTCAGATAGGAAGGGCAGCTCCACTCATGCCTCTGTGGGACAGCCTGGACATGGCCTGCCTCCAGTCTCAACGCCTATAATCCAGCATGCCCACAAGGGTCAGGGACGTTCTGAGTTCTGTCTTTGTTCTCTTTACGGAACCCCAAATCTCCATCTTTATCCTGCGTTTTCTGTGCTGGAAGATGCCTCTTGCAGAAAGCCCACTGGGCTATTTGATTGTCTTTCTGCTTCAGTTGGGGTTGCTGTTGCTATAATGAAAGGCCACGACCAAAAGTCACTTGGTGGGGGTGGGGGGAAGGGTTTAATTTACTCACACTTTCATGTAACATCCTCATCAAAAGTGGTGAGGGCAGGAGCTGGCGCACAGGCCACGGAGGAACCCAGGATCACCAGCCCAGGGACAGCACCACCCACAATGGCCTGGGCTCTCTCCCATTGATCACTAGTGAGGAAAATATCCTACAGGCATGTCTGCAGCCGAATCTTATGGATGCATTTTTTTTCCAATTGTGGCTCCCTCTTCTTAGTTTCTAGCTGTCTCACTAGCCAGCGTGCTTTCCATCAAAATGACCCCCAATTTGTCTCCAGCTCAGACTATACCGGACCCAGGATGCTCCTGTCTATATTTGGCTCACTCTTTGATTTCTCACATCTTCTCGGTCCAGAACTAGATTCCAGTCTTAAACTTGTCTTCTAAGCTGGAATCTTCTACATATCCAAACCTACATAACACCACCTGCCATGAAATCCCAGTGCAATTCTAGTAATGGACACCAGGGGATGCTGCAAGCTTTTTCAAGAAGTCAGGGAAGGCCAGCCTGGCAGGAGATGACCTTCCTTCTAGTCCTAGATCTTTGCGTATTTATTTGGCTTTTGGGCGGTAGACTGGTTCATCTGCAACCATGCTGTTTACAAAACTATTGCTCAGTTAATTTCCTCTCAAATACCCAACAACTCCCCAGACCTTCAGCACCACTGTAAATTCCTAGGATCCAACATTGAGAAACTATTTCTTTCCCCGAGTTTTGGAGGCTCCAGTCCAAGACTGGGGGAGCAGTCTTGCTCTGAGTCTCTGGTGGGATGCTGAAGACTCATGCATGGGAAATGCATGGCAGAATGGCTTTTGCAATGCCTAGAAAGCAAAAGAGAAAGACATGGAGTGCCTCCTTGCTCCAATAACCCAAGGGCCTCCTGCTGGAGTCCTCTTCCTGTAGACATCATGATTTCCAAAAAGCCTCACTCTGGAAAGTGAGGGTAGGTGGTTTTTAACCTGTGTGTGTCTTGTATCTCAACTGAGCTTGAGATAGATCAGCTGGCAGTACTTGCCTGGCGTACATGACCCATAGAGCCCCCATACAGCAGCTATGGTGGAGCACACCTGTGATCCCTGCACTCGGGAGGTAGAGGCAGAAGGACCAAGAGTTCAAGTTTGTTCTCAGCGACATGGTGAGTCTGAGGCCAGCCTGGGATATGTGAGACTTTATCTCCAAAAAGCAACCTAGGGCTGGGGAGATGGGGTGAAGCACTTGCCTGGCAAATGCGAGGGCCGCAGCTGGGGTTCCCAGAACTCACAGAATGCTGTGGCTGTGGCGACTGCCTGTAACTCCAGCCTCAGAAAGCAGAGAATCCTGGAGCAAGCTGGCTAGGGAGACTGGTTGTCTAAGTGAGCTTTGGGTTTCACAGACACCCTGCCTCACTGAAAACAATGCAAATGTGGCAGCGGATGAGTCTGGACATTGGTCTCTGCATGCATGGCCACACACATACAGAAACATGTACATACGTGAACACACATGAAAACGGAAAAAATTTAAAAGCACCCCCCACACACACACAAATGTGGGTCTTGAGGGAACCCAACACCTAAGTTCCTGATTCTCACACTGAGTGTGCAAGAATGAGCAAAGCCAGGCTGGCCTCAACATTCCTCACCTTTCCTGGCTAATGGTCAGCTGTCAACCTGACACAGTTGTCAGAGGGAGTCTCATTTTGAAGGGGATTTCCTGGAACGAATTGGCCTCTGGGCATAACTGCAGGGGACTGTGTAATTGCTAGTCAATATGGGAAGGCCCAGCCCACTATGAGAGGTCCTCCCTGACGTATGTAAGAAAGGTTGGGGACCTTGAGTTTGCGAACAATCCAGCAAGCAGCCTTTCTCCAGGGTTCCGCTTTGAGTTCCAGCCCTGCTGGAGTTCCTGCCCTGAATTCCCTGACTGCGGGGTGATTAATGCAGTTTGTGAACTTGACTACTCCTGGAATCAGGTATACCCCAAGCTGTTGGGGACTCATGGGGGGGGGGTGTTTCACCATCAGATTATCTGAAGCAGGAAGACACCCCCCCCCCCCAACCTGGCTCACAGCTTCTCGTGAGGCCCAGATAAAAGAACATGGAAGAAGCGAGCGCTACCTTTTGCCCTCGCTCTTACTGACAGTCTGTCCTGCAGTTGATTTGAAAGCAGCTTCTTCTCGATTTGACACCTGCTGCAGACCAGGAAGTCTCTTACCACAGTGGTGCTCAACCTGTAGGGCACGACCCCTTTGAGGCAAATGACCTTTTCCTGGGGCTTACATATCAGGTACCCTGCATATCAGATATTTATATCACGACTCATAACAGCAGCAACATCGCAGTTATGAAGGAGCAACAGAGTAAATATGTGGTTGGGGGAGGGGTTTCGCCACATGAGGAGCTCTGTTAGAAGGCCGCAGTGTTAGGAAGGTTGAGAGCTGTTGCTCAGGCCTTCAGCCCCAGACTAACGCTGTGAGCCATCTAGCCCTGTGGGCTGAATGACTGCAGGGCCCTCTGCCTCTCTAGTGTGAGGCAGCCACTGAGGACGCCATTCTGTGTACTGATCTAACAAATATCCTCTTACTACCTGTTCATCCCATCAGTTCTTCCTTTAGGGAAACCTGACGGGCATAGACTGCAGCTGGTTCTCCCCACATTGTTTTTGCTTATGGCGATTATCACAGCAATGGATAGCAAACTAGGAGATCATCCCACACCAATACCTGCATGATTTGGAAACTTCAAAGATGGGTCTAAGCCTCTTCTCTTCGTCGTGCCTAGAGAACATGACTGTAATTTGACCGGTACCCAGCTTGAGCGCTGCCATAGAAAAGACCAAATTTCTTCATTGGTCCCGACAGCTGTGATTGGGTTTGGTGACTGTCTTAGTCACTGTTCTATTGCTGTGAAGAGGCACCATGTGGAAGGCAGCTCTTCTAAGAGAACGTATTTAATTGGGGCCTGCTTATAGTTTCAGAGGGTGAGTCTTTTATCATCATGGTGGGTGAGCATGGTGGCGCACTGGCAGACACTGTGCTGGAGAGGTAGCTGGGAGTTTTATGTCTCAGGCAGCAGACAGAGACAGAGACAGAGATAAAGATAAAGACAGAGAGAGATTGAGAGAGAGAGAGAGAGAGAGAGAGAGAGAGAGAGAGAGAGAGAGAGAGAGAGAGAGAGAGAGAGAGAACAGGCCTAAGAGCTGCAGGAAAAACCTCAGAAACTGGCTTGGCCAGGACATAAGGTTGCTTATGTCTGAGAAGGCCCTAAGCCCTGACCAGAATCTTGTAGCCTCTATGGGCACCAGCCAATCCCAACTGAGGTTATGTAGCCACAGTAGGAGTTCCCCTTTCTGGCTTTAAAGGGGCCTTCATCTCCCCCACCCCCACCTCCAGGGCCACCGCCATGTTCTGAAGGTGGTGCCCCAGCACGCTGGATCTCTGCAGAATAAAGGTCTTTTGCTGTTTGCGTGCTACTCAAGTTTGGAGCCATTCTTTCTGTGTCTTCTGGACCTAACAGTGCCACACAAATGCTAACTCAGTTTGGTAAGTATTTGAAGGTAAAGAAAGGTGAGATTCCCAGCACCCACATGGCAGCTCACGCTCATTTGTAACCTTGGTTCTAAGAGAGCAAACACTCTCTTCTGGCCTTTGTAGGCATTGCATACATATGGTGCACACACACACACACACACACACACACACACACACACACATAAAATAAAATGAGAAAAGAAAAAAAAATCCACTTGACAGTGTAGCCCAGGCAAGGAGGCAAAGACTTAGGCAGGACTTAGAGAAGAAACCTCACAGAGGCTCCTCTTCACCCCAGTTACAAGACAAGGTCACGCAGGCTGCTTTTTCTTTGCCTCAGAAATGCCTGACTGACTTGGGCACGGCAGTACAGGTCTGTCATCCAAGCTGCTCAGCAGAGTGATACATAAGGATTGTGGGGCCCAAGAGTCCCAGACTGTTGCAAATATAAAAGAAGAAGAAGGTGGACTGTGGATGACATCCCGAACTTGTTAGTCCCACTGCCCAATTGCAACAAAATACTCACTAGCTAGCCCACCCTTTTTGCTTGGAGGGAGGAGTGTGTGTGTGTTTAAAAAACTCACTAAGTAGCCCTCGCTAGTCTGGAACTTGCTGTGTAGAAAAGGCTAGCTATGAAGTTGCAGCAAGCCTCTGCTTCGCAGAGCACAGAGATCACAGGCTCATGCCGCCACATCTGGTCTTTTTAGCCCTTCCTTGGAGTTCATGTTCCTTGGTAACATCCGGGTGGCTAGGAACAAAGTACCTGTCTCTCCTACTGTTCTCACCTACTTCTTTCTATTAGAAACCAAACAACAAAAATAAACAGCAGGGCTGTGGAGAAGGCTCGGTGGGGACAGGCGCTTGCCTTGAAGCTGAGTTCAATCCCCAGGCCTCACGTGGTGGATTGAGAGAACCTGTTAATCCCAAAGACTGGAGGACAAAGACCACTGACCCAAATCATCATGGCCAAATTAATGAAAGCAAGCTTTTTTATTCCTGTACAGGGGCTGCCTCCCATAAGGCGGAGTTCAAGAGGTCAGCATTGGATGGGTTGAAGACAAGGAGGGTAGAGCCCAGGGTAGGGGGTTTCCAAACAGGAGAAGAAGTAGGGTTACAGGAGCAGAACATAACACGTGGTCAAAACAAGGTAATCACAACATTTAGTCATAACAAGGTGGTCATAGAACCTTCTGAGACAAAGGTAGGGTTGCTTGATGGTTATAAACAACTTTTTGAAACAAAGCCGTGATTGCCCTTCCTGGTACCGGCAGTACAGAACCATGTGTTACACATAATTGTAACCCAAGCCTCAAGAAAATGAGGTTTAATCATAAACAGGAATGAACCTAGTTTGTCTTTAGTATAAGAGGGCTTTTAAGCCTAAGATGGAGGCAGGCTGGTTCTTCCAAAAGTTGTACTCTGACTTCTGTATGTGTGTGTGCCTCCCTGACAATAAATAAATAAGCATTTGTAATAAAACAACAACAAAACAAAACTCATACCATTTGTGTGTCTAACTTCTGAGCCAAAGGCCAGCCCCACAGTGAGAGGCTAGCCCTGCGGGTGACTGTCCCTTTCTTTCCCATAGTCTTTTGTAAAAGGCTCTTTGCACTAAGCTGGAATTTGTTTCTAGTCCTCCCTCATGGAGACCATCAGCAGGACGAATCAAGTTTCAAGAGACCAGCAGGAGGCTTGGGATGCCTGAAGGCCCTGCTCCCCTGGAAGTGGGGACACAGGGGTCTCAAAATTGTTGGGACAAAAGGGTTTCTTGTTACTGGAACTGTTAGGGTCAAAGCCTGGGCCCTGGCAAACTAAGACAAAGCTACACACACACACACACACACAAATAGCAAGGTATGCTGACTCACAACGTTAATACCTTTATTCAGGAGGCAGAGCCTTCCAGGCAGCCTGATCTACATAGCAGATGAACTGAGAATGTGACCCTGTCTAAAAGGGGTGGGGGGAGAGAGAGAGAGAGAGAGACAGATTCAAAGTGCCATATTAGCAAGAGGAACAAAGAGATACAGTGACCTCCTCCCAAGCCCACATCCACCTCTGGGGCACTGGCAAGGGTTTAGGTTTAATAGCTAAGCAGCCATGCCTAAGGTACGGCCACCCCCATCACTGACCCATCTGTTACTGTACCGGCTGCAGTCTCTCCTGCAAGGTGGTCTGACTGTAAAATCTCTTTCCTGGGAGACAGGCTCTGCCTGTCCCCAGCATGAGATTCCTGGTGGAACGTTCTAGTTCTTGGGAATCCATTTTGTCAAGAGTTTGGTAACTGAATGGGGGAGGGCATAAGTGTCTCCTTAGAACCTATTTCCTTCCTTCTGGGACAGTTACAAAAATGCAGGGGTCTCACCAACTCAGACACCTTCTCACATTCCCTGCCTCCCCAGGAGAATCCTTTCACGTTCTAGATACACGCCAGGAAAGAAGAGTTTTCTGATTCAAAGACACAGAGGCCACTCAACACTGTTGCCGCCTGACTCTACATGAAATTAGACAGGAGAATCGCATCAAACACAGAAATTGTTCAGTGATATTATTGTTATTACTTCTTCCTATATATCTCACCAAAGCAACAGAGCTGAGGATGACACAGCTGAGATTCACCTCTGGATTCCTCCACACCCTATGGTGGGCTTCCTCACTGCAGCTCCTCACTGCAACAGAAAAGCCCACAGGCCTAAGGCTCACCTGGGCTGGGAGCAGCCGGTGGAAGTGGCTGAGTTGCAAGGTTTTCTGTGACCACCAGGGGGCATCAAGGCTCCAACGTAGGAATAGAGGCTCTCCGCCTAGTCTAGACGACTTTCCAGTTGAACAACCAGATTCAAGATCTGGGAAGATGGCTCTGTTGAGGACCTTCGTTCGGATCCCCAGAACCCGTGAAAAACTCTAGAGGGCGGGGGCTCTCTTGCCAGTCAGCCTAGCCAGAACTGCAGGCTTCAGCTTCAGGTTCAGTGAGAGATCAATGAGGGTGAGGCAGAGCAGGCTAGAGAGCTTAGTGGCTTTTTAGCAGATAAAGGTGCTTGCTGTCAGGCAATCTGAGTTCTGGACCCACACAATGTAAGGAGAAAACTGACTCCCACAGGTTATCATCTGACCTCCACAAGTGTACTATGGTACATACATTCACACGCACATGCACACGCACACACTGACATACATATTAGCCCATGAGATTATTTTTTTCAGTCCAGGTCAAGAATCAGAGATGGCTCAGGAGGTAAAGGCACTTGTCGCCAAGTCTGTGACCCAAGTTCAATCCCCACATGGTGGAAGGAGAGAGCCCACTCCTGCGAGCTGTCTCCTGACTTCCACAGGGCTGCTGTCTGCCCCAGCACACACACAAAGAAGTAAATATTAAAATTAAAAAATGTGCTCTTAGCAACCAAGTCAGGCCAGCAGGGCTGCCCGGGCTCATGCCCCTGCAAGTCCTGTGTCCTTGGACAGCCCACAGAGACTCCCTGTAGAGGTCTCGTTGAGTTAAGAGCTGAGGACGCAGGAAACATTAAATGTCACTTTTGCTACCATCAACCCAATGTTGCAGGATATTTGATCCCATTGGGAGCCTGAGATTGTGACCTGTAGAAACCTGTACCTTGTTTGGTATGGCTCAGCCCTAACACACATCTACATCCCAAGAGCTTTCTTTCTTGTTCAGTGGACACAAGTCCTTGCGCTGTGGCTCAGCCCTAGCACTCACCTTTAATCGAAGAGTTTTCTATAAATAGAATTAAATAAAGTTAACTCTAGGTCAAGAGGTGTAGCAAGCACCGAGAGAAGGGTATTTAAGGCAGCATGGAGAAGAAGGGGCTTTCGGCTTTCCCCCTTCTGATGCGTGAACCGAATAGAAAAGCTTTTTCCTTCTTTGACGTTGGCTGAGTAGAAGGATCAGCTGGGTGCTTTCTCTGCCTCTCTGAGTTAGTAGGTTTTCACCCCAGCATCTGGCTCCTGAGCCTTCATTGGTATAATCGAACGTTGGGATTTTCGTTCTTCATAACAACAACCCTCTAGATCAGGGAACTGAGGCAACTGGTGTATAGCAAGTAAGATTTCTCCACCCAGCTCTGAATAAACACTCAGCTACTGGCATGGCCCAGACAGGCTTTCAAAGTTCTGATACTTTCAACTTATTTATAGTAAACTAGGGAGCAATGTTGAAAGCTGGGGCCACAATGAAGCAGAGAACCCCAGATTTGATTGCCAGTATCTTGGCTAAACATAGCAATGTGGACCTCTCTGGGCCTCGGTTTCCCTGAAGATAAAGCTTTAGAAATAGACGTGAATTAGGGGATAAAGAGAAGGTGCTGGGACTAAGAGCACTTGCTGTTCTGGTAGAGGACCAGCATCCTCTCGTACTTAAGCTTCAGGGGCTCCAGCACCCTCTTCTGGCCTCTGTGAGCACTGCACTCATGTGCACTCACATAGGACATGTACACATCAAATAAAAAGTACCAAAGAATGAGATGTGGAAATGAATGGGAAAGCTTTGCTTGTGGGACTGGTAGCCCCAGTTTGGTGCTTTATGAAATTAAATGCAATGTCCAGGGGGACAGAAGAGACAAGGAGACCAATGTCTGGAAATTTACTTTTTTTTTTTTTTTAAGATTTATATATTTATTATACAGCACTCTGCCTGCACGTGTACCTGAACACCAGATTTTATTATAGATGGTTATGAGCCACCATGTGGGGTTGCTGGGAATTGAACTCAGGACCTTTGGGAGAACAGACAGTGTTCTTAACCTCTGAGCCATCTCTCCAGCCCGACCAATGTCTAAGAATCACAAAATCCTTGGCTCCAAGAGAGCAGGCTGGAGGACACTGTAGGAGATGGAGAGACACTAACTACTGCCGTGACCAGTTCAAGGAGACTGAGTGATGGTGAGAACGTGTTGTAATGAGGCCCAGCACACAAGGCTCACAGCGTAGCCACCAACGCCAGCTCTCATACCCGAGTTCTGGGTGACCTTCAAGAGTGGACTGGCTCTCTGTGACTTTCCACATTGCCTCGCCTGCAGCTTCATCTTTAAAAATAGTTGCAGAAAAGCCCATTGCTTATTCAATGAGCACTTTTGTGAAAGGGGGGGGGGAAGCCTCAGCTTTAGTTTGTTTAGTTCATAAAAGGCCCACTGCTATTATCAAAGAACCCAGCTCATTAAAGGCAAAACAGGAGGACAGGAGGGGGAGGGAGGGTGATAGAGCCCAGGTGGGCGGTGGCCTAGGGAACAAGGCGTGCTTTGCAAAGCTAGGACAGTCAATCCACCTCTCTGTCTTTTTGCAAATGCTTTTGGAGCTAATGGTTGATAAAAAAAGGGGGGGGGGCAGCAAGATGGCTCAGTGGGTAAAGGTGCTTGCTGCCGGGCCTGCTGACCCAACTTCATTCCTGGGACCCAGTTGTGGAAGGAGAGAACTGACTCTTGAGAGTTTGGCTTCAGACCTCCACATGCGTACATGTATGCCTCCCACAACAAACAAACAAACAAACAGATAAATGAACAAACAAACACGTAAATAACAAAAGCAGGTCTTTGTTATTTGTCCCAGCTATTTGTGAGTCTGATGCGGGAAGACCACAAGTTGAAGAATATTGTATGAACAGAATGAGTTCAGGTCCAGCCTGGGCTACAAAGCTGAGCCTCTCAGGGGATGGGGGGAGTAAAAGGAAGAAAGAAAGAAGGCTGACTTTGTAGTTCAGTGGTAAAAAACTTAATGTAGTATGTGAATTCCTGGGTTCCAACTCCAGTATCATGGGAAAAACAATGGTAATACAGGGTGCTGAGACTAAAATACGCTACCTTGCTTTTCCCAAATTCCTGCCAAAAAAATTGTGCATATACATGTGTGTCCTTCTGCTATCATGGGGCTCTGGCTTCGCACTCTGAAACCACACTTGTCAAGACACTGAGAATGAGCATGTGTCAAACCCAAGTTATTTAACACGTATGTGAGAATCACTGCTTCAGAGACATCCCAAGAAGTAGGTACAGCCTAGGCATGTCCTTGCCTCTCTCTGTCCTTCAACCATGTGCCCAGCCCTGAACTTGGGGATTCTAGGCAGGTGCTCAACCACTGGGTCACACGTTAGCCCCTTATGGGGGGTATCTAAGCAGGTGCTCTACCACTGAACTACACCCCACCCCTCCATGAGGATCCTAGGTGAGTGTTCTCCCACTAAACTACATCTCCAGAACTGTAGTGTCTCAGGTCTTTATTCTCAGGCATCTGCCATTTTACTTGTTTCCCTTTCCTGGAATCACCTCACCTGTAACGAGCATGAGCAGCTGCTTTCTCCTCCACAGACCAGGTCCCTGAACAGTGTGCTAGCCATGTGAGGGCTCGAAGACTCAATGCATCAAAGCCATTTTCTCTGAAGCTGCCGGAGCGATCCTTCCAAGTACTGACAGCTGGCTCTGCCGTTCCTCTGCTCCCCATTTCTCAGAAGCTCAAATTGCTCTAAGCCCCTGAAACCTTCAGACCTCTCAAGTTCACTGTCCACCCACCTTCTGAGTTCTGTGAGTACAAGGACTTACACCATCAAGCCTGGCTATAATTTTATCTTTTCCTTTTTACAAGTATTTTTTTACATTAATTAGTTGCATGCATGCGCACACGGGTTTGTGTGCATGCCATGGTGCCTGTGTGTAGGTCAGAGGACAACTTACAGAAATGGGTTTTCTTCCTCCTTCAGGTAGGACCTGAACACTGAACTCAGGTCATTAGTTTTTGCAGTAAGCAAGGTACCTGCTAAGCCACCTTGCTAACCCTCAATGTACAACTTATTAATGGGATATATTTCTTAATCTTCCTTAACATTCTGTCTCTGCCATCTGGTGTGTTCTTTTCTGACAGTAGACTTCAGTTTGATCTGTATTTAGATGCCAAAAGATACACAGTTGAGAGAGCACACACCCCAACCCAAGTTATTTCAAACATGATTAAGTCTTCCAATGAAGGAATCAGAGATTCATTTTAAAATGTGATTTTAATGAATGAAAATGAAGCCAGGTGTGGTTGGCTCATGACTCCAGTCTCAGTGCGTGGGAAGCACGGGCAGATCTCTGTGAGTCTCAGGCTAGCCAGGGCTACACAGTGAGACTGTTGCCTTAAAAATTAAGAAGAGAAGGGTAATGGGGGAGGAGGAAGGGAGGGAGAGGGAAGGAGGAGAAGGTGGTCGTGGCAACAAAGTGAAATAACATTTAAAATGGAATTTCTGGGGCTGGAGAGATGGCTCGAAAGTTAAGAGCACTGGCTTAACTTAACTCTTACAGAGGGCCTGGGTTTAATTCCCAGCACCCACACAAAGGCTCATAACTACCTGTAACTCCAGTTCCATGGGATCTGGTCCCCCTCTTCTGGCTTCTAAAGGTACACATATGGTGCACACACACACATGGAAACAAAACATTCATATACATAAAAGAAATCAAGATTCTTTTTTATTTTTTTAAGTTGAGTTTCCTAGTAAAATGTGGTGGTGCACGCCTGTAGTCCTAGAACTTGAGAACATATGAGGATTATGAGTTCAGCCTGGGACAGGTCATAAGACCGTGCGCTGGTCTGAGTAGGTATGGCCCCCATAGTCTCCTGTGCTTGAAGGCTTGGCCGACAGGGAGAGGCACTATTAGGAGGTGTGGTCTTGTAGTGGGTGTGGCCTTGTTGGAGGAGGCGTGGCCTTGTTGGAGGCACTAAGTTCCGGCAGAGTGGGCTTTGAGGAGTTGTTTGGAGGGATTCATAGGCTTTGGCTCACTAAATCCGCATGCCAGCCCTACGCTGTGAAGGATGGGAAGGAGGGAGTTGAGGCACAGAGACGCTTAGTAAGCTGCTCATAGTCACACAGCTAGTCAGCAGCAGAACCAGGATCATATAACCTGGTTGCAAAGGCCATGGTCAAAGCAACTATAAGACGTGAACTTCCAACATTCAGAGTCACATGTTGGTGCATCTATGTGCACACCAACACCGAAGAAAGTTTTAGAAACTCTCCGTTATATAATAACATGCAACACATTCTGGTGTGGTCTAGTCTAGCCTACTCTGTCTCATTACGTCTTAAAAATGTTGGGACTCAGCTGTTAGGAACATTTGCTGCTCTTAGAGGGACCCTGAGATCTGTTCTTAGCACCTAGCTGCTTGTGACTCCGGTGGATCTTATGCCCTCTTCTGGCCACTGTAGGCACCTGCACACACAATAAACTAAATCTTTAAAATAATGTCGGTTGTGGGGCTGGAGAGCTAGCACAGAGATAAAAGCTTTGGGGAGGCAGAGACAGGTGGGTCCCCCAGGCTTGCTGGCCAGCCAGCCTCGATGAGTTGACAAGCTCCCAGCTGGAGAGAGATACTGTCCCCCCAAACAAGGCAGGTAGTCTTTGAGGAATGACACTTGATGTTGACCTCTGCTCTTCATACACATTTGTACACCTTCCCACACAGAACACATACACACGTGAACACAAATACACAAACATGTTAGGTGAGACCCATCAAATTAATTTCATGGCCTGTTCCACTACACTATTTTTACAAATTTAAATTTTTTTAAGGAAAAGATTTATTTATTTTATTTTATGCATGTGAGTGTTTTACCTGGTGGTTGTGGGGGCAAGAGGAGGGCACTGGGTCCCCTGGAACCGGAGCTATGGGTGGCTGTGAGCTGCGAGGTAGGTGCTGGGAATTGAACCCAGGCTCAGGGCCCTACACGTAAGACCCTTTGAACCTTTGAACCTCCTTATTGACAACACCGAGGTTAGGTCTCTAGCATGTGAGTTCGGGGAGAGAGAACAAGTGTTTCACTCATGACAGTGCTATGGTTTTAGCAAAGAGACCTCAGGACAGAGAGGAAGGTGGGGCCACCCTATATTTTGCAGGTTGCATCGGAGAGAAGGGACAGAAAGATACTAAGGTCTGCCCGCTGTTCTCAAATCTTAAGTGAGGGGCAAGGTGTTAGGGAAGGCATCTTCTGCAGAATTTGAACCTCTGGCTACAGCAGAGCCCTGTCCATACAGGATTCTGAGGTGTGGTGCCTCACAGCTGTGTTGGTCCGGGGGGTGGGGTGAGGACCTCAGCATATGTAAGAGTCTGCTTTCCCGGAACCACTGACTCAGAACGAGAAGGCTGGGGTGTGCCTCAGTTGGTGCTCAACCGCTGAGTTGAGCATGAAGCCCCGGGTTCAGTCCTTAGCAGCCTATAGACTGAGGGTGGTGGGGTACACTTGCCATCCCACTACTCAGGAGGTAGAGGCAGGAAGACCAGAAATTTGAAGTCATCCTGGGCTACCTGTGAGGCAAGCCTGGGATGTGAGAGACTACATCTCCAAACAAATGAACACTGGCTGGTGGCTTGAGCTTTCTGGCCTGGGTTTTCTCTTTGTAAAACCAGGGGTTTTTAGATCTGCACGCCTCAGCTTGTAAACTCCTGGATTCTTGCCAGTTCAGCCAGAGCTTCCCAGGTAAATATTAGTGGGGGCTACTGGGCTTATGTTTCTAGAAGGGTCCAGAGATCTACTACCCTTTGGGATATGAGAGGGGTGGGGTACCAGAGCAGGACCTGGAGAGTCCATCTGAGGTGAAGCAGGAGGTAAGAAGGGACTATTAAATCCTCGATAGGCCATCCATTTTGTTGTTGTTTTGAAACAGAGCTCCTGTATGGAGGGATGACCTTGAATTTCTGTTCTTCTTGTCTCCAACCCCTCAGTGCTGGAGTCCCGTGTGTCACTAAGCAATGTTCTGTGGGGAAAGCAGCCTCAGGGACAGATTCTGTTGGGAGGAGAAGGGGTCAGTAGAACACCCAGAGGCAGGGTTGGCCGAGGGACATCTAGAGTCAAGGTTTTCTTCCTTCAGTTTGACTCCAGTCAAGGCTGTTACAGAACTTGGGGAAAGCCACCGATCAACTGCCTTGAGTCTGTTACTCTGTGGATGTGGTGTGTGGCTGACAAGGACCGGCTGGCTTGGGGCATGCCACATCACAGGGCAGATGGAGGACACAGGGGAAGCCAGAACATGCTGCCAGGTGGGCCTGAAGCCATGTCAGCTTGCAAAGGATCCCCAGGGAGCCGGGAGAACCTGGCTCCTCTCCCAGGCTCTGGATGGGTGCCGAGCCCAGTCTGGCTGAAATATATCAGGGCAAGGTGACTCCAGATGCTAGGTGGGCTTGAAGGTGATGGGAGAGGCTATGAACAGTGCGAGGAAATCTAGGCTGGTAAGTCTGTGGGTTCCTCAGCCTCATGTTCATACTTGCCTGTGGCCGGCAGGCGCACACCTGTGTCGATGTCGCTGTGTGTGCTCCCATTTGCATGCACACAGCAGGCACATGCTGATGTGGGGGTGGGGGGGCAGTGTCAGTGGGCTCATTGCCTCCCCAGCCTCACACCTACGCGCTTTCCTAGAGGTGTGTTAGCCTAGAAATCCCTCTCCCTTCCAGGATTTCTCTGCTACTGCAGCCAATTTTCATTCCCGCCGTGAAACTCCTCAGCAGACCCTGCCAGGAACATCTCTTTCTCATTTATTTCAGGCTCCCGAGTAGCAGCGAGGGGAAGAACCCTGCAGATGGCTCCCTGGTATTTTCATCAACATGACAGCCTCCTGAGCACACACGCTGTGGAAGCCAGGGCCTGGCTCCAAAGGAGGTGGGGCCTCCTCCAGAAGAGGTAGGACGTACTCCAGAGCATGCAGGTTATGCTCTAGAGGAGGCAGTGCCTGTTGGGACCAAGGCCTCTGGCACGGGTGGGGTGGGGTGGAGAAAATAGGGTGGAGGTACCTCACAGTATACTTGTGCCCCTTGAACCATCTAGCCGTCCACAGTTACACGGTTCTCCACGAGAGAAATAGCCTCAAGGGACTGGTTGACAGTTTTAGCTCTAGGGCCCAGCATGGTGCCTGGTTCTCAAAGGTCTGTTAGTTCAGGTCTACTGGAATTTGGAATTCTGTCAGGAGAAAAGACCCGGGGAGTGGGGGAACTGGCCCCGCCGAAATCCACCAGGAAGATGGCTCTGGTGGAAGGCACCTGCTGCCAAGCTGGAGGGTCCTAGTCAGTCTTTCAAACCTACAGGGTGGAAAGAGAGAACGGATTTCTGCAAGTTGTTCTGTGACTGCCACCTGGCCACTGTGGTATGTAACACCCCTGGCCCCTGCAGCCAATGAACAAATACAATTACATGTAAAAGGTTGTTTTTTTTTTGTTTTTTTTATTTAATTAATTTATTTTTATATCAATCACAGGTTAGGTACTTTGAATCCCAGGCATAGCCCCCTCCCTCATTCCCTCCC
>CM053751.1:16788570-16893831 GCA_028658305.1 Pachyuromys duprasi
TTCCCTTCCATCCAACCCCAGCTTATCCTGTCTCCTCAGGGCTGGCTGCAATGTCCTCCCCTGGGATCTAGCCAGTCTGTCACTCCCCGGCTTGTATGGGGGAGGGTCAAAGAGTCAGCCATCAAGATCATGACTGAAACAGTCCCTGTTTCCCTGAATAGGGTCTTCAGTCCGACACCGAGCTATCATGGGCCCCATCTGTGCGGGGGTTCCAGGCCACATCCACACATGGTCCTTGATTGTAGAAACCATCTCATACAAGACCCCTGTACCCTGCTCAGTTTGGTCTTTGTGGAGCTCTTGTTCTCCCCAAGTCTCAACAACCTCCCCCAGATCTATCATTACTTCTCGCCCTCTGTCAGAGGCTTGATCTCGAGTCTTAATATCTGCTCTGATACATCGCTACATTGACCTCCCCCCCCCCCCCCCAGAGGTCCTCTTTGGCATGCTCCTGTTCTGTTGCTTGTTTTCACCTCCATTTTTTTTTTTTAATTTAGTCTTCTACAGATGGGATTCAAGATCTCAAGATGAAACTGTCCTGGGCTTGGGGATGTCATGGAAAGCTCCCTTCCTGGCCATTACCAGCTGTGGTTACCTGTAGGAAACCCTCACAAGATGGGGCCAGTTGAGTTCCCTCATGGAAGGTGGAGGAGGGAGGATCGTTAGATCCTTAGTAGAGATTCCAGCTGGTCCCTGCCTCCTAAGCAACCCACTGTGAGCCTCCATACTGGTAGTCCTGGGAGACGCTGGAGTATACAGGAGGCAGAAGTGAATGGAATGGGAACTCCATCTTGAAGATCCCGGAGCCATTGTCTCTCTTGGGTCTGGACTTTTCAGTGGTGTTTTTGGGGGTCACTCCTGTAAGTAACCCCTTTCCATGCCACTCTAAGTAAGCTTTCGATAAATTCATGGTTTTGCCAAGCTAGAAAACTTTGGGGTGTCGGTTCTTCCCTTCCACCATGGTTTTAGGGTTTGAACTCAGGCCAACAGTCTTGGTGGTGAATGATTTTACCAGCTGAGCCATCTTGCCAGCCCTTGTTTGTTTTATTTTGAGATAGTCTCATGTAGCCAAGGCTGGCCTTAAACTCATTCCATATTGTAGGCTGACCTAAACACCAAATCCATAAAAAGAAGAGGAAGGGGTGTCTGACTTAGTCTGGTTT
Source organism: Pachyuromys duprasi (assembly GCA_028658305.1). Lineage (NCBI taxonomy): Eukaryota > Metazoa > Chordata > Mammalia > Rodentia > Muridae > Pachyuromys > Pachyuromys duprasi. The sequence continues at coordinate 16,789,734 of CM053751.1, forward strand.
ACAATTCCAAATTACACTCCATCACTGTGGGGGGAGTCAAGGAAGGGACTTCAAACAGCTGGTCACATGACATTCACAGTCAAGAGAACTGAAGGAATGTATGCGTTCAAGTCCACCTTTCCCTCTCATACAGTTCAAGAGCACCCCCTCCCCCAACCCAGGGAATGTTGCTGTGCAAGGTGGGCTGAGTCTTCCTAAATCAATTCACTCCATTAAGACTATCCCCACATACGTGTCTGCAGGGCAATCCGACCTACACAGCCCCTCCTGGAGACTCAGGTGATTCTAGGTTGTATTAAGTTGACAATAAAGTTAACCCTCACAGTTAATCCTCATCTACAAGAGATCCCAGCCTGGTGCCTGGCACCCAGCAGGCATTTGGTACATGCTTGCTCAACATATGAGTGATGATTTCTGCTTGTTCCCTCACACACAGCTCAGGAAGACAGGGGCAGCTCAGGACAGTAGTGCCGGCTCAGCCTTCTGCCTGACTCACGGACGAGTCATCCTCAGCCTCAGGGCAAGGAGATCTGAGGGTCCTCCACTGAGGTGTGGGCTTCATAAAAGGTGAGCTGGCGGTTTGGCTTCAGAGTAAGAGCTGAGCTCATTCTGTGTGGCCTTTTTTGATGAATCATAAAAAAACCCTGGAGCCTTATACTGAGAAGGCAGAAGGCAGAAAGGGAGGCTACTGGCAGATAAACACAACCCCCTCCACACCTCACCCATCGCCCAAGCAAAAGGAATTCTAAGAACTCCTTTTTGGGAGAACTAACCTTCATGCAGAATGATCAAGGAAGCACAGGACAGAGAAAAGCTGCACCAGGGACAGAAGCTCCATCACGGAAGGGCAGAAGGGCCAGTGTCAAGTCTGTGCAAATCAGTGAGCTTGAGGTTCAGAGAAAGTCTCAGAAAACAAGGTGGAGGGGCTGCGGCTCTGGAGATGTCTCAGCACTTACAAACACTTGCCCAGGAAGCATGAGGACCCAAGAGCCCTAGAACCCGTGAAAATGTCAGGTAAGTTTGATGCTTGGAGTTCTAGGCTCGGGGGGGGGGGGCAAAGACGGAAAATCCCCAGGGCAAGATGGCTGAGAGATTAGAGACTAGCCATATTGATAAGCTCTGGGTTTAACTGAGAGACTTTGCCTCAATGAATAAGACAAACAAGTGATAGAGGAGGATTCTGGACATTAACCATGGGTCTTCACAGCATGAACACACAGACATACTTGCACATTGCCTGCACCCACACACGAGCACGTGCACACACACACATACACACAGATCTTAAGATTTATTTTTTAATTAAAAAAATTATGGAGATGGAGAGATGGCTCAGTGGTTAAGAGCATTAGCTGCCCTTTCAGAAGACCTGGCTTCAATTCCCGGTACCCACATGGCAGCTCACAATTTTCTGTAACTCCAGTCCCAGGGGATCTCTCTGTCTCTCTTTCTCTGTCTCTCTGTCTCTCTGTCTCTCTGTCTCTGTCTCTGTCTCTGTCTCTCTCTCTCTCTCTCTCACACACACACACACACACACGGCAAAACACCAATGTACATAAAAAATTGTGTATGGGTGTTTTGCCTGTGTGTATGCATGTGGGCATCATGCACATGCTTAGTGCCCACAAAGGCCAGAAGAGGGTGTCCAAAGCCAGGAACTGGAATTACAAACAGTTGTGGACCTCCATGTGGGTTTTGGGAGCTTAACCTAAGTTCTCTGGAAGAGAATTCTGGGCTTTTAAGCACTGAGCCATTGCTCCAGTTCCAAGATTTATTTTTTCATTTTTAAGTGTGTGTGTTATTCCAGAGGCATTGGATGTCTCTGGAGCTGGAGTTAAAGGTAGCTGTGAGCTGTCTGACGTGGGTCCTGGGGACCCAACTCAAATCCTCTGCAGGAGCAGCACAGACTTAAACAGCAGAACCAACTCTTCAGCCTAGTTTTTGTTTTTCTAAGGTAAGGTCTTATGTAACCCAGGCTGGTCTTGAAGTCACTATGAGTTGAGAATGACCTCGAATGCTTGCTTTTACCCCTCAGGCACTAGGATTACGAGCTTGTTCTGAGGTTCTGGCATACAATTTTATTAATTATGAGATATGATTCATTTACTCTGCACACCAGACCCTGAGGCAGGCAGCTGCTCTGTCTCCAGATGTTTGTGGGTTCATTATCATCTCTTTAGCAATACTGTAATTATCATTAACCACAACCAAGTCTTTGGAACTTAACCCTAGGACAGGCAGACAGTTGTGAGGCCCAATACAGCCAGGGCGGAATACAACCCTTGAACTGTTCTGTCCACCCGGCTTCCCCAGCTGCTTGGACTTGGAATGAGCTTGGGGGAGCGGATTACAGACGACAGGCTTTTCTGTGAGCTGTTGAACTGGTGAATAACTGTCACCCAGACCAGGCTCTTGCATCTGTTTTCCTCAACTTTTTTTTTTTCACAACCTGCCAAGCCCTGCACCCCTAGGAGCCACCTGTCATAATCTTCTGGCCACCTGGTCACCACCCTTTACCCTGAGTCTCCAGGCTCTGTCTAGGGACCAATTTCCAAAACATGTACTCTGACCTTAGTGCATGGCTGAAGGGCAAAGCAGCCATGAATTTGAGAAGGTGGTAACTTCTGAGGGTCATCTGGAAGTTGTATGAAATTAAAATCTGTATCTAACCCCCCAGAACTGTAAGAACCTACTTGAGATAGATGGTCTTAAATGTCAACTTGCAGGGCTCAGCTCTTAAGACATTGTACTGCTTTTGTAGAGGATATATGTTCAGTGCCCAGTACCCATGAAATGGCTCACAACTGCCTATAACCCCAGCTCCAGGAGTCTGGCCTCCAAGGCATGCATGCATTCAGGCATACATACACATTTTTTTGTTGTTGTTGTGTTTTAAAGACACTTGCCCCAATTTAGAATGATCTGAGAGGAAAGCCTCAACTGAGGCATTGTCTAGATCAGGTTGGCTTGAAGGGGGTTGTCTTAACTATCAATTGATATAAGAAAACCCAAGTCCATTGTGGGTGGCACCATTCCCTAGGCTAGGCCTTGAATTGTATAAGGGTGAATAACACTAGCAGCAAACAAATAAGCAGCACGGGTGTCTTCATTTCTCTCTGTGATTGACTGTGGCTGTGATGTGTCTCAAACTCCTGCCTCAATGATTACCCTCTGATAACAAATTATAACTTGGAATTGTAAGTGGAATAAAGCCCTGCCTCTAAAAGCTGTTTTTTTTTTTTTTGGTAAGAGTATTTAATTGCAGGAAAAAACACAAACAAACAAAAAACAAAAAACAAAAAAACTAGGACAGTCTTTGAAAAAGAGTCAGCTAGCCATTCTACAGGATGATTTTTTTTTTAACCCCAACTCTCAGAATTGAGGTAAAACCCTGGTTAAGACTCTAAAACTCAAGGATGGTTAAGAGCATGTATTGCGGGGCTAGAGAGATGGTTCATCAGTTAAGAGCACTGGCTGCTCTTCCAGAGGACTTGGTTTCAATTCCCAGCACCCACATGGCAGCTCACAACTGTCTATACTTTTAGTTCCAGGGGATCTGACACTCTCACACAGATATACATGCATGAAAAACACCAATGCACACAAAAAGATAAATATATCATTAAAAAAAATAAAAGAGCATGTATTGCTCTTGCTGAGGACCAGAGTTCAAAAATCATGTCAGGAGGTTCACAACCACCTTAAACTTCAGCTCCAGTGGAATCTGATGCCCTTTTCTGGCCTCTGCAAACACCTGCCTTTCATGTATACATACCTATCACATGTGGGTAATTATAAAATAAACCTAAAACTTCAAAAGAACAACAAAGAGACTCTAAGAATCATACTTGGGGATACAGTGTCTCAAATAATTTGGATCCCAGGCAATCTCTTTGTAACCTCTTTCGCTGGACTGATGAAGACTCCCGTTGTCAAGACAGATCTGTGTGCAGGATCATAAAACCTAACGCAGTTGTCAGGGAGAGGACATTTTAATAAAAGCCACGATACGCCCTTTTCCAGACAGCCTTCTTTGATGAATAGCTTGGATGAGCCTAATAAAGTTATAGGTGAATAGAAATTAGATCCTTAATGGGGCCGACCGCAGCAGTGGGAGATTGCTGGTGTCTGCTTTGGTGTGAGACCAGGCTGGAAGTCCCCTCCCCCTTCGTTCCTTCAAGCCCACCTTGGAGAAAAGATCCTCCCAGCTGAGGCCTAGAATGCTCTATTATTCTCCCTGAGTCATCTGACCTTCCACATTCTTTTTGTTTGTTTTGTTTTAAAGACAGGCATGCTTCCAATCACTTTAAAAACTTTGTGTGTATGAATATGAGCGTGTGCGTGTGCGTGTGTGTGTGTGTGTGTGTGTGTGTGAGAGACTTGTGTGCCAGTGCTCACAGAGGGTGGAAGAGGGTGTCTTGTCTCTGGAGCTGAAGTTACAGATGATTGTTAGCTGTCTGATGTAGGATGTGGGAATTAAACCTGGGTTCTCTGCAAAGAGCAGCAAGTGCTCCTTAATGCTGAGCCATCTCTCCAGCCTCATATTCTTTTAAATTAAACAGATTGATTGATTGATTGATTGATTGATTCATTGATTCATTGGTGTGTGTGTGGATATCAGAGGAGAACCTTCAGACCTCCATTCTTTCCTATCTCGTGGGAAGTCTCAGGGAGGGATTGTCTAGGTTAAGTTGGCCCATGGCTATGTAGAAGAGGGATGTCTTGATTATGTTAATTGACATGGGAAGACCTAGTCTGGAAGTAGACAGCATTCCCTGGTTGGGTCCTGGACTGTGTGAGAGTAGAGAATGTAGAGCTGAGCACTAGGCATGAGGGCATTCGTTCTCTCTCTGCCCTTGACTGTGGGTGTGACATGACCAAGTGTCTCATGCCCCTGCCCCTGTGACTTCTCAGTGATAGACTGTAGCCTGCAGCTGTGAGTGGATATAAACCCTTTCTCCTCTAAGCTGCCATTGTCAGGGTATTTTTTATTCCAGCTGCAGAAACAAAACTAGGACAGGGTGTGAACATCTTATATATTGGAGAGTAGACACAATAAGGAGGAAAAGAAGAAAACTATCAGATGCCAGTGTTTCCTCCTTTGTTTCCTGGTCCACCATGGTGTGAATAGCGTTTACTGCATGCTTCTGCCAATATGAACTGTGATGTTCCAAATACCTTCCCTGCTCCGACATGGTGATGGCTCATCTGGACCACATCTGGAATCAGTTAAAGCCCAAGCTGCTGGGTACTCCTTTGAAGGCTGTTAGTATCAGATTATTTGAAGCAGGAAGACCCATACTAAATCTGGGCTACTCTTTCTAGTGGCAACCCCACATAAAAGGACACAGAAGAAGAAAGTTTTTGCCTGCTTGCCCTCACTTTTGTTGGCAAGTTCATCTATCCTGCTGCTGAGGCATTCCTTTGCTGGTGTTAGAACCTCCTTCTTCAGGATTTCAATATAGATTGAAGACCAGCAGCTCTCTAGAATCCTCTGGGACTCCAGGAACAGATTAGAACTGCTGAGACATCCAGGCTTGTGGGCTGAAAGACTTGGCCTTTCCATAGGGAGCCAGCCACTGCGGGACTACCCTGACCTCAGCCTGTTAGCCAGTCTAACAAATCACAAACACCATATGCATGCACACACACGTGCGCCCCCCGCCCCCACACACATTCATTCTATCAGTTCTGTTTCTTTAGAGAACTCTGACTGACAAAGACACTGTATGTGAAAATAAACCTTTCTCTCCTTACGGTGTTTTTATCTGATATTTTTGTCATAGCTTTGCAGAAGTAACTGATACCCTGCATAAGTAACTATTACTCTCCACAGAAGGCAGGTGTGGCTGTGCAAATATTTGCAGAAGTCCTTGGATGGTCATACAAACACACAAGACCCCCACCCCCATGGTGACTGCTGTTTTGCAATGACATCTCCTGACAGCATGTCTGGATGTCAACACTTGAGCATCCCCTAGATCCCAGGCAGGCTTGGAGGAGGGAGGGCAGCTGTGTGTTTATAGAGCCAAAGCCCCAAACCAGCAAGTCAGGACACAGTACAGTCAGAATCCAGACTTCAAGCTCTCTCTCCTGCCTCCCAGCCGGGATGCTGCTTGGCTTGGATAATGCCCTGTTGGCAATCCCTCTTGCTGCCTTCAGTAATGTAATCTGTCCCTGGGTTTGACACAGAGTGGGCTTTTGGATGTTATCGTGTCTGTTTACTGTCCTGTGAAGACGCATGAAGCACATTTGGTGTAAACTGGGATGAAAGAAAATTGGGACAGTTTTTTTTAAAACAACCCAAAGATAGCTACAAATAATTTCCAGAGTACAAACATTCACAGGGCTTCCAGTCTCCCACAGGGGCTGCCTCCCAGAAAGAGAGTTTTCAGAGCTTGTTACCTTGATAAGATGGGCACGATGAGTAAGTGTGGGAATGAACCGGGTTTCTCATTAGAGATGTCGTGTTCATTTTCAGATTCTTCTGATTGTCAGCATCATCAGAGATAGGGCTCAGGAAGCTCGACACACACAGACTACACATACATACAAATACACAACATAACTACACATAACACACATACAAATACAACACACACACATGCAAACACACAAATACATACACCACACACAAATACACAAACACACATACATAGAACACACTCTCAGTGTGCATCTACATCTATATCCATCTCTATTTCATTTCTATCTTTAATCTCTATCTCAGAGAGTCTATCTATCTATCTATCTATCTATCTATCTATCTATCTATCTATCTATCTATCTATCTACCTACCTACCTATCCACCCACCCATCCATCCATCCATCTATCTTTGTATCTTTCTACCTGGATATAGGGTTAACCATGTACCCCAGGCTTGCCTTGAACTTATTCTTTTCCTGTCTCAGCCTCTTGTGTGCTAGGATTACAGTGTGTGTCACCAACTCAGATAGAATAGTACTCACTTTGATCTTTTTTTAAAGATTTATTTATTGATCATGTGTACAGTGTTCTGTCTGCATGTACACCTGCACGCCAGAAGAGGGCACCAGCCATGTGGTTGCTGGGAATTGAACTCAGGACCTCTGGAAGAGCAGTCAGTGCTCTTAACCTCTGAGCCATCTCTCCAGCCCCTTACTTTGATCTGTAAGTGGTAATTAGGGACCTAGGGTCAACAAAGTATTTGCTTTGCAAGCACGGAGGACCTAAGTTGAATCCCCAGAGCCAAAAAAATTGGCCATAGTTGTGTGCTTGCAATACCGGCACTCAGGAGACAGAGACAGGTCAATTCCTGGAGCTGGCTGGTCAGGCAGCCTAGCCTACTTAGTGAGTTCCAGGACACCAAGAGACCCTGTCTCAAAACAACAAAAAGATGGACAGAGCCTGAGGCATGACACATGAGGCTGTCCTCTGACTTCCGCACAGATTCATAGGTATGTGCTTGTGTGTCTGGTCACACATGAATGTGCACTCACATAGAAGCATAAATCAACAAAAAGAACTAGTCTAAGATACCCTCCAGTGACCTACTTCCTCCGGCTGAGCCCTACCTCATGTGTGTGTGTGTGTATGTGTGTGTGTGTGTGTTTTCGAGACAGGGTTTCTCTGTGTAGCTCTGGCTGTCCTGGAAGTCACTCTGTAGACCAGATTGGCCTCAAACTCACAGAGACCCTCGAATGCTGGGATTAAAGGCATGCACCACCACCTCCTGGCCCTACCTTCTTGTTTCTACTTCCTAGTACTGCTGTTGTGTTAAGATCAATCAAGGAGTTAAACTAGAGATAAAAGAAGAACTCTCAGGACACAAAGATTGGAGCCACCAACAGGGACCAAGCTTCAACACATAGGCTTTGGGGGTGGACACTTCATATTCAAACCCTGAAAGTCTTTATTCTTTATAAATTACTCTGTCTGTGATAGTCCACTGAAGCAACAGAAAATAGATTGAGAATCTCGGCACTCATCTGTTGGCCAGAAACAGTGTTCTTGAAATTGAAAGATTAATTAGACATGGAGATGTAGGCAAGTGCTCTACAAAGAAGCTGTAACCTCAGTTCTCTTTTTACTTCTTTGTGTGACAGAGTCTTATTAGGCAGACTTTGAATTCATTCTCTAGCCCAGGCTGGCCTTGAACTTGTTATCCTCCTGCCTCAGCTTCTTGATTAGCTGGGATTACAGGTCTGTGATAGCATGCCTGGCTTGATTTCCTTTCTGTGCTCTGGTTGTCCTATATTTTCCTGTATGGAGTGTCTTAGTTTGCTTTCCATTGCTGTGATAAAGACCATTACCAAAAGTGACATGGGGAAGAAAGGGTTACTTGGTTTACATCTGACCCAAAGTTCTAGACATATCTATACCTCAAACAAGGTCAGGTCTATCACAGAAATACCTCATGATCCTGGTACCATTTTCTGTATCAGTTTGCTTTCTATTGCTATGATAAACACCATGACCAAGGCAACTTATAGAAGAGTTTATTTTAGCTAATGGTTCCAGACAGTTGAGTCCATAATAGCAGAATGGAGGCAGCAGACAGGCGTGGTGGCTGGAGAATGTAGCAGAGAGTTCACATCTTGAACCTAAAGCACAGAGCAGAGAGAGCAAACTGCAAGGAGGGTAAGGTTTTACATTCTCAAAGCCCCTCTCCAGTGACATACTTCCTCCAGCAAAGCTATACCTCCAAATCCTTCCCAAACAGTACCATCAAACTGGGGACCAACTGTTAAAATGGCTATGAGGGACTTTGTCATTCAAACCAGCCCAGGAGACAGAACCATTCATACTAGAATCTGTTTCATAGCATGTCAGGACACTGGTGTTCAGTCACGCCTTGCTTGTAGACATGATCATTCAAGCATGCACAAAAGCCACAACAAAGATGCTGGGTTCAGTTTAGCAGTAGAGCACTTGCTTAGAATTCCCCCATGAGTGACTGGGGACATGGCTCAGTGGTAGAGCACCTTCCTAGAATCCCCCAGTGAGGGACTGGGGTGTGGCTCATGGTAGAACATCTGCCTAGAATTCCCCAGTGCGGGGCTGGGGTTGTGTGGCTCAGTGGCAGAGCACCTGTATAGAATTCCTCAGTGAGGGGATAAGGTTATGACTCTCGCACAACAGGCCCTAGATCTAATCCCTAGCTACGCAGAATTTTTTTTTTTAAGTCACAGAAAGCCAGGGTTCTCCTTTCTCTTTATGGCTCAGATGCATTCCAAGAGTTTCTGGAATCCCCTTGTCTGCCTCTGGCTCCCATAGCTCGACGAACATTGGTGGTCTTGTCAAGGCTCAGAACCGCTTCCACACGAGGCCCATGACCCACTCATGGTTCTAGTGCTTTCAGGAACATCCGGTCCCTTTCCAGTGCTTCAGGAAGTAGCAGTGTGGGAGGGAGTCAGGGTACACTGCGCAGGCGGGTGCTTTGGCCCACTTTCACCTCGCTTGCTCTGGCTCAGGCTGCAGCCAGGGGACCTAGGGAGCTTGTGATCTGCCGGCTGCCAGAAGCCGCTCTTGTCTTCACCCCAGTTTTTCCAGCCTGTGGATTTCAGTTGCCAGCTTGTGGCCTGGAAATGGGAAGCCAGTGACTGCCCCCCACAACCCATCTGGGGGGGTGGTTATCATGGTTGTCATGGAGATACTCTATCTCTCAACCCTTTGTATCATTGTAGGGGATGGCCTGCCAGGCAGAGTTCCAGGCTGGGATATGGTCTCTGCCAGGAGAGGCATCCAACTTGACCACAACACTTACAGTGATCCACATGTGATGTGCCCTGTGTTCCCCCCAGGCTGGACTCTGTGTAGGTCCTCTCTAAAAGGGGAAGCTGAGGTTACTTGTCCTGGATGGTCATTGCTATGGACAGCTGCTAGTGCTGGCCCTGAGTATATGCTAACCCAGTAACAATGCTTTTACTGTAAAAAAAAGAAAAAAGAAAAAAAGTCCGCATATGCTTGAACACTCACATGTGTCACTATGTGTGAGTGTGTGTGTGTGTGTGTGTGTGTGTGTGTGGTCAGCTTTTAGGACTTTGTTCTCTGCTTTCACTATGTTGATCCCAGGGGTTTAATTCAGACTGCCAAGGCGTGGTGGCGATCACTTTCTCCTGTTGAGCCACTATGCCAGCCCTTGCTTTTTGGTTTTGAACAAGGTCTCATGTAACCCACGCTAGCCTTGAACTTAATAAGTAACCGAGGATGACTTTGCGCTCCTGATACTTCTTGCTCCCTCTGTCTCCTGATGCTGGGATTATAGACAGGCACCACCACACTCAGCCTTACTCGGAGCTGGGAATGGAACCCGGGGCTCCTTCATGCCAACCAAGTGAAGGAGAACTCAGTTAAGTCCCTAGCCTCCAAAGCAGCTCCATTTTTTTGTTTGTTTTTTGTTTATCGAGATAGGGTTTCTCTGTGTAGCCTTGGATGTCATGGACTTGCTTTGTACACCAGGCTGGCCCTGAGCTTACGGAGATCCGCTGGCCTCTGCCTCCCCAACTGCTGGGTTTACAGTTGTGTGCCACTGGTCCAGTTAACTTTTTCCCATTTTTCGAGTGTATGTGTATACACAGTTTTGCAAATAGGTAGGCACGTCTGTGTGGGTGTGCATGTGCCTCATGTTGGGAGCCATACTCTGCTGCTCCTTTGCCTTATTCAGTGAGGCAGGATCTCTCAGTTAAACTTAGAGCTCTGATATGACTAGTCTTTCTAGCTGTCTTGCTCTGGGGATTCTGCCTCTGACTTCTGAGGCTAGAATTACAGCACACCTACCAGGTTTTTACTTGAGTTTCTGGAGTTCTGTACTTTGGGCCTCATTGTTGCTTGTTTTCATAGCAAGCACTTTTAATTGTTGAGCCATCTCCTCAGCTTCCAAAACAATTTGCTGTTTTAAAAAAATTATTTAGTTTTTACATTTTGTATGTGTGTGCATACAGGTCTCTGGAAATGTCAGCAGAAGGCATTAGAGACCTTGAAGCTGGAGTTACAGGATGGTTGTGAACCATTTAGCTTGTGGAGGTTGAAACTCAAACTTGGTGTTGTGTAGCAGTTTCTTCCCAGGTTAAAACCTTCCATTCTGGGTGGAAAACTCCTTTAAGATGGAGGATATTAAAGGGTGAGGCAAGACATTCAATTTTTCAGGGAAACTTGTGAAGTTCAGGAAGTAAATTACTCAGTAGCTTCAGGAAGTTCCTGAAACTGACAAAATTCAGTAGGATACTCACTCCTCAAATATCTTCAAGCAGTAAAAACTGCTGAACGGTACTTTCAGACAAGCTGCCTAGAAGAGGCTCAGACAAGCTGAGCTGTCTGAAGGAGACACACTCCAACCTGACTGCAGCCTGGGCAGTGAGCTCAAGATTTCCCTGTTCTGTGCGCTGTCGTCCATGCAGGGATTGGCTTTGGTGACACAGCTGTCTTTGAGTCATTTCTGCTCCCGTAAGTAACCCCTCACCCATCATTCTCTATCTAACTCCAATAAAACTTACTGGCTCACCAAGTTGCACTTTGGTGGTATTCTTACTTTGGTCTGACATCTGGGTAGGTCAGATGTTCCTACCTGGGTAAGTAGAAGTTTATTCACATCTCCCCAGGAATAGTCACTCAACACTATATCCTTTGTAAGAGCATCAAGTGCTCTTAACTGCTGAGACATCTTACCAGCTCCCACAAAGCAAAGCTTTATTGGCACAATTTGTCACATGAGACAGGGACATCTAGTAGATGTCAGAATGGTTGTGTGATCATTGTCAGGGCATTCTGTCTTCCTTCAAACCCTCAGGCATCAGAAAAGGAGGCAAAATATCTCAAAGATGGGAGGTGGTTTCTTGTCTATTGTCTGTCTGTCCTGGACCTGAGTAAGGCAAAACAGCAGACCCAGCCCCACCCATCAGCAGAGTCCACTCACCTTTGCACCTACTCAGCCTCATGTGTACCCTGGTGGGTCCTGGTCCTTCTCAACACACCTGTCTTTATGCACTTTCAGCTACAGCTTGCAAGATTCAACCTCCCAGGCAGAGTGAAGGAGACTAATTTCTGTGTGTTGGGCTCAATGGCCCTACTTACAGGGCCCAGAGGAGAGGCCTGGCCATGAAGAAAGGGATTGTGGGTAAACACAGAGGAAAGATGACAGCATCTTATATAGTGCCAGGCCAGTTTGCATCTTAGAGGCAGCCTAGGTGTTTATTAGCTGTGTGACCTTGTGGAAGTCTCTTGACTGCACTGAGGCTTGTCAGCCTCCTCCGAGGCTCGTCTGCCTTCTCCGAGCCCTGTAGAGAGCACCTATTTCCTTGAATGGCAGTAGGCTGATGAGATGGGATAATAAGAAGGTGGATATGATCAGAGCTCAAATATGCACTTATAAATGTGACTAATGGGCTGGTGAGATGTTTAAGCAGGTAGAGGTGCTCCTGGCAAGCCTGCCTTCATACCTGGGGACCCCTATGATGAAAGGAGAGAACCAGTTTCTGTGAGTTGGACTCTGACATGGCACACGTGCACCCATGCACATACAAAAGCACACGTTCACGTGCACACAAACATGCAATTTTAAGAAGTGTCACTAATAATTCCACATTGGTGGGCCTGTGTGTGGCTCCTGGGCCGCAGATATTGTACCTGGGAAGTGGCCTTGAATTTGACACTTGGCTCAGGTAGACACCCATCACTGAAGACCTTGCACCAGGGAGATGGCTCAGTAGGTAAAATGGCTTCGGTGTAAGCATGAGGCCCGAGTTTGATCCCTGGAGCCCACAGAGAAAGTCTGTGTGTGCTGGTGCATGCTTGCATTCCCGGCACTGGGGAGGTAGACACAGGAAGATATCTGGGGCTGAATGGCCAGTCATGGGTCAGGTCCATTGGAGCTAGGGTTGCTGGCAGTGATGAGCCATCCAGTGTGGATGCTAGGAACCAAACTAGGGTAACTTGGGTCTTCTGCATGAGGAATACCTGCTCTTAACCATGGAGATGCTTCTCTGGATATTCTATATTGTTTCTTGTGCATATGTGTGTGTTGGGGTCAACATATATATATATTTTTTAACATTTTAAGTGATTTATTTATTATTGTTTTATGTGCATTGGTGTTTTACCTGCATGTATGTCAGTGTGAGGGTGCAGGGTCCCTGGAACTAGAGTTACAGATAGTTATGAACTGTTATGTGGGTGTTAGGAATTAGACCCAGGTCCTCTGGAAGAGTAGCCAGTGCTCTTAATGTCTGAGCCATCTCTCCAGCCCCATATTGTTTCTTTTTGAGACAGGGTCTACATGAGCCTTGGGTGATCCCAAACACACTGTGGAGCTGATGGCCTTGAAATCCTGATCCTCCTGCCTCTTCACCCAAGTGCTGGGGTTATAAAAATCAACCACACCTAGCTCCCCATTTCAAAAATCACATTTAAAAAAATGCTAAAAAAAATGATTCACCTACAGGGATAGAGGACACTTGACATTTGGGGAACACCTGTGTTCCTTGGGAAGGCCTCTGTTCTGCCTGGTTGCATATTGCTGGAGCCATCTGTGCACACGTCTGTCTCCTTGGCCTGCAGGCAGAGATCGGAGTCCCATTCATCGTTCTCATACTCACAGGAAGCAGTTAGCATTAGTAAAGGGATATAGGCAGAGGCCGAGTTGATGCCCGCTTACAGTAACAGTACTGCCCTGGGGGAAATCCCAGGCCCTTGGCAGCCTCATTATCATGCCTGGAAAATCCATCTCTTAACCAGCGTGGTCACCAGGCATCTGGCGCCAATACCTAACCAGCCTCGGTCTTTCCCCGGCTGTGAAATCAGAAGTCTGGTTTTCTCCTCCTCCTTAACTTCTGCTGACAGCCCAAGAATCTCGTGATTTATACGATTAATATGAAAAGCAACAGCATTCTTCTGTTAATATATTATTCATTTCACTGCTGATCTATTCTCTCCACACCCAGCTCTGTGAGTCAATTCCACCCCCCTCCCTGCTTTTTTTAATAGAGCTGCATTTTAAATGGCGGGAACAGTACATTAAACATGTATAAGATGTAATCTCATTTAGAATGCTCTCTTCCAGCAGATCCGCCTCATAAGCATAAACACAACAATGTCGTCTTCCCTTCTAGCTGGAGCCACCCAGGTTGAGGTGGCGGGAGGGGGTCTGAGGGGAGTAGGGGTGGGTGGTGCAGCTGGGAACAGTCTGGCTCTGATTAAGGGATCTACTAACTTCAGATGTGAGCCTTTTCCTCTTGGCCAAGGAGAATCAGCTTGGTCCCAGATTGGTGAGTATGGTAGAGGCTCTGTCCATTCTTGATGTGGCCTCACTCCCTGCTAGCCACACCCATAATCAAGTGCCAGTCTTGGGGCAGAGGAAGGAGGGGCTGCTCTCCAACAATAAGACTCTTTGGTTTAATTAGAAGGCACTTTGGAGCAGGGACTGGTGATACAGACCTGTCACCCCAGCTACATGAGAGGTTGGAGCAAGAGGATGCAAGTACAGGGACTGCCTGGGCTAGAGCGTAAGTTCAAGGCCAGGCTGGGCAACTTAATGAGAACTTACTTCAAAATTAAGGTCTAAAGAGGACTGGGATGTGACTTGGTTGTAGAACACTTGCCTAGAATCCCCTAGTGAGGGGTTGAGGTGTGGCTCAGTGGTAGAGCACCTGCCTAGAATCCAAAGTGAGAGGCTGGGAGTGTGGCTCAGAGATAGACCACCTGCCTAGAATCCCTCAGTGAGGAAGTGGGGTGTGGTTCAGTCGTAGAGCACCTGCCTAGAATTCTCCAGTGAGAGCTTGGAGGGTTTGGCTCTGGGGTAGAGTACTCAGCAGTCATGCTAGGTTCAATCCCTGGTAGTGCAAAGCACTTTGAATAGTTCCAGTCTCTGTCTCTCTTTTTAAGAAGTGTTTGTTTGTTTTCCTAGAACAGAGTCTGGCTGAAGTTCCGGAAGTGAATTTGTAATCCTCTGTGCTACCAATCCTGGATGGTGAGTAATGGGTCGCAAATCCAACTTGGTTTGTCAAGGGTATCTTCACAAGCTGTCCAAAGCAATCCAGATTGTTGTTGGTGAGATGCTGGTGAGGAAAATGAGGAGGAGGAGAAGAGAAAGGAAGAGGAAGAGGAGGAGGAAGAGAAGAGGATAAGGGTGAGAGGAAGAGGAGGATGAGTGTGATGGCTAATCTTGGGTGTCAACTTGACCACATCTGAAATCAACTCAAATGCAAGCTACTGGGCACACTTGTGAAGGATTTTCTTGATTGGATCATTTGAGGTAGGAAGATCTGTCCTAAACCTGGGCCACACCTTGTGGTGGCAGCTCACCTAAAGGACATGGAAGAAGGAAGCTTTTGCCTTTTGCATGCTTGCCCTCACTCTTGCTGGCAAATTCACCTATCCTGTTCCTGAGGCATTTCTTCACTGGTGGTAGAACTGACTTCTTTGCGATCCCAATGTAGACTGAAGAACAGGAGCTCTGAAGACTTCTTTTGGACTCCAGCACCAGACTGGGACAACTGAGACATCCGGCCTCAAAGACTGAACGACTGTCAGATCCTGGGCCTTTCCATCAGGAGACAGCCATTGCTGGACTACTTAGATCACAGCCTGTAAACCACTCTAATAATTCTATCTATCCATTTTTCTATCTGTCTGTCTATCTATATTCTATCTATCTATCTGTCTGTCTGTCTGTCCTACCGTTTTTTTTTTCTTTATAGGTCCTGGCTAATATGAGGAAGAGGAGAAGAAGGAAAAACAGGAGGAAAGAGAAGGAAGATGAGATCTAAGAGGAAGAGAGGAGGAGAAAGAGGAGGACAGAGAAGGGGAAGAAAGAAATGGAGAAGGAAGAGGAATAAAAATAGGTAGAAAAAGAGGGAAGAAGAAGAGGAAAGAAGGAAGAGGCTCTACTTTCAAGAGTTGTCACCCATGCTGGTGGGCTTTTGGTGACACAGATACCTTTGAGTCACCCGAGTGAGCACTTGAGTCCCCCTGAATAACTTACTGGCTCACCAGGCTGGGCTTGGGCAGAGCCATCTTGATTTGCTCTGGGTGACTACTGGCTGTACTATTATGCTTGTTGATGCCTCTCAGGGGAGGTTAAGGAAATAGTAGCCCAGGCTGGCCTTGAAATCACAATCCTCCAGCTAGCTTCACCGAACACTGAAATTACAGATGTGCATTACCACACCTGGCTTATTCCTGTGCATTTCATATATTTGAGCAACTACAATTTAAAGGTCTAAGAAGTTCCTTGGGAAAGCGATGTTGGGAAAAGATGGAGGGATACTAATGAATAGGACCAACTAGTTCATATTCTTGCCCAGAGGAGGCAGAGAGGACTTTGTGCTTACAGACTAGCACTAGGGGAACCTGGAATGTCATAGAGTTGTTCCTTCAAAGGAAGGGATGCATAAGCTGTTATCTGCCCAGAAAGTTAAAGGGGATGTAGTTAATAGCTGGTGACCTCTGAGCAATCAGTATGGCCAAGATCACACAGATCCTCCCCTAAACCCTTATTGTGAGCTTCTTTTTCTCAGTCAATCTATAGAACCCATCCTTATTGAAGGTGTCACATGTAGGTATCTATGGAACACATCTTTACAGAAGATATTACATGTAGTCATCTATAGAAGCCATCTTTTATATCTTTTATGGAAGCTGTCACATGTAGTTACCTATAGAACCGATCTTTATGGAAGGGGTCGCGTGTACCTTATAAAAGTTTTGATGTAGTCACATCCAAGCTTTACTTAGCTTACTTTGTGATTTATTGGGCACATGGGATTGAGTTAATTATCATAAGAAAAGTTTCCACCAAACTGTGCTGGGCTTAACTATGCCCCAAATAAACTACTCTGGGTCAGACTCCTGAGGTCTGAACCAGCACTGGCTACTGAGTTGTGTTGAGCTGAGCTACCTTCGTGCTCCCTGCAAGTCTTACTCTGCTGACCATGGTGGTCACAGAGACTCCCGCCCCCCGCCACAGTTGCCTTTATTTTTATTATCTCAAAATTGTATGTGTGCATGTACACATGTGTATGTACTGAGTGTAGTACCTACAGAGGCCGGAAGAGAGCATCACATCCCCTGGCTTGTCAAGGATATCTTCACAAGCTGTCCAAAACATGGCTGCTGGGAACTGAACTCAGGTCCTCTGCAGAATCAATGTGTGCCTCCTCACCACAGAGCCACCTCTCCAGGCCCCTGTCTTTCCTTTTCTGTGCTTCCTGTCCACTTTGTCCCACCATGTCCTAGCCACTGTGATCAATGGAACCCCTGGAAACTGTGAGCCAATGTAAAATTCTCCCTCTTTAGTTGTTCTGAGACACATTGGTCACAGCTACACAGAAGTAATTAAAACCTTTACAGTGTACTTCATGTAGAAGGAGGGCCAGTCTCTCAGAAAAATAATTCTCTCAAAGCAGTGGCTTGGGACTCTCTCCACAATGGCATTTTATGAATGAGTAATAAATCTCACAGTGTGGACACAGAGGAGGGAGCAGTTCAGGCTTTAAAGGTAGCAAAAGTATGGGAAGATAATAAAGTCTTTTGGTTCTCTTGGTGCCCGTGTCTGGCTTACTGGTGCTGCCATTAAAGGAAAATTTATATCCCTGGGTTTAGAAAAGAATTTGGGAGTTTACAAGGACATTTTGTCCATGGAAATCTCTGCTCTTCAACCAGACACACAAGAAAGAAAACTCCCCTGTATTTTAACTTCTTTAGATTAGTGAGACATGTTTGGGTTCCCTTCAGTGTCATTTCTTCCCATAGGTGGCTTGAGCATATGGGCTGTGCTTGGTGGCAGAGCATCTGACTATGCTTCTACAGTAACTGAGTACATGGGGCTGTGTGGCTGTGTTAGTCAGCTCCTGTTACTATAACAGAACACCCAAGATAACCGGCTTATGCAGAGAAAAGGTTTATCTTGGCCACAGTTGTACAGATTTCAGTCCATGGTCAAGTTGCTTTTTAACCTATGGTGAAGAAGCATATCACGGTGGGAGTCTGTGGTAGAGTGAGCTACCATAGAGGCCAGAGAGTGAAAGAAAAAGAAGAGCTAGGGCCAGTGTCTCAATAACCTCTTCTTCTTCCTTCCTTCCTTCCTTCCTTCCTTCCTTCCTTCCTTCCTTCCTTCCTTCCTTCCTTCCTTCCTTCCTTCCTTCCTTCCTTCCCAGGATAGTCCAAAACTCAACATGTAGCCCAAGCTGGCCTCAAACTTGAGCCTTAGTCTCCTGAGTACTTGGCTTATGTGCATACAACATGCTGGACAAAATCTTCAATGTTCTGAGACCTCCCAGCAATCACCCATCCTCCGAAAAGTGTCCACTGCTTACCAGTAGTGCCAAGTTGAGGACCAGGGCTGTAACACACCGAGCTTTGGGGAAAAGCCACACACCTGTGACTATATAGCAGTAGCCCTTGGCAAACCCTGTCCTCTCTGGAGAAGCTGTTCTCTTTTAGTGTGGAATGGGGCTGTTGCTGTAAGATACCTATCTCAAAGGGCTGTGGGAGGAATGCATACTTTATGGGGCCTGGCACCCAGACTGTAGCCCAGTAAGCCATCTGGTTGACATGCCCCTCCCATGAGAACCTAGCTTGCATGGTTGCACCTGGTGGCAGCGTGTAAGAGGCACATGGGAAACAGAGATGAGTCTGCCCAGGATGGAAGCCTTCTCTTTCTTTTTAAAACCTCCTTCCCCACCTGAGTGTGTGTGCGTGCTTGTGCACAATGCATGTGCCATGGCATACATGTAGAGGTCAGAGGACAACTCCAGGTGTCAGTCAGTCTTTGCCTTCACATTCTTTGGGACAGGGTCTTCCCCTGTCTGCTGATGTTCTTCTGAATATGCCAGGCTAGCCTGTGAGTTTTCAGGGATTGCCCTGTGTCTGCCTCCCAGCTCACAGTAAAAGTGCTGCGTCAGTAAGTGTGCTCTTCCTCATCAGGCTGTAAGTGGTCCCGGGGATCTCCAGCCAGGCCCTCATGCTTGCACAGCAAGGGTGCTACTCACAAAGCCACCACTCAGCCCAGAAAACCCTTTCTTTCCAGAAGAGGCTATGGTCCGGGTAGAAAGGAACGCTGTAGAATGGGAGCCAGCCCTGGCAGCTGACTTACCAACACGGAAGTGACCTGGGTAGGTGGTTCTTTGCTGGCCCTGTCACTGACTCCTGTCAAACCTCCCACCCATCCCCATTGGTGAGCAGGCAAGATGTGTATGGAAAGGAATGTTCTTCATACTCTTCCTTCCCAGCCCCCATGTGGACCAACTATGTGACTCTGGGAAAGTCCCTATATTTTCATGAGGCCCTGGGGAGGCAAAGTGGCTCTGCAGGATGGCTTCTCATGATGTAGTCCATGGTCTAGAGTGGATTTAGTTCCTTCCTGTTGCTAAACGGCTCCGTGCTGGGAACTGCAGAAGTGGCTCATAGGTTAAGAGCAATGGCCACTCTTGCAGAGGAGCAAGTTTCAATTCCTAGTATTGACAGGGCATCTCACAACGATCTGTAACTTCTGAGGAAGTGTTTCTAAACCCATTGAGGTCAAATGGCCTTTTCACAGGGGCTGCATATCAGATATTCTGCACACCAGGTATTTACATAATGATTCATAACAGTAGCAAAACAATAGTTATAAAATGGCAACAATGTAATTTAATGGCTGGGGGTCCCTAAAACAGGAGGAACTCCATTAGAGGATCACGGGAAGGTTGAAAACTGGTGATCTAGAGGAGCTGAGGCCTTCTTCTGGCTTCTGAAGATACTCACGGCGCAGACAAAACACTCATACACATAAAAATAAAGGAAAAAAGTCTTGAAAAAAAAAAAGAAAGCTACACGCAGGGGAGGTGGCTGAGTCAGTAAAGTGCTTGCTTTGTAAACATGAAGGGCTGGCGTGCAATGCTAGTTAGCAAGCACAGGCCCTTCAGTTCCATCTCCAGGAAGCTCCTTCCCATCAAACAGTAACTCTTGTTAAGGCTACTGAACCACAATACGGACAAATCTAAAGAAAAAGCAGCTCAGAAGTGATGGGGGCCGGGACCCTAAGTGGCTGTTCCCTTCCATGCCTAGGCCTACACAGATCTAGCTGTCTCCAGAACCTTGTACTGAGGTGGCCTGCCCTGGGTCTGACACAGGACTCACTTTGTCTCAGTAAATCACCAGGAAAAATAGCCTTAGGCACCTGTCATATGAGATCAAATTCTCAGTTCAAAGCCTTAGGGAGACATGGGGCTGACGTCACATAAGCAAGCCTACTTTGTGTCCTACTATATTAGAGGCTGACTGGAAAAGTGAGGCTTGCAGACCTGACTCTGCTCACCTGGAGATGAAGTGGAGCAGGGGACATTAGGTCTGGGTAGAAGGCTCTGGAGACCAGATGTGGCCAGAGGATTAAACTCAGATCACCAGGTAACCCACCGAGCCATCTCTACGGCCATGATTGTTTGTTTTGAAACAGTGTCTCTCACTGGCCTAGAACTCACCAAGTAGTCTAGACTGTTTGGCCAGAAAGCTTGTCTCCCTGTGTTAGGAACGAAAGAAGGTGCCACTGTGGCCTTTTTTTACAAGGGTTCTGGGGTGGAATTCAGGTCCTTGTGTTTGCAAGGTATAAACCTAGCCCTACACATATATAATGCAAATATATTTTAATCCAGCTTGGTAGAACAGGTGGAAAGTGGGGGAGGGGCAGACCATCATCATCTGCTGCAACTTTCTCATCGCTATGACAGCTCTGGAACAGAAGTATTCCAGGTGCAGGTATTTTGAATCCTTGGAGGCCAACTTGGTACCGTGCCTGTTTTAGGAAGGCTCAGAATGGTTGGGATTGGCTCAGGGTCACACAGCAGGTGGGAGGCAGGCCTAGAAGGTCACAGCAGCAGCTAGGAAGCCCTTGGTCATCTAGGCCTGGGGGACAGTCTCCTGAGGCCTAGTACCCCTAGCTAAAAGGTGGGTGAGTGGGGAGAAGATTAGGAGAGACCCCTTCCCACTTAGCATCTTTGTCCTCTCCAGTTGCAGGTGCATCTGGATAGAGTCTGATTGTTATCTGCTCTGGCAACAAGCCAAAGCTGTGACTACAGGTGCCATCACCATGGAAACTCCAAGTCAGGCCCGCACTTCGAAGAGCCAAGTGTGCCAGAGGCTCTAAGGGCTTCCAGTCTGCCAATGGGAAGGGCGGTTCCTGGCACGGCAGCATCTCCTTGGGACTCATTAGTGGAGAGCAATGGCAGGAACAGGGGAGGGGTGATAGAAGGGGAGGAGGAAAACAAATAACTAATGACATGGCTTTGGGAAAGGCTTTCAGGATGCCAAGCCCAGATCATAAGGGCTGAGAGGTCTTTCTTGCCAACTAACCTAATGTACTGCACCATACTCAAGCTAAGAGGCCAAATTGCCAGAGAGAACACAGCATAGGGCAGGGCCCCAGACATAGCTCTCTCTCTTTCTTTCTTTTTCCTTTTCTTTTCTCTTTCTTTCTTTCTTTCTTTCTTTCTTTCTTTCTTTCTTTCTTTCTTTCTTTCTTTCTTTCTTTCTTTGTGGGGAGAGTTTTTCACTAGCCTGGAACTTGCCCAGTAGGCTAGTCCGGGTGACCAGGGAGCCCTAAGGATCCGTTTGCCTCCACCTCCCCAGTGCTGGGTTACAAGAGCACACATGGTGGGGAGAAGAGTGAAGTCCACAGTGTTAGGGAAAGAACGCATCAAAAAGAGAGAAGAGAGAAAGTTATGCTTTTCTGAGCGATCAGAGAAGGAGGCAGACTTGCTGCTGCAGGGCTGCATTCTGTAAGGGACTCTGCTAGAGGGTGGGAATTCTGTGGAGTACACTATCTCATCGGAAGGGGAAGTACTGCTCCTACCTCTTTAGTTTAGCTTGAGATGAGTCTGCCTTCCTGAGGGGTGGTCCCGTGGCCGGGTAATTGGCTGAACCAACTGGATTAACTCTATTTTTTTAAACATTTGTCTTTATTTTATTGTATATGTTTCTTGCCTTCATGTTGTCTGCGCACCATGTGTGTACCTGGTGCCCAAAAAGGCCAGAAGACACCTTGGAACTAGAGCAACAGATGGTTGTGAACCCCCATGTGGTTTGCTAAGAACCAAATTCCCCTGCAGGAGCAGTTAAGGGCCTTTTCTCTAGCCGCTCCTCTGGACTAGCTCAATGGAGAAAGTAGTGGCCCGTCTCCATCCAGAGGCAGGTGCCATTCTTTTTGGGTAAGAGGCGCCAGCTTTCTCTTACCGTTGCTCCCAATGCTACTGTAACACTGTAAGGTCCCCAGAGTAATGAGATTCACAGAGAGAAAAAGAACCGTGGCTCTGTGGAAGGGAATAGCAAGTTATTGTCAAATCTCACTTTAGCAATTCTGAAAAAAAAATAATAAAGCCAAAAAAGATTTGGGGAATCTGTTCCATAATAAAGTGAGTATGCACAATGCTATGGAACTATACGTATCAAAAGGTTGAGAGTTGGCTGGAGAGGTAGCTCAGCTGGTAGAGTGCTTTCTTAGCACGCACGGAGCTCAGTCTGCCGCCCTCCACAAAAGCCAGCAGTGTGGCGCTGTAATCCCAGCATTTCAAAAGGAGACAAAGGAGACAGGAGGTTCAGGAGTTCACAGCCACCCTGTGGTGAGCCTGGAATATAAGGCCTTGTTTCAAACATTAACAATGATAAAAACTGGTTAAAACTGTAAATGTGTTGCCACCATGATTTTTGAAAAACACATGAGAGTTACATTTAGTCTGAAATATTTCAGCAATTCCACTTCTGGTATATATGAAAATGAATGGACATGCGCCCATTGCTCCTAAGAACAGTATTATCTGCAGGAGAGAGCGAAAGGATATCCACCAGCAAGTGAATCGCAAGCAAAATGTGATGTGTGCGTTCGATCCAATATGGTTCAACCAGAAAAGGAATGGCTGGATCATGTGGCCACTCTGGTTTAACTTTCTATTCAACATATGTACAACATACGCTTGACTCGGATCAAGTAGCTCACAGCCTGGCAAATTTAAGTAGGGTGGTGTGCTATTCTACTGGGCAGGTGGAGGCAAGTGGGAAATCCTATATCCTTTTTCATCTTACTGATTTCACTTTGCATTATATCCTCCAAGCACTTCCATATCTACTTAACTGTATATGCATGTGTGTGTGCCAAAGTCTAAGTCTGTGCTCCGTATGTGCACATTGCCCTCGGGAAGTCAGAAGGGGCATCACATTTCTTGTAACTGGAGTTATGGACAGTAACACACATGCAGGCCAAACGCTCATGCACATAAAATTAAAAATTAAAAATATAAAAAAATCCCACTTGCTATGAAAACAGGGGTACAAGTACCCCTTTGGTGCAGATCAGAGACTGGAGGGATTTCCTACTAGGAAACCTCACTGACAGATACAAGTAAAAAAAGAAAGACGTGGGGTGCGTAAATTGCCTTTTTTGAGTGGGGCATGGTGACACACGCCTTTAGTCTCAGTGCTCAGAAGGCAGAGGCAGGTGGATCTCTGTGAGTTCCAGGTTAGACTGGTCTACAAAGTTTGCACCATTCTCAAAGAGAAACCCTGTCTCAAAAAGACAAAAACAAAACAAAACAAAAAACGAAGAATTAAAGAAAAAGAAAGAAGAAGCTTCTTTGGGGCTAGGGAGATGGCTCAGTTAATAAAATGCTTGCCACACAAGCTTGAAGAACTGAGTTTGAGCCCCATCACCCCTGTAAGAAAAGCTACTGTGGCCTGGGTAGATAAGATGGCTCAGAAGGAAAAGGTGCTTGCTGCCAAGGAGCTGAGTTCCACATCTGGAGCCTAGATAGTGGGTAGAGAGCATTGCCTGCTGACTGTTGTTCTCTCTCTCTCTCTCTCTCTCTCTCTCTCTCTCTCTCTCTCTCTCTCTCTCTCTCTCTCTCTCTCTCTCACACACACACACACACACACATACACTAAATAAATCTAAAAAAAAAAAAGCAAGCTAAATGTGGAAATGCGCTTATAGTTTGAGTTCAGGGAAGGAAGAGAGTGGCGGATCCCTGGGACCTGCTGGCCAGCCAAGCCTACTTGGTAAGCTCCAGGCCAGTGAGAGATCCTGCCTCATAAAAGCAAGGTGGGTAGTTTCTGAGGAATGACAGCTCAGGTTGACCTCTGGCCTGCACATTTACATGCCAGTACACACACACACCATGCATGCACACATGTGGAATTGCCTTCCTATTTTTTTAACCCAAAGAATTTAGGTACAGAAAGAAATCTTGAACAAATTTCTTTGGTATCCTGGTCCCTCTCCCCCCCCCCCCCCCCAGCAAATGATGTCTTTATGGGCAGCATAGGGCACTGCAGCTATCCTAGGGCTCTGGTTATGTGTGTGGCAGGATCCAGTGTCATTCCTGGGAGTGGCTTGCACTGATTGGGAGTCTGGCTCCAAGGTCCAACGAGCCCACTGTGTGAGAATCAATCAGTTCAGTAAAGATGTGCCAGAAAGCTAGGCTTGCACAAGTAGCGGGAGGAGACACCAATGGAAGGCCGGGCTGGATTCTCAGAGCAGAGAAAGATTGAAGGGGAAGGAGACAGAACTCCAACGTGGTTCCTGGGCTTTAGCTCTGCTTGTTGCCCTAAAGCAAGTAGCATGCTTCCTACTGCTTGTCAATCACCTCCAGGGCCTCTTGCCTCTTGGTGATCTCTGCAGCATCTTTTTTTTTTTTTTTTTTTTTTTAACAAGCTTCTGTGATAAAAGAGTAGAAGCTGAGAAAGGTACATCCAGGTTAACATGTAAAACAAGCCAGTTTTCAGAGAAAGAATGGAAGCCTTTCCTTTCCTCCGCATCATCTAGGGGATGGAGCATGCGCAGAACAAAGCCCTGGAAACACACTTGGGAGTAGGGGTCAGGTAGGACCGCATACTGGCCCAGTGCCCTTTTGGGCTCTTTCCTCAGCTACCCCACTTCCAATCTTGAGAGTCTTTTTCCATGTCCTAAAAAGCTGTCTCTATTTCTATTCCACACCTAACTTAAAAGGCAGGGTTTTCTCTCTCCCGGAGGCTGCGGGGTCTTCAACCTAATCTGTACTCTTTTCCCTTTAAACACCAATTGTCCTCCAGCTTTTTTTCTGAATGTGTTTGTAAGTTCTTTTTTGTTTTTTCTTCTAATGATATTAAGGAGTCCTCAGTTTCCCTGGGAACATCACCCTCCCAACTATTCCCCCTAGTACCTCCACAATGTGACTATTTTTAGAGACAGAGTCTTTAAGATTAAAAATGAAGTTATTAGTCGTTACAGGACTTGGGGTCACAGCCTACTACCCAACAAGCCAGGTTCAGCCAATTAAAGCAGCTGAAATAAAATGGAAAAGCAGAAAAAGGAGATTTATTCTATGTGGCCATATTGGGAAGGGGGCACAGAGGTCAGTGACATCCCGCTACTACCCTCCCCAGGGGTGCATCTTCTGGGTCCGAAAGTGAGGTTAAGGTTCAAGTAAAAGGCCTTTGTTTTCCAGACCTCAGTGGTCAAGGTATGGTCTGGCCTGCATATCATTGCTTCTTGTGTAAGGTGGTCTAACAAGTTGCAAATCTCTTTCTGGGAGATTTTAGGGTCTTCTCAGCATTCCTCAGATTCCTGGGGAGAATTTTAGGTTTTGGAGTCCATTGTTTGAATAGCCTGATAGTCAATCTGAGGGACACAAATATCTCTCTAAATTGCATTCACTTTTGTCAGGTCATTACCATTAGGATGTGCCTCTATCAAGAAGATCAATGTCCTTATGAGAAGGGGAAAGGAGCCATGTACATAAAGAGGGATGACCAGGTGTTTTGATTTGATTTCTATTGCAATGATAAACACCACAAACAAAAGCAACTTGGGGAGGAAAGGGTTTATTTGGCTTACATGTTCTGATCACAGTCCATCACAGAAGGAAGCCAAGACGAAACTCCAGGCAGACATGGAGGAACACTTTTTACTGGCTTGCTCTCCTGGCTCATGTTCAGCTCCCTTTCTTATACCTTCTGAAAGCAACTGCCCAGGTGCAGCACCTTTCAGTGGACTGGACCTTCCCACATCAATCATTAACAAAGAATACACCCCATAGACTTACCTACAGGCCAATCTGATGGGGCGTTCTTTGTTGTTGTTTTCAATTGAGACTCCCTCTTCTCAGATGACCTGAGCATGCATCAAGGTGACAAAAACTAACCAGCCCATCAGGCAAAGCTCCAGAGCAGAAGGCAGTCACTTAAGGGTGAAGGAGGCCAGCTGTGGGAAGGCACTAGCCTTCCTGGACACTTTGGTCTCAGACTTGAGGTCTCTAGACCGGGAGGCAGTACATTTCCACTGTTGACCCCAACATCTGCAGTCCTTCTCTAGCAAAGCTTCTGAAGACCTTCATGAAGTCCAGGGAAGGAGGAGGGGGCTGAGATGTGACCTACTCAATAGAGTGCCTGCCTAGCACACACTACGCACTGGGTTTGATCTCCAGCATTCCATAAACCAGAGGTGGTGTGCACACCTAGAAAGCCAGCATTTGGGAGGTAGACACAGGAGGACAAATAGCTAGAGTTCATCCTCATCTGCTTAGTGAGTTTCATAGATACTTACATCTGAGAGAGAGAGAGAGATCACAATAAACAACAAAGAGTTCACTATGGTCACATGGAGAAGAACAAAGGATGAGATCCATTACTGACAGTACCCCTCTTCCCACTCCAACTCCATTTTCAGGGTCATGACACGAGTTTTGGTTTACATAGAGGACAGGAGGTATGGGGCCAGTAAGATGGCTTGTTGAGCAAAGGTGCTTGCTGCCAGCCTATTGATTGACATGGTAAAAGGAGAGAACCAAGTTGTCCTCTGACCTTTATATACATATAAACCATATACACATCACATGTGTACAATACACATACCACATGCATGCATACCATATGTGAGTGTACACCACACACACACACACACACACACCACAGAGGTATGCATCGCTAAGCTGTCCTGGTTGAGGTGTGGTCCAGCCCATTGCTAACTCATCACTGCCTCAGCTCCAGTGTCTCCTGCAAAGTGGTAAAAATTGTGTGAAAGCTCTTCCTGAGAGACAGGTTTCCCCTCTGGCTGGCACTGGGCTCCATCCTTTCCCTTTCCCCAGCATGGGGCTCCTGGAAAAATTCCAATTCTATGGGGACCGTTGTTTCAATAGTCTGATGGCCAAAGGGAAGGCACAAGTGTTTCTCTTCAGAGCATGTAGACTCTTGCCAGGGCTCACACACGACTGGTATCTGAAAATGGTCCTATTTTTCTGTAGCTGTGCCCAGACGCCATCTGTATTCTCGGTCACTATTTTGGCAGACTCTTGCCATCCTATTGATGGATTGCAGGCATCGAGGATTAGTGAACAGCTTTGTTAAGGGCAAGATAGCACAGACAAGGTCCCTGGAGGGTCTTGGTCTCTTCAAAGTGGCCAGTGGCTTGGATTAACTCCTGAGAGTCAATGTCTGCCTGGCTAGATCTCATTTCTGTGACTACTTTTCCATGGCAGATTCAATGCCTCCACGGTATGAATAGGGACCAGCTACAGACAGGCTGGGCTCTCTCCTGAGATTGCAGACCTCTAGCTGTGTGCAAAATGATTTTTTTTTTAACAGGCTGGGGACATGACTGAAGTGGTAAAGAGCCAGCAAGGACAAGAACCTGACTTTGGATTTCTGGTACCTACATAAGTAAAAGACAGACATAGCTTCATGTACCTCAGTACTGGGGATGTGGAGATGGGAAAATGCCTGGGCTTATTGGCCGGCCAGCCTAGTGGAGGCTGCACTCAGGTCCCCATGCTTGTCAGAGCATGTTGTTTACCAGATGAGCCATCTCTGCACTCCCAACACGCCTTTTATTTTAAGATAACAATACAGTGGAAGACACGCCCACCCTTGAGTAAACCAGAAGCTCATAAGCATGCCCCCTCTCCAAAGCTGCACCAAAAAAACTAGAAACTGACATGTTACTGCAAATCCCCATCCCCCCACCCCACTGTAATCCTGTGGCTAACTGTCTCTTCTGCTTTGGTGTTCCAGCCTTGTTAGGACCAGAGCCTGGGTTCTGGCAGCCCTAAGAGGCTCAGCTTAGCCACCTGTCTTCAATAAACCAATTAAACAAACATTGGCAAAGAAAAAGATAAAGGAGAGTCATTCAATGTAGCCACATTGGAAAGGTGAAAAAGAAAGAGACCTAGTAACCCCCTCCCCAAATCCATCTTCAGGGGTCAGACACAAGGTTTAGGTTTAAATAAAGAGCAAGAGCTATGCGTTGCTAAGCAGTCCTGGTCAAGGTGTGGCCCCGCCCACCATTAACCTGTCACTGCCTCAGCTCCAGCTCCTCTTGCAAGGCGCCGGCCCCCACTAGCTGTCAAGGCTGTGAGATCTTTTCTTAGGCAACAAATTCACCCTGTGGCTGACACCAGGGTTCTAACCTTCCCTTACTCCAGCAGGAGCGATCTTCCTGGCCCACAGCAGGGGCCTTTTGGAAAGACACGGCAGCACTCACTCCGTGTGCAGGTGACCACATGAGCTGGGTTGGAAATGACCAGGAAGTTAGGGATGGCTGTAGCCTCAGGAAAGGGTTGGCCTGGGGAAAGAGCTGGTAAGACAGATGTGCTGCTTATCTAAAACCTGTCGGGTCTCAGAATGGGACTGCGGCCACTTCTCCATCCCTGCGGACTTCCTCCAGCCTCCAGAAGGGCCCGTGGGTGTGGGCGGTAGCCTCCTGCCTGGCGTGTCTGCCCCCACATGCTCCTTTCTCACCGCGTTCCCAGAAGGCCTTGAGAAGTTACACTGTTCTGTACTCCTGAGTGACACCCTCCCACATCCTCTCTGCCTCTCAGATGTAGTCTACCAGAGCCTCGATTTCCCCACTTTCCAATAGGTGGTAAGCCCTTCCCGTACCTTCCCACGGCACTTCAATGCCTTCCCACCCTTTCCCTGCATTTTCTGCTACAGCTGTGAACGAAAGCCTGGAAGCTACTTTTTAAAAATCTATCTTGGGGAATCCCTTTTTCTCTTATCTAGAATTAGAGGGTTTCTCAGCCACTCTGGGACTTAGAAATTATTTCATTTAGCTTAAAAAACTAAGTTGCATTATTTTGTTTGTTTGTTTGTTTGTTTGCTTATTTATTTAATGGTGTGGCACCAGAAGGCTATAGGACAACTTGAGGGAGCTGGTTCTCTTCTACTATAAGGGTCCCAGAGACCAAACTCAGGTCATCAGGCTTGGAGGCACGCACCTCTACCCGCTGAGCCATCTCAATGGCCCTTAATATTTTATGTGTTTAATTTTTAATGATATGGATGAAGTATGTGTGAGCATGAGGGTGAGTGAGACAGGGTCTCTCAATATATAGCTTTGGCTGGCTTGGAACTTGCTAAGTCGACCAGGCTGGCCTCAGGCTTGCAGAGATCTTCCTGCCTCTGCCTCCTGAGAGCAATTCCCTATATTTTACATGTATGCTCTGCAGTTCTTCATGTTTGCACAGCAAGCACCCTTACCCACCGACTCACACTGTAGCCTCTCAGCCCAGGTCTCTTTTTCATGGTAAAAGTGGGGACCCCCGGGTCTATCCACTGCCTTTGTTGCTGTCCTTGCTACTGACCGTGCCTCTTGTGGTCAGAGGGAAGAGAAGAAAATCCATTCCGAGGGTCCCATGCACTGAGGATGCTTTGCTTGTCTAGTGAGTTTTACTTGCTGCTTGCTTCTCTGCATCAAACTGATTGTATCACCGATCAGCCGGCTGGTGTGGCACCTGCCTGACATCCTAGCATAGGGCAGGAAGATCACAATTTGTGACCAGACTGGGCTGTATAGCAAGAACTTGTCTTTAAAAAGCAAACAGAGGCTGGGGAGGACACTTAGCCCGGAGACTGATTCCCACATAAGCATGAGGACCTGAATTCAGTCTTTAGCATCCACATAAAAGCCAGGCCCAGGCCTGGCATGGTAGTATCCACCACTAACATCAGCTCTCGGGAGGACACAGGTGGCTCTCCGGGAGGCTAGTCTGGTCTCCATAGAAGTTCCAGGGCTATGTAGTGAGACTCTGGCTTAACAAAACAAAACATGCAAATCACTTCCTGTTTCCTGGGCACAGTGGCACAGGAGTTTAATCCCAGTACTCAGGAGGCCAAAAGGCAGGCTGAGCTCTGTATTGGAGGACAGCCTGGTCTACATGGTAAATCCCCAGTCAGGTGGGGTTACAACTGTCCAAACAGAAACAAAACCCTCAGGACTGGCAAGCACACGCCATCAACCTCTCAGCAACAGGCAGGCTAGAGCATCCCTGAAACTTCCTGGAAAACACTCAGCTCCTGTGAGAAACTCTGTTTCAAAAAATAAGGACAGGCTGGTGAGATGGCTCAGTGGGTAAAGACATTGACTGCCAAGTCTGACTGCCTGGGTTCGATTCCCAGGACCCACAAGGTGGACTCCCAAAAGTTGCTCTCTGACCTCCCTACCCTCCCCTCCACCCTCAAAAGATACATATGTACGTGTGTACATACATACACATAAAAGAAAAACAGTGAAGAAACTTGACTGCTGGGTGAGGCGGTACATGCCTCTAATTCCAGCACTCGGGAAGGCAGAGGCAGGTGGATCTTTGTGAGTTCAAGGTCAGCCTTGTCTACAAAGTGCGTTCAGGACAGCCAAGGCTGCACAGAAAATACCTGTCTTGAAAAACAATAAAAAAAAACAAACAAAAAAAAGAAAACAAATCCAACCAATGAAATCTAAGTGGCCTCCAGGGATATTTCTCTTCCTAAAGACACCTCAGGAAAGGATCTTTAAAAAACACACTAGGTTCACTTAGAGTCTAATGTTAACACGCTTTTCTGATGCCTAAGTCTAAATGAGGTACCTTGTCAAACTACCTTCACATTTCACTACAAAAGAGAAATTACTTAGCAGAAATTAATAAAACTGAGTTACATCTTAATATTTTTACTACGTAAAAATTTTTTACTTTGTTAAAAATTTTTACTTAAGTGTGAAGCTCTGCTTAATCTTTAGACTTTGTTGTAAATGGCATCCTTTACAGTCCTTAACCTAGAGGGGCCCAGGACCAGGTATGTAGCTATTATAGTAGCTACAGACAACTGACTCTCTTAGATGCCTGCACCCAGGCTTTGCATGGAGCAGCCTTGTTTTTCCAAGATCTCTTTCCTCTCATGCTTGCGCTTACATTTAGAGTTTGGGGGGCTGGAGAATTGGTTTGGTTGTTACAAACACATGCCTCTCTCATAGCAGACCTGGGTTCAATTTCCAGCATTTATATCGGGTGGCTCACAACCACCAGGAACACCAACTCCAGGGCATCTGACGGCCTATTTGGGTCTCCACAGGTGCTTGCACTCACAAGCACACACACCGTCCTCATACATACACGCCATTGAAAGAAAGAATCTTAAAAAAAAGAAAAGAAAACATTAAAGCTCACATCCATCCTTCATCTTAATCCCACTAGCATCGCCGAACTCTGGCTTGCTCATAAAGTCTTCTGCAGTACAGCCGAGAATCTGTCTGTGCTGGTTAGCTTTACGCCAACTTGACACAAACCGGAATCACTGGGAAGAAGGAATTGTAATTGAGAAAAATGTCCCCATAAGATTTGCAGATGTATATTGTGCATTTTCTTAATTAATAACTGATGCGGGCAGGCCCAGCTCACTGCGGGGGGTGGGGGGAGGGAGAAGGTGGAGATGATAGTATCACTAGGCAGGTGGTTCTGGATGGTGTAAGAAAGCAGGCTGAGCCAACCGTGTAGGGCAAAGAAGTAAGCAACACTCCTCCCTGGCCTCTGCTTCAGTTCCTACCTTCAGGTTCCTGCCTTTAATTCCTGTCCTGAGTTTCCTCGGTGGTGGAGTGTGACCTGAGCATGGAAAACTGAAATAAACCTCTTTCTCTATAAGTTGCTTTTGGTCCTGGTGTTTTGTCATAGCGATAGAAATCCTAATTAAGATACAGGCTTTACCCAAGTGAAGGTCCCTAAAGGGGGAAGGGTTGTAGGCTGCAGTGTATCGCTGGTCCACTACCTTACATGCTCATATGGTGGATGTGGCTCTGAAGGCCTCTCTTATAAGGGTACTAATCCTGTTCATGAGGCTCCACACTCAGGACTGAATCACTTCCCAAATTCAGGGTCTTTCTCTCCTCCCCTTTCCCCTCTCCTTCTCTTTCCCCTCCTCTTCTCTCTTCTTCCTTTCCTGCCTTTCCCTTCTCCACTCCTTCTCCCTTTCTCCTTTGTGTGTATGTGTGTCTAGATCAGAGGCCAACTTCAAATCTCTTCTACTGCTTTCTACGCTATTTTTTGAGACAGAGCCTCTCACTTGGAGCTTGCCATTCCACTGCACTAGTGAGCCCGTAATGTCCTCCTGTCTTCCCAGTTTTGGGTTTATAAGTATGTATTACCACTCCTGACTTTTTATGCGAATGTTTGTGATCTAAACTCAGGCACCCATGTGTTGTGTATATAAACATGTTTTTGTTTTGGTCCCAGATGTGGGAGGTGGGACTGATTCAGATATTCCACCGAAGCAAACTATTTGACTCATGCTGGCTCTGAGTGGAGCTCTTTGACAGCTGCAGATAGTTTAAATCTGAGGACTCTGGAGAAAGAATAAACACCAGGGCCCAGAGAGTGTGAAGCAAAGAGAAAGACCAGGCTGATGCTGCTTCCCCCTGCTGTTGTGAAACAAGAAGTTGGAGATCTCCTGAAACGAGGATTGGACCGGCTCTAAGGAACCCAACAACCCTAACCAGCAGGAAGCAGCTGAGAGAACTGCGTCCCTTATTCCACTAGCCCTTTCTCTCTCCTACCTGGTGTTGGGGTGTTGGAAGGGATTGGGGTGGAGTAGGAAGAAAGAGATATTAAAAATGTAAATAAAAGAGTTTATTAAAAAGTGCAGCAACACCCATGCTTGCACAGCAAGCACCTTATGCCCTGAACCAGATCCCTTCCCCCATCCCATCTCAGTCTTATCTATAGCCCAGGTTGGCTTTGAACTCTGGACTTTCCTGCCTTAAACTCCCAACTGCTCTGGTGTAGGTCCTCTTCATCCCAACCAC
This sequence comes from Pachyuromys duprasi, assembly GCA_028658305.1. Lineage (NCBI taxonomy): Eukaryota > Metazoa > Chordata > Mammalia > Rodentia > Muridae > Pachyuromys > Pachyuromys duprasi. Next base: position 16,822,755 of record CM053751.1, read on the forward strand.
TTTGGAAGTTCAGTTTCCCTGTGTGACTCTGGGGGCAGACACAAACACTCAGACCACAGCAGTGAGTTTATCAGACACAAATTGCCCCAGAACCTCATTCATTTTGTGCAGTAATTAAATAGAAGCTGTTTGGAAATATGATTATAGATTAGCCCATCAAAGCAAATTAAATCTTTGAAGAATAATGGCCTAATTAGCTTCAGAATTCTGCTATTAAAAAAAAAAAGTCCAAATGGCCTGATCAAGAAAATACTAAGGCCCAGCTGCAAAAGGCACCGATATATTATTAATAGTATGTGGCCGTGGATTCTGCAAAGGCAGGGGGCCTTGACATATCTGTCAAATATAAGTTGGCTGGACTCACTTGCTTCCTTCCTCTTTTCCTCTCTCCCTTTCTCTCTTTCTCCCTTCCTTCCTCCCAGCCTTCCTTCCTTCTTCAGCCCCTCAAGTGTCAAGTGCTGAGACGACCGGCGTGTGTCACCATTCTTGGCACAAAGTCTTTTCTTTTTTCTTTTTGAGACTGGGTTTCATGTACCCCAGATTGGCCTCAGACTCTCAGTAGCCAGGGATTACTCTAACACCTGGTCTTCCTTCCTCCCTTTCCTGAGTGATGAGATTATAGGTGTGTACCACCACACCCAATTTATGCAGCACTAGGGGATGGAACCCAAAGCCTCATGCGTGGTAGGCAAGCACTCTACCAGGTGAGCTACACTCCCAGCCCAAAGCTCTTCTTTGTATAGACATTTTGTATATCATCTGTCCATTCTGGCATCTCGGTCCACCACCCTGGTCACCCCACTCTGACACTACCTCCAAACCTGAGGTTTCAGCCATTTGTCCTTTGTTGTCCTCAAAGTTGATGCTGTCTATTTGGCTTTTCACAGTTATGCTGTTATTGACCTGAGAGATAAAGTGATTGAGGTTCTAGAAGATTCCAGAACTCCTTGACCTGTCAGGCCCACCTGTGTCTAAGCTTTGACTTTGCTGTGAACTCTAGGCCTTATCTGTTCAGCTGCTGGAGGTGGAGGTTCACCCAACAGCATGGAATGGAAACTGTTGTTCTTTGTGGTGGTTAGATCACTGGGCCCACATCTTTAAATCAAAATCTGAAGCCTAAAGAGATCAGTCCATGCCTAACTGGCCCTTGGATGGACTTACGTGGCTGTCTGCTCAATGGCTACCAGAACCCCCCAAACATTGATGGTCCTAACATGTACCTGGCTTCTCCATGCTCCATGTTGCACTGAATTATGTGATATAAAACTTCCCACTACCCAAGAAAGATTATAGAAGGTCAGCTCTTTCCTTGTTCTGTGGTTTGGTTCAGGACCCCTTGGGAGGACTGCCTGGGAGAATGTTCTGCATGCTGCTGTCTAAAGAGGCTCCTCTGACCTCCACATACCTCTGGTGACATGTTTCTCTCTCTGTCTCTCTCCCTAACTCTCTCATTCTCACCCTTGAAAGCTCCTTTCCCAGCTTGAAAGGGAAGCCTCTCCTTTTCCCCATGACCCCTCTCAAGGAAACCCCTCCTTCTCTCTAAGGTCTCACCAAGTCTCTCCTTCACTTCAGTATATGCAAACTGGTCCAGTTAATTGCATCTCTTGGTCCAAGAATGAATACAGATTGGCAGAGGTGTTAAGTCCCTGGCCAACCACGAGATGTAAATCTGGAAGAAAAGGCCAATTGCCATCACTCCGGACCTCCTGGAACTGCATGCAGGCTCTGGTCTCTGAGCAGGTGCTTCAGCAGGGTGTGCACAATGGGGGAATATCTGTAAAACCACCTCAGCCTATGGAGGACCACAAGTGGGTATTTTCTAGAAGCCTCCTAGATAAATACCTCCTAGGTATTTCAATGATTCTGTCTCTGTGGAGACTTAAACAACCAAGTTTACCCTCCTCCTCATGAAGTCTCAAGAACAACTGAAATACGATTCCACCAGAGTTGCCCTTGGGCGTACTTACAAGCATGGGTGAAGGGTTACTGACAGCAGTGTGGGTGACTCCAAAGCAACACGCTGGAAAGTCATTACCCAGCATGCATGATGGTTCCCCTCTGGCTTCAGAGGACCCCCTTAATCAGCTTTCTCCAGCTTTCTACCCTTGCCCTCCCTGAGACTACAAGACCCTGAAGCAAGTAGAGTAGAACTGTACAAAAATGGTAGGGGAAACTCAAGCAAGGGTCCAATCATCCTCCTCACTTCCACCTTCTCTGGGGGCAAGTCCATCCATAGGCTAGATGGACTCTTACAGGTTAGAACTTGAGGATGGTGGACATTTTGTTTGAAAGACCACAGTCTATCACACCTGGTCTGCTCTGACTCTAAGGTTGACTCTTGAGAGCCCCCAAGCAGGGAATCTTTTGATCTGCCTGGAATACATCTTCCCAAGGGGCAGCTGGAGTTGAGGAGACAATTTATTCCTGTTCGTTACGGTTGAACTTTGCAGAATCTTGGGGGAAGATGGGCTAGCAGGCTGGGCTGCAAATGAAAACCAAACACATCCTAAATTATGATATGCACAAAAACCTAGGAAGCTGGGCTCTTTCATTGAGATGCTGAGGACCGGATGCTGTATCCATGGTAACACAGTTGCTGAAAAACAAGTGTTTTCCCTGAAACTGGCCAGCCTCTTAGTAAGATAAGGAAGCTTTCATCCCAGGACAGGGCACAAGTGGACTGTGGTCCCCTGGCCACCTCCTAATCAATTTAGTCATATCTATTGATTTGTGCCTAGGAAGGGAGGAGAAATGATGCAATCTGAGAAACTCTCTGGATACTTCTCTGTCATGTTCCTGTAATTCTTAGAATGCTTGTAAACCAATTCTCACCCTCTGTTTCCTTAATCTTTTTGATAAATAGGCTGTATAATTACCCCCTCCTCTCAAGGTGTCCAGCAACAAAAAACTCTGAGCCTAGAAGATTAAAACAGTTGCTTTGTCATCAAATTAGCCAAAGGCAAAGAAGAACACGATCAGGATGAATTCAGCTTTATGTTTAATTTACTCTCTATCGATTTTCATCAGTGTGATTTAAGCTATTACCTCCAAGTTAATTCTTAGTTAAAAAGGAGAAGTTAAAAGTTACACAAAAGGCTGCTGTCCAGAGCAAGGTTAGACACCTGGCCTCACATGTACAAGGCCCTGGGTTCTAGTCCCATCACCTCAAAAACCAAAACCAAAGACTGACTTGGGGCCGGAGAGATGGTTCAGCAGTTAAGAGCGAGTCCTCCTCTTACAGAGGACCCAACTTCAGATATTTCACTACTCACGTGGCTGTAACCCACCTGCCTTATGTTCCTGCTACAAATGTATTTGAAAATGCTTTGATAAGCCAGGTATAGTGATACATGTGTGCCTTTAATGCCAGCACCAGACATGCAGAGGCAGGAGGATCTCTGTGAATTCAAGGCAGCCTGGTTCTTCCTAGTGAATTCCAGGACAGCCAGGCTACATAATGAGACCCAGTACTGGAAAAAAAAAATGAACGAACGAGCAAGCCTCTCCCCAGCCCCCCACCCCCAAAAAACCCAAAACAACAACAACAAAAATGGTGCCTTGGCTTATGACTTCCTTTGTTCTGTTGGTATAAAAGGTTACCATGTTGGAACATGGAATTTGGGTAACCCGAGTCTGTCTTCCAATAGGTTTCTCTGTCTACACAATAAGCCAGTTCAAGGCAAATAAAGAGTATAAAGGCAGGTTTACTGAGAGGCAGATCTTGAGCAGGTTCACTGATCTCACATTCGGAGGTCAGTGAAGTTGAGCAGCCAGGCTAAAGTAAGGGGGTTTTACTGAGCTTAGGTGAGGAGCGGTGGTGTATCAGCTAGGAGTTGGGATTGTGCCCACATATGGTCAAAAATTGAGCCCCTGCTCAGGTAGGTTTCGGGGAAACACAGAGATGTGTGATAACATGCAGGGTGATGATGTGTTAGTCCGGAGTTTTCTCCATGTAGGTGGGGATGAGGGAAGGAGAGCAGATGGGGTTTCCTGGCTTGTGCAGGGGTGAGCAAAGGTTCCAGACAAACATGTTCTTGTGTCATGGGCACTCATATTTGGCTCCAGAGCTAACTATTTGTTAGCTCCCCCCCACTTTTTTTTTAACTGACAAACTAGAAAGCTGAGTTTCCCCAGATGGATGGGAGTGAGGTCTTGCTTCTCCATCCAGTGCCTGAGTCTCACTCTGGCCTCCCCTTGGCTCCTTGGAATGTGGGTGATACAAGAGTCTTTAGGGTCAACACATGGGTTCCAGAAGCCCTTAAAAGTTGGGCTCAGCCACTTTCACAAGATGCTAATCAAAGAGACAAGCAGAGGGAGAAGACTTATTTCACGTGGACACAGTGGAAAGAGGAGCAGTTGGGAAGCCCAGTGTCTGCAGCCCTGAATAAAATTTAGGTTTAAATTCGGGGCAATAGGTGCCATAATTAGGCACTTCTGTTCACCGTGTGGCCTTGGCCCTCACTGACCCATCTCTGTCTGTCAGGCCATCTGACAAGTTGTCAGAACCCTGTGAAAGCTCTTCCTAAGAGACAAATTCCTCCCCAGGCTGGCATCAGGCTTTGGCCCTTATTCTTCCCCCAGCATAATATTCCCAGGGAAATTCTGATCCCTCCGTGGGGGCACAAGTTCTTCTTTAGAGAATATCTTAGCTCTTTTCAGGCTGGTTGCTTGCACTTATGAACGGTACTGAATAAATTCAGACGAGGACCTAAGCACAGGACAGAGGATGAGCTGGGTTAGTTACAGAGGAGCAGGGGGCACTCTCATTGTGAGCCTGGGCAATGGAAAGAGGGCACTGGGCTGAGCCGGCTCTATACGATTGTTCTCACTCCCGTCTCTTTCTCCTCTTTTTCTTCTTGAGGCAGAGTCTCCAGTATCCAGCACCACTAGACAATCTTGAGCGCCTCATCCTTCTGCTTCTATGTCCCAAGTACTAGGATTACAGGTGAGCAACACCATGTGTCTGGTTTATGAGGTACTGGGAACCAAACTCAGGTCATCAGGCTCTGCATCAGCAAGCTACCTTACCCTTTGAGCAATCTCATCAGCACATGCCTTAGCCTTCTGAGAGCTGGGATGGCAGGCATGTGCTACCGAGTCCACTGTGTTTCTAAGGCTGAAGCTAAAAGAAAAAACAACTGTTGGCTGTGGCCTGTGGGGAAAAAGTTACAGAAATGCAATGGATATGAGTTTAATTAAACATCTTCAAAGGTCCTGCTACAATGACTGGCCACCAGCCATATGTGTCAACCTCTGCTGTTGGTTGTCAATGCTAATGAGGGACCCAGGGCACTAAGGGTGCTGAGGCTGAGATGGAAATAGCTCCCCATTCATTCCCTGCGGTTACTGTCACAAACTATCACAGACTGGGTGGTTTAAACCACAGAAATGTAACCTCTCACTGTTCTGGAGACTGAAAGTCATCAGGGCCATGGAGAACTTGGAGAGATGAGTTGGGGGTCCCAATCCTAATGGTTAATTCTGCCAACTTGACACAATCTAGAATCACCAAAGTGTTGGAGTTTCAGGTGCACACGTGGCCATGCTTGGCTTTTAACATAGGCGCTAGGGAGCCCTGGGCCTCATGCTTGCACAGGAAACAGTTTTACCCACTGAGCTGTCTACCTGGCCCTCTTTCCTTTTCTTTCTTTCTTCTTTTATTTTTTGTTTCCCTCTCCTTTTTCTCTGATTTTCTCTTCTGATTTGTAATTTTTTTTTTGAGACATGGTCTTACTATGTAGCTGAGGCTATAAACTTACCGTGTAAGCTAGGCTAGCCTCTAGTTGATTCTCCTCCCTCTGCTTTCCAGGTGGTGAGATTACAGGTGTATACCACTGCCCTGGGCCCAGCCATGTCTTTAAACTCGATGTGTTTTAAGACCCTGAGTTCTCCAAAGAAAACACCGGGAAGAAAACCTCAATGAGTGGCTGTCTAGATCAGATTGGCCTTTGTAGGGGACTATCTTGATTGTCTTAATTTATGTGGAAGGATCCAACCTGAAGGTGAGTCCACTAGTCCCCAGAGTTGGGCCCTAGACTGTATTATAGTTATCTGAGAGCCAGGCATGCATGCTTTAATATATTCCTCTCTACTCTTGGCTGTGGATGGGATGCCACCAGCTGCTTCAAGCTCTTGCTACTTCAGCTTTCTCATAGTGATGGACTGTAGCCTGGAATTGTGAGCTAAAAAATGAATACCCCTCCTCACTCCCCCAGTTGCTTTTTATTGTCAGGGCTCAGAGAAATGAGTTTGTTTATGGTCATGTGATGAGTGAGAGAGTGGGCTGAGGTCTGAGCTCAGAACTCTAGCCACCTGATCCAACTCCCATCCCAGTGGCCAAAGCAACTTAATGGAGAAAGAGTTGATTTTGGCTCACAGTTTGAGCGTACACAGTCCATCATGGTAGAGAAGCACAAGTAGCAAACAGGAGCTTGAAGCAGCTGGCCTTATGACACCCACACTCAGGAAGCAGAAAGGGATGAATGCACGCTGATGCTCAGCTCCCTTTTTCCATCTTATACAGCCCATGTTCTCCACCCCGGAAATGGCCCTGCCCACAGTTGAGATAGATCTTCAATGCAAGATCATACCCCACAGGCATGCCCAGAGGCCAATCGGCCTGATGATTCTAGAGTCTGTCATTTTAACAACTAATATTAGCGGTGTCAGAGGTGGCAGGTGAGATGGGGGTGAGTGAGAGGGGTCAACCCCTCAGCTGGACTTGGGGAATGGCCTGGGTGTGTCATTTCCTACAGATTGAAGGCACTGATGAAAGGGCAAGTCAATTTTGGATCTGCAAAACAGGAGGAGATGGTGGGGTGTCACTTGGTCATTAGACTGCTTCTTTATCCATGGCCCAGTCCTCAGGAGATGAGAGGTGTGACTGGGCCAGCACTACAAGATTGTGGACTGAGAATCATAAAAAACAAAACACAGCATAACAGACAACTGTCCCTTCTACCCACATTGGCTCAACAGACAACCTCCATCCTGCTTCCCACCCCTTGACAAGTTGTCCTCCCTCTCCTCGCTGGGAACAACAGCAGCAAAGGATGACTATTTCAGGAAGTGCCTCATCATCACGTGGTTGCTCCTCTCACCGGTTCTATTTGAATCGGTTGTTTGGCACGAGGCTTTGAATTGTTGGTTTTTGTGCTAAATTCATTTCCCAGAAATGTCAAGCATCACCAAGGCCACTGAGAGTGGGGTACACTGTTCTCTGTCCTTTGTTCTGAGTCTCTTCTTTTCATACACAAATGTGTTATTTCATCTGCTGGTGTGCAGAACCAAGGTACCTTGAACAGAAGAGCTGAAGTGTCGGGTCCTGCCTTACCCCACCCCCCAGCTGCCTCCTGTTTTATCATCCTTTTGGAAATAAAATTGCTTACTATTTGATCCATAGAGAAGAAGGGCATTATTCAACATTCTCTACTCTTGGTGAAACTGGAGATCCACAGCACTTTTACTTTTTATGTTTGGTATAGACAGCTCGGTCCCCAAGCTCTCTGCAAAAGTAAATTTAAAAAAATCAAATGTGATAACTTTATCTATCTATCTATCTATCTATCTATCTATCTATCTATCTATCTATCTATCTATCTGTATATATATGTATATATATTTACAATTTATTAACTTTATATCCTGATTGTAACCCCTTCCCTCATCTCCTTCTGGTCCCACCCTCCCATTCTCTCCCCCCATCCACCTTCCCCAAGTCCACTGAAAGGGAGAGTCCTCCTCCTCTCCATCTGACCCTATCCTATCAGGTCTCATCAGGACTGCCTGGATCCTCTTCCTCTGTGGGCTGTCCACCAGGGAGAAGTGATTAAAGAGCAGGCAACTGAGTTCATGTCAGAGACAGCCCCTGCTCCTCTTACTAGGGAACTCACATGGAGCCTGAGCTGCCATGGCTACATCTGAGCAGAGGTTCTAGGTCATCTCTACGCATGTCCTTGGTTGATGCATCAGTCTCTGCTGGCCCCTGGTGGACCTAGATTTTTTGGCTTTGTTGGTCTCCTTGTGGAGCTTCTGTCCTCTCTGGGTCCATCTATCCTCCTTTTTCTATAAGACTCCCAAAGTTTGTCTGTGAGTTTCTGTATCTGCTTTGATCCCCTGCTGGGTGGAGTCTTTCAGAGGCCATATATGGTAGGCTCCCAGCAAAAGTAATCTTGAATGTTCCCTAAGCTTTTTAGTCTGCAAACGAGTTTCTTGTCTTGAATGGCATAAGTCTCTCTTAGCTCCTAAAGTCTCTGTATTAGTTACTGTATTTTGTAAATTAAAAAATTACTTACTATTAATGTGTGTGTGCTTGGGTATATGTACATGTAAGTGTGTCACTGTGTGCATGTGGTCATGTGGTGGTCAGAGGATGGTTCCATGCAGTCAGTTCTCTTTTGCCACTTTAATGTACATGTTAAGAGTTGAACTCAGGCCAACAGACTTGTACAAACACCTTTATCCTGCTGAGCCATCACTGGACCTGAGTGCTTTCCTTGTTGCTTGGCAATCTATCTGTGGTGCTTAATCTTGTTTGTCAATTTGATGGGGCTTAGAATCACCGTGGAAACAAGTCTCTGGGCTTGTCTGTGAGGGATAGTCTAGATTAGGTTAACTGAGATGGGAAGAACCACCCTAAATGTGAGTGGCACCATTCCTTGAGCTGAGGTCCAGAACTGAATAAAGAGAAGAAAATGAACTGAGCACCAGCATTCAGGCCTGTCTTCTTCCTGATGGTGGATACAGTATGATCAGCTGCCTCCAGCCACCTCTGTCATGCCCCCCCACACCAAACCCCCACTTCCATCCAGGGCCATGATGGACTGACTGTATTATCTGTAAACATAAGCCAAAACAAAACCTTCCTTCCTTAAGTTGCATTGGTCAAGTATTTGGTTGTAGTAATAAAAATAGTAACTAATACCTGACAGGGACCACTTAAGGGAGGAAGGGTTTATTTTGGCTCACAGTTTCAGAGGATTCCATTCCATCACAGTCATGGCCACTGGGCCAGCTGGATCTGTGGCTGTGGTAGCTTGTGGCCAAGTTTGTTGACACAGGTAGTAGAGAGCTCTGATTAGTATTGGCAGTGGATACAACCTTTATGGCTTACTCCCTGTGATCTACTACTGGACAGACTACACATCTTAAAGTTTCCTCAAACAGCACCCCTTGTTGGGGACCAAGCATTCATGAGCCTGAGAGGGACATTTCAAAGCAGAAAGGACTCCAGCATTTGCTGATTCGGCACACAGATTGATGCTTCCATGAGTAACCAACCCATTGAAGCAAAAGTCCGTGAAGAGTTGAACAGTTGGGGACATTATTGATTGGCTCAGGGGGACTGTAACTTTAATGATCACATCGATGAGAAACTGTTAAGCTGCTGGCATTTTAGAGACGAAATTGGTTGTGTCCTTGTGGCAACAGCTATTTTTCCTCCTTGGCTTCATTTTTGTTTCCCTCTCAGTGGTTTGTCCTTCTTCCAAGATTGGAAGGTGTCAGATCTGTCCCCTGGGGCCATGCCTTGGCAAGCTGGGGAGGTCACTGTGATGGAGGGAAGAATGAAAAAATGCCTGATAGGTGACCCACTGGAAGTAGTATCAGTCCAGATGGTATTCGTGAGAGTTGAGATGCTTAAAACCACAGTATATAATAATAATGAAACCCTAACCATGCATTCATGTTTCATATTTATTAATAATTAAGCTTTCTTTCTTTCATTTTTTTTTAAAACTAGGAATTGAAGCCAGGCATTGCGTATACTAGGCAGGCACTTTACTATTGAGTTCTCCCAGAACCATGATATGATACATTTCTGTCATTTAAGATAAATGGTAGTGATGGCAGCAACAAATGGAACAGCAAGTGTTTCCTAAGGAATGGCTTTCATGGAGGCAAGGGAAGAAAAGAAGAAGTGTTGAGGAAGAGGAGGAAGGTTAGTGAGGCGTTTGTAGAGTCTTGAGAGGAGCTGGGTCATGAGTTTGGGCCATAGAACCAACCTGTAGCTCATTTTTACAACCTGGAGTAGAACTTACACTGGACCAACCAGTCATGGTGGTGCACATGTGTAATATCAGCGCAGAGGTGGTTGAGGTGGAAGCATTAGGAGTTTGAAATCAGCAATTCTTGAAATGAACCCGTCAAGCAGCCAACTAATCAAGCATGACAACTGCAGCAATAACAAAAACATTCCCAGGACTTATATGATAGAAATTGTTGCCAGCGTAAAGAGTCTCCCAAATTGAGGGATAGCAGACCCTGTCCTGATTTATTTTAACTGTCAACTCGATGCAGCCTGGAGTTATCTGAGAGGAGAGCCTCGGTTAAGGAACTGCCAAGATCAGACTGGCCCTTGGGAATGTCTGCTGGGGATTGCTTGGATTGCTAATTGTTCCAGGAGGACCAAGCCCACTGTGGGCAGCACCACTCCCTAGACAGGTGGTTCTGGGCCACATAAGAAAGGCAGAATGGAGGCGAAAGCTAGCAAATGAGCCGTTGGGACAGATGCGTTAGTTTCTCTCTACTCGCGACTATAGATGTGATGTGACAAAGTTCCTGCCTTTGTTTCTCCTCAAAGAAACCTGTAACTTTTTATTTCTTGAGTTTTGTGACAAAGTCTCACAACCTAGTCCTGGCTGATCTGGAATTTACTATATAGACTGAAATTGGCCTTGAACTTACAGAGACCCTTTTGCCTCTGCCTCTCAAGTGCCAGGATCACAGGCATGCATCAGTACCTGGATGAACCTGGAATTGTAAGCCAAAGAAACCTTTTCCTCTCCTATGTTGCTCTTGGTCCATGTGTTTTTCACACTAACAGAAGTAAAACTGGAACAAATCCTCAGCTTCCTGGTCCTGATCTTGGGTGATCCACTCATTTATTCAAGGAACACCTACTATGGCCTAGATATCCCAAGTGCTGAAGCTCGAGAGGAATTTATTTCTTCAAACTTGAAATAATAAAATTGTTTTCTATGTGGTTATGGTATCAGCTCACACATAGTTAGGTTCATTTATTTATTCTCCTAATAATTTTCAGGCACTTCCACTCCAACTCTGTGGAGTGAGTTATTCATTTATTTATTTAGTTGGTTTTACTTTTTATTATTTGTATATGTGTATGCCTCGGTGTGGGTTTGTGAATGTTGTAGGAGGCAGAAAAGGGCATTGGATCCCTGAAACTAGAGTTACAGATGGTTGTGTAGGTGCTGAGAGCCTAACTCAGGTCCACCATGAGAGCAGTATGTGTTCCTTGCTGCTAAGCCTCGGGATTAGCTCCAGCCACGAGGAGTGAACTTTCCGACAGAAAAGTGAAAAGGTAAACCCAGAAAAGTGCCTGATTCTGGGAGCATGGGGATTGCTCCCAGAAGGCCTTGCTGTGCAGATGCAAGGACCTAAGTGTGAGCTCCAGAACTGTAGAGAGAAAAGAAGAAAGGAAGGAGTGGTTGGCATATGCTTGTATCTAGGTTCTGGAGAGGCAGAGATAGGAGGATCCCTGGGTCTTCCTGACCAGCTGACCTAGCCAAATTGGTGAGCTTCATGCTGGGGAGAGACACGCCAAAGTAGATGGTGTCCTGTGGAATGACACTTGAGAGAGAGAAAGGTTGGCCTCCACACACAAGTGCATATATGTGCACCTGCACACACACACACACACACACACACATACACACACTAACACACACAGTGGGTGTACCTGATTCTTTCCCTACCCTTACTGGCTCTTGTTCTCATTATTTTATTTATTTTCATTATTTAATTTTATTTTCTCTACATAGCCCTGGCTGTCCTGGAACTCACTGCATATGCCAGGCTGGCTTTGAACTCACAGATATCTGACTGCCTCTGCCTCCTGAGTGCTGGGATTAAATCTGAGCACCATCACACCCAGATGATTTTGTCGTCTATCTCCTGTTATTTCTGTTTGTAAGAACCTTGCAGGTATGTATTATATTTCTTCTCTTCTTTCCTCTCCTCTTCCCTCCGTCCTCTTTTCTTTTCTCATTTATTTTGTTGGGATCTTGCTCTGTAGCCCTGCAGGCCCTGAACTCACTACATGCATCATTTTTGGGGGGGGGGCTTGAAACTTGAGATCTTCTTGTTTCAGCCTTCTGAGTGCTGGGATTATGGGTATGTACCATCATGCCTAGCTCTGTTTCTTTCTTATACAAAACATAGTCCCCATAGTAAAGACCATTTCATATCTTGGGAAGCATTTTCTCAATCAAGGTTCCCTCTTTGCAGATAATCTACCTTGGGCCAAGTTGACAAAACAAGGACCAAGAACTGAAATAGCCAGGTTACAAAAATGAGTAGCTGGGGGTGGGACATGGAGGGAAACTCCTGAGCTGGAGAAGGTTTAACATAGGTGGGAGGTGAGGGAGGAGCCAGGATGCCAGCATGGACTCTGAAATGTGGAGCAGGTTTTTGTGATACTGGAGTTGCCTGGTGGCCAGATTGTGCTTTTGTATGCTAGTATGAACCACAGAACGCCATGATAACGAGAATGGCTCCTTTGGTAGAGGGAACTAACTTCACAAGTTCCTGAGGAATGCTGGCTTTTGCCTAACAGCCAGAATATGGGGAAATAAAGTTTCCTTTGGACCTCACATTATTCACCATCCATCCATCCATCCATCCATCCATCAGCCATCCATCCATCCATCCATCCATCCATCCATCCATCCATCCATCCACTCATGTATCCAACATTCATTCATTATCCACTCATGTATACAAGTATTCATCCATCCACCCATGCATGAATCTATCCACCCATGAATTCATGCATGAATCCATCCTCCTATTCTTGCCTCCATTCAAGACTTCCGATCTAAACTCTATGAAGCAAGTATGCTTTGCCTTGTAATCCCAGGTCAGGTTTTCTTTTAATCCTGTAGTATACCAAGACACCCAGAGACCTGAGTGACTCACAGCAGCACTCACTTACCACATGCATAGTCTATGGGTCAGCTGGGGCATTTCTGGGCTCTGCTTTTCTGGGTTTGAGTAGCATGGGTGGGCTTCAGGTTCTTCACTCTTCCAGAGCTACAAATATGCTTCCAATCTGTGCTCACAGCAGCACATGTGCTCAGAGCAAGTCACAGGGCCACTGACAGTGTCAACAGTGCTGGGACTTGTACCCACTCCAGGTAAGAAAGCATTGCAAGGCACAGACAGGGCAGACAAAGCACAGAAGCTGCCTAATTACAAGAATGGACAACTGAGAATAACAATCCAATTTACTCTGGATGTCTGAGCAAGATAAGGGATTCCTGACCTCTGGAGACAAGAGAATCAGGGGGGCTGGCTTCACCCTTCTTTGCTTGTAAAAGTCACTTGAAGGATGGGTGAGACACCTGCCTTCCTAGGCGCGGTTTTGGGGATCTTCCATTTTCTGGCCTTGGGATATTTTATGGACATAAAGGGAAGGATCTTCCATTACGTAATGTTCTGTGATCTGACACAGTGACTCAGATTTAGAGTTTCAGCCTGAATCCTCACACAAAGGACTTTCATTTCTAAGTTTTATTGAGCATTGTATGTGTTTTTTTTTCTTTTTAAAATAATGACCTATCTACAACTTCTGAACAAAGTGTAATAAAAGTGACAAATACTGGAACACAGTACCCACATTGTCACTCTGGATTTACTGCCCCCAACTTTTTTTTTCTGGTAAGTCACACTAAATTTGTGCTTTGGGGCTTAATCCATCACTCTATCTTTTAATGCAGTATCTAATCTCACTGGTTCTTTTCTTCTGGTAATACAGCTTCTCCTGAGGTGTATTTTCAGGAGTGATTTTTATCATTTGCCAATGTATTTAAAATAATGTGTTAGCTATAAATCAGAGCCCTTTATTGGGATACTCCAAAAGTCGCTTACAACACAATGAATTTAGTACTGTGGATCCATTCTGGGAAATCTGACAGTAGGAAGAGTGACTGAGGCCCGTTTGAACTCTGGGGACTGGGAGAATTAGCTGTTCAAAGTGTTTTCTTTCACAGGGACAAGCTTTGAGACGGCCGAGGCCTGGAACTCAGGAAATGGCATACAATGTAAGCTGGCGGAAACTGCTAGAATCCAGGTAAATCTCCTTTTGAATTCCAACTGATTCATATGCTGTGTGACCTTCTGCTAGCCATGAATTCCTCTGAACGGTCCCTGTCTGTGAACTGGAAGTGGAATCCCATTTTCCAAAGCTGTGGTAAGAATGAATGAGAAGGCCAGTGTGGGTACCTCTGGCATACAGCAGGTGCTTAACATACGTGTTGAGACCTTGGGTCTCAACTTCTCCCAAAAAAAAGGAACGGGAAGCAGAATGCAGGCCCGCTGGAAGCCTTCAGGGTCCGTGTGTTAAGTTCTTGCTTGCCCCACAGCGTGGAGGAGGGTCCAGCTGACCCGAGAACCTGCTCAACACAGGGCTACAGGCCCCTATTTCAGCTTTGCATCGTCTGTTAGGAAACTCAGCCTGTCCTTCAGTCTCATTTGAAAGGAAATACACACACACCCCACAGAGCAAGAACCGCTTCTCTTTGGTACTTTCCTCAGAGTTTTTTTCCCTGTTTCTTCTGCTTGACCTTCCGGTTTCTTCTACTTTAGCTTCCGGTTCCTCCCACTAGCTTCTGCTTTCTCACTCTTTTTTGGGGCAGCCTCCATCTGTTGCGTCTTCTGACCCAGAACATTCTACCCAGCTTCTCAGCTACCGTTCTCTGTATTGCAGGAGAGGATAATGAGGCCCTATGCTGTAAGTGAGGGGATGTGCAAGGCATATAGACACCAATCAGCTTGGATTTGTCATGGAGGATCTAATGCAAAGATCTTGACAGCCTCAAGGGGGGTCCCAGCAGGAAGGCAGCACAATCATCCTTGTCCAACAAACCTTAGTTTGCTTGTTTGTTTGTTCGTTTGCACTGTCAAATTCATATAAGAGAAAGCACAACCGAGAAAATGCCTATGTCAGATTGCCTGTAGGAATATTTTCTGATTAATGATTGATGTGGGAGGGCCCAGCCCACTGTGGGAGGTACTACCCCTGGGCAAGTGGTTCTGGATTCTATAAAAAGGTAGCTGAACAAGCAGTGGGGAACTAGCTCGTCATAAGCTGTGTTTCTCTGTGGTCTGTTCCAGTTCCTGCCTTAAGTTTCTGCTTAGACTTCCCTCTGTGATGGGCTGTAAACTGCAAGCCAAATCTACTCTCTTCTCCCCAAGTTACGTTTGGTTGCAGTGTTTTATCTACCCTGATGCTAGGCTAAGGGTGACATGGATGGCTTGACCTGGCTCCTATCACCTGCTTCTGCTTCCAGTCTCCTTGTTTATTTTGTTTGTAAAGTTTGGTTTTGCCTTGTTCTTTGTTTGAGTCAGGCTCTTTCTTCCTCGTAAGAGCCTTCTTCTGGATGTCCTGGAACTTCCTATGTAGACCAGGCTGGCCTGGAATTCTATGTGCCTTTGCCAGCCAAGTGCTGGGATTAAAGGCCCAGCTCCTTGTTGTTTGAACACATATGGTAGGTTGGCCTTTGCACCCACCAGACACTTTTTCTCCTCAACATGCTCATGTCACAGGTGTCCAGTCTAGGGTAAGGTCTGTTAACAGACAATTTGTGTATGGATGGCCGCAGCCTACATTGACAGGTATGAGGGACAGAGGAGGGAGGACTGTCTTGGGGCTGAGCCACCTGTAAGCTGGAAGAGACTGGCATGCAGAGCAATGACATTCCCTCCTGTTCCTCACCCCATTCTTCCAGTCTCTGGCTGAATTGTTTTCTCACAGGAGCAATGTTTTTCATGTGCTTACAATTGTCAGTCGCCTGCAGCAGGGTACCTTGCTGCTTCATGACACTTTCCTAAAGCCCCGGGAGACCTGCATGTGTCCCACCTTCTCTAGTGAAAAGACTCCCTAACTGTTGTGGCTCAGCACTTTCCCCTGTCTCGTCAACTGTTAAGTGCTGAGGTGACCTTGTGCATGGTCAGCTCTGCTGGGAGCTATGTTGCTGTGTGTCCTGCTTGAGGCCCAGGGAGCCAATGAAGAGGAAGGAAGCCTGATTGCTGGTACATGCCTGTACTCCCATAATCCCAGCACTAGAACACTCGGGGAGTTTTCCTACTTAGTTTAAACTGTCACTTGATGTACCTAGAGTCACCTCACAAGAGAATCTCACCTGAGGGAATGCTCAGTTTAGATTGGCACCTGGACATGTCTATGGGGGATTGTTGTGGTTGCTAAGTGATGAAGGAGGACACAGCCCACAGTGGGCGGTCCCATCCCTAGGCTGCTGATCCTGGGTTGTATAAGAAAGAATAGGTCAGCAAATAGCTTTCCTCCATAGTTTCTGCTTCGTGTTCCTCCTTGAGTTCCTGTCATGAATTTCTCTTGATGGACTGTGACCTGGAAATATGAGTTAAATGACCCTCTTCCTCCCCTATGTTTCTTTAGGACAAGAATGTTTTATCACAGCAACAGAAAGGAAACTAGAACAGGAGGATCAGGAGTTCACCCCTGGCCTCATAATAATTCAAGGCCAGCCTGGGCTCCATATGCCACTGTCTAAAAAAGAGAAGGAGGTTGGGGGAAGGGTTGATAGTCTCACTCAGGGCTGTCTTGCTTCTGGGGCTAGAAACAAGGCCACCCCAGTCTGGGAGCTCCTTCCAGAAACCACACAGCTAAAATGAAAGGGAAAAATGGCTCCCAGCATTGCTACCAGCGAGGCATTTGGGGAACATAAATTCCACTAGGAATTAGTCATTCTAAATTGCTTTATTTGGTTTTAACTTAGAATAGAACCTGAATTATTCAGCTAGGGAGGGGGAAGGAGGGGGCAGGAGCCAGTTCCAGGCCTGGCATCCACCTTACGCAGTCATGGTTAGGAGAGCAGTGACATCTGTCTGGGGGTGGCCTCAGGAGCTGGTGGGCTGCCTGGTATGTTCTGGATTTGGTAAAAACCCCCTGGGATGTGAGACTTAACAGGCACGATTTCGCATCAGCAACACACCCGTTCTTTTTACTCTGTCCCTGTTTGAGAAATGATGTCACTGTTCCTCTCATCTTAAAAAAAAAAAACAAAAAAAAACCAAATCTCTTTAACTGAGTGTGGTGGTACATGCCTGTAACCCCAGCACTGGGAAGGCTGAGGCGGGAGGATCGTGAGTTGGAGACTAGCCTGAACTATATAGTGAAACCAAGTCTCAAAAATAAAGCAAAACAACAAAAAAAAATCCTTTCCCTCAACCCCCATTTTACTCCAGCCACTGTCAGCTTTGTTGCTGTGCTTTGTGACAAAATTCCACACTCAAGTCCTCTGCAGCCTCAGCTTGCCTCTCTGGTAGTTTTCTGACTGACTGCATACTAGCTAAGCACCTAAGAGCTCTTGGCCTCCAAGGTCAATTCTAGCCCCCAACCAACTCAACACAGCTAGGCACAGTTGCTTACTGTCTTTTGGGGAGACCCTTTTTACTTGGTTTGCTGGACCCCACATCTTCTGATTAACCTCCTAGTCCACAGGTTGGCCTGCCAGGGTCTCCCCCATCTCCCTAACAGTCTCCTGTGGTTTGATCTCACAGCTCAGACCTTGGACCTCTGCTAATTCTCTGGTCTACTAGCTTCCAAATTATCACTTTATCAATAACCCTTGAATTTCTATCTCCAGGCCAGACTCCTCTTAAACCACAGATTCACATGCACAATTGCCTTCTGAATTTCTCTACTTTGATATTCAGTCAGACATCTGAAAGTTACCAGCATCCACCATAATTCTCAGCAAGATGCAGAAACACAGACCTGGACTTCTAGCTCTCAGAATTGAGGAAAGAGAAGAACGAATACATTTTCCTTAAAAGAAAAAACAAAGAAAAGAGAGAGAGGCTGGGTAGTGGTGGTGTCGGTGACTGCCCTTTAACCCCAGTAACCAGGGGGCAGAGGCAGAAGGGTTTCTCAGTTCAAGGCCTGCCTGGTCTACAGAGTGAGTTCCAGGACAGCTAGTAAGAGCAGGACAGTCACATCGAGAAACTCTAAAGCCCTGTCTTGAAAAGCCAAAAAAAAAATTCTATTTTGTTTTAAGTGCATGCGTGCATGTGTGTGTGTGCATGCATGCATGTTATGTACATGTATGCATGTGTGTTCCAGATGCCTGCAGAGACATCAGATCCCCTGGAGCTGGAGTTACAAGCAATTATGAACTGCCCTATGTGAATTCTGGTAAACAAACTCTGGTCCTCTGGAAGAGCTGCAAGGGCTTTTAACCACTGAGCCATCTCTCTAGCTTTGTACTTCTCTTTTTATAGGTCAACTTGCTCATATATAAAGTGGGGGCACCATCTCTCCAAGAGAACTCTGGTAAGCTGGTGTGAAAGACATTTGTAATGTGAGACATGCTTAAGCCTCATGGATGGTGGCCATGTTGGTCCTAATTATAGAAGGACACTCCCAGGTCCTGTCCTGAGCTAGGACTGAACCTGCTGGAGAGGCAGAAACACAGGGATGGAGTCTAGGATCTGGGCCAGAGCCAGGAGAATTGGTACCTGTGCTGTCTCAGTGACCACTGCCACCATCAGCCCGAACACAGCAGATACAGAGAGAATAACAAGCGCTATTCCTGCTGGCAAATGAGGTGCTTGATGTAAGGAATATTTGTGGAACACAAGTTCCCGATTTGTGTCTGAAGTTTTGTGAAAATCCCTGCCCGGATTAAAGACTTTTCTTTTATCATGCTGAGGATTAAACCCAAGGCCTTGCACATGCTGGGCAAGTACTTTTTCCATTGAGCCATACTTCTAGTTCCTCACTGGGGGATTCTAGGCAGAGGCTCTACCACTGAGCCACACCCCAGCCCCTCACTGGGGGATTCTAGGCAGGGGCTCTACCACTGAGCCACACCCCAGCCCCTCACTGGGAGATTTTGGGTAGGTGCTCTATCACTAAGCCACATCCTCATCTCAAAAGCTTTTGCTATTTCAGGCCTGTCTTTCTTGCCTGTTTAAAGTAAGCGTTTGTCTACACAGCTCAGCCTGACTTTGAACCCTTGCTCCTTTTGTTGCCACCTCCTGAATGCTGGGATTACAGGTGTGTGCCATCACGTTTGGTTGGATTTCTTGATTAGAGGAAAAATGTGGCACTGTGGGGGTGTTCAGACACCCCTCCTCAGCTGTGTGCCTTGTGGGAGACAGGGATATCCTGGGTCTGTGAGAATCCAGAACAGCCCTGGGAGGTGTGCTTCCTGCAGAGGCCTGATCAACCCTTCAAGTTGGCAAGTAATTAACTTGCCTAATTAAGGCATGCAGGCACAGGGCTCCTACTGGGATGCTCCTGGGGAGCAGTGACATCCACCACTGAAAGGGTCTCAGGCTCTGTGGAAACTGCACAGCACGGGCGAGAGAAGATTAATTAAAAAGCAGGGTGGGGAAGCATTTCACCCTGGGAGAAAAAGCCCCAGTGAGTAGTGGAGAGAGCTGGGGTCCCTGGGTGCAGGTGGGGAGTATGTGTGAGGAACTCCATCTCCCTGTGGATAGGGGATGCCTTGTCTGTTTGGTTTTGGGAATGGGATGTGGAAAGAGCTACAGCACCCACCAGGTCCCTATTTGCTGATGGGCTATGCTGCATGCATTGCGCTGGATTTTGCTGAGATGCTGGGGCATCTCTTTTGGTCCTCAAAGCGCAAGGATGGGGAGGCTGAGCTTTCAGTTACACCATATACCTCTGAATGGGGGACTCTTCCAGGGGTCATCAGAGACCCTTCCAAAGACCTAAATGGGACAATGTGGGTCCCCACAGCAGCCACCCCTGTCTCCGTACCTTAGAATTGCTGTATCCCAGTGGCCTCCACCCTTCAGCTTTTGACCTTGGTTATTCTCTGGGCTAAGGCTGTCTCCCTGCTCTATCCTTGCCCTTTGCAGTTCTACAGGAGAGCAGAGAATGCCATTACTTGCTGCCTTCCCTGTGTCCTTGCCTGGATACTTTGCATGCTGGGAGGATGCTATCTCTCCCCAGAAGATAGGGATAGTCGCCAGGATAGGGACTGCTTAAAGCAGGCTCAAATTTATTCCTTTAGCAGTTGCCAAATGCCTACTGTATGCCTGATGCTGTCCTATGTGCCACAGATGATAGTGTATGTAAAACACGGGAACGTGAGACCCTTGCTCCCTCCTGTGTGACTTCCAGCCTTGCAGGTAGGGTGGGGAGGAGCCTAGAAGGAGGAAGTCAGGGTGTGTCAGGAGCTACCACTTACTTCGGGACTTAGGGGTAGGAAAATAGCAGGAGAGCTGGTTGTGGAAAATCTTCCTGTAAAGAGAACTTTTATAGGCTGAGTGGTGCTCCCCAAATTAATATGTTTAAGTCCCAATTTCTGTTACTTTAGAATGTGATTGTATTTGGGGATAGATTCTTCCCAGTACTAGGGATGGAACTCAGGGACTCTCTTATTCTAGGCAAGTGCTCTACCACGGAGCCACACCCCAGCCCCTCACTGGGGGATTCTAAGCAGGTGGCCTACCACCACTGAGCCATGACCCAGCCCCCCAGTGGTAAGTACTAAAGAACTCTAGGTAAGTGCTCTATCACTGAGCCATGCACCCTACTCTTCGTTTCAGAATTTTCATGGTTGCCATCAAGAGTAGCAGTGGAGAATGAATCAGAATGTTATCAGATTGTCCTCATTGACCTGTTCAGGGCTCATCAGCCTCTGCAATTCCTACAGCCCAGGGAACTAAGGTTGCAGGGCACTGCTGGACCCAGGTTGGGAATCTGGCAAAATGGCGTGTGGACTGTCTTGACATTAGAGGAGTTACTTAGGCTCTCTGAGGGTCTCTGCTGCCTCCTTTGTGAAGTGGTGGTTGCAGTGTGCACTCTGTGGGGACATCTGTGCAAAAGGAAGGAGACATGGGGACAGCACTAGGTCAGGGCGAGCCCTCTCTGCATCACAGGTATGTGATAGCTACAGTCACTTTTGTGTGTGTGTGTGCATGTATGTGTTTGTGGATATATGCTCATGGGTATGTGTGCGTAGGGTCAGAGGTCGATGCTGGATGCCTTCCTCTATCATTCCCCATCTTTTTTTTTAAATAAAGATTTTATCTTTATTTTAAATTATGCGCGCGCGTGTGTGCGTGCGTGCGTGCATGCGTGTGTGTGTGTGTGTGTGTGTGTGTGTGTGTGTGTGACGGGAGGTCAGAAGAGGGCTCAGGATCTCGTGGAGCTGCAGCCACAGGCAGTTGTGAGCCCCCTGGTGTAGCTTCTCCTCTGCAAGGGCAGCACTGGCTCCTAACCACTGAGCCATCTCTGAGACCCTTTCACCTTATGCTTTGAGGCAGGGTTGCTCCTTGAATCTGAAGTGCACTGATCAGCCTAGGCTGTCTGGGATCTGCAGTTCCAGGGCTCTGCTTGTCTCTGCTCTCCCCGTGCGGGATTACAGACACCTACCTTTACACCCAAGTTAGACTGGGGATCCAAACTCAGGTCCTCATGCTTGCTTGGCAGGTACTTTACCAAATGAGCCATCTCCCCAGCTCCTCATTACATTTTAAAGACCCCTTTGGGTACAGCACACAACTGTTTACTGTGTATCGTAGTTTCTCTTGCCAAATGCAGACCAGCTGTTGTTAGTCAGGGTTCCCTGGGGTGCACATCAGCCCTTGACCTGGTACTGGCAGTCGCTTTTTTTTTTTTTTTGTAAACTCTGACAGATTGACTGCATCAGTGTGTCCCACACAGCCCTGTCTCTACCAGACTAAAGCTGCCCCTAATTACTAATCCCTAATTACAAGACCCACAGCCTGGAAGGAGCCTTCCGATATCCTGGGGAAGCCCAGCTCCCAAAATATGAGGAACTATGCTTGCTTACCTTTGACTGAAAACCAGCAGTCTGGTTTTCTCTAAGTTAATTTAGATATGAGTCCACAACTTGTCAGGAGATAAATGAATGTAGGGCGTTAGGGGAACACAATTAAATGCTCTTTAGGTTTGTGCTGGGAACAGATGTGTAGTTCCTGGCCCTTCCAAGCTGTTGCCCGTGTAAGTGAAGGGTAGCTGTGGGCTACCTGTTCTGCATGGTGAGAAGGGAAGGGAAGGAGAGGAAATCTACCCCTGGGGCTGTGCCAGCTAGGACTTTTTTTTTTTTTTTTTTTTTGGTATTTGGAGACATGGTTTCTCTATGTAGCCTTGGCTGTTCTTGACTCTCTTTGTAGACTAGGCTGGCCTCAAACTCACAGAGATCCACCTGGGTCTGCCTCCCTGCGGGGATTAAAGGCGTGCTCCACCAAGACAGGCTCAGCTAGGACTTTCTAAATTACTTTGGGGGGAAAGTCCTGCCTAAAAACAGAGGTGGAACTGGAGGGATGGCTTAGTGGGTAAAGTTCTTGTTACAGATGCGTGAAGACCCAAGTTCGATACCCAGGCCCATCTAAAAAGCCTAGCCTAGCATGTTGGCATCTGTCTGAAACCACAGTGCTGGAGGAGGGGACAGGGACAGAGAGATTTCCGAGGCTTGGTGCTTACCCACTGTTACTGAATCCATGAGCCCAGGTTCAGTAAGATCCTGTCTCAAAAAAAAGATAAGGTTAGATGGGTGTGGTGGCGCACACCTTTGACCCCAGGACTGGGGAGGGGAGGAAGGTAGATCGTTGTGAGTTCGAGGCCAACCTGGTCTACAAAGCGAGTCCAGGGCAGCCAAAGGCTACACAGAAAAACCAAAATAAGTACATAAATAAATATCAGGTGGAGGGTGACTGAAGAAGACACTAAATATAATTCTCTGATCTACATACATGTGTGAGAGCATGTGTGCAGGCACACACACACACACACACACACACACGAGTACATACTTCCTCGAACAGACATGCATGCACTTACATGCACATGTGTGCACGCTCACACTCACACAAGCCCTCAGGTGCATGCTTACCCACATGTAAGCAGTCACATGTTCGTATAACACACACAGCTACGCCACTGGCTATGAGGACTTGATTTTTCTGGTTGCATTTGAACACCCCATGGCCATGTCGCCAGGCACATCCCAGCCCAGATGCATTGCTTGCCACCTGAATTTTTTTTCTTGCTCTACCCACAACCCCACAATAACCAACCCCTAGATCTGGAGCTCAGAGATTAAAGACGCACCCTATCTCTCTCCCAGATGGCGGCTGATGAAACCCCTGATTACATGAGACTTTGTGCTGGGGAGGGGTGAGGAGTTGGGCTCCTGAGAAGGAATTAAAATGTAGCCTGAGAAGCGCCATCTGTGGCGATGGCCTACATAAAGCCCTTCTGGTGGTATCTGGGCGGGAGAGGGGGGCTGTCTCTCCACAGCCAGATCAGAACCATTTTCGTTTGTGACCAGTGAGCCCCAGGGATCTGCTTGTGTCTCCTTCCCAGGACCTGGATTACAAGTGTGAACATCACCACACCTGTGCCTTGTTTTCAAACAGTAGATTCCAGGGCTTGAATCCAGGTCCTCATGCTTGCCTCGCAATCACTTAGTGACTGAGTCACTACCTCAGCCTCAGAACTGTATTAAGGGAACACAGTGGCCTTGAGCTGACACAGTTTTATGGTGGAAGGATTGATGCTTCCACTGGGGGAGGATTTTGCAAAGCCCAGAGACTGCTTTGTGTGGGGTTCAGTCATCATCCTAAATTCATATGGCAAAATCCTGCATCCAGCACCTTGGTGTGTGACCTCACCTAGGGAATTTTCAGACATTTACAATGAGGTTATGCAGGCAGGCTCCCATCCAAGCTCACTGACATCCTCCTTAAAAGGAGGCATTGGACTGGGTACAATCATGCATGCCTATCATCCCAATATTGTGATTCCAGGGCCAGCCTGGGCTACACAGTGAGGCTGTATCTCAAAAAACGAGTTTAAATAAAAACAGGCTGGAAAGATTATTTGGTCAATAATGATAGGTTTTCTCTGTGACGAAATGAGCCGATTCAAACCAAATTGAAGTGTAAAGGCAGGTTTATTGGGGACAGCTCGGGGGGAGGGGCAGAGAAAGAAAGTGTGTGCACAGAGAGAGAGAGGAGAGAGGAGATGCAGAGAAGGAAAATCAAATGTCTGGATTATATAGGGTAGAGCCTCTGGGAGGAAGCAGCCCAGCTCCTAGGCGGGAAAGTTCAGGGTAGAGCACAGGGTATGCCAGCCATGCCGTGTAACAGGTAGGGACTGAGGGATGCTGGGAGAACCTGGAGGCCAGGTCTGCTTGTCCTGGGTCTGGATCCCAACATCCCAGCCTTTTGTTGACAATAAATGAATAAGGGGAGAAATAATCATCTACGACCACTTCCTGTTGGCATTGGGGCACCGTTATTGGGGGTTCAAAAGCTAGAATGTTAGCCAGTTCCAGGAAGAGAAGGCTGCTGTCCAAGCTCTGTAGGACCATCCCGGGCTAGGGGATGCAATTCGAGTTGAAGCAGTTTGTGAGGCTGGACCAGGGCACCTTTTGGTAGCTGTTTCAGAGCTGTCCCGGATACAGGCTTTGAGGGAACACCTGGACTTGGCAGGATGCTGTAACAAGTAAAATGTTTGCTGTGAATGCATGAGGACCTCAGTTTGATTCCTTACCCAAAAAGCCAAATTGGGCACCTTTGTAATCTCAACATGGAAGAGGCAGAGGCAAGAGTCTCCCTGGAGCGTTCTCATCCAACCTCAGCTCACTTAACAAGCCTGAGGCCAATTGAGAGACCCTGTCTCAAAGAAACAAGGTGGACACACAAAAAAGGTATTTTTGTGTGTGTATGTGTGTGTTTAAATAAAGGCATGCCGATGGGAAATGACAGGGTAGTGCAGGGAGGATCTGGGATTAACTTCCAGCTAAGATAGTGCCTTTAGCTTTCTGCCCCCTGACCCTCTTCTAGACTGCAGTGTGTGTGTGTGTGTGTGTGTGTGTGTGTGTGTGTGTTGAAAGCTACAAAAAGCAAAACAAAAGAAAACTAGCCATGGCAGTACATGCCTGTAATCCTGACATTTGGGAGGTGGAGACAGGAGGATTGGGAATACAGATAATTCTTGAGTACACAATAAGTTCAAGGCTAACCCCAGTTATATGAGAGAGCATCTTAAGAAAAACCAAACCATCCAAACAACCAAACAAAAGACAAGGGGGCTGAGCTATGACTCAGTGATTATGGTTAAAAGCACTGCTACTCTTGTAGAGGACACAATTCTGCTTCCAGGACCCACATTAGGTGGCTCACAACCTCTTGTAACTTCAGCTCTAAGAGCTCTAACTCCCTCTTCTGGCCTCCATCAGCACCTGCACACACACACACACACACACACACACACACACACACTTAAAAAAATGAACCTCAACCCAAATTAAACAACAACAGAAACCAATGGAAAGATGACTGAGTAATTAAGAGCCACTTTTCTTGATAGCCACAGCTGCTCTTGGGGCAAGAACCTTGTCCTTACTGGTTCCAGCGTCCAGGGACTGTTTGGCTCACCTCATGAAGTCCTGGCCCTGTGATACGGCGATATTATTTCTGCCTGTGTCAAGTGGCTCTGCATCACACTAACATATACTGATGTTGAGAAGTCTCTGGAGCTTGTGAGTCATTCAAGTGACTTAGCAAAGCTATGGAAGGGCTGGGGAAACCCTTCAACTTGTCGCTGTAGGGAGTCTCATTAGATTTATTGTTTAAAAAGATTTAGTTTTACTTCTCTCTGTATCTCTGTCTCCCTCTGTGTCTCTGTCTTTCTGTGTGGGTCTGTGTCTATATGCCATGTGTGTGCAGATGCTCTCAGAGGTTAAAAGAAATTATTGATCCCTTAGAGGCAGAGTTACAAGTGGTTGAGAGCCACCTGATAAGAGGGGTGCTGGAAATGGAACTCGGGTCCTTTGGAAGAGCAGGAAATAAACACTCTTAGCCCATCTTCCTTAAACCATCTTCCCACTCTCTACACTTTAATTTTTCAGTGCTGGAAGCAGAACCCAGGAATTTGAAATTAAAGGCAAGAGCTCTGTCACTCAGCTACATACCTAGTCTATACAACTAAATCTAGGAAGATATGTACAGTTGTATTACTTTTGTTGATCCTATTTCTCTCAGGCCTCTAAAAGTTGTTTTGTTACGTTCCTGTTTATTTGTTTTGTGGGCGCGTGTGCATCTGTGTGGGCCCCCGTATGCTATGATGCAGGAGTGCAGGTTGGAGGACAACTCATAGGGTCAGCTCTCTTCTTCCACGTGTGGGTCTTGGGAATCAAACTCAGGTTGTCAGGTTTAGCTGCTGGGCCACCTTGATGGCCTTTTAAATTTTTTGTTTTCATCTTACCTTAAAGAAGCTACGGAATGAAGGCCAGACTGGCCCCTGGTTTTAGTCTCAGGAATGTTGGCCTATGCCACCAGCAGATGTCTGAGCTGGAGTTCAGTTAACTGAAGGTACAGCTCTGCACCACCAGGGGGCAGTAGGGAAATTGTGGGTTTGGCTCAGGTGGAAGAGTCCCCCTGGAACTAATCAGTGCTCATAACTCAAATGAGAGGGAACACTCCAGACAGCTCATTATGAGGGCATTGCTCTCCTCTGCTTTTTCAGATTTGGACAGCTTCCACTCAAGCACAGCAAAGAGCCAACAAATAAAAAAGTTTAAAAAGGCAGCACAGACCCCAGAGATCGAGGGGAAGTTTGTCCATTCCCATGGTGTCCTCATGTATGTCCTTAACTCTTCTTCTAGAATGTATTGGTTTATTTGTTTATTGAAGCACCAGAGAGTGCCCTTATGGCTTTGCAAATAATAGGCAGGGGCTCTACCACTAAGTCAAAACCTAGCTCCTCACTGGGGGATTCTAGGCAGGTGCTCTACCACTGAGCCACACCCCAGCCCTTCACTGGAGGATTTCAGACAAGTACTCTACTGCTGAGCTAAATTCCCAGCCCTCTTTTTCCTTTTAATTTTGAAACAGAAACTCCTTCACTTGTCCATACTGATCTTGAGTTAACTCATTACCCCAGGCTAGTCTTGAAGTTTGGATCTTCCTGCCTCAGTCCCCTGAGTAGGTGGGATGACAGGCCTGTGTAACTAGACCTAATTTCCTCACAGAAGGAGTGTTTCAGGCCCCAAATGAAATCTTAGACCCAAAGATGACCTCGTGATTCAGTAATTCACCGCATAACAAAAAGTAATCATAGCTAATGAGCTCCACCTCACATTCTATACCCAAGCATCTCTGCCTTTGCATGCTGCCATTAAGGAGTTGGTTTTAGGAAAATAACATCCTGTTTGCTCTTTCCTGCATGGCCTAGATACCTCGTGGTAATGTATGAACAACATCTTATCATTGCATCGAAGTCACCCTGGGGCTCCTATAACCCTGTGATCACTGAAATAATCATGGAAGATGAATCACTCCCCAAACCACCTTCTTGGAAAATTAATTTTTCTTATTGTTGGAAAACAACCATTTTCTGAGTGGTTTTGTGTCATTGTAGAGGAGGCCTTGTTTTTTTTTTTCTTTCTTTCTTTCTTTGTTTTTTTTTTTTTTTAATCTTGATTCATCTGTTGGAGTCTTTTGAGAATTCCATTTTGAAAATGTAATTGACCATACACAAAACAAAGGCCGCTGATGGCTTCATGAGTGAATATGTGTACGTATACAGTATTTGATGGGATAATTTTACTGCAATTTAATTACAACACTGCATGGCATTATCAATTTGTGTCCAATTAAGGCCCAAGCCATCAACTACTGAATACATTATGAATTTTGTTAAATCAGCCCCATGGATGTTATAACCAACACCGTAATACCAGAACAAAGATACTATCATCAGGTCAAGTTATCCCTCTGATCCCCGCTGAAACATGGGTATACAACCCTAAAACTAGTTAAATAAAGAAACAACAACTTCATGAGTCCCTTGGGCATGCACATAAAATTCACAGAGTAACTCATACATCCACAGAGAGGCTGTTCAGAAAAGAATAGGAATAAAATAATGAATAGTGCCTTGCTAAAGGAATTGTCCAGAGTGGATCTCCAGCTCTGGCCCAGCCAGCTGTGTCAGACATTTAGAATGAGATGTGTGGGTTAGTTAGATATTCTGGATTTTTGTTTTTCTAGCTAGGAAAGGGGCTGAAGGTTAACACCCGATCACCAATATCCCCTCATCCCGCCCTTAGACCTGACTATGTGGTCAGACTCTAAGATAGTGACATATAGGTAGTGGTATGTGTCACTTCTAGGTGTAGGAACTGAGGAGAGGGGATCTGAAGCATTCTTTCTGTAATTATTCTAGCAGAGGCTGAGTCTGGTGGCCCACTCCTGTCATCACAGCTACTCAGAGGCTGATACAGGAGGATCGTAAGTTCAAGTCCTGCTTGGAGTACAAAGTGAATTCAAGGTTATCTGGGCAACTTAGACCTGGTTTCAAAATAAACAGCAAGAAAACAGGGCTGGAGACATGGCTCAGTGGTAGAGCCCCTGCCTAGAATCCCCCAGTGAGGGGCTGGGGTGTGGCTCAGTGGTAGAGCCCCTGCCTAGAATCCCCCAGTGAGGGGCTGGGGTGTGGCTCAGTGGTAGAGCACCTGCCTAGAATCCCCCAGTGAAGGGCTGGGGCATGGCTTGGTGGGATAGTACTTGCTTAGACTCCAGTATCAACCTCTCCACCTCTACCCTGTCTGTGACTGAGAAGTCTTCAAACACATTGGCCGCCTGAGTGGCCATGTGGATAAAAGTGGGCCAGTACTTCCTCTAGACTCTTCCTGCACCTGTCAGATCTGTGAGCTAAAAAGAAATCATTGACTAGAAAGAAATCATTACCAGTCAGTTAGATGGTAAAGTTATTTGTTAATGCACAAATCCTCCTTTATACTGACTAATAAAAGTTTTTGAAAAAAAAGTGCTATTGTGGTATAACTTAGAAAATGCATCAGATTGTGCCAACTATTTGTTCTCTTTCTGAAAATATCTTTGATGAATGAAGGCCAGGGGTCTATTACAACACTGAGACTGACTCATTTTTGGCTCTGAATGATTGATATACACTATGTTTCAGATATACTCATTGTCATCTGTGGGTATGATTTGTTTATTTGTTCCTTCCTTACTTCCTGTGTGTTCGAAAGAATATTTTTCTTTTTAAAAGCACTTTTTACTGTTTTTAAATTATGTGTGTGTTTATGTGCACGTGAGTGCAGGTGCCTGTCGAGACCAGAAGAGGGCACCAGATCCTTTGGATCTGAAGTTACAGGCACTCACAAGCAGCCCAACATGGGTGCTGGGAACCAAACTGAAGTCCACTGCAAGAGCAAGAAGTGTTCTTAATTGATGAACCATCTCTCCAGTCACATTCATTCATTTGTTCTGGGCCTCAAAGTATGTTTATGCTTAGAGGGGACAGGGAAATGGGAGCAATAATAAACTTATAATTAACAAATTTTTATGTTTGACATACCTCAATAATGCTGATTAAAACAAAAAATGCTAACTAAAAATTAAAAAAAGAAACAATCAAAATGACAATAAGGATAGACCTAAGTTTTTGAGAGCTTGGCACACAGCAGGTGTCATGCTGAATGTTATATGTGCGTTGGAAGGTTTAATGCCAAACTACCCTACAATAAGAGTAGGAAACCCCATTGCTCTCTGTTGTAGAACAAGCCCCCCTGACTCAAGCAGCCACCATTGTCATAAGGTCAGCTGTGCCTGTTTGCTTGTTGACTTCTTATGTCCCTTTATAGAAGGAAGGTTACTGGTCCCTCACTTCAGCTTTCAGGTGCTCATTCTAGTCATTTATGTGTCACTCGGCCCTAACTGAATATGACCTTGAAGTCTTTGGAGTTGTTAGGGTGTATGTTGGGGAAGGTTATTGGAAGTGGGCTCAATCTTTGTAGCTATGGAAAAGCCATCACCCATGCTGGTGAAGAATTTCAGTGTGGCTGCTTGGGTGTCAACCATACTCCTGTCAGTAACTCCTCATTCATGCTCTGTAGGTGAATTCAGTAAACTCAGAGTGAACTTTGCTGAAATCATACTATGGATTGTGGTTGGGGCGTAGGTGAGGGGGTTGACATTGTGTCTCCCCAGGGAAGGGCATCTCGCAGCACTCTCATTTTATAGTTGAGAAAACTAGGGCATTGGGAAGGAAGGAACTTTTCGTAGGTGACACTCTGGGAAGGGGCAAAGCTGGGATCTGAGTCTGACTTGTGGAGGCTCCGTAAGTCAAAAGCAAGAAGACACCGCTCATCAGCTGTGTTTTTCAATGACAGTCTGTTCTTGTTGCTGCTCACTTACGGACTTCAAAGACTCCATGGAAGTTGGTAGAGTGCTTACCTATTATGTGAGGAGTCCTGGGTTCCATCCCCAACTGCATAAAATTGGGTGTAGAGGATCCGAATTCAAGGTCATTTCCAGCTACACAGTGAGTTCAAGGCCAGTCTGGGCTACGTGAAATACTGTCTCAGAAACAAAACAAAGACTGCATACAGTTCTGAGGATAAAGTCAAGCATTATCAGCTGGCTTTAAGATTTCAGCAGGCAGGCCCCTGCTTGCCTTTGATTTCTCACCCTGTTATGTAAGTGTCTGTGGGGAACACCTTTCAGGAAACTGTGGATGCTTGAAAAAGTGGATTGTACCAAATTCTATGTATGCATTTTTCTTGTGCATGTAAATCTATGATTAAGTTTATAAATGAGACACAGAAGAAGGTTAATAGGGGCTGAGGAGATGGCTCAGTCAGTAAAATGTTTTCTGGGCAAGAACGAGGACTTTAGTTCATGTCTGTAGCACTCACATAATAAAAAATATGCTGAGTGTGGTACCAAGTGTCTATAACCCAAGTGTGGGTAGAGGGAACGCTGTGGCTCATTGGTCAGCCAGCCTATTTAAATCATCGAGCTACCAGATCCCCATAGGCCCATATGTTTGAATACTTGATCTCCAGCTGGTGGAAGTGTTTGGGAAGGATTAGGAAGGAGGTGTGCCCTTGTTGGAGGAGGTGTGTCACTGGGGGTGGGCTTTGAGGTTTCAAAAGCCCACTGCTATTTCTAGTGTGCTCTCTGTCTCCTCTTTGTGGGTTGGGATGTGAGCACTCAGTGTGTCCTGTAGTGCCATGCTATACCTGTCTGCTGTCATTCTACCTATCACTGTGGTAATGAGCACTTATCCTTCTTGAGCCATAAGCCCCCAACTAAGCACCTCATTCTAAAAGTTGCCTTGGTTATGATGTTTTATGACAGCAATAGAAAAGTAAGTAATCCACCATCTCAAAAAAATTAGGTGAAGAGTGATTAAGGAGGACACTGACATTGACTTCTAGCCTCTGCATGCATATGCAAATGTGCACAAATACAAACATGCACACATGCATATACTCACAAGAGCATGTACACATATCCACATACAAGACTACTGACTAGTAATATAGTAGAACAGATACAACAGCATACAGTAATGAACATTATGTTAACGATGTTTTTTTGTGTCTCTCAAAATACCTTACTCTATCTTGGGGCTTTGGTTTAGTGATTATGTTCCCCCGAAGACTCATGTGTTGATGTCTTGGTGCCCAGTGCATCAAAGCTAATGGGTGAGGTGTTGGAGAAGTGATTGGGTCTTGAAGGCTCTGACGTCACCTTACCTCATTGATGGGGGTCACAGCTGAAAGGACTATTGGGTGGCGATGGAAACCTAGGAGTTGGGCCCTAGTTGAAGAGAGAGGACCCTTGAGGGTCTGTCCCTGGGGACTAGATCTTACTCTGGTCTCTCCTTTCTATCTCCCTTCTCTCTGCTTCCTGTCAACCATGAGGTGAGATGCTTCTCTTCATGACAGCAACAGAAGCAACAGAGAACAGTGACCATGGACCTAAAACCCTCAAACTGTGAACCAAAATAAATCTTTCTTCTTGTAAGTTCTTCTCTCAGGACTTATGTTGCAGCAACGGAATGCTGCTCAACAGTGAGTGCTGATTAAACCTAATGTGGGGCTGGTTCTGGCTCATCTGGAAAAGCTGTGAAGTCCCCAACTGGCCAGCCACAGTCTTACAATGACATATTGGCTTCTCAGAAGGGGCAAACACACACATTCCTAACCGTGGGCCTAACAGCTCTCCAGAGCCTGTTCCCCAATTAACAGAGAGTAATGGCTACATATTGCTGATTGGTGCTGTTTAGTCTTGACTAGCAGTCATTAACTTTCACTGTCCTTTGCCATTACAAAGATCACCACAGAACAGTCCAACAGTACTACTTTGCCACTTGGTTTCTCCCAAAATTGGCCTGTTACTGTCTCCTGGCAGCAGGGCCCTCCATGTGCCTAAACCAAACCAACACTTCTAGGTATATCCTGCCTACTGGGGAGGAATCCAGAGGTAACTCATTTCAAGGAATTCTCAGGTGGCCAAGGAGAGGAAGTGCAGGACAGCACATTCCTCAACATCAGGATATCTGAGACTGTCTCAAGTGGCGGGCTAGAGAGATGGTACAGTTATTAAGAGTGTTTGTGACCCTCGCAAGAGAGCCAAGTTTGGTTTACAACACCCTCACTGGGCAGCTTACACAGCTTCTTATTCCAGCTCCAGGGATCCAATGCTCTCTTCAATGGGTATGAAGACATAGTACCCCCCAGTCCCCTCCTCCACAGAAAGAAAAATTCTATCATTAGACTTTTACCTGGTTCTCATTCTCCTTTTCTCATATTTTTACCCCTTCAAAATATTTATTCTTCTTTTTGTAAATACAGAGACCATTTTCATATGTCAGTAGCATCATTTCTTATTCACGTTTTCCTCCCTCCAACAATAAAACCTTCCCTGGAGCCTCCACGTATGAGCACGTCTGGAGTTATTTGCATTCTGACAGCTTAAATCAAATATTTTAGAGCCAGTCATGAGGAAGGCAGTAAAATGCACTCCGGAGCCTCAGTCCAAACAAATAATAATATAAAAAACTCACATTGAAGTAATAAACAACTGTAATACTGATGGCTCATTAGAGTTCAAGATTCATAATCATGACAGACAAGTATTTTAATAAAAAAGGGAGAAGGAAATGAGACCAAAACTTTCCCCCCTTTTCTTTGGTCTTTTCTTTTTATTTGGGTCTCATTGTGATTTTTTTTTTTTCATGATCAGTACTCTTGGGTGAGAAAGGACTGAGGCATCCTGGTGTTGATGAGTAGATATGGTCAGGAAATGTACTTGTAGGGGCATAAGTAGAAGGGAAATAAATGCCACTGTGAGCAATTGCTGAGCGAACATGAGTCATGTCACAGAGAAACCCTCCTACATCTTCTCCTCACTACCCACCCACCTTGTTTCTGGCCATGTCATTCTCCATGCAGGGGAGAGCCGGGCTAGTTCAAGAGCAGCCAGAGTACTGCCATGGTGCCTGCTCTGTGCTGGCGGCTCCCTGATAGTGTCCATCCACAAATCATGTCACTTACACGTAACTGAATGGCAGGTTACAGTAAGCTCTCCTTGATCCAGAGTTTTGCTCTCTGTTTCAGCCTGGGTCCAAAATATTGTCGGAAAATTTTAGAAACAATGTACAATGTTATTGGTTTGTTTTTAATCCATCCATTTCTCAAGTTGTGGAAGCAAATAAAATGTGAAAATTTAAACCACAGCCACAATGCCATTAGGTTTTAGGCTAATACATATTTTAAAATATTCATTTTATTTTCATTCATATGTGTGTGTGTTTCTCTGTGTGCATGTGCTCATGTGTTCAAATACCCACGGAAGCCAGAAGAGGGCAATTGCATCCCTCAAAGCTGAAGTACAGGTAGGTGTGGGCTACCCAGGAGCGTGCTAAACTTGAGTCCTCTACAAAAATAGCAAGTTCTTTTAACGACTGAGCCATCAGCCCAGCCCTGGCACGTGACTATTTTTTGTTTTTGTTTTTGTTTTTGCTTTGTTTTGAGACAGCGTTTCTCTGTGTAGCTCTGGCTGTCCTGGAACTCACTCCGTAGACCAGGCTGGCTTCAAACTTACAGATATCTGCCTGTCTCTGCCTCCTGAGTGCTAGGATTAAAGGCATGCATCACCACCTCCAGGCTGGCTAATAACTTTTTAAATGTATTTTAAGTGTTTTTTAAAAGCAAATAAAAAATAAAGGTTATAATAATACCTGTTATAATAATATTGTCTTTTCTAATAGCACTGTGTTCTGAATGGAGTGATGAAATTTCACGTCATCTTCTTCTCTCCTGCCGGGGAATGCAAATAATCCCTCTGCTCAGCGTGTACAGTCCCGTCAGAATCATAGTAACTATCTCAGTAACCAGATCTGTTGTAATACTACGGCAGGCCTTTTGTTCAAAGGGCTCTTTATTTTACTGAATGATAGTATTTTACTTAATGGTGGTCCCAGAGTTCTACAGTAGTTAAGCTGATGATGGAGATATGACCAAGAAGAGCAGCAAAGGAGTGGAAATGTATACAGTTCAGCAGTATCAGTGGTCTTGGGCATCTGCTGGCAGTCTTGGCGTGTCTTCTCAGTGGATAAGAGAGGGGCTGACTCTTAGTGTACACTTGAAATAACAGCAGCTTTTATTTCCCACAGTTCTTATTTGCCATAATTTGAGGTGTGCATTAGCTAGGTGGCTCTGATTTGGGGTCTCTCATGGAGTTCAATTAAGATGCCACATAAAGGCTTAGCAGCTATTATATGGTCATGAATATTTGAGTTCCAGCTCCAGAACCCACATTAGGAAGCTAGACCTAGTGGTATGTATACTTGTAATCCCAGGCCTCGGTGTGTAGAGCTAGGCCAATCTTTGGGGGGGGGGGGAAGGTGGTGGCCAGCCAGCCTAGCCAAGTCAGTGAACCTCAGGCATTATCTCAAGAAAACAAAGTGGAGAGAGACTGAGAAAGACCCCTGAGGTTGACCCCTGGTCTCCACATGCACATTCATACATGTGCAGCACACCGCCCAACATAAAGGTATCAGCTGAGGCTGGTGTCATCGAAAAGCTTGACCAGAGTTGGAAAATCGGCTTCAGGATGGCTTAGCAGCATGCCTAGCAATGAGTGCTAGCAGGGAGTAGAGACCTCAGTTTCTCACTGTGGAGGCCTCTTTGTAGCAGCTTGGGCACCCTCACAGCACGGCAGCTGTTTTCAGATGGATGATCCAATAAGGATGTCATAATGAGTTCCATGACTAGTCTATGATGTCATTTTTGCCACGTCCTATCAGCTATACAGTGCTACTCATCATGGAGAGGCTATGATAGGATGGATCGAGAGGCAAAAAATAAACAAAAATTCACTGGCACCATCTTAGAAACTGATCACTATGGATATAAAATATCTTCCCTCAGCTCCCCCTGAACAGGAAAGAAAACACTCTGAAGAGCATTGTGTCATGTGACAACAAAACCTGTTCTCAAGTTTCCAAGGAACTTATTATGATGATGATGATGATTAAAAGAAAGAGAAAAAGGGAACAGGTGTGTGTTTTTGCTTGAGAAGATGAAATGAGAATAAAAAAGTGCTATTTTACATAATGAAATATTACTCAGCTCTTAAGAAAAACACGGTCGTAAATTTCACATGTAAATGGATGCAACTGGAAGCAACTATCCTGACTGATGTAACTCAGGCCTAGAGAAATGTGGCATTCTCTCGTTTGTGGATGTTAGCTTTGAATCTTCAGATATATGCAGTTTACTTGGAATAGCCATGGAGGTCAGGAAACCACTAAGGGCCCGTGGAGAGGTTGTTCAAGGGAGGGGAGATAGCATGCACTAGTATAAGAGAGAGAGGGAGAGAGAGAGAGAGAGAGAGAGAGAGAGAGAGAGAGAGAGAGAGAGAGAATCATGGAATAAAAAAGGGTTAACATGTCAGATGGAAACATACTATTGTGGAAGCTTCTTAAAATATGTCTGTACACATGCTTGAAAAGAATTAAAATGGAGTTACGCTGTAACAGGGCAACAATGCCTGTGGGAGAGGCTAAGAAAAAGCTCAGCCCCAGAAATGCCTCCACTCTCCTAGAGTTGTTGGCCAGTGAGGTCACGAAGACCCCCAGGTGTTGCAGGCTATTGCCAACACCCTTGGTTACCCTCCAGAATGTGATGTGGTAAGACCACGATGCTAAAGATACCACACACTTGAGTGGTGGAACATGGAGAAATCAAGCTGCTACTCACCTGGAATTTTCATCTTCCTGGCTAGCTTTTATAGTGCTGCTGGCGCTGGGCATATACCTGAGCAGATAAGTAATCATCAGTCTCACCCAGATATGAACCCCTGTGAGCTTCAATAATGACCAACAAATGGGCCAAGCAAAACGGGCCCATTGATGCAACCATGGTACAAATGTCATGGGAGTAACCAACATTTACTGACTGGATTTAAGGCCTGTTCTGCAAGATAAAACTCATACCTGTTACCCTTGTTGTACCAAGAACCTATGGCTAGGCAGGTCATAGACCCTAGGAGAGAACCTAATAATATTGTTCTGCTAAATGGACTTAGTATCCCTCTAGGGCTGGTTAAAAAAAAACATTTTCTTTCTCTCCACCATTCTTAGCATCCTCCAGGTGTTTCAGACATTCATGCCCAGATTTTTGCTAAGCACCTCCAACTGCGCAGAACAGAATGACATTGGAGACTTTTAAAGCCTAATGTGAAGGTATTCAAACTGTGTCATTACCTTTTCCCTCCATCATGGAGTTAAAGCACCCAGACTCGGCTTCTGCACAGCTTCTGCCATGGACTAATTTAGCTGTGATTTGTGACGAACATTTATGGTTTAATAAAGTGACTTTCCAGTTTCTGTGTTTATCACAGCTCAAGCACGGAGTCTCGCTGGGGAAGCATCTGCTGCCGATTATTATTAAAATAAAAAACACTTTTGTGAGCTGTTTTGTCAGGCCCTTTCAAGAGAGACTCAATCTCTCTTAGTGAAATGGCAGAAGAGAATAGAGAGAGGAGGCTAGGTGATGGGGAGGCTTCCACCAGAAGAAGGGAGACTGTTGGACAGGGTCTTACTGGGTAGGGTAAGGGGCAGGGACGACTGAGGGTAGCCAACACACAAGGACCCTGAGCGAATCTCTTGACTTCTTGGTGCAGTGACACAGAACGTGGCACCCCCAGTAGACCCCAGAAATATCCTTAGTGTCCTGGTCCACGCTGCCACCTGCCTGTTCTCTTTGCAGGGTCAGTGGGTCTAGGGGCCCAAACTCTCGTTCTCATGTTCACACAGCAAGCACTTTACTGACTGAGCCATCTTCCCAGTCCCTATTGTTTGTTTTCTTGATGATACCTGTTCTGATGAAGGTGAGGAAGAATTCCATATGCTTTTGATGGGTAAGAAACTGGGGCTTTCCAACTACAGATTATGACAGCTGAATTATGTTAAGATTCCTCTGGGTGCTGAGGTCCCTGGTTCCCTTGTCCTTTAGTTCTTCGGCTGTGATTTGTGACAGTTATGTTAGACCGTGACAAGGCTGGTTTTCCAGGTGTGGTGGCAAATGCCTGCAATCCTAGCCCTTGAGAGGTAGAGACAGGAAGATCAAGAGTTCAAGGTCATCTTTGGCTACGTAGAGAGTTCTAGCCCAGCTTGAGCTGCATGAGACTGTATCAAACGGCAAAACCAAAAAGTGGTAATTATATAAAACCGAGAACATTAGGTGCCCATTAGTCCAGTCTAACCCAGGACTTGAGGGACAACCCTGTGAAGACACAGAGTAAAGTATCTTCAAGCCAAGGAAGGTGGCCTCAGGAGGAACCAGCCTGGCTGCTTCTTGATCATGAACTTGCTCCCTCCCTGGGAATGACTCAGAGAAGACTCTTCAAGGCTACCCATTATGTAACTGTTATTTTCCTAACCATAAAGGTGATATACATACTTCTTTTTAAATGTGTATGTGTGTGTGTGTGCATGTGTGTAGCACACATGTCATGGGTGTACTGGTCAGATTAGAGTAAAATCTCAGGCATGGTCCTCACCTTTACCCTGTCTGAGGCAAGGTCTCTGTCGTTTACTATTAAGTATGCCAGGCTGGCCAGCCCACAGTCTAACAGTCTCTGTCTCCTTCTTCCCTTGGGCTACTGGGATTACAGATGCATGCTAGCATGTCAGCATGTGTCTGGCTTTTATATGAGAGTTGGGAACTTGAACTCAGGTCCATAGGCTTGCATGGCAAGTGCTTTCAACCGCTGATTCATCCCTCCAGTCCCACAAATGTCGTATATTCTTTACAAAATTCCTCCTAAGTTGTGCAATCCATGCTTGTGTCTTGGGGTGTTCCTTCTCTCCCCTCTCTCCCCCCTGCTCTTCCTCCTTCTCTCTTTCTCTCTTTCAATAGGGTTTTGTATATCCCAGGGTAGCTTTAAACTTGTTAAGTAGCTGAGAATGATCGTGAACTCCCCATCTTCCTATCTCAACTTCCTAATAACTGGAATTGCAGATGTGCACCACCACATCTGGCACTGCAAACCAAGCCTTCATGCATGCTAGGTAAACACTCTATCAACTGAGCTATACAGCCAGCCCACTTTGACCTCTTATCCGTCTATGTCTATCTTGACTTTCTCTTCTCCCTACCTCCACCCATCCTCCTTTTATAGAGAGACATTTAAAGCTAGTCTCATTACTGCACATCTTCAGTGGCATGAAATTAAAAATAAAAGCTAATGAGTCACAGTATCTCCAGGCTCTGGCTCCTCAGGAGCCCAGAGGGTTTGGAGCAGGTTCAGTGGCAGCTTCTAAAGAGTTGATGGAGTCCTGTCCACCCACTGCACCAGTAGGCTGGCTGGACATCCTGGGGTTGTCCACCCTTGAGTGGAACGACTGGTCAGACCGTGTTGGGATGTCATTCAGCGTTATGATTTGGGGGAATGGGCCATTTACCTCCAAGCCATTGGACATGGACCATTTACCTCCCCCATCCCTCTCTCTGTCTCTGTCTGTCTGGCTGTCTGTCTGTCTCTGTATGTGTGTGTTTTCTTATTCCATGATTCATTGTCATGAGTTACTGTGGCTACAGATGGGCTCGCAGAAACCTGCAGGTGCATAGCCTGTTAGTTGGAAGTGTGGGTCATCACAGGGATGTTCCACTAATATCTGCAGCAGGGTTTATCATTTGGGACTGACCACTTAATGTGTGATCTGCACTAATGTCAGGAGTCAGTATCAGATAGGATAGAATCAAGAGGTGGTGAGTGTTGGAAAAGTGAAGAACTGGCTTCGAAGAAAGATGTCACATGGAGTTGGGGTGACAAAGGCAACAGGGGATGGGGAGATGTCTCAGTAGGTAAAAGCCTGTTGTGCAAGCATGAAGAACTGAGTTCAAATCCCAGCACCCATGCAAAAGCTGGGTGTGGCGGTGTGTACCTACAACCCATGTGCTGGGGGACCAAGACAAGATGATCCCAGGAGCTTGCCAGACAACCCAGCCAATAGAGCAAGTATAAGGGTCAGTGTGAGACCCCCATCTCAAAAAATAAGGCAGAGAATGATTGAGGAGGACACCTGATATCAGCTGTTGCTACCAGGTGCGGGTGAGTGCAATCATACTTACAAATAGTCAGGCAGACAAACAGACACACATATACACACATACATGAACACATCAAAAAATGGTATTTTTGAGAAGACATTCTGTGCAGTGGGGAGGGTTGTGAATTCAACCCAGAGTGACTTGTCCTGCTGCTATGAGAGTCTTCATCTTTACACTCTTGGTTCCTCCTCAGGGAGGAAGGCCATGCACACCACAGAGGTGGCACGGGGACAGGCCCCACCCTCTTGCACCTGGCTGGTGAATTTGTTGAAGTTGAATCAATCCATCAGCAAAGGGAATCAGGCTCAACGTCTCCCTGTCTCTGTCTGTCTTTCTCTTGATGATATTCCGATGCTTGTGCTACAAAGTGGGTCCCCCGCTGCCTGTATTTGGAAGCTTTTTTTTTTGAATTGCTCATTTAGAAATGAATGAAGCCTTCTTTGGGGTGCAGGTTGTGATTATTAAGGCGCAGCCAAGGAAACAGAGCCAATAGCTGGTGTTTGTAAGAAAGCAGAAACCGAGCTATTAATTTGGAGCTCGGCGTATCCTAG
Organism: Pachyuromys duprasi; assembly: GCA_028658305.1. Classification (NCBI taxonomy): domain Eukaryota; kingdom Metazoa; phylum Chordata; class Mammalia; order Rodentia; family Muridae; genus Pachyuromys; species Pachyuromys duprasi. The sequence goes on from CM053751.1 coordinate 16,862,752, forward strand.
CTTTCGCTAACCTCGCCCTTCTGTTCTTGCGGAAAGATTGCATGCCTGCTCTAGCGGGGATCCATTTGTCATCTGAATAATTCTTGGCTCTGACGAAATAATAATGTGACCTCTCCCCACCCCCCATGGCTTCACATAAGTCCTGGCCAGGAAAAGCAGAAAAACTGTCTGCCTTCAAAGTCTTCCCCTGAGCTAAGTAGGCCAGCATTCATCAAGGAGTACCTAGACTTTGTTTCATTAAAAAAAAAATGTTAGGGTTGAGGTTATAGCTTAGTTGGTAGAGTACTTGTCTAGCATGTACAAAGCCTTGGGTTTTCATCCTCATCCCTGCATAAGCTAGTCAAGAAGACAAGCTTTCAGGCACACATGTGAGGGAAGATCTAGGTTAGGTTGGTCTCTGGGCATACTTGTGTTAGTTGATGTGGGAAAACCTGCCCACTGTGGGTGGCACTATTCCCTAGGCTGGAATCCTGTACTGTATACAAAGGAGAAAGGGAATGGAACACTATCATTCACCCTGAGCTTCCTGTCTGTGGATGTGATGTGACCAGCTGCTGCCTTAATGTCTCCTGCATGATGGTTTTACCCTTGGACAGTGAATCAGCCTTCCTTAAGTTCCTTTTGTCAGAGTGTTTAGTCACAGCAACAAGAAAACCAAGTCCATGGACTGGTATGTGAATTTGAATACATCAGGATAATTGGACTGTTGCTGTCACATCTTTCATTTCTGCCTACTGAGTTTCTGAACCATGTCGTGTTTGTCTTTGTTTTGTTGTGAAAGGATCTGTACATGTAGCCAAGGCTGGCCTCAAACACTTAACACTCTTTCCTCAGCCTCCTGAGTGATCGGATTACAGGTGTGTGTCACAATGGCCAACTATGGACCACTATTATTTTATATTTTATCTAAAATTTACAAGGGTCTGGGGATATGGCTTGGTGAGAAAAGAGGCTTCTGGGCAAGTTTGAGGAGCTGAGTTTGACCCACAGCATCATATAGCAGTGGTGTGCTCATAGTCTCAGCACTGGGAGGCAGATACAGATGAGTCCCTGAGCTCACTGGACAGCTAGCCTAGGTTCAGCAAGAGACCCTGCCTCAAAAAATAAGATGGGGAGCAACTCAGGAAGGCACCCAATGACAGCCTCTGGCCTCTGTGCACTCACACACAGGTGCACTTACACACACACAAATACAACATGAAAAATAGGAAGAAGTGCAATACTGAATTCTATCTCATTGCAGCAGCAGTGACCTTCAGTAGTGGATCCACAAAAGCATTATAGGAAAGAAAAGACAACTCCATTTATCTCACAGGGATGCAATTGTAAAAAAATATTTTATGCTTAATAATTATTTACCAAAAATGTATAATGAGTTGGTTTTGATAAATTGGCTACCCATAAATGTGCTGTTAGCTCAAGCCAGAAAAAAAAGTTTAATTCTAGAGCTTTATAGTCACAGGTAATTAAAAAATGTAATTTTAACTTATATACTTTTTTTGTTGAGAGAATTATGAGGGATGATTAATAAAATATTACCAAGCATAAAAATATATTGCATTAGAAGACCATTCTGTAGGGGAAATGGGATGGAAATATGAGTTCAAGGGGAAAAAAGAAAATTAAAAAATTTTGGACTATTAAAAAAAGAGCTGGCCTGTACCTTCCAAGTAAAGGATGATGGATACTGACTTGCTCTTGTGTGTATATTTTATTGACTGCATTTGGGAGAGTGATATGACAGCTTCATTTTTTTCTAAACAGCAATATTTACAATAGATCAGTATTATCATCTTTTGCAATTATTTAGACTTAGGAAAAATTCTGGGTGCCAATTAAAAATGTAAGAGGGCATTAAGTATTCAAATTCTCTGTGGCTGTGGAGTAAGAGTAACAATAAAGATTGCTGTCAGTAGAGTGGGGCCTGGTGGTGCTCAGAAAGTTGTGGGGAGGGGCAGAATTGCAAGGTCAAGGTCTGTTTGGACACAGTGCATTCTAGGCCAGTCTGTGCAATTTAGGAGACCTCGTATCCAAGTCAAAAGTAAAAAGAGGGCTGGGGATGAAGCTCAGTGGTAGAGCCCCTGCCTAGAATCCCCCAGTGAGGGGCTGGGGATGAAGCTCAGTGGTAGAGCCCCTGCCTAGAATCCCCCAGTGAGGGGCTGGGGATGAAGCTCAGTGGTAGAGCACCTGCCTAGAATCCCCCAGTGAGGGACTGGGGATGAAGCTCAGTGGTAGAGCACCTGCCTAGAATCCCCCAGTGAGTGGCTGGGGTGTGGCTCAGTGGTAGAGCCCCTGCCTGGAATCACCCAGTAAGGAGGTCGGTGGTTTGGTTGCTCAGCATCCACTGGGTCTGTTCCTCAGTACTGAAGAAATTGGGAGGCATCATTTTCAAAGAGCCTCTCAGAGCCCCCCCTTTTTAAAATGGAGTTTTTCATTGCTGTATAACAGAACAATAAGAAACTTATTAGAGCTGGATCATTTTGCCCAGACTATATGTTCTGGTACAAGTATCCAAATGTCTCCATAATGTGGAACGAGGTGTAGTGGGCCGATTCTTCTGTGATTCCAGTCCCACCAGAACACAGAAGGCAGTTTTGAATTTTGAAATGCTGAGAAACAGCTGTTCCTATCTTTAATGAATTCGCTTGCTATGCGACAAAGATCATGCCTCGGTAATTACAACATCCATCAGATTATTTCATTTAAATCCTTAAGTATGTTTTTCATTCTGGAGGAGAGAGAACTGCACAGAGGATTTCTTGGTACATGTTGGGACTAATTTCCCACTTCCATAGGAAATGCAGATCTCAGCTAGGAATGATTCCACAGTGTGAGAAAGAGATGGCTAAGTGAGACTGCTATGGAATTATGAGAGAGCTTTCTTTCAGGTGTCAGAGGGACAGCTGAAGCCTCCAAAACACATCCAGACATAAGCCGCTTTTTTGTTCTGCCTCACTCCCTCCCTTCCCTTCCCCCTCTCTGTCCTTTCCTTCCTCCCTCCCTTTCCTTCTTGCTTGCTTACTTTCTCAACAGGTTCTCATGTGCCCAGGCTGGTTCATAGTCACAATGTGACCCAGGATGACCTTGAACTCTGCCTTCTCTTCTCAAGTGCTGAGATTACAGACATATACAGCCACACCTGGTTTTATGCCATGCCTGGGAAGGAACCTAGGCCTTCACGTGTGTGTGTTAGGCAAGCCTTCTCCCAGCTGAGCCAGTCCACGAGTATTTTACTTTGTGCCTCGGAAGCCACTGATCATTAAACATTAGTTCTGACACTCACAATTATTTCAGCAATTTTTAAATGACATCTGGAATATTCTATTAAAAGGGAATTAGCCTTTTTCTTTAATTTCCAATGCTTAATATAAGTTAGACACTTCTATTTCAATTTATTAAGAAATGGCTAAATAATGCTCTGAGCCATCAAGACAGATAATCACAGAACCATGTGAAAATTAGTCTTTTTCCACTTAAAATATTGTCTGGCATGATGCTTCAAAAATACATTTGAAAAAGAAGCTCCAATCTATGAAGGTTTATGATTCTTTCTGTAACTGTGATAACAGTTAGCTAAACAAAGAGCCGCTTGCATTCGCTGGCTGACGCTTCAAGCGTGCGAACCCACTTCCAGAAAATGTGGGAGGCTCTAACGGCAGCATATTGCTAAAAATTCCTACATCGTGGTTGAGTCCCAAGTGGGTGGTCGGTAAGTGGCAGATTATATGATGATTTTTGTTTTGAAAGGAAGTCAACTTTTGTTGATTATGAGCTCTGAGACATGGCTTCCTGTCTTGCAACCAGTTTGTGCAGCATGAACAGAATTTGTGGATCAATTCTATAGCCAATGAGCGATTAATTGAAACAGTAAAGGGGGCTGGGGACATGGGTAAGTGCAGGGAGAACTGAGGGGCTACAGCTTGGTGGTACAGTGTTCTCCTAGACTCCTTCCACGAGGAGTGAGAGGCTGAGAGCATGTCTCAGCGGTAGAATGCTTGCCTAGAATGTGAGGCCCTGGGTTGGATACCAAGTACCCTGCAAACAGAGCATGAAGCATGCCTGTCACCCTAGCTCTCAGCAGGTAGAGGCAGCAGGGACAGGAGTTCAAGGTCATCCTTGGCTACATAGTGAGTGAAAGGCCAAGGCCAGCCTGGAAGACAGGAGGCTTTGTCCCAAAACAAACATCAGAAACAGGAAAAGTCGGAGGTTATCGGAGAGAAGGAAGAAGCTAAGGAGGCTGTCAGGATGGCTCAGCAGGTAGAAATGCTTGTGATATATGCAAGCCTGAAGACCTAACTCCAATCCTCTGAACTCACATGGTAGAAGGAAGAATTTGACTCTGACCTCCACAATTGGGTTTTGGCATGTGGGACACACACACACTTAAAAAGAAGGGAAAAGAGAGGGAGAAGGGAGAAAAAAGAAGGGGAGAAGCATGACAGAGAGAGGCACACAGAGACAGACAGACAAACGATAGAGGGGGGGGGGAGCGATGTTTCACAGGATCTAAAGAGTTTTTGTTTGTTTGTTTTTTGTGATAACATCCCACCAGGTAGACCAGGCTAGCCTCGAACATGCAATCCTCCTGCCTCAGCCTCCTCAGTACTGGGATTACAGGTGTGCCTCACTGATCTGCGTTCATCTTTGTACTTTGACAAGTTCCTTGTTAGGGTCATTATAGTCCCCCTCCCCTAGATTGTAGGGTCCTCACCTCACATCCTTGCCTTGTTTGTGTCAAGAGCTCCTGAAAGCGCTTTGGGCTTGTCAAACTTAAAAAAGGGAAAGAAATTAAAATATCAAGGCAGCAGAAATGAGTATTTAAAGCACGAAGTGTACCCAAACATCAGTCTGAGGCTGAAAATCAAGTCTGACTTTCTTGAAACTGATGTTAAGAGCGTGAGCGCGCCCCTTTCAAGACGGGGCTGCTTAAATATTGCATGGTGGGGCCCCTCTCCTCAGGAATCACAGCCCGCCGCATTTCATCTCGCGCCTCCATCAAAGGCTGATGGCTTCATCACAGATTCAGAATGTGCATGTTCTGGGCCTCCTGGGGGACAGCTTGAGGAATTAACATTTTTATCACGCAACTGATGAAAATGTAAGATAAAAATAAGGCAAGCTTGATGGAGACAGGACACATGGCTATCGCAGGCTAGCAGGTGATCCATTCTGTGCCTGGGACCAGAATGGGCTTCCAGGAGGAAGCAAAGGACTGACCCCATTTAATAACAACCATTGATAATGACGGTGGCATCTGTCGTGGGCTCAGTGTGGAATGCCCCCCGCTGGCTGATGTGTTTAAACACTTGGTCGTCAGCTGGAGGTGCTGTTATGGGAGGTTTGGAACTTTTAGTGGGTGAAGCCTCGAGGCAGAAATAGGTCACTGGAAGTGATTTTTTTTTTTAAGACAGGGTTTCTCTATGACAGCTCTGGCTGTCCTGGAACTTGTTTTATAGATCAGGCTGGCCTCAAACTCACAGTTTGCTTGCCTCTACCTCCTAAGTGCTTGGATTAAAGACCTGCGCCACCATGCTGGGAGTGACCTTAAAAAAAGACTCATTTTCTTTTTAATCCTGTGTCTGCATGTTTGTTGTGCAATGACTGCAAGGTGCCTATGGATTGCCTGGAGCTGACGTATAAGGTAGTTGTGGGTGCTGGGAACTGAGTTCCAGTCTTCCGCAAAAGTCATCTGACTCTTGATGGGTGCGCCATCTTTCCAGCCGTAGGCTTTGAACTTTGAAAACTTTGGCCCCATTTTCTACCTGCTCCCGGCTTCCTGATCAGCCTCATGCTCCTGAAGTCACAGTGGACTGTATCCCCCAAAACTGTGATCCAGAACAAGCCCTTCTTGCCTTACATTGCAAGGAGTCTTTATTCAGCTTCTGGCTATAGTCAACCCTTCCTCGAGGGCGTGTTGTTTAGAGGATCAGAGAATGCCAATATCACGGTAGGAGAATGAGACAGGAAGGAAAGGTGTCCAATAAAATGATTTGGTGACGAAACAACCTCTTATGTGGACAAGAGGCTTTCTTCCCACTGGGCAACTAGGATTGTTCTTAGATGACATGTTTTGGAGTTACCTCACAGGCATGAGCAAGCCACATGTCTGTGAGCAAAGAGGGCCTTGCTATACTCTTGGTCAAGTGTTTTGGAGTTTTGTTTGGTTTTTGTTCTTGTTTTGAGACAAAATCTCATGTACCTCAGGCTGGTCTCAAACTCACTGTGTAGCTGTCCTAGTCTTTCTGTTGCTCTTTTAAAACACTGACCACAACCAAGAAGAAAGGGTTTATTTTATCTTACAGCTTTCACTTCTTAACTGAGGGAAGATGAGGCAGAAACATAGGGGAATGCTGCATACCAGCTCGCTTCTCAGGGCTCATTCAGCTGCCTTTCTTACACAACCTAGGACCGTCTGCCCAGAGGTGGCACTACCACAGTGGGCTGAGCACTCCTATGCCAACCATTAATCGAGAAAAGATCCCGCAGACAGGCCAATCTGATGGGGGCAATTCCTCAACCGAGAGTCCTTCTTCCCATGTGTGTCAAGTTTGGGTCAAGATGACAAAAACTAACAAGAACAGTCTTGAAGATGATCCTAAAGTTCTGATCATCCGCCACCCTTTGAGGGCAGGGATTACAGGTAGATGCTATGACAGCCACTTTAATACAGTCTTGGGGGATTGAACCCAGGGCTTTGGGCATAGTAGGCAAACACTTTACTAACTGAGCCACAGAGATCCACCTGCTCTGCCTCTTGAGAGCTGGAATTAAAGGTATGCACCACCACCACCCTGCAATGTGTGGTTTTTTTAAAATCTAAAACAAGTTGGGCATAGAGTCATATGCCATTACTTGCAGTACTCCACAGGTAGAGACAGACAGATCTCTGTGAGTTTGAGGCCAGCCTGGTCTACAGAGTGAGTACCCAAGCAGCCAGGGCCACAGTGAGATTTTTGTCTCAAAACAAAAGCCAGTTAGAGAGATGCAAGTGATGCCAGGTAGAGGGATGATTGCCTTGTGCCACTGGCTGCCACACAGTGAGTGCCCAGCATGGACCAAATGCTGGTCTCAGATCTCTACCTATGCTTCTCAGAACACCTGACAACCTCCTGCCTGGAAGTGGTACAGGAGAGTCTTAACCAGGCGGGAGGGGGAATTGGTGAGGCCCTTGAGCCAGCATGGAAGGATGGCCAGGTGTAGGTTCCCCACCCTCCTCCTCGATACTCCTCCATCATCATCCTCAGAAACTCTCCTTCATCCCACCTCTCCTTTAGACCATCTGAGAAGTCTCTGACAGATTTTTTGAGTCCTGAATGGGAGGACCAGATGCTCTCCATGAGAAAGGAAAGCCACATTCTTTAGACTAGAAAAGGCCAGGGCCAGAAAAGGCTGGACCAGCCCAAATGTCAATCAGTGAATGAAAGGATAAACACAAAGCGCGTATTCACAAGTCTGGGCTTAGAAAATAAAACGGCAACACAAAAAGGATATCGAAGATGTGGTGTTCTGATGCGCTGACCGAGGGCACTTGAGATCAGCAGGTGCCAAGTAAGGATTTTCTTTGAAGTCCTAATTTACTGAACTCTACATTTGCCAAAGAAGACCACAGTGCAGTCAGTCTTCTGTCTGAGCAGTCCCAACCAAGGAGGTGAAATCTCAAGGCGCACATGAAGAGAGCAGAAATGAAACGCCGCTTGTGGCAGGATGGCAACTGGCGCATGCGCGTATCTGTAAGCTAGCCTCAATTACGTGTTTTCCTCTGTAAGAGCTGCCATGGTCATGGTGTCCCTTCACAGCAAACCGTAATGGAGACGCTCGCCCTCCCCTTTGCCTGGTTTCATTGTTTATTCTTGAACTCCATTCCTTTCCCTAAAAGTCATTCCTACCCTTCTGAATTGCCTGCGGCCTCTATTTCCTGGTATCTTATACACGTGTCTGGATTTTAACTGGATTATGGGATGTTCACCATAATGCCCATGCCCCAGTGCATGTAAATAAATTCATTTGACCTTTTGCCTTTGATCTCACTGTTGCTGGTCTATTTCAGCTGGTTGGAAGACTCAAGGCGAAGTGGGGAAAGGGAAGGAATTGCTTCACCTCTGTACATATGATGAATTATCATTCACCCATAAAAAGGAACAAAGGACTGGTTTATGCTGTCATGAAAACATGCCACGTGAAAGAAGGCAGACGTAATAAGGGCCACATAGGGTACAATCTTTCTTACATATAATATCTGCAACAAACAGAACCTTGATGAGATACAGCAGATTGCTGGCTATCAAAAGCTCGCCAAAGATGTAGGAAGTGAGTTCTTGCCTAAGAGGAGTGGTGTTTGTTTGTTTGTTTGAGACAGGGTTTCATGTAGCCCAGGCTGCTCTCAAATGTCCCATGTAGCTAAGGATGACCTTAATCCCCTGATCTTCCTGACTCCACCTCCTAATCCTGACTCCACCTCCGAATCCCGTGATTAGCATGAGCTTTGCCCATGCTAGGTGAGCCCTCCTCCAACTGTGCCCCGTCCCCAGCGCTTTGCCAGCAGATTCTGTGTGAGGAGATAAGTATTTGAAAATGGATGGAAGTACCATTTGTACAATGTCATGAATGTTTTTAATGACACTGAATGCTGCCCTTAATGTGGTTAACATGGCAAAGCTCATATTCTATTCATTTTACTACATTAAAAATTCCTAACAAAAATTAATTAAAAAATTAAAAACCGGTGACAGTGGAGATCCCATCACCAATCTCTATATCTATCCAATCTGCTTTTCCCTTCCAGGAACAGAAGAAAGGTCCAGAAGAAGTCCGCCTGTCACCAGCCTTTAGGTTTTGTGTGTTTGAGACAGAATTACATAATGTAGCCCAGGGTCTTCCTTTCTCAATCTCCCTGTCTCAGCCTCCTGAGATTAAAGGTATACATCACCAGATCAAAAGATCCTTTTCTTCTTCTTTTCCTCCTCCTCCTTCTTGAGACAGGGTCCCACTCTGTAGCCATTGCTGGCCTGGAACTCACAATATAGTTCAAGCTGGCCTGCCTAACTAGGCCTCCAGAATCCTAGGCTTAAAGGGGTATATTACCATGATTAGTCTGGCAACTCCTTTTAAAAAACAGGATTTGGCTGGGAAGATGCTTGCTGCAATAGCACAAGGACCTAAGTTCAAATCCCTGAACCCATGTTTTTAAAAAGCCATTGCCCTGGGACTGTAACCCTAATCAAAAGTCCACGGCTAGGGACTTTTATATATGGGGTGGAACCATATATATATATATATATATATATATATATATATATATATATATATATTATACATGTACCAAAAAAATAATAACTAACACAGCCCTGCTGTAGCTGTGTCTATGGGCATACTCATATATTCTAAATAAAAGGCTGTGTTGTATATCTTCCCTTGAGGTTAAGTTTTATCTCTGGAGTTATTGAAGGGGCAGACACAGAACTCTAGGCTGAGAGTGAGTTGGGTGTCTATGGGCCATTCAGATGGCTGCTCAAACACGGAAATGTGTTTCCTCATATACACCAAGCCTAGATTTAGATTGGTGGGGGTGTGTGTGTGCACGGGTGCGTGTCTGTCTGTCTGGGTGCATGAGTGCCCATAGGTGTGTATATGGAAGACAGAAGACAGCCTTGGCTATAGTTCTCCAGGCTTTATTTTTCTGTTTTGTATTTTGGACAGTCTCTCATTTCACCTGAAATTTTCCGAGATTAGGCTGGCTAACCGGCAAACCCTGAAGTTTGCCTGTCTCTGCACTGAGGATTACAAGCATGAGCCACCATATCTGGCTTTTCTAAAAGTGTGTTCTGGGGACTGAATTCTGGCCCATTTCTCTAGTCTTGATCAGCAAGGGTCATGCTATATAACTCAAACTGGCTTTGAATTCAAGGTTCTCCTGTCTCTACTTCCTGAGTGCTTAAATCACAGACATGCACCACCGTGGTTGGCTTATTTCTCCACCCCTGCCAGGGAGAGTCCCTCAAATCATGTAAACGTCTACTCTTCCCTAAAACATATTCCAGGCAAAATAGTAAACATGGAATCTATAATTTAAAATGAAAACAACAAAAACTTCTAGCAGATCCTGAAGGACATGTCTTTGAGAAACCACAGCTGTATTTCAGCTGTATTTTTACTTTGTTGGGGTTGCAAAGGTTAGGGACAGAGAAAGAAGTTGGAAAATGGGAAAGCACATTTGCATGCTATCAGATTTTGAAAAACAAATACTTATACAGTATTGATTTTCCTAACCCATATGCAAATTAGGATGGAGATCCAGGCTGAGAAATTAGGTCGACTTTTACAAAAGGCAATTACTATGTAAGATTTTATTTTTCAGCAGTGTCCCTTATTGTCCAGCCCTTTGGGGAAGATGTTGAAAGGTAGCCAGGCTTATGATGGAGGTAATTATGAGAAGACAGCTAGTTTATGCGTTTTCCTTTCTAAAAAGTATCTTTTATATTTATTTATGGGGGGGGGTGGAGGTTATGTGGTGCCAAAGTGCTTAGTTGTTGGTCAAAGGCCAACCCATGGGATTCAGTTCTTTTGCTTCCACTGTGTGGGTTCCAGAGACTGAACTTAGATCATCAAGTTTGGTGGCAGGCATCTTCACCGGCTTAATGCTCTCACCAGGCCACCATTTCTCATGTGTAAGAGGTACACTTCGTCACCAACAAAGTTAAAGTTGTGGACAGCCTCAGCACATTAGCAGTTTGATAAATTCATGACTTGGTGTGACTCCAAGTTTGCTATCCAAGCAATGCATTGTCTCAGTGCTGTGTCTTCACTAGCACTGGGATTGGGTCCACAGACCTCATTGACATTAGCAGGACATTGCATTATGTAGTAAGACACCTCTTCACCTCCACTGCTGCTGGATGCCCAAGTCCAAACCTTCACTTCAACACCTGATACAGGTCAGTGGCTAATGGATGTGACTAGGGGTGCAATGCTAGCTACTGCACCTGGCTACCAGTAACCAGATGGCTCCTCTTGGTTCCACTGTTTTGAATTACCAGCTTCCAATTAAAAAATCTAGTTGACTACATCTGACTGGTCAAATTTAGACCACATGACTTCAGAGTCGTCGCAAGGAAAGCTGAGGAAGTGGCTGTCAAGCTTATTATTTATTTTTAATGTAGAAAGTGGCTCCAAAAAGCTGGAGGAGGGGCTGGGAAGATGGTTTCGCAGACGAGGGCGTCCACAGGCAAGGCTGATGACCTAAGTTCTGTCTTCAGCACCCATATATCAGAAGGAGAGTACTGACTCCTAGGAACTGTCTTCTGATCTTCACATGTGCACTGTGGCATATATCCCCTCAGATAAATAAGTGTAAGAAAATAATTAAAAAAGAAAACAGGAGATGGCTCAGAGGGTAAAGTGCCTGCTGTCTGATCTGTAGAACACACAAAATGTCAGGTATGGTTGCTCACGCCTGTAATCTCAGCACTCAGGAATAGGGGCATCAAGAGTTCAGAGATTCACTCACCAGCCAACTTAACCTCGTTTGTGGGTGGCAGACCAATGAGAGACTCTATCTCGATAAACAGGGTGGACAATCACTGAAGAATGACACCCTACATTGACCACTGGCTTATGCATACACACACACACACACATACACAGGCCACTAAGAGTGAATAGAGTTGGATGAACCCTTCACAAAAGCAGATAATCATTAGCACATGGACAGATATTTGACATCATTAGTCATCAAAGAACTAAAACTTAAAACCACCTTAGGAAGCTACTGTTCTCTTACTCCACATGCTAAACATGAGAAGACTGGGCACAGCAGTGTGCATAAGATGTATCTCTCCAAAAGTTCAGGTGTTCAAGACTTTAGTTCCCAGTTAGTGGGGCCAGTCACTGAGAGGTAATTGCATTATGAGGGCTCTGAAATAGCCAATGGGTTGATAGATCCATCGGCTCCTCATTCTCTCTCTCTCTCTCTGATTTGGTTTTGGGTTTGGGTTTTTTTTTTTCAAGATAGAATTTTGCTGTGTATCCCTGGCTGTCCTGGAACTCACTCTGTAGATCAGGCTGGCCTTGAACTCACAGAGATCCACCTGCCCGCTGAGTGCAGGGACACCACCCTAGGGTGGCTCCTCACTTTCTGGTGGTGGAGTCACAGCGGTTGGTGGCTCCTTAGCCTGCCCCTTAGCCCTTAGCAGGGCATCAGGCCTTGCCCCAGGCTCATGCTTTCCATTCATCCTGCCCCCACTATCAACAGATCTTTGTTAAACTTTCCTTGAATTATCACAGTATCATTTTGATCTCCGCACAGTCCCATCTAACCAGTCTCCAACTTTGCCTTTCTCCTGGTGTGGCACCTGAAGTTTAAGTTATCTCATCCCAAGGTGGGTCACCTGCCTAAATCAATCGGATCTTTCTCGGGTTCTTCCAGTCCAAGCAGAGCAGGTGACACTTACTGGGAAGCTATTCTGCTCACTGTCCACTGTGAGAAACAAAGATCTCCACTTCACAATAAGAGCACCGGGGTAGTGAAAGCGAGTGCTTATTTCATGGCTTTGCAAAGGTAAGTGTCTGCCTAGAATGGTGGGCACACTGGCTGAGCACGGAGGGCGGTCTTTAAGCCCTGATGCCTCACCATTCATCCCTTTCTTACAGAGTGATGGAAGGAGACAATCTTACATGTCATCTCCATTTTTATCTTCCCCTCTGTTGCTTACATTTGCTTTAAAACAAAGCAAAACAAAACAAGAACCATGTGTGAGTTCATCTTTATATTTTCCATCCTGAGTGTTCTGAGGTCTTTTAGACACGTGACCTCACAAGCAAGTGTTGCTGGTAGTCATTTATTGCTCTAAACTACTAGTTTAGGGTGTACGTGTGTGGCTTTGCAGAGCTTGCTTTAGGGGTGAACTAGACTGGCCGGCATTAGCAGGGTCTAGTGTTCTCTCTTCCTTTGTAGCTGGAGCTAAGCTGGCTCCAGGCACTTTAAAAAAAATGAAACCATTAGGTTCTCTTTCTCACATCTACCACAATGAAAGGCAAATGCTCATGACAGCAGGCCTCCTGGCAGCCATCTTGTGACCATGAAGGAAATCAGCATAAGGAGAAAAACAGCAAACAGAAAGAGGAAGCCTGAAGAAACAGCAGGGAAACTGAGTCAGATTCTTCTCAGGACCTCACTATCATGCAATAGAAAATGATCTTCATATTTAGCTCATGTTGGTCTTTCAGCCATTGGCCTTCAAGAGACTTATTAAAAACAGCGGTCCCCCTCCCCCCACTTCTCATCCTAACATTCTGCTTTGTTCTTTACTCATTAGCATTTCTCTCTCTGCTATACAATGGCTGCAACCACTTTTAGAATAAGAATCTAGTGCTTATCTTCCATGGCAGCCTTTACAACGACCTATCTTCTTGCCCTCCAGCCTGCCTCCATCTTTAATGTGTCAGCAATCCAGCTCCCTGGAAGAAAGTACCAGAAAACGATTGTTGAGTTGGACTAATTAAAGATGTGTATCACTGGTGGGATTGTCTCTTTGGAACCAAAAAATTAATTATGTTTCTTTGGCTTGGTGACCTTATGTGGAAAACAAACCAACAGATACACCTCGCGTTTGTTTTTCCAGCTGCTGTTCTCCCGGCGAATGGTCTCCAGTCCTGCTGCTGGTTTTTGTCTTGGATTTTGTAAGGACCGGAGAACCACTGTTTGGTGAGATCTAAAGAAAGGGACTTTGGACATTCAAAAGTACTTTGACAGGGCCCACTCTGCTCCTGAGTTATGCATCTGGGAAGGAGACATGGGGATCGAGAACCAAAAAGCTAAGGCCTGGAGGGCTACCTCCTGAAGACTGGCTCAGACTCTGCCAACTGCAAATGTGTTGAACATCTGAGGCCAAGCCAGACAACCTGAGTTGAATCCCCAGAACTTACATGGTAGACTGGGAGGACTGACCCCAAAGCCATCCACTGATCTACACACACACACACACACACACACACACACACTGGCACATTCAAACACAAACAAACAAAGAAATAAATGCAATAAAAATTTAAAGAGAAATGGACATGTTAGAAAAATGAGGGCTGGAAAGACATCTTAGTTGGTAAAGTACATGCCTTGCAAGCATCAAGACCTGAGTTTGATAACCAGAAATGTAAAAACAAGAACATAATAGTGCACATTTGATCTAGGGGAAGCAGAAAAAAACACCTTAACTCACAGGCTTGCCATCCTAGCCTATCTGGATAGCTTCAGCCAATAGAGACCTGTCTAAAAGGAAGTAACTGCTTTGCTGATGATACCCTAGGCTGTCTCCTGTCCTACATACACATGTGTACACTTGTGCATATACACCCTTCACACACATGTGCACACATGTACACATTTTAAGAATAGGAGACTGAACTCACTCTGGTGGCATATACTTTAATCTCAGCATTTGGAAGGTGAGACAAAATGATCATTAGTTTGAGGTCAGCCTGTGCTTCATAGGGAGACCCTGTCTCAAAACAAAAATGAAACAGAGATTGGGAGATGGCTCAGTCAGCAAAGTGCCTATTACTGTCCATAACTCCATCTCCAGGATATCTGACTCTCTCTTCTGGCCTCCACAGGTACCTGCACTTCTGTGCACATACCCACACACAGGAAAAATGACTTAAAATTTATATTTTAATCTTTAAAAAAGAGAACTATCACCAGAAATGGTGGCTTCCATTCGTAATCTCAGCACTCAGGAGGCAGGGAAAGTCAAGCCTATCTCTGTGAGTTCAAGGCCGCTTGCTCTACTGAGTGGTTTCAGGACAGCCAGGGATACACAAAGGAACCATGTCTCAAAAGTAAGACATAATACAGTCTCAGAGAGATTCTTCTTCAGGTTACAGTTCATTATAGCAGAAGGATACAAATTAAAATAGCCAAGAAAATAATCATAACATTTCCAAAGAAAGATCTTCTAACTTCTCTGTTGCAGTGGGAAGTCCTCAGTTTTCCCAGATGTGACATATGACAGTTGCCCTGGGTATTGCTATACAAAGAGAGTCCCCCAAACTTAGGTATTTTGACACAAGTAGCCTAGGCTGGATTTGATCTCATAATCCTTCTTCCTCAGCTTTCCCAGTATAACACCAAGCCTCACATGTTCACAATATTTTTCTCTGCATATTTGTCTCTATTGGTATTGGAATTGAAATCATGCAGGACCTTTTGCATATTAGGTAAATATTATACCACTGAGCCACACCCCAGCCCCTCACTGGGGGATTCTAGGCAGGTGCTCTGCCACTGAGTCACACTCCAGCCCCTCACTGGGGGATTCTAGGCAGGGGCTCTACCACTGAGTCACACCCCAGCCCCTCACTGGGGGATTCTAGGCAGGGGCTCTACCACTGAGCCACACCCCAGCCCCTCACTGGGGGATTCTAGGCAGGTGCCCTACCACCTGCCTCCAGCTCTACTTAAATTGAATTGCTGAGCATCTGTCCATGTCCACCTAACAATACTGTACATCACCCATTGACCTCATGATGGACATTTGAGATCTCTGCAGAACGGGACAGTTAGGATAAAGCTGCTGAGACTGTGAATTCCACAACTGTAATGTCTGTACACACTCCTCCCTCCTGTCTGCTGAAAGAATATTCTGGGTCACTGGGCAGGGTAGACACTAATAGACACTGGCAGTTCTCAAAAGTGGTTGTTTTTATTTATTCGCCAGAGGCTGTCTGAAGCAATACTTTGCAGTGAGTCGGGACAAGTAAATCTTAAGTTTTGGAGAAGTGGATTCTGTGCTGAGACAGATCTAGCACCCTTGTGTAAGAGGGTTATGGGCACTGAGGGGCACAAGACCAGTTTGTTTTTATTGTGCTCATCTACCATATTCAGCTCCTGGAAAGAGATACTCAGATGAGGTCTCCTCCAGAAAGACCAAATTCACTGTCTCCCTTGGTTCCACGGCTGCTTGTTGTGGTAAACCACCTGACTGAAGCAACTCAAGGAAGGAAGGGTTTGTTCTGGCTCACAGTCTGAGGGCTCACAGTCCATCACGGTGAGAAGGACCGCCAGGCAGTTGGTCATGTTGTATCACAGTCAGGAAGCAGAGATGAATGCTGGGGCTTGCTTTCTCCTTTTTATTCAGTCTGAGATCCCAGCTCAAGAGAAAATGGCACTCATGGTTAGAGTAGCTCTCCCTGCCTCAATTAACCAAATCTATAAACTCCCTCACAGACGTGCCCAGAGATTTGTTTTCATGGTTATTTTAAATCCCTGCAAGTTAAAAGTTAATGTGAACTATCACTTTTGCCCTGCCCCGACTCACATGCCCCCCCCCCCATTGTGTTGTGTAAGACTTTTTTAAGGGAGACACCACCACAAACACCTATTCTCCTCAGACAGGGAACCAATGGCAGACCAAGGTAATGACTCCAAAGTCTAACTTGATGAATGAATGACTTTACTGAGGTTACTTACAGAAGTATGGTGAGGGGTTACTCACAGAAGCTGGGAATGGCTCAAAGACAGCTGCGTTACCAAAACTCCACCCCAGTATGAACTGATGAGAGGTGCAGCCCTGGAACCCAAGGCTGGCAGAAGCTCAAGTCAAAGAACCTTTTCCACGCATGTTGGCTCCTCACCAGTTTTTTCCATTAACATAAGCTTGGAGATGGCTTCATGTATCTGGTCAGATTCCTGAGACATAAGCTGCTCATTGGCTGCTGGGTCTTAACAAACTCCCCTTTCATGTTCTCTGAGTCTTAAAAGAAAAGAAAAGATTTATTTATTTTTACTGATGTGTATATGTGTGCCTGCATAAGTTTGTATGTGCTATATGTGTGTAGAAGTCTGTGGAATCCAGAAGAGGGCATCAGATCCCCTGGAGTGCCTAGAAGTTGCCATGTTTGGGCTAAGATTCTCTGTGAGAGCAGAAGGTACTCTTGACTGCTGAGCTGTCTCTCCAGCCCTGGACCCTTCTGAGTCTTATCAGCTTTGTGGGCATTGTTATACAATGCAGTAACACAGACATATATACTTTCTATTCTCTGTCTCTGTCTCTCTCTCTCACACACACACATACACAGAGAGGCATGCATACACACACACAGAGAAACATGAGCAAACTCACATGCTACAGAAACACACACACACATAGAAAAACACACACACACACGCACATGCACACACAAACACTTCTTGGTGCCTTTGTAGCAAATGGTTAACAAAGAGCCTTCTTCCCAAGACCCGAGAACACAGAGGGTCCAAAACATGCCCAGTGTTTCTTCATCTTATCAGATCCTGCATTAGTTCCCTCCAACTGAATCTGAGATAGTCATAGAAGTCACATCTCCGGGAGTAAATTAAAGTTTTTGGATTTCAGGGGACTTACGAAGGTACGTTTATGGATAAAGAAACCGTCAAGAGGTTGGGGACAGGCTCTCCGCCAACTCCTCTCTGCTCCAGAGTATCTGTTGGCAGGTAGGATGAGGTGGCTAAAGGTTTACAATTAATGTAATGAATGTCATTCCGTGGGCACCCTGCAAAATTGCCAGCTTAGGAAGGCTAAAGTGAGATCTTGTCAGCTCACATCTTAAGCTCTGTGATTAACCAACTACATGACTTGAAGCCACAAAAAAAAAAGTGTGGAATATTCTCCGGCAACCCTGAGGGCTCATTGGCATCTGCAGTGGGATGTGGGAAGAGTGTCAAGATGTGGTTGCTGCCAGCTTTGAAGAAGACAGGGCAAGGGGCTGGGGAGATGGTTCAGTGGTTAAAGCACTTGAGATGCAAGTGTGAGGAGCTGAGTTTAAATCCCCCAAACCCACAAAAACTTGGGTTTATAGTGTGTGTCTTTGTTATAATCTCTGCACTGCTATAGCTAGTTGGGAATGGAGACAGGAGAATCCCAGGAGCTTTCAGAACAGTTAGCCTGGTTTGTGGAATGGAAAAACCCTAGCTCAGACAAAGTAAAAATGAGGACACATACCCAAAGTTGTCTTCTGACTGCCACATGCACACTGTGGCATGTGTGAACCTCATATGAACACACACATATACACCCATGCATGCACATATGCACACACAGAGAGATGGTTTTAGAAAAAATAATAATACAAGATAAAACTAAAAAGTGGCACACTAAGTCTCAGATCAGATACCTGTTCGTGACCCCGGGACACCTTCATCACATGGTTGGGTTTCACCTTTTTTAAAGATCAAAAAAATAATTAAAATATTATATTAATGATGTGTGTGTGGTACATGAAGATGAATATGCAGATGTGTTCCTATGTGCATTTGTATAGAGGCCAGAGCAAAACTTTGCATATTTTTCTCTGTTGCTCTCCACTTTACAACTTCCTGAACAGGAATTTGCTTTTTTAGCTAGGCTGACCAGCCAGTGACTTTCTGGAATCAGCCTGTCTCCACCTTCAAAGTCTACACACACGCACACACACACACCACCACCACCACCACGTCTGACTTTTACATGGTTATTAGGGATTTGAACTCAGGTCCTCATCCTTGCAGACAAACAGCTCTTACTCACTGAGCCATCTCCCCAGCTCCTGGGTCTATCTTTCATGGTTCTGTTTCTGTTTTGCATTTGTGTCTGAGAGCCCACTCTCAGCCTTGCATGTAATTTATGGGTATACACGTATAATCATGCTGGTATTATATGCTTGCACATAAAACTTGGCTACTTCAAATCTCATTAGTTTTCAGTTTGGTAAATCCCCTCCCAGGATTAACCTGACAAAGAAATGGTTTGCTCTCTAAGAATCTAGTAACCACACATCTGCCTTCTGGAGCAGTTGCTTAATTATTAAATACACTTAGGGCTCCTTGGGAGCTGACTTTCTATCTTTTTGTTTGGCAAGGAAGCACATTAATTAGCTACTATCATTCTCTTCTTGTTTGAGAGTAAAATGTCCTCCTGTTCTGTGACTTTTCCTGGGGGGGGGGAGTGAACAACCATCTCCTCACCCCAGATAGAGAACCAGTGATAGGCCAAGACAGATTCTACTGAAGTCCAACCTGATCAATGGGTTTATTTACAAAGAGCTTGGATGATTCAAAGGCAACTGCATCAACAAAAAATTTAACCTCAGTATGAGTGACAGATGACTCATAAAAACTACATCTCCTTGGGCTGGAGAGATGGTTCAGCAGTTAGGAACATATGTACTGCTCTTGCAGAGGACCCAAGTTCAATTCCCAGCAACCATGCTGGTCAATTTACAATAATTTGTGACAATGCTCCAGTGGATTTGATGCCCTCCTCTGGACTCCACAAGTACACTTAGATGTGCACATACCCACAGGCAGACAGACACACACAGTGACACAGAGACACAGAGATGCACAGACACACACACAGAGGGAGAGGGAGACGGAGAGAGAGTTAAAAATAAAATAAATCTTTAAAAAGAAAACTGCATCTCTGGAGATCCAGCTCAACAGATCTGAGGCTCTCATCTCTCCAACAGTTGTTACTACTTATATAATTTTGGGAAGACCCTTGTGAATCCTGTTAGTTTCAGGAACCTGCAGGATTTGTAAATAGTTTGCTACCTGAGCCTCTCAGGTTTTGTTTTGGGGCTTAATGATCCTCCCTCCAGGACGGAATGTTGGAAACTCTTACAGGGCACCTCCACAGGTTCATGTGCTTGTGTACTTGGCAGCCAGCTGGTGAAGCTTTGTGTGGAAATTGCAGAAATTTTGGGATGGCTAGCTTCGCAGATAGACATAAGAACGTAGACACTTAGGCTGGCTCAGCTTCCAGCCCATGTACAGCCACAAATTCCATCATGTTCTCTCCAAATCAGTAGACTGCATTCTTTAAAACTGTGAGCCAAAATAAACCCATCATTCCTTGGGTTGCTTCAGTCAGGTGTTTTATCACAGTGCTGAGAAAATCAACTAATACTTGTTCACTCATCTGTTAGTTCCGTTGGTTGTTCTCTGGACAGTACCATATCAGAGTTGTTCATCAACTTGTGAGGTCACCTGACACTAGGCATTTGCATAGGCAAATACATAGGCATTTGCATAGGTACATAGTAATGTTTCAGTGAGATATCTAAGGGTATATTTTAGTTAAACCTACCTTTTGCTTTCAGAAAAGTAAGATTTTGTTTGTTTGTTTTAGACAGCGTCTTGTGTGTTCCAGGTTGGCCTTGAACTCGACATGCATAACCTTGAACTTCTGATCCTTCGGCCTCCACTTCCTGAGTCTTAGGATCATAGGCATGAGTACCACCATACCCAGTGCTGGGGTGTGAACTCAGGGCTTTGAACATGAAAGGCAAGCATTCTGTCAACTGAGCCGTACCCATACCTCTGCCAAATGAGTTCCATGAATTGGGTTCACAGTTCATAACTAAGAAAAATTGAAGGAAACATCAGGGAAAATTGTAGGCCTGGAGAATCAAACTGAACATCTTGGGAGCTTCCCTAATGGATACTTGCGCTATTATATGGACAGACCCCAAGAGCACATGGGTATCATCCTGTAGTGCAGCTAATTCATCTGGGTTGGACATGACCATTACCACGTCTGATCAGAGCAGCTGTGATGACCTACACTAGATGCTCATAGGCCTGGGCTTATTGACATTCGTTAATGGTGGAGATGGATGAGGGAGACACACAAGATGCTCACAAGGCCCTTCCTCTCATTATATAAGAAGTAAACCGTTGACTCGGGAGAGACTCTGCAGGAGTATAGATACCCATACACTGCCCAGGAAAACCTTTCATTGATGTAGCCTTTCATGAGTCATCCATGCTTTGTGTGAGGCTCTTCAATGATGTCATTATCTGTAAGCTGACATCTCAATACTGCAGTTTCCAGAGTCACCCATGCTACTGTAAGCAACCCCAGTAAACTCTTTGTTTCACCTTCGTGGATGCAAGCCATTCTTTGTTCTAACAGTGTCCTCTCTGTTTGAATTGAATTGATTGTGTGTGTGGTCATATGCGAGGATGCATGTGTGTATGCAGACTAGAGGACAATCTTGTACCATTCTTTAGTCCTTATTCACCGGCTTTTGAGATAAGGGTTCTTACTTACCTGTAACTCTGTAACCCATTGAGCAGGCTAGTCTAGCCGGCCAGCAAGCTCTAAGGACCCTCCTGTCTTCATCTCCCCAGCTCTAGGATGACAAGGGCACACCATTGTGCCTGGCTTGTGTTTGCATGGGCTCTAGGGATTGAACTCTGGTCCCCATGCTTGTAAAGCAAGTGCTGTACTTGCTTAGCAATCTCCTTAGCCCTCACCTCCCTAATTTTGTCCTGATTCTTCATACATCAAGAGAAAGTGAATGCAATCATCTGGCCAATCCTATGGCATGCTTGTTTCTAATGAGCCACCTGCAGCCTCCCCAGGCCAGAAACCTCTAAGCAGATATGGTGGGCATCCTTTGAGTCACTACAAAGCTTCCCACTCTGGCTTACTTTTAAAAAATATTCTTTTGTTTATTCTTTTACAATGTCATACATGTAAACAATGTTTCTTTTATTATATTCATCCCCAATTTCTACTCCCATTCCTGACAAGACACCCCAACATGTCCTCCTCTCCCATTCATCTATCTATCTATCTATCTATCTATCTATCTATCTATCTATCTATCTATCTATCTATCTATCTATCTATCTATCTATCTTGGTAACCTACAATTGCTGCTCGTTGGAGCATTGACAGATGTTGGTTAGGCAACCACAGCTGCAGGGAATTCAGTGGCCACGTCTTGTCTAGAAGACAGCGTTTCTCAGCACTTCTCTACATCCTCCAGCTCTGGCTTCTACTGGGTTCTCTGAGCCTTGTGGGGATTCATATAGATGTCTCATTTAGGACTGAGCACTCAATAGTCACTTTTTCCACAGCACTTTGACCAGCTTCTGAGGCTCTGCCCCAGCTGCTAACCTTCAGAAAGGGGCTTCCTTGCCAAGGTTGTAGGCAGCACTAATCTCTTTAAATATTTACCGAGCAGGTTGACAAGATGTCTACTTTTTGCAAGACAAGAGTAGTAGGCTCCTCTCTAGGACCTGTGACCTTCCAAGCCATGAACTTTTAATTGAGTTAACAGTACCAGCCATGAATTCCCTTCTCTAGAATGGACCAATACAAAAGCAATTGGTTACCCCATAAACTTCATGCCGCTAGTGCCCTAGTGTGCACATATTGCTTGGCAGGCTGTTAGTGACACGCAGGGTTAGTTGCTGGGCAGTACCAATGATGTCCTGTAGTCCCTAGTGGCCTTCATAGATCTTCTTTAGACCTATGAAAACTAGCCTTGGCCTCCTATTGAGACTCAGCTAAAGTTATATTCCCAAGTCCCTTGTTAAAGAAAATATGAACAAAGATTTTACTCATTGAATTACTTTTATGCTACCCAGTCCTTATTCATCTCCCCCTAAGCACAAGATATTTCTCCACTGAGGTCTTCTCACATTCTGCACTCTTTCAGTGCTGAGTCTTTTTAGGGCCCAACAGGGCCTGCCTGCTGTTACATGGAGTAAATGATTGATGGGCTGTTTACAGATTCACAAAGACAAGATAGGTGGGCCTGAGTTATGTAAAGAAGGTGGCTGAGCAAGCCAGGGGGAGCAAGCCAGTAAGCAGTATTGCTCCATGGTCTCTGCTTCAGTTTCTGCCTCTCTCAGTGATGGACTGTAGTCTGTAAGCTAAAAGAAACTGTCAGGCTGATTTGGGTTATAGTGTTTATGGCAGCAACAAAAACGGAACTAGACTAGTGTCTCAATACCCAAAAAAAGGAGGCAGATACTCACCTGTTGGAGCTGCCTGCAAGTTACGCAGAGAGCTCCAGAGTTCCAGTTTCTGTGAGCTGTCTCCTCCACTGGGGTGGGCTTCACTGATGCAGCTAGCTGCCTCTGGGTTCTCCCTGCTCCTATAAGTCACCCCTCATCCATCTGGGGCTGGCTTACAGAGAGTTAGTCCATTATCCTCATGGTGGGTGCTTTACCTGCAAATGCTCATTGCAACGAGTTATTGGTCTGTTCCAGGCCTCTGGCTTCTGCTACACCATCAGTGCTGGGTCTTCACCCAGACTTCTCTGGGACAACCTGTTCTTACCCTGTGTCACACAGGTCCTGCGGCTTTGGATCAGCAGGACTAAGGCAGAGGGGACATTTTTATTTAAAGCACCACACCCATATCCCTAAAACTCACCCCAATAAATCTGTTGTTTCCTCAAATAGGACTTTTGGGGTGCTGCTATTTTGATTTATCATCAGTTCCAGACCTGGGATGTGTTTATTTAAGACTCCCCAGGAAGAGTCACGTGATGCATATCCCCTGTGCACAAAGCCAAACTCTGAAGGGCTTGGGCTTCTATGGATAGCAGATGAAAGCTTGGAATCCAGAGGCACTTCTGACATCTCTCTGGCTGGAACCTCCAAAAATCCTACTCTGGGCTAAGAACTTGAGATGGGCAATGGAGTCAAGGGCTGAAAGTGAACTAGTGGTATATTCATCACTTCTTGTAACCATGGCAAAAATACACATGCACACACACACACACACACACACACAAACCAGATGCGGTAATGCAAGCCTGTCATCCTAACACTCAAGAAGCTGAGAAAGGCTGGGCTGCATGGCAAGACTCCTCAACAACAGAGGAACTGTCCCAGCAAGTGAGTGTGGATGGGACAGAGTCCCAGCCCCACGAGGGAGAAGGGAGACCAGGGTGAGCTGGAGAGATCTCCATTCTCTAAAGATCCCTCCAGTCCTGCAGGTCACTGAAAAGTCACAGCCTAACCTGGGCCAGATGAGCTCCTGACTGTGGCCTCCGGGACTCAAGGGTCAACCCTGCCCCTGTACTGTTTATTCTCCTCAGGGCTCTCCTGAGGAGCTCAGAAGAAAAACACATTATCACATTTCTGCTCCTCTCTCCAGTCTCTTCAAGTCATACTCCTAAGCTACCTCTGTAGGGATTTATTTATTGAGGGGGAGGGGGATATATTTCTATGTGATTTGGGATCATTCAGTAACTTTCCAGAAATGCATTAACGGCTGCCTGCCTTTTTATGTAAATATTGTTTCCCCATTATAATAATGATAACGATATTTACCGTTTATTAAATATGTACTGTATGCCAGGCGCTGCAACCAGGGGCGGATGGAAGCTGTTATTGTCCTCATTTTTCAAACGAATAAACTGAAATTCAAATAAATATCTCATGCAAGGTCACTTCTGAATTGATGTTGTCAAATCTGTCTGTCTCTGGGAGATGACAAAGAAAATGAGATGCACAAAGCCATTCCCAGCCCCACTTCCCTGGTCTGTGTGTGTGTGTGTGTGTGTGTGTGGTGTGCCTGCCACAGATCAACATCACATAGTTTTCTGTAATTGCTCTCCACTTTATTTCTTTGGGACAGGGTCTCATGGTGAACCCAGAGTACACCAGTTCGCGCAGGGTGGCTGGCCAGCACGCTGCAGTGACGTGCCTGCCTCTGCCCCATGGCTCTGTGGACATGAAGGTGAATGGCCCCACACCTGGCTTTTTACGTGGATTGCTGGGGCTTCAGATGTAGGTCCTTGTGCTTGCTTGTGCGAGCAGCACCTTCCTAAGTGAGCTGTCTCCCCAGCCTTGTGTTCCCCTTCCAGAGAGTGTGGAAAGCTAACTCACTCATTGACATCTCTTGTACATGGGTGTGGCCAGGTGACCAGTTTTGACCACGGGATGTAAGCACAGAGTCTGAGGAGAGGCTTGGAGCAGATTCTGCCATTTGTATTTCTCCCTTTGTTCTGCCTGGAACATTGGCCCAGTACCCAGAATCAGAGGAGCCATGTTGCGGGGGAAGATGTTAACATCATAATGCCAAAGATGGCGGAGCAGAAAGGAGAACAGATCTGGATTTTTAAATGATGTCATGAGCTACTCACTTCAGGATAATTATTTTATGAGGTAAATAAACTGGTTTAATGCAATGTTTGTTGTTGGCTGGGTTTCCTTAAGCAGACACTGAGACTAACTTTCAAGATCCACAGTTACCAATTAAACTCTCTCCTCCCAAGTTGCTTCTGGCCAGCGTTCACCACAGCAACAGAAAAACTGAACTAGAACAGAAGAGGACTCTTTTTTTTTTTCCAGTGGTGTAGCCACTGGTAAGTTGTTCATGCTTCTGTAAGGAGAAGCAACCTCCCCCCACCCACCCACTCAACACACAGGCAACCCTGATTAAACCCAATGGGTCCCACAATAATAGCAACAAAAACATTAAAAATGTCCCCAGCAAACTGCAGTGTTTATCGTTAAAAATACTTCTTTACATCTGTTTATTTGTATATGTGCACACACGTGACTGTACCATGGTTTGTGTGTGTGTGTGTGTGTGTGTGTAAATCAAAGGACAACTTGTGAAAGGAATTTCTCTCCTTCCACCATGTGGGTTTCAGGGATCAAACTCACATTGTCAGACTTGGTAGCAAGCATCTTTATCCCCTAAGCCATCTTGTTGGTCCCATAGCATTCACCTTTAAAACGGAAATAAAAATATTATTTACCTCCTGGCACTTTAGTTGGGACCAAACAAGTTAATACCTGTAACTGGGCAGCACACAGTAAATGCTCACTAATAGTTATGTTGGTGATGATGTGTGGTGGTATTGGTTATAGTTCTTGATGTGACAAAAATCTGACAAAGGTAACATAAGTGGGAAATGGTTCCATTGTTAAGAGTGCTTGCTGCTTTTCCAGATAACCTGAGTTGGGTCCCCAATGCCCACATCAGGTGGCTCACAACCATATGTAAATCTGGCTCTAGGAGATCTGATTCACCCTTCTGGTTTCAGCAGGTTCCTGCACGCACACACACACACACACACACACACACACACACACACACAAATAATAAAAATCACACACACACACATAATAAAAATAAATATTTTAAAATATAAAAAAATAAAGATCCACTTAAGGAAGGAAAGGTTTGTTTTGGCTCGTGGTTTGAAGGTACACAGTCATCGTGGTGGGGAAGGCAGAGCAGTGGGAGCATGGGAGCCGGTGCATCCACAGTCAGGCAGCAGAGAGTGATGAATGTTGGTGGTCAAGTCACTTCCTCCTTCTTGTTCAGTCCGGGATCCCAGCCCGTGGAGGCTGGTGCCACTCTACTCACCTTCAGGTAGGTGCTCCCTCTTAAGTTAGACTCTTCTGGGAGCTCCTCCACAGACAGCATAGAGGTGGGTCTCCTAGGCGACTCTAAATCCTGTCAGGCTGACAATCAGGATTAACCCACAGGAACGATGACTAATGTTACAGTCAGTGCATGACAGTAGAAAGAGCATGCGTCTAAGGCTGGGGGTGTATTCCTGACACCAGTGCTCGCTGGCAGCATGCCTGGATTGCTCAACCTTATGGAACCCCTGTTTTGTAACAGGGAAAATAGGGATTAAAAATATCTGTGATATTGCTCAGGGGATTAAGTCACACCAAGTCTGCTAAATGCTGGCACTGGGACCACTCGGAGACGCAATCTCTCCTGGGAATTGGGTTCTGTTTTTTGGCAAATACAGAGGAACAGGTTTCAAACTGAAAATATTGATTCAGAACTTATTTTGATCTCAGCCTACAAGGAGCATTAATCTCCCTCTCTCTGTATATAGATCTATATATAGATATATAGATATCTTTCTCTTTCTTCCTTCCTTTCATTCCAAATCACTTGAGAGTGCAAAAACCAGGCTGCTAAAGTAGTTGGTAACTAGCCACACATGGCACCATCTCCCCTCAGAAAGAGTGACTCGGGTTGAGGGTGGTGGTGCTTGCCTGTATTCCTAATCACTGGGGAAGTTGAGGCAGGAGGATTCCAAGTTCAAGGGTAGCCTGGGCTACGTGCTGAAAACCTATTTGAAAACAACCAAAGTAGCTCAGGATATCTACCCCAGAAATGCCATAGCCGGATTCAGATGCTGCCCACTTATACCCAGGGCAGACGATGCCACAAGGGGAAGCTGACTTTATCCCAAGGCACCTTGGTTGATTCATTGGTAAAACCAGCATCAGTGAGGACCACACAGGAGAGTGTATCCATACCCAGTAATCAGCAGATGCTGGGCTGCTGGACTTTGTCTAATGTAAGCTGACACTCTCCTGAGATTCTGACTCTCTGAAATTCTTTTTTGAAGTGAATTAATTATGTGTGTGGTGTATGCATATATGTATATAGGCTTATGCTCATGCATGTGAAAGCTGAGGAAGACAATGGGGGGTCTTCCTCTATTACTCTCCATCTTACTGCTTTGAGACAGGGTCTCTCACTGAACCGGATGTACGTTCACTGTTTTGGCTAGGCAGACTGTCCTGGTGAACCCCTGACATGCACCTGTCTCTGCCCCCTAATGCTGGGGTTACAAGCATTCAACGCCATGCCTGGCTTTTTTACTTGAGTGCCAAGGATTTGAATTTAGCTCCTTATGTTTGCAGAGCAAGCACACTTAGCCACAGAGCCATCTCCCCAGGCTCTTAATCAACCTTTAAAAATTATTTTTATTCATGTGCATGTGTGTCCGTCTATC
The DNA here is from genome assembly GCA_028658305.1 of Pachyuromys duprasi. Lineage (NCBI taxonomy): Eukaryota > Metazoa > Chordata > Mammalia > Rodentia > Muridae > Pachyuromys > Pachyuromys duprasi. The sequence goes on from CM053751.1 coordinate 16,890,289, forward strand.
TGAGTATAAGTGCCACATGGAGGCTAGAAACAGGTGTCAGATCCCCTGGAGCTGAAGTTGCAGGTGGTCATGAGCCACCCAATGTGGATTCTAGGAACAGAACTGGAAGAGCAGCAAACACTCATAACCACTGAACCAACCGGCCCTTGGTTAACTTTTTGATGTGTATAAATGTTCATGTATGTGCAGGAGTATGCATGTGTATGTGTGCACACCAGAGGCCAACTTCTGCCATTCCTCTAGAGTCATCTACCATGCTCTTTGAGATGGGCTTTCTCACTAGTTGGGACCTCGCCCGATTAGACTGGCCAGCCACAAAGTCCCAGGAAATCCACCTGTCTTTGCCTCCGCCACCAGGAGATTCGACGTTCACACCACCACACCTGGCTTTTTATGTGCATGCACCTTAAGGATTGAACACTGGGCCTCAGGCTTGCAAGACAAACAACTTTATTGACTGAGCCATCTCCTCAGCTCCTGATCTTCCCAACTTTTTAAAAATTGTTTTATGTGTTGTATTGTTGTATGTAGGTGTGGGTATATACATATGTGTCTTATTCTTCCCCTAAGGGTCCTTCTTCCTATGAACCCAGTGCTTAAGTCTATAATAAAATGTCTTCTCTGGTGCTGCTTCATACTGGCTCATCCTGAAATTCTTTTCTGCAGTGAAGTCAGGAATCCAGTCTTCACCTATGGCTCAGCTCTATGGTGTTTCTCTGGGCCACATCCCGCTGCTGCTGATGGCATTGCCCTCTGCAGGGGTTCATGGGGTTATCATGGGACTCTGGTTAGTCCCCTGAGAATAAATTGTCATAGAGATATTGAGTCTCCTCCCTGAACCTCTCTGGCTTCCTGTTTCACGATGTGATGCCTCCTATGCACTCTTTCCATCAAGCCATCCACCATGTTTGATGTCACAAGACAGAGGAGGAACACTGCCACACTTTGAAATCTCCAGATCCTTGAACAATGCGAACAGCTTTTCTTTACAAAATACCCAGCGTCAGGTATTTTGTTATGGCGAGAGTGAACAGATGAATACATTGTCTTCCTATTCTACACACTGTGAATGTGTAGATGCATGAATGTGTTCATGTGTGTGCACTTGTGAGCATGTACACATGGGAGACCAGAAGACACTCTCAGCTGTTAGTCCTCAGATGCCATCTACTTCTGAGGTAAGGTCTCTCTCTGGCCCAGAACTCACCAATTAATTAGATTTGCTGCCCAGGGAACCCCAGGGGCCCTCTTGTCTGTCTGCCTTACCTCTGCCCCCTCACTATCTCCACAGCACTGGAAATCTAAACACTGACCACTATGCCTATTATTTTACTTTTAAGAAGCTTATTTGTTATTATTTTTAAATGAGCCCTGGGATTGAATTCAGGTTACTCTTCAGCCCAAGTATTTTTTGCACACCTGATTTGTTGTGGGAGACTGAGATACAGCAAGGGGCCAGGGAAATCCAGGTTCCATCTCACTAGTTCTGTCTCACTCACACGAGTGAGACCTTTCTGCTGTGGGGAGAGATAGATTCCGGAAATAAGCAAAAAGTATGGAAATGTTACCAATGGCAAATGCTGGGAAAATAAGACAAAACACAACCCAACTAGGCTATGTGTATGTATGTGTTTGTGTGTGTGTGCATGCACCACTCGTCTAATATGGGTGCTGGGAACCAAACCTGGGTTCTCTGGAAAAGCAGCAAGTGCTCTTAACCACTGAGCCATCTCCCCCAAAGAGATCGTAACAGAGCCTCCCAGAAGATCTGCTTGCGCATGGCAAGACTGAAAAAGAGGGTCACGCGGGGAATGAGCCTGGACACTATCTCACATAGGCAGCCTGTGTTCCAGAAATTTGGGAGGTTCGAGCTAGTCGGGGGTGGGGAGAGGCCGGAAAGCCCCAGGGGAGGGGGCAGAAGCCCCTTGGAACTGTTTTAATTGAAAGATCGCCTCTTCTTGGTGTTCTCTGAAGGCAGCAGGGTGGCTTTGAATTAAACATGAGCGGTAATTTATTTATCAAGTCTTTGAAAATGTGTGTGTGTCTCTGACTCTGATTCCATGCGCTGCACCTGTTAACCCTTTCCGGGCATCTGCCAGGTTTGGGGGAATGGGGTTTGCCTAGATCTTTCTTTGCCAAGTCTGTCGGCAGAAAGCATGTGCCTGGCGCAAGGAAGGGAGCCATGCAGGTTTACCCGGAAGTAGATCAGGGAGGTGCAGAGGTCATGGGACCCTCTATTTCCGGCTGATTTGCCCCGTCAGGCTCCATCCTTTCTTGGGTTTGCAGAGGCTGTCCGCAGATGATCACAGCTTCTGCCATTTGGTGTGGGGACTCAAATCCCCCACAGGGCGTGAGCTCCTCCACCTCAGTGTTATTTTCCCTGATGTGATAAATCACCAAACAAACGCAGCTTAGGGGTTTGCTCTGGCTCTCTGTTCAAGGGAAGTTCATCTTGAAGGCCTGCGGGTAGCCATGGGAGGCGGCTGGTCACGTGGCATCACAGTCAGGAAGCAGAGAAAGAGAAATGTGGGATGGTGTCCACCTCTCTTTCTTCTTCTTAATCAGCCCACGGCATGGTGCTGCACGTTTAGCGTGAGAATGCCAACCATGATTAACTTAGTCCAGGCCTCAGAGGCCTTGGCTCTAGGCTTGGCTCCTACACAGTTCTACATCCTATTAGGTCAATGGTCAACGTGAACATTACAACCCCTTCCCCTCAGCAGGCACTCACGTGGGGAGGGGCTGTAGGACCTGTTAGGATTTGAATCTGAAGCATCTCCCACAGACTGGCATTTGGAACTATTCTGGAGAAGGTGAGTCTCTGCGGGGGGATCTTGAAGTTCATCCTAGTTCTGAGTTACCAGCTCCCCCTCTGCACCCTGGTCCACAATGATATGAACAGCTTCTGACACACACACGCTCACACGTAGCTATCAGGCGAGCTCCCTTCCCCTACCATGATGGACTAAAACCGTCTGAAACTGAGCAGAAATAAGCCTTTCACTCTGTGAATTTCTCGGGCGGGGGGAGAGGGGGTGGCGGTGGCCACAGAGATGGGAAGGTAACAAATACAGGGTCAGAAAAGAAGAGGACCATGTGAGATCCCCTCTGAGGTATCTGTCCTTCAGATATGATGTCCCAGGCTACCCAGAAATTCCGGGCTGACTCCTAGTGGCATTTCTGTTGCTGTGATAAAATGCCCTGACAAAAAGCAACTTCAGGGAGAAAGTGTTTGTTTTAACTCACAGTTCTGGGTTATTGTCCATCATGGTGGGTGTGGTGCTCGGAATGAGAATGTCCTCCACAGGCTTAGTTGTTTTAACATCTTGTCCCTACTTGGTGGTGATGTTCAGGAGGCAGTGTGTCACTGGGAGTAGAGTTAGAAGTTTCAAAAGCCACGTGATATTTTTTTATTAATTTATTTTTTTGTTATCAATCACAGGTTAGGTACTTTGCATCCCAAGCGTAGCTCCCTCCCTCATTGCCTCCCACCCTCCCTGACCCTCCCTCATCTCCTCCCCGCCCCCTCCAAGTCCACCAACG